>OU342945.1:27536428-28136428 GCA_910592295.1 Andrena haemorrhoa | reverse complement strand
CGGAATCGCTTGAAACGATGTACAAGTAAATAGAAATGGGAAATACAAATTCAATTGCTGTCGTTTCGAAGCGTGAGAAGTTCCGAAAGTTATGTGGGGAAAAGGTGGGATAGTTCAGTGGTCGGCAAACTCATTAGTCTCAAATTTCTTAAACTACAACTATATAGGTAGGTACACTGTTTATTAAATTAATAAACTTTAATTAAAATTTTAAGTATTAATTAAACGATAGGTGCACTGAATAAAACTTGATATCATACTTAATAGTGATTTTATTGATTTGTGGCAGAGCCGCATTCAAGGGGCCAAAAAGCCGCGTACGGCCCACGATCCGCGGTTTGCCGACCACTGGGATGGTTGATCAGCGAGGATACATGACCACATCAGCTTTTTAATTAATATATTGGCAATATGTGCCTGCTGTTTGCATTATCGCAAGAATTCACGTTGCAGTTTTCTTTTGGGAGCATAGAATAATGTTGTTAAAAGCTTCGATCTTATTTGCAGCCGAAAAGTAAATATTTCGGTCTGCTTGATCTTCCTCGTTTTCGAGTAAATGTGGCATTTTCAACGATTTGAAATATATTAAGTAAAAACCGCGATTTCTGGTCTATTAATGTTATTTATTGATTGATCTAAATATTTAAGGTGAGTTTCATTTTTCATCTTTTTCAAATCGAGTGCATTTAGGGATACTTGATCAGTGTGCAAGGTGGGATACTTGAACAGGCGAAAATGCCCCAAACAGAACCATAGAACGGCTAATGAAACAGAAAAATACGGCAAAGAAAGTGAGAAGGAAAATCTTTTCTTCGAAATGTCTTAAGAATGCATTCATGTTGTTTTATGTCGTAGAGTTTAATTCTTCGGTTTCATTTGTTCAGTAATTCTTTCAAGCTTGTTATAGTTTACTTTCTTTTTATGATATTCCCTTTACTTCGTGTTATTGACGAAGATAATAAATATTTTTTAGAGATTTAATGTGTTATTTACTCTTAAAATTCACTGATCAAGTCTCCCCTTCAGCGAGAATGAAAATGTTGAAATTCAGTCATTAAGATTAGTCTTCGGCTCTCAAATTTGTACAAGTATATTGAGAATACTCTAAGAATCGCAACTTACATAATTAAATACAAACAAAGCGAACGATTATCATTGTTTTAATGAAACAGCAAAACTGTGATCAACTATCCCACCTTTCCCCTATATTTTCTTTCCCAAACAATAAATCGATGCGATCACTTACCAAGTTTCTACAAAGCCCTGCTCGAAAATCATGGAACACGCGATTTCGGTGTGCCTGCGCCATTTTCGCGTGTATGTAATAACAGCAGTATCCAAGATCTGTTATTTTCTTCGCAAGTAATTCAACGCGTTGCGTCGAATTGCAGAATATTATGCTTTGAGTTATTTGCAACTTGAAAGAAGAAAGGGGATTTATATAATTGGACGAAAGCGATATAGAAAACAGTTGTGCTAAGTGAGATTTTCACATACAGCATAATCTTACCTTGGAGAACAGCGTATTAAGGCAATGAACCTTCTGTCGTTCTTGTACAAAGGCGTAATATTGCGTTACACCTTTTAACGTGAGTTCCTCCATTAAATTAATCTCGTATGGATCTCTCAAGTGTTTCTCCATAAATTGTTTCACCGTGAGGGGAAATGTGGCTGAGTACAGCAATATCTGACGTGCATGTGGTAATCTAAATGTGAATGTAACGAAGGAAAGTATTTATAAAAGCGCGAAGTTGTGTCTCGGGGAAAGTTTATTTGTATATGCGTATAACGCACCTAGAAATGACATGATCCAACATTCCTTTGAAATCTTGCGATAGAAGCTTGTCTGCTTCATCCAAAACTAGAATTTTACAATGATCCATGTTCGCAACGTTCTTGTCCATGAGATCAAGAATTCTTCCTGGCGTTGCTATTATTACTTGCACTGCAAACAAACGTAACATAATTAAACACTTCCTAGACTCGAGTATTATGATGAATTACACATGGAGTTTCCGAAGTATAAATACAAACTTAATTACTGGAACCTACGGAAGAAAATTCAGTTTCAATATACAAAAGTCTGCGAATTAATTTCTTTTATATAATTACGTTTCCTACGGATTAAATTATATTTTACGAAAATAAGCCTATCAACACACAATGACCTCGAAATAACAGTCTTGCTAGGGATTAATTCTGTTTACAGTTTTTACTAATACAGTCGAAACTCGATAACTCGAAAATCCTCTGTAAGACGAGAATTTTCTTCATTCCCTTCCGCTCCGCTGTAAACACCTCGAAAACTCGAAATAAAACTTCCTTAACTCGAACTATATTTTGGATGTTAAATTATGTATTTCAACTCGAATTTAGAAGAACTCCGACCTCTACAAGTCGAATTTTACTTCTACATTATGACATTTTGTAGAAAGATCTGAAAATATTGAGGGAAATGTTTTCTCTGCATTATTCACGATTAAAACTGCTATTGATTTCCAATACACTAAAAGACTAGCACAAAGCAAAATCACAAATTTGATTAATATGTAATAAAGAGTAACATTTCGAGCGTAAAATGTGTCTTATAATTCTTTTTATATACGTAGGTATATATAGCACATAAGTTGTAGGTATATTTAATTACTAGCTTTACTACTCGGCTTCGCCCGAAATATAGATTCTGATTTTATAAAAAACATAATTTAGTTTTCAGTGTTTTTTTTGTGAAAATAGTCACATTCGTCTGGATTACTCAGGCATAGCGAGTTGAGGCACATTTCGTGATTCCAGAGTTTATCGTTCGAAAGTTTTTAGACGACAGACAAACACACAAACATATAGAAGCTTTCTGCTTTATATATTAAGATAGGTATACAATAAACAATTGCCCCTTAAAACTTGAATTTCTCTTGCTTTACAGCTTCACAAATCAACAAATTAAGTCGCACAAAGCCTCTATAAATTGAATTTTCGTTTGTTGGACCTCTATTATTCGAAAATTCGATATGCTGAAACCTCTATAATTCGAAGATTTGTTCTCTTCTTTGAAATTCAAATTCTCGAGGTTCGACTGTACTGAAAAATTCACTTGCATATTTCTTTTTCGCTTCCTTATCTCCCTCTGCTTACCCAAATGCAAAGCGTTTTGAATATTCATATCGCGTATGGAAGTGCAAACACTGGTGCGAGATTAGTAACTAAATCCTATCATGAAACTTTAAAAAGGAAGATATTCCCTACAAAATTACATACTTTGAAAACGTTTAGTTTGCAGACCTACTAAAATCTCTCTGTTCCAGAAATTGTAACCCGTACCCTTACCGCGTTCGGTATCTCGTACCGTAGACTAACCCGCCCAACCGGGTAACACAAGACATCTATAACCCGGTTAACGCGGGTTACAGTGAGCGCGGCATCTCTTAGCTGTGTGAGCTGTGTCTGGCCGCTACGTATTAACACTTTGTGAGCAGTATTTGGTGTATAGGATAACATGGGTGCAGATTTACAAATACTTCTGCATTTTCCTTAGTATATTTATTAAAATCTTTTAGTTTTAGTGGAATTATTGACGAACTGACCGTAGTTTTTGAACTAACGTATAACCTTCGTACGAGTTGTATATTAACATTTTTTTTATGAACTTCCTTAATAATATTCAGCATTTTCACTAACCCAAACACAGTTAACCAAGTTAGGTTACTGTAACTCATACTAACCACGAGGGAAGGGTTCCTAAATTCTAGAAAGAGCGGAGTAACCCACTCAGAGCGGGTTACTAGTGACGTAAGACAGTGTAGTCTGAACAGTGGACAGCCACTCAAGACAAGTCAGACATACACTGGCTCACGAGAGTAGATGAATCCTATGCAAAAAGTTTTGCACGATTATATTTATTATTCATTTCGTAAAAAAATCATAAAGATTGCTCAATTTTTCGGCCGTATGACCATAGTATGTGCCCCTTAAGTGTCTGTCTTGACAAGACTGTCTTATGTTACTAGTAACCCGCTACGAGCGGGTTAACCGGCTCTTTCTAGATTTCAGAAACCGTTCTTTCGCGATTAGTATGGGTCAACCTTCCTTGGTTAACCGGCTTCGGGTTACAATCCCTGCTTTGTTCCTTCCCATGAATCCTATTGCCCAATTAACTTCACATTCGTAAATCTCGTACACCCGTATAAATAAACATTGTCAACACAAACCTTTCTGATAAATCCTCATAATGTCATCTCGTAAGTTTGTTCCTCCGGTAGTTACCATTACCTTTATGTCCATGTGTTTAGCGAGTTCAATACAGATCTGTGATGTCTGAAGAGCTAACTCCCTAGTGGGTACAATTACCAGCGCCTGGATCACATCTTTTCGCGGATCCACCTAGAGAAACGCATCGCAACGGATAACTTTATTGAAACAGAGAAATATTCACAAGAGGCAAAATCTTTCTAACACATTTCGGAAGAATCTCGTGTTTGCTACCAAATTCACAAACCCTTTAACTCGAAAATAGGGCGAAAATCTGCGGGTCGCATAATTCTTAACAGCGATAAATCGAACAGATCGAATTCGTCCACGCACGAGCGACAATAAATGTGAACCGCAGACATCGTCGGAACCGCGTACCTGTTCTAGCACTGGAATCGAATAGGCCCCAGTTTTGCCAGTCCCGTTCTTCGCACGAGCTAAGACGTCTTTACCAGACAATGCAATGGGAATACTGGCTTCTTGAATCGGGGAAGGCTTATCCCAGCCCTTCTCGAAGATCCCCATCAATAGTTCTCGTTTCAGGCAAAACTCCTCGAATTCATTGCCACGAGTATCAGTAACATCCTACAAATTTTTACAATTCCTTCAATTATTAATTCGAAATAATCGCGGACAATTAACGCAACAGCGTTAACAATATTTTTCACGCCGAATTCCAATTCGAAAAGCCCGATGTTAATAAAAATTCCATAGACGCAACGGGCGTAGCATACTTACACTAGTTTTAATACGTATGTCCTTTGGTGGAATTTTTAATTTGGCTTTCCAACCCACATCGTCCATTTTGTCGATCTCTGATTTCGGGGTCAAACCAGAATTTAGGACATGATTGGAATTTATGTGTGTTTCTGTCATCATTTTTGAAATGATGAAATAAATCTACTTGCTGGAATAAAATTTTCCTTGGTAAATAAGCTATAAACATTGACGGAATCGATGATTTACAATACGATTTATAAAAAAAAAAAAATTGCGAGGTGTTCGATCGTCTAGGAATTGGAAATTTAAATTTGTAATCACGAGGTATCGGTTAAACAGTTGACTGCCTACGGGACGAAAGGCAAACAGCAAGTGTGACCCGTTGGAAAGATCACAATGGAATGTAAACATGATGTAGGCTCTTATTGGAACAGTGCTAGTTTTTATACACTTCGGTGTTACAAGGAAATATAATAATTCCCCTTGTTATTGGTTCCAGACATTGTTCGCGAAAAAAATTTAAATTTCGAAGATCGCATTCCTTCGAGAATGGGAATTCGTTTGACGATACGTATGCATACGCGTGCTGAAATAAGAGGCGCGTGAAATATATCGTTAAATATGGAGCGGAGAATTGCATTTATTTCTACCAAAGTTACACGGATGAATATCGAAATCAATAAAGTAATTACACTGTGTGCTGCACAGTTACGATATATTTCGTAAGCTTTACGTAATTTCTAATCGGAACAGAAAGTGCGAGCATCGAGAATTGCTTTTAAAGCGAGGAGAATTTCCGAATTAAAGTCAGACATGCCACATTTACGGTAAGAAGATCCGTAACATGCTTATTTGGAAAGTTGGCCGCGGATATTGGCAACATTTTCGAATATCGCGTGTAGGGTAGATACGAGAACACCGTTGATTTCGAATTTCTAGCAATCGTAGAGAAATTGCGAGTAAGTTTTCAACGTACTAATAAGGCCCCCCTTGCTGGACGATTTCAATACGCGGCGGCACTGCCGTCAGACATACTCGCGAACGGTACGGAAAACAGAGCACAGGGGCAAAACCATCTGCGCAAAGTCGATTCTCCTCTGCCTGTGTAAATGGGCCGAAAATCCGCGGCGCGATAAGCGTACGCGATGGAACGGAAAGCAGAAACGTTATCGATGCGCGACCGTTCGTACGCGGATACGTCCACAGCCGCGAAGCTACTTACCTTGAAATGGATGGATATCGATGCCGAAGCTGAGCACTCGATTAGGAAACAACACGCCAAAATGGCCGTTCCAATGTCAAGTTTTCTTTGCAGTGCTTAACCGCCGCGCTCTTTCCTCGCAGGAGCACTTAACATGGATTACTTGCTCGGAAAGCGTATCGCGCAATACGCGGCACTCAGTATATCACGTTCTTTTCCGTTTGTAATATGAGACTAACGCACTGCGTCAAATGCGAGCGATAATTATTCCTCGTTGAACGTACACGACATGCGCCATGAAAGAGTAAAGGCACTCAGACCAGAAAACCGTTACAACGCCGCGCGCACTCTACGGACAAGCGGCGTCCAATTGCGTGCGAGACTTCAAGGCGCATTTCCAAGCCGCTCCGACATTGGCCGAATGCAAACTCTCGTGGCGACCGTTGCTTCGGTGTTCGTAATTGAAATTACTGTGACTCCAATGGAACAGAAGAAGCTTGTAGTTATTTCTTCTCCTGTTAAAGCGGTTTGAAATTGATTTATCTTGTGGCGTAAGATCTTCGCGATTGAGAAGGAACGTGCGAATGAAATTTCATGTAGCACTCCTGCCTCTCCTACGATTTAAACTTTTCACAACTGAATGTAGCTTTTCTTGGGAATGAAAAAGAAATACTGGAACTTGCTTCGAATTAGTTTGTTCGTCGAGCTGTTTTTGTCGAGATTCTTATACATCGTATAATATGCAATTATATTAGAACAATAAATTTTACGCTATGCGCGAGAACAAAGTACATTTAATATATTATATTACACGCTCCTATACATAAATAATAGTATGTATAGGTTAGACGAACAAAGACCTTGTTCTAAGTACAATTTTGCTCTCTCCTTTGAGATATTCTATATTTCCTACAAGCCTCGGGACAATGTCGTTCTAAATATCGCCTTTGGGAGAATGCTTTGAAACACTCTCCGCATCGCCATTGCCACTGATGGTGGTTCCGTGTCCTTTGATGAGCACGTAAATTCGATCTGCGAAACATATACATTACATCACAGCCTTCAAGTTGAACAAAGATTAAACATTTAGTAACGGTACAAGTCTTGCACAATTCCAAAGGAAGGAATAAATTAGGCAATTTATTAAAATAACTTTAAAATAGAAAATTAGAGAAATCAACGTATCACGAAGATTCCTTTTCATTTCCCGCCAATACAATAACAAAAAAAAAAACGTGATCACCAGGGGCGGCGTGAGTTTGGGTGAAATATGTGGAGTATATATTCCGCACTGGAGATTTTGCTGTACATAGAATTCTACATTAGGAAGTTTGGAGGGCATTTTACCATTTTCTATTTTTTGTTCGCGTACTACTGTTTTTCAGGCTTTTGGTATTTGACCTTTTAATTTGTACTTCTCCCTCCCCAACTCCACACTCGGGAAAAATTTGCTCTGCCGACCCTAGTAATCAAACTATCCTCGTGATTCAAGTGAAAATCGAAAAAGTATATGTACCGATCAGCGAAGGACTTGTGACACACGGGGCATTCGAACGGTCGCTCGCCAGTGTGGAGGCGCAAGTGGCCCTTGAGCACCCAGGGTCGATCGAAACTCTTGCGGCAGTAAGGGCAATAGTGCATGGTCTTGTTCCGTTTCCAGTTCTGGGTGTTCTCCACACCCGACGCCTTTAAGTTGCTGCTGAAATACTGGCTCTGAGAGGGGTCGATCGGCTTCTTGTTTGGGGTTAAGTACATCGGTTGCGCCGTCGCTTGGCTCTCGGCACCGTTGAACGTCCTGTTCAAGTTCACGGCCACCTTGATCTCGTCGCTCGTCACATTCAGGGGGCAGTTCAACTTTTTCGCGTTCATCTGCAACGGTATCTGCACTTTCTCTAGCTTCTGCTCGTCCTTTACGTCGACGACTACCTGGCCAGTGTTAACGGGGACACTGCCAGCGGCTGACGAAAGAGGACTGTCCATTTCGGGGAAACCCACGTCGCCGTTCACCTCCTTCCTCCATATCATGTTGTTCTCTTTGTTGAAGCAGTACCGCGTAACGATCGGCAGCTTCGAGGAGGTCCAAATGTTGTTGCATTTCGTGGAATTGTCTTTGACCTGCTGCTTTCGTTTGGCATCGGTCGACGACGGCGGGGTCCACGGCAATTCGGTCTCTGCGCATAAGAAAGATCTTTTTTTCTGGTTTCGTATGTTTCGAGACGTCTTTTATAACCGATGCAAAATTTTTGTTGCGTTATATTTTGCAAATTCTTTCCTTTGAGGAAGCTTACAAAATCTCTGGTGGGCGGGCAAGCGAGTGTAAGTCAAATTTGGGGCTGTACTTCCGAAAAGGACCGGTGGCCGATCGAGATGAAACTTGGTGGGTATTACGAGGGGTGTGGAAAGACCCCAAATATACAATTTTAGCTTCGACAATTAATGCATGAAAGGGTACACCTTATCGATTATTTTGAATCACTTTACTACGGTCCACCCTATTAACAATATTTCTGTTGACTTTTACTGACACAACGCATTCCACTTTTCAACTTGTCCCGGGTATTAGTATTCGTTGGGGCTAGATTAGTGCGGGGGCGCGTGAAGCATGGTAGCGAACCGATGTGAGTTTGGCAATGCTAAAAATGAGACTGAGGCTACACAATTTCAAAATTAAAAAATGGCAGGGCGGGTGGTTCCCCGGGTAGGGGGGCCCGCACCGACGTCCACAAAAATTTTCAAAAAAAATTAACAATACTTTTTTATTAATATTTCGGAAACTAATAAATTCCTGAAGCTACAATTTTAGATTTAGGCTTCAAACTCCCTCTCCACAAAAATATCCAAAAAAAGCGTTGTCTGTGAGCTCTTTGTTAAAATTTATATAAAATAATTGTGTACTTTGTCTTTATTCTCGCCACTTCAGCTTTCACAGAGAAGATTGGGATATACTTCCGAAAGGGACCGGTGGCCGATCGAGATGAGGTTTGGGGGGAGGGGTGGGAAAGGGATGTGGACCCTAAATCTAAAATTGTAGCTTCGGGTATTTATTAGTTTCCAAAATATTAATAAAAAATAGTTAATTTTTGGGGGAAATTTTTTTTGGACATTGGTGCAGGCCTCCCTACCCGGGAGCCGTTCCGTCCCCCCATTTTCCACTTTTGAAATTTTGTAAGCACAGTCCCATTTTTAGCATCGCCAAACTCACATCGGTTCGCTACCATGCTTTACGCGCCCGCGCCCCCCGCACCAATCTAGCCCCAACCAATACTAATACCCGGGACAAGTTGGAAAGTGGAATGCGTTGTGTCGGTATAAGTCAACATAAATATTGTTAAGAGGGGGGACCGTGGTAAAGTGATTAAAAAAAAATCGGTAAGGTGTACCCTTTTATGCACAATTACGTCTGTATCTTTTGAACGCATTAATTGCCGAAGCTAAAATTTTATATTTGGGATCTGTCGACACCCCTCGTAATACCCACCAAGTTTCATTTCGATCGGCCACCGGTTGGGGCTAGACCAGTGCGGGGAGCGCGCAAAGCACGGTAGCGAACCGATGTGAGTCCGGCGATGCCAAACACGAGACCGTGGTTACAAAATTTCAAAAATAAAATATAGGGGGACGGAAGGGCTCCCGGGTAGGGAGGCCTGCACCAACGTCCAAAAAAAATTTCCATTAAAAATTGACAATTTTTTATTAATATTTCGGAAACGAATAAATACCCGAAGCTACAATTTTAGATTTAGGGTTCACATCCCCTCCCCATCCCTCCCCCCAAACCTCATCTCGATCGGCCACCGGTCCCTTTCGGAAGTACAGCCCTTTTTTTAAGTCGCGTTCAGAAGTTTAAATTGGCAAATTACAGTTTTGCTGTTGCCATAGAATAAAAAAATAAGTGAAAATTGTAAAATTTATTGATGTATCGGAAATATAGTAGTTTTACGTACTGTTTCATTTTCTAACAGGATATAGTACACTAGACAAAAATGTAGTACAACAGTTGGCAACCCTAGGTTATAGATTAATTGAACGGTACTTCCCCCGCTAGTAGCGAACGCGTAAAATGGCCTGCCATGATGGAGAACATTATTTCCGATTCCTTACTGCCAAGCAAAGGGTCAAGTACCCATCATGCATCGAGTAGCAACTTCAGGAAACACCCAGAAACCTGGGTTCGAGGGAACTCGGCCTTGGCCGTGCGAGCGTAAATCGCTATGAAACGTGTCTAAAGGGAAGGAGATCCAATATTCGATACGAATACGACTCGCATTACCAACGATAACGCGATACAGTTCGTACATTGTATGTACGATACTTTGGCCATAACCACGCGAAGGTGTCACTGTCGTCCCTTGGCACACTGTACCCTCGCGTTCGACAGCAACGGAAAGGAACTTGGTTTTCTTACCTTCGGGGGAATTGTCGGTTTTCCTGTATCTTGTCATCGATTTGATCAGACATCGCGGCATGTTGCTGCTGGGAACGGACAAGCACAGTTTCGCAGAGGGAACGAAATAAGACAGTGCCGGCAGCTCGTTGCAACAGCGCTGCAGCAAACCACTGTCACACGGTCGACAGGCATTTGTCGTCTGCCATCCCAGTGCCGTAACGATAAAAGAGTCGCCCACGGGAATGGCGAGAAATAAAACGTCCTTGATGCAGAGTTGGGCATTATTCGAATAGGAATAGGGATCTATTATTAACAAATTTTTATTCGAATAAAAAGTTATTAATAATTATAATATTAAATATTAATAATACAAAATTAGTCGAATAAAAAATTATTCGCTTTTCTTGAATAACTTCATTTTATTCGAAGATTATTCGAATAATGCCCAACTCGGTCTCGATGCCTGTCGTATGTTTTCCCGCAGCTTTGAGAGGATACGGATATATAATTATTTTGGGAGGATAAATGCCGCGGGAGGATGAAAAATGGGGAGGAGAAGGATTGGAAAATTTTATGGAGAATTATGTATGGAGAGCGATCGAAGGTTCAGCGTGTAGCGGGAAACAGAATTGGGCGATATTTGAATAATTTCGAATAAATATTTATTTAAGATAATCGTTCGAAAAAAGTTATCATAATTGAATAATTCATCCGAGGAATAATTGTGCGATGTTCGGTTACCCGAATATTCGGATTTTTTTTAAACTGTGCAGATTTCTAGAGGACCTCAATAGAAGTATCAGGAAATTTTTTGTTTGTGCCCATTTTCGGTCCTCCAGCGTGAAAACACTTCAATACTTCTATTGAAGTTCTCCTGTACAGTTTAAAAAAAAAACGGAATATTCGGGTAACCGAACTTCCCTTGCGGTCGCTGGGTCGCCCGTGAGTGCGAAAGAGTTCGAAAAACATGCAATCGCACACGGGCGAGTATCACACTAACTAAGTAACCTGCCACTTTTTCCCCGAAAACATGTCGAGGCCTCAAATGGTGTCAACTGATTCAAGCACATAAACCTATAGTAGCAAATTATTTATTTCCTATGAGCTTTTGAAACAACATGAACATTCTGCCTTGAGTCTTCCGCCACATCTGGGTAGCTGCGTACAATATTACCTACATTTAGAATGAAGGGTATAATATATAATAATAAGAGTGTGGGATGAAAGTTTTAATCTTATCGGCGAGGGAGAATGACGAAGAGTGTGCGCCCACGTCCAGAACATTGAAGATGAATACCTACATCATGGACAAAGAAAGCACTACATATAGATCCGTGAACTTGATAATTTAATGACATAAGTTGATAGACTCAGGGCTGGTGTGAACTTTTGAGGCGTCATTTAAAGAAATTTTATGATAATAAATATATGTATATTGTACTTATACATTTTATAATAACAAATATCTATGAATAGAGCCTCGCCAAATTTACGATTAGCTTTTCGTGGACCGTAGGGCCTTCTAAAGCGCGGGGTTCGGTACGCGCCGGCCCTGGGTGGAATGAATGTTGAAACTGATATTAAAGACACTGATAGTGAAAAAGGAAACAGTGACCGTGATGAGGACTCGGAGGAAGATTATTTAAAGCGGCCTTTTGACGTTCAATATTATTATGCAATATATTGCACAATATCTATGTTGGGTGCTCCACACGGTCAATAAATATTGAATATTGAATATTGCACAATATATTCACCGACTAGCGGCCGCTTAAGGAGCAGTTCGACGAACGTTTTCTACGCTGCATACTGCAGTTTGCTTCTTATTATTACTAATGGTATTCTCATCTAGAAGGCCATTTTTTTGCCTTTCTTTAGGGACCATGCACAAAAAAACTACACAGTTTTCACCGATGAGCATTATCCACACGTCATCCAGCAGCTTAAAACCATTATAGTACAACTTGGAATATTTCAGTTAGAACTTTATTCTAAAAAATGCCAATAATGAAAAGCCTTACGCCCTAGACAGGTGCCTAATTTTGTCCATAAGAACAAGCCGGACCTGTTCTTCGATCTATTTCGACGAGAAAGAACGACAGCGAAGGGGACCATGAATACCATGATAGCCGAGAAAGTAACAAGTCAGTGTGATACTCATCCCTATGCGATTGCATGTTTTTCCAATCGAATTAAAAGAGCGCTGACAGACTCTCTCGCACTCACGGGAGAGTCATCAGTCGCTCAGAGGCAAACTTAATAGCGCGCGCGATCTGTAAATATATGTCCCAGCCTTGGTCGCAGTATTACTATTGGACATTACATTATTTTACAATCTGGGAAAGCCCTATTATAAATGGATAAAACAATTCGTATAATGGAGTAATTATAATATCCTAGTCTACATCTTCTGATTTGGTTTCGCCCGATTTCATAAAGGTCAAGCAAATTCCAGACTAACGTACGAGACCTTGATACATTACACGGGCAAATACATGGTTTGTATACATTTCTTATGATACGTTTATACACCGCTCCTTGTACCACGAATTTACCGCTTGTACCCTGATTTCGAATAGAGATTATAATTCTTCAGTTCTTTTGCGTATGTTGCATATAGAATTCTTTTCAATTTCTGTTTATGCATTCGAGGCACTTAAATAAATATATTAAATATTGTTATTTAAAAACAAATTAAGAATATTATCTTGCTTATTTTATGGTTAAATCCGATAAATTGTTGTGTATGCCAGAAAAAGAAATGTTTCAAATTCCTCGAACTCAAAATTCGATCTTATTCTAAAGAATCGTAAACTGAAATCTGTTTAATAGACTGTGATACATAGATATATAGTTATTCCTATTAATATTCAGACATTGCAATATTTCTACATTCGTTGCTCAATATAATTGTCTATGTGTAATTATTTTAAAAAATTACACATTATTTTATACCAGATTAATCGAAATTCGTTTAATCGAAATACAGTAAATAGGTACTCGTATTAAACCCGACTAACGGGGTTGGCGGCGGGCGTACGATGCGTTGCGGACACTGTTCCGTGCGGCCAATGCCGCGAGTGACAAAACCTAAGAGCGAGCGAGAGGGAACGAAACAGTTGACACGACGTTGCCATCGACTCTTTCGTTCCCTCTCGCTCGTTCGCGGGTTCTCCCACTCTCGACCGAAGGATTCCAAGAAATGACGGGGATAGTCACCGGGCGTACTACGCATGGTAAAAACGGGGCTATAACGAGGATTTGCTGTATTTTATTGTAATGTACGTTTCAAGTGAAACGGAGAAATAATTTTCACATTACAATGATAAATAAACGTAAACATTTATACGAAACAATTAAGCTGACAAGTTATATAAATGAATAAAACCCTTTTTAGATCAGAAAAATGTAAACAGTATTAATATTTGTAGAATATCGAAACATAGTTGTAATATTAAAATTATCTCGTTAAGATGGTAGACTAAGTACTGTGACGGCCCGAAAAAGTAGGTAATCTTCTGATACAAATTGTAGAGAAACTAATCAGCCGATTAAATTGCGGTTTAGCACTTGATTTTGGCATACTGTAAAGCATTAAAAACCAATATAAAAATTAAGGAAATATATATAGATATATATGTCACGAAGTGGCTCCGAATTGGTTTTTCTTAAACGGGGTACCTTCTAACTCAAATTTGGATTGTCTAAAACAAAAATACAAAATTTGTCTATTAAGCATAACTTTTTTCCTAAGCATTAACGGACATTTTTTAATATTTTGAAAATTCGCTGAATAACAGCGTGTTGAAGAAAAGAATGCCGATTTTCGCGACGATTCGTCTGTAACTCCCCTAAAAAAAGGAATTTTCAAGAAATGGTCCGTTAATGCTTAGAGAATGTAGGAACAATGACGTCTGCAAAGTTTGGTCACAATTGCATCAACGCAGATTGAGAAATCATGTACACCGTTTTGAAAAGTATCCGTCGGCGCGCAGTATTCAAGTGTGCGTTCGGCTCTGTGTCTCCGAAACTAAGCTATATTTATATTTTAAACCTTTTGCATGTAATTCTAAAGATTGTAAACTAATATTTCAGCGAGAAAAAAATTACGATTTTTCGACCGGTATACAGTAGTCTAACCCCTTAAAACACCTTAGTGGAAGACTGTACAGGTGTGGAAAGAATAAATATACATAGGGTAAAGGTACCAGTAGTTGTCCATGTACCAGTAGTTGACAACTTTTTAGAAAAACGTGAAAAATAAGATTTTAGAAGTGGCGAACTGTGGGTATTAGGAGCCGTGGCGCGCTGTTGAAAAGAGATACATACATAGTTGCACTTCTAAAAACCTTATTTTTCACGTTTTTCTGAAAAATTGTTAACTACTGATACATGTAGGATTACCATAATTGCCAAGCAGTGATACGGGACGTTTAAGTGCTAAATAAATAAACATGAAAAAAGTGGGTAGGTAATGGTTTATTTTTAGGGTTGCTATAATTGCCAAGCATTGATATCGAACGTTTAAGTGCCAAATAAATAAAACATGAAAAAAGTGGGTGGGTAATGCTTTATTTTACTCTGTAATTACTAGTGAAATACGGGGCAGTCCCGTGTATACGGGACGTATGGCAACCCTAGATACATGGTCAACTACTGGTACCTTTACCCTAAGTGTGTAAAAAATATTTCAGGAGAGCAGGGTAGAGGAAGTGGTAGAATTGGTCACAGAAGGAAGATGGAAAAGAAAAAGAAAAGGAAAGACGGCAAAATGATACCAAAGAATAATAGTTTTAACACTAGTTTTAACAGAAAAACGGATAGTATAGGAGAGAGAGAGAGAGAGCGTTAAGTGTATATAAATAGAGGCAAGATAGTATTCTGGACCGCAAGGTCGAAATTAAATAAATATATATATAAAAATTATTCTTTATTTTCTTTTATAACTGGTTTGAAGTAAAATATTATACGATACGAAGAAAAGTTAGGATTCTATTACCGGCTTTGATTATACACGATTTTATAAACTGGAATAAATAATTTCATATAACATTAAACAAATTGATCTACTGTTTCAGCAATTCCTGAACACATATATACAGAGATGAATGTAGCCTGTAGAAATACTGTTATGAACGAATATATATTAACGAGGGTATGTAACTTGTGTTTGTATTTAGAGTTCAGGGCTGCCCAAGGTCGAGCACGCGTGTCGAGGGAGACACGTCGTCGCAGCGAGTCAATGCTACTATTGCTAATACTTACTACATACTCCTCGCGATTCTCGCGAACATTGTGTGCGGACGGAGCGGTTGGAAGGGGAAACAGGAGCGTGAGGGGCTCCACCGCAGAACAGCGCCGATTTAGACAAAGGATCTCTTCCTTCTATAATTTCGGCACGGTTCCTGTAGCGACCTTTAGTGTCTTGATAACAGTCGCAGTGATAACAAGTAGCTGGCACTTTCAAAAAAATCCCCGTACACCATAAAGTCCGTTGGAATAATTTAGAGACATTAATCTATCTCTCGGGTAACATACGCCGGGAAAACCCTTTGTAAGTGCATTAAACATTCTCTTATTTCTATCCGAAACTCCCCCGCTTACTTCAGTTTTGTGATATTACTTAAACAAATAAAATCCAATATAGTTTTCACAGCTGTACTACCGAATCATTAAAACTACGAAGAAGAAATTGTTTGGATATAGAAATCGAAAACTAAACTCACAAAAAAGAAGGATAATTAATAATATATTTCCTTTATATAAACACATTTCCTGTCCAACTTCGTATTTTTCATCAAGACGAAGACGTTGAAGGGCCTGAAGGTCACCAACCGTCTGTTATTTGTCTCGTTCGAATAATTTGATCCGAATCAATTGGTACCAAATGGAATTCGAACGATTCGAAATCTCGGTGATTTCAGATAGAGAGGATTAATTGAACGAAATTGTTTCAGATCATGCGTCCCACTTTATTCGTGCTCCTCTTACTGAACATCTTTTATTTGCACATCGATTCTTCAGGTAAGTTCGAACTTATACGTCTACGATTCGAATTTTCGAACAGTGGATTCCAACTTTTCTTCCTCTTTTTGCGCCGAAAGCGATACGCTGTCCACAGCCAGAGTTGTTCCTGTGCGGGAATAATAAATGTATTGCAACCATCTACCAATGTGACGGGGAGAACGATTGCGGCGACGAGTCGGACGAAAAAGATTGCGCTGATTTTAAGGTACGCATTAAAATATCTTTTAAGATATTTGAAACTTCGTTGGAACCTGTTTGATAAATGTATAACGTTTCAAATCACCCGTATTTTCATATTTTGCTTCAGGGTGCCATTTCCTCGATCCGATGCGCCACAGACGAATTCCAATGTGCAGATCATTCTTGCATACCCGAAGAGAAATTTTGCGATGCCAGGCCTGATTGTTACGACAAAAGCGACGAATACGATGGTTGCGTGGAAAAAGTAAGACGTATTTAAATTCCTATTCTTTGATTCCCAATGAGGTGAATGAAGCAATTATCAATCCTACAAAAATATTATGATTTAAAGTTAAAATTTAGGTCTTGCGACCCTAATCTGGCCGTCTTTAAGACGTACGAATCAGGACGTCCTAACGACGCACAAAAATTACGTCTTAACGATGGCTTTAAGATTACTGTCTTATGGAACTTTGTGAGATGAGTCTAGAGGTCGATCGGTGACATTCTTCAAAACATTTCGCGACAATACCCATTTTTCGTAAACAGTTAAGATCAACGTACCTTAAAGTTGAAACAGTTTACGGGTCATTCGGGTCATTCCACGGAAACGCGACTACCTCTTGCCGTCGGTATCAAGGATTCTATTTAAACTGTAATATGATGTAGTCCAGATGAAGTTGGGGAGTGTTTAAGTCATTATTTTGCTGGTTTCGAATTTATTTAAAAATAGACGGGCCTTCGAAGTTTGCAATTTTTTACTATTGTTGTGAAACCGAGCTGTACTTATGAATTTTTATCTCGGAAACTATTGATCCTATTGAGTTCACTGTGCTTTCATTTTAATCTAGAAGGTTCGGCCTATTTGAATAATATTTTTTCAAATTGAAAAATCATTTTTGAAACATGGAAAATCATTTTTGAAACGTGGAAAATTATAAACAAATTTTGGCGTGATATGGCCTTATAATGTTTGGGTAATTCTGAGTAAGGGTTGCTTTATAAGAGGGAAGCCTAGGTTCGATTCCCATCAAGGTTACAATTTTTTCCACGCGTCTTTAAAACGTCTTCAAGTCGCCTTTAAGACGCGTCTTTTGCATTTTATTAGACGTCTCGAATGTCTAGGATAAATGTCCTTAAGGCGTCCTTTAATAGTTTAATTAAGCTAATTTTTAAATATGAATAACGGGAATATTTGTAACAAACACACTGTGATGTCGCTTTTGGCTGCTTTACCACCAACCGGTTTATTATATTCCCATTATCTTTTTTATTCATTGTTTTCAAATTTAAATTGATCCGTTTAAATCGGTTTTGTTCAATTTCGTCTTATTTTTTCTTTTTCTTTTTCTTCAGAAATGCATCAAAGATTTCCCATTCTTCAGAAAATGTTACATATCCTCTATAAATATCACATTAAAATCATTACTTAAATGTATCGAGATTTTGTTAAAACGTCTCGTAAAATGCTCCTTTTGCTATAAACTTATAACAGTTAATTTTAGTGTTTTAATGTTTTATTCAATTATTTACGTGCCACTTTTAATAAAAAAAAAGGGAGCAGTTGATGCTCTAAAGGGGGGCAAGGCATTAAGGGGGGAGGCCTACCTGAAAATTTCCGCAAAATCGATTTTTCGATTTTTATATTTTCTTGAAGTACAACATGTGAAAGTGTCAAGTTAATCCGTTCAAAATTGACAAAGTTACACATAGCAATTATAGAAATTAAAATTAGCAAGAAAATTAGGATTAACTGAACTTTTAAATTTGTGCAATTTTTTACTTTTAAAGTACACATACGGAGATTCCCTCGGCGTGAGAATACGCCGACGCCACTGAAAATGCTAATATCCGAAATGTTAGGGAAAGGAAAACAGAAATAGAAAAAATATACGCAATTTCGTAACATTACAATTTTACTTCTCTTGTACTTTGACTGAAACAAAGTTTTAGACACTTCGCAACACGTATCTAATCTATTTCTTTGTTCTTTAGTTCATTATAACTCAAGAAACAAAGCTTGGATAATATATATTTATACAATATATAATTCGTTATTTTTTTCTTGAAATCTATCTCTTGAAGAATTTATATGTAATTCGGAATCACCCTATACATGTATTTCTTTGCGAAACAACTTAAGGGGGTAGGTTACCCTCAACAGCCCAAAATCAGGCCCTTCCTCAAACGCATATTCTGAAGTAATAAATCAATATAGAGATAATTTCTGTTTTAATTTTTAAGCGTCATGTCGTTGACTTTAATGCGCAAAAAGAAAATTTTAAATATATTTATAGGACAAAGAGTTATAAATATAAATGTGAGAGCGTGTACGCGATGCACCGTTTGATGGTGAACACGATTCCGGACAGGTGAATTACCTAAAACACAAAGTAAAGGCATTTTTATAATCTGTAAGACAGCCTCCATCTTGTGCAGGAAGCAAAATTTTGATAAACAAATTAATACAATTTTTATGTTGATATTTCTGATTTTATCCTTTTCTTGTAGGAAAAATATGTTTTATCTTTTTATTAAGAATTTATATTGAAAATGTGCTCCCAATACACGGAGGGGAATAGTTTCCTCCAGCTTCCTGTAAATTTTCATTCAAATCGTTGGGGCGGTTTTTGAGATTTTACGCTCACCGTTTTGGAAAACGTAGTTTCTGGAAAATCGCGTTTAAAGTTCTACACGTTATCCGATTTCATGTGCAGGCTCGTACATTTTTTACTGTAATTCCTTCAATTCTTGGAATTTCGGGACCCTGGTTGTGTTTAAAATACGTAGAAAAGATGTAGCTAGCGAAATATGCAAACATCCTAAAAACCAATTTTCGAAAATTTCGAGGGTAACCTACCCCCTTAATCTAACTCATCGTCAAATTGTTATCCCTAACAGATACTAAAGTGTGATGGATTTCGATGCAAAGATGGCCATTGCATAATAAACCAATGGGTCTGCGACAGTGTTCCGGATTGTCCTGATAACAGCGATGAGAAAAATTGCGGTAACTTTACTTTACGTAATCGTTTCACGGTTATGTAACGTCATCAGTTTTACATTATTTAGTCAAGTTTGCGCTCGATATTTTGATTTACATTTCGTAGGAAACAAAACGATACCTGTCAGCGAATGTAACAACGAAATCGATCGATACCTGTGCAAAAATCAAAGATGCATCTTTCTGAACGCAACGTGTAACGAGAAGGACGACTGTGGCGATAATTCGGACGAAAATGTCGAGGAATGTAAGAAGGGTACGTGTGCACCTGAGATGCGATATAAATAACAGAAGAGACGATTTTCTTATAATAATTACATTTCTAACTGTTTCAAATTCCAGCTGACATATCGTGCAAACAAACAGCAAAATGCGACCACAATTGCAGGAAAACACCAGAAGGTGCTCAATGCTCGTGTAAACTCGGTTACAAATTGTTGGACAATCGAACATGCACAGGTAAAACTTTGAACTGAAAGATTTAATTAATTTACGAAGAAATGTACATAAGACTAACGATATTGATTAATGTTTAAAATTTGCTTGGCATATTTCAGATGTGGACGAGTGCGAAAATTACGGCACATGTGATCAGAAATGCATGAACACTGCTGGGTCCTACATGTGTTCATGTCAAACTGGTTACGAGTTCCATGAAGATAAAAACATTTGTAAAGCCGAAGGTATTCAATTCCTTGCAGTTACATACTCATTCTTTGAATAATAAAAATTCTTTTTCACCTATTAAACGCTAAATATTGTTCGCATATAAACATTGAGAAAATTATTTCAAAATTATTTCAAAATTATTTCAAAATTATTTCAAAATTATTTCAAAATTATTTCAAAATTATTTCAAAATTATTTCAAAATTATTTCAAAATTATTTCAAAATTATTTCAAAATTATTTCAAAATTATTTCAAAATTATTTCAAAATTATTTCAAAATTATTTCAAAGCTTCAAAATGGTGGGTACAGATTTAATTACAAAGAAAAATGTTTTAATAAATACCTGTCTGAAATAGAGCTGAGACTATTCGAATAATTTAATATTCGAATAATATTCGAATACTTGGATATTCGAATTATATTCGCCAAATAATTGAGTAACCGAAGTATTCTAATATTCGAATACCGAAAAATTCGACAAATAGTCCCAGTCCTGGTCTGAAACAGTTGTTTCACATATATTCAATTTTTTCATTAATAACTTCATTAAAATGGAGTAGCCCGCAAGCAATTAAACATAATATTTTGTGAGATTTTAAAGATGTTTATGTTTCCAACTGAATGTCCACAGGTGGTGAAGCCTTGATGGTGTTTTCAATAAAATCAGAAATCCGTGCGATCTACTTAGATTCTGAAGTATATTTCTCAGTAACTCGTGATTTACAACATGCCGTGGCAGTCTCCTTAGATGCAAATTACGTATACTGGTCCGACATTAAAGATGGAGACGAAGCAATATTTAGGAGTTTGGAAGATGGTTCTGAGCAAGAAATCATTGTTACGACAGGTAAATTATATATATGTATATACGTACTCAATTACTGTAATCAACAATTAATTTTTATTTTTAGTTATAATTGACATCAATATTGTACGAAGTAGATTGTAGTATTCATTTGTTCAACATTGTAAAATAGATACAGTGCTGGACACTATTTTTTGCCGATCAGTCACGCGAAATGTTAAACGAAATTCCTGTAAAGTAATTAGTATATCATCTGACAAATAAATGGCACTGTTTTAAATTATCAATTATTAGTTAGATGATAATGGCGTATTGTTTCAAATTTACTATTCAAAGCGATAAACTTTATCGGCAAAAGAATGTGTCGCAATAAATTAGACCTCGTTATAAGTTTTCTAAAGTTGTATGTAAATTTCGTGCGTTCAAATTGTTTTATCTGCCTTATTTACTTATTAGGGTAAACGGGCCAATAAATGAACACTTAAGGCTAATGAATGAACACTTTTATAAAATTACGTTTGCAGCGCGATTGATTCCACGTGCTGCAAAAATTGTTTGGATATGAAGCAAGAAATTAGAAGAAGTTTCTAATTAATTGGTTTTAATTAGAGTCTCAAATTAGTTGGTTATAATTAGAGACTTCTTAAGAGGCTTTTATAATCTATATAAAATGTCCATACACTGGTACGTGTTCATTTACTGGTACATCCACCCTAGATGTTTTTTAAGAAGATTGTATATGCCTTTTCGTGGGCATTTATGTTTCAATTAATGTATACATAATCATATATTCGGCAGAAAATGGTGTCGAGCACTATATTATATGTTTTATATTTTGAAGGTTTAAGTAGCCCCGACGAGATAGCAGTGGATTGGATAACAGGCAATATATATTTCACCGACAGTGGTTATATGCATATTGGAGTTTGTAATAAAGATGGTACTTATTGTACCATTATAATTAAAGATCGAAATGAGAAGCCAAGGGGCCTTGCTTTGTTACCATCGAGCGGGTGAGTAAAGCATGACGAATGAAATAGATTAATAGACCGAAGGAAAATTAATTCGTTTTTCTAAATGACTGACGCATTCTCCAAACTTTCCCAAAGTTTGAAGTATTTTTCATTCCACAATATTTTAATCATTATTCCATGATCTCAATTTTACTTAATATTTTATATCTCAAGTAACATTAAAAATCAACACGAATAACAGGATTATGTATTTCTAGTATAATGTATTGGACTGAATGGGGCTCGAATTCGCGTATATTAATGGGAGGAATGGATGGAAGAAATGGCAGCGCACTGATCACAGAAAACTTAGAATGGCCGAACAGTTTGACTATTGATTACGCGAACAATAGATTGTACTGGGTAGATAGCAAGTTGAAAGTAATCGAATCCATACGATTAGATGGTTCAGATCGCAGGGTATGCGTTTCTCCACAATAATTATTGAAATAATGATCTTACACGTTGATGGACTATTTTTCCATTTTTATTTTGTATCTGTTCAGACTATATTACATGGAATAGCAAAGAGACCCTTTTCGATAGCAGTCTTCGAAAATAAGTTATACTGGAGCGACTGGATATCCAATACGATACAATCATGTGATAAATTCACTGGAAAAGACTGGAAAATTTTGGCACACACAAATAGCACTATTTATGGGATACATGTATATCATTCCATTTTAAAACCCAAGGTAGATTTTATATTTTTTACTAGAGTCTGTTTAAGGTGGATGTACCAGTAAATGGACACGTACCAGTGAATGGACATTTTATATTAAAATAAGTTATTAAAATAAGCAACTAATTAATTACAGACTTCTTTTAATTTCTTGCTTCGTATCCAAACAATTTTTGCAGCACGTGGAAATCAATCGCACTGCAAACATAATTTTATAAAAGTGTTCATTCATTAGCCTTAAGTGTCCATTTATTGGCGCGTTTATCCTAATTCTCCTGTTTTATAGTAGATTTAAAATACTAATAACTGATATTGTTACAATATAACAACAGATCCCTGACCCATGCAATTCAAATCCTTGTTCGCAATTGTGTCTACTAAATTCAGGGAATGGATATACATGTGCTTGCACAGTAGACAAAGAATTGAATCCCGATCAACATACGTGCCGCGGTAAGTACTAACACTGTTCTGTGTCAGCACTATATCTTTAATCGATTCAAATATTCTCAACAATTCAATTAATTTCCCGAATTAACTGAACGCGTTGAAAAATTTCAGCAATCAAGAAGGGGATGCATCTTATTATCGCAGCAGGAAATACATTCATAGACTATTATCACGAGTTGCTGGGAAAACCAAAAATGACACCGAGTATTACACTAAAACAAGTCACCGAAATTACATACAACCCTCTTACAGGTAGAATTTTAATAATTAATTTTTATAAAAGAAGTTGTCGAAGCTACTGTGTGAAACGTGACTTGACTTTAATTTCATAGCACCTTCAGTATCGAAGTATTGATCGTAATTTTTATTAAATATTTCTCTTAATACTGTATAAAAATCGTCACAGGCGGTCTGCTCGCGAGTGATCAACTGGCGGAAGAAATTTTCAACTTCGACAAGAACACTGGAGACGTGAAACCCCTGAAGTCTATTCAGAATAAAGTATTAGGAGGGATAGATTTTGATTACATCGGGAACAATTTATATTTCTCGGATATGATACACGATACTATAGAAGTTCATAGCTTAAGCACCAACAAGACAACAGTATTTTACTTCCAAGAGGAGCCTCGTGATATCGCGCTGGTGCCAGACGAAGGGTAATAATTTTCTGAACGATCTTTAAACAACCAATCAGTCTGTAAATCACAGTTTCAAGTAAAATACGCAAGCCCTTTGTTGGCAATCAATATTGTACCAATGATAATGTTGCAGCATAATGTTCGTCGTTTTCCGCAAAAAGGACAAGTACCGCATAGATTTAATGAACATGAACGGAGTCGGCCGTAGAATGACAATTGAAGGGGAAAAGAACTCACTGCTTGGACCAGACGTGTCGTTGTGTTACGACAAAGATCTGAAACAACTGTTCTGGAGTGATCAAGGCACTGGTCGTATTGGAATTACCACAATCAATGGTTTGTATTCGCAATGCGGTGGAGTGTGTTCTAACGTGGCTGGTAAAAATGCTAATTATTCTGTTCCCTAAGATTTCGAGACCCACATCTTCCGCACTGGATTGACAGAACCCGTAAGTCTTGCTGTTCTCGGTGATCATGTCTTTTGGACTCAGCAGCAGTCGAACCAGTTGTACTGGACTAGTAAGAGTAGCACGGAACAATATCAGAAGCGCATTGCGTTACGTGAGTTCGTCAAAACGAATATATGATTGTATAGAAATTAAGAGAATTCGGAAATTGTTTGCAGCGATTCGTAACAAAGTAATTCTTTAGGTACGCCACCAGAGTTGGAAAGATTGCAGCTAGTAGGTATACGCGGAACGTACGTGAGCGAGCACGAATGTCACAGAAACAATGGGAACTGTTCTCACGTGTGCCTGGTATCTAATCTTCGTTCGCACGTAAGTCTAAAACTCTCTGATTCATATTAGAGCTTTGGTCAAGCGCAGTCATCTTAAGCATGCGATATTTTACTTGCCTCTAAGAAACAGGGAAATCTCTCAGTGATACGGGGTTTTCTCTAATTTATTGTGCACAGTTTAAAGTATAAACTAGTGATTTTGTAAGACGCGAAGCATTTCCTTACGGAATTCTAAGAAACTCTAAAAACTTTATTGAATAGAATATTTCACAGTGTGACCGATTTTTCGATTTTTGGATATAGCTGACTAAGAATATGAGATAACGCACAACTTGAAATATAAGAGGTGTTCAGTTTTATAGTTTACTAGCTTTTCTACTCGGCTTTGTCCGAAATTTAGATTCTGATTTTATAAAAAAAAAGAATTTTTTTAGTTTTATTTTTTGAAAATAGACACATTCATCTGGATTACCCAGGCATAATGAGCTGAGGTACATTTCGTGACCCCAGAGTTTATCGTTCGAAAGTTTTTAGGCGACAGACAAGCACACAAACATACGATACACTTTCTAGTACAAGATACCCTGTATCATACTACCGGAAGAAAGTTTTTCGAAGACCTTTACTTTATAAAGAAAATAAGTGTCTTAGCATTACGAATTGTTTCATGCTAATTTTTTGTCATTTTGAGGGTTGGTAGTTTTCTGCATAACTAGGCCCAATTATTTCTTGCATAACGTCTACATTCACGCAAAGTTGTATACAAATCTGAATTTTCAGGGTGGAACCTTTCCCTTGTTAAATGCAAGGTTTTTATCCATTACCCTATTAGAATTACAAACTTTATATCCATTTTTAGAGTGTTCCCACTTAACTTTGCGGAAATACGTGGTTGCATTTGACGCCTCTTGTCGAGAATTTTCTAAAATCATAATCTCAAATTCTGGAATTAGTTCTAAATTTGTAGAATATTTAATTCCTTTTAGTTTATACTTTAGTTCTAACATTGTAGAATATTGTAAATTTCCATACATGGCAAAAAGGGGTTCGCAAAATCTCGATCTACTAATTTCAGTCTATAAATGAACCACGATCCTTCCCACAGACCTAACGCAATTGTCCTAGATAACTATTACTCTCAATTCTTATGTAAATTTTCAGATTTGCGCGTGTCCGCCCGATATGATGCTGAATGCAGATAATCGCACGTGCAGTGCTCAAACTGCGTGCAAACCGGGCGAAATAAAATGCAGTGAACATGATATATGCATAAAATTACACCAGAGGTACATTATTATTATAAATTAACCATTTCACTGTTTAGTCCGCACTAAATCGAGGCATGCCGCTAAATAATAAACTGTTTTAATTACTAGAATGTTTGTTTGTGAGCATAGATAATTTGGATAATTAATAGAACAAACACTCTTCAATTCCGTCATTTTTTGAAAACAGCGAAAGGGTTGAACTCTCTAATTCCTCATGAAACTACAGTATTTCGTTATTATTTCAGATGCGATGGCGTGGCAAACTGCCCTAACGGAGAAGATGAATCCAGCATATGCGGTGAACTTCACTGGTTGAAGTGTGAAAAGACCAATCAATTCGCATGCAAAAGCGGCGCATGTATAAGCAAGACGAAACGTTGCAATTCCCACTACGACTGTCCAGATCGCTCGGACGAGGAGGGCTGCGATAAGAAAGAATGCAACTCTAGTAAATCACATTTACTAAATATTATTTACAATGTCCTTATTGTGTACAACAATAAGACCGTTTGAATTTAACAGAAAGTTATATTAGACATTATATACTGTGTATATAAGCGAACGATAATGTAGATCCGATCGAGGATGAAACTATTATTCGATAGTGATGCTCGTAGTTATAATAACTATAAGCTCGAATACTGCCTGATTCAATAAATTCACATTGTTTAAAACCAGTGTTGTTGTGCTTGAATAATTGCGACACGTGAATAGAATTACGATTGAACTTGTAGTTGAACAGACTCGTTAAAATACTTGATACGTAAAAATATATGTAGATACTTGAGAATTACTTGATCTTCAACTAGAGTTAGAATAAAATTGAATTTCTTCGTATTCTTACCAGTTTTCGATTTCTCATTCTTTCCAAGCTTCAGTTCAAAGAGATAAATTCAAATTTCAGACTATAGAAGTACTTGAGTATGTTATTAAAATTATATTTAGAGTTTCCGTCCGGTTCTTATACCCAGTTTATTTCTCGCGATAAGGAACGTAAAATTCGTATAACCGAACGCTGATAGTACTACTGTCACGAAGCATCCGCATCGGAAAACGATGTTCGATGACGTATAGCCTGAATAAATCTTCAACGATGCTTAAGAAACCAACGATCATTCACCGTGCCTCTAATATCTTTCAGATGAGTTTGAATGTCACGAAGGAGCTTGCATATCGAAATATCAAGTGTGCGACGGACATAACGACTGTAGCGATGGTTCTGATGAAAGTAATTGCGATAAGCATACGTGCGGTGCTGAGAGTTTCGCGTGCGACAATGGAATGTGTATCCCTAAAACATGGGCATGCGATGGCGAGGTAAGTCAATAATTTCTATTAACGCAATGACTATTACCGAACAGTTTGACGGGTTTACATTTTTCAGAAATAAGTTGCATGGTGTCAGGGGGATATTTGACGCATTAATTGATTTTCTAAATAGAATATCCGGGATCTCATTTCAGAATGAAGACAAGTATCTAAAAAGTGTCGTAACATATTTTGTCTAATGGTAACAGTTCTCACGAGACTGATAAATCAAGTTTTATTAATTATAGCCAACGAGCTGACGCGTAAAAATTAGTAATTCACTGTTAGTTTTGAAAAATAAAAACATTCCCATGCAATTTAAATTTATGAAGTTGGACGACTCGCTTTTAAGGGTGAATCTACACTTCTAGATCGGTAGAGATTAGTAAAAGAATCTTGCCGCAAAATTGTTTATAATATTGAAATTTAAACGCGTGCTTTTCATTGTTTTCTTCTTTTTCTCGCGATGACAATTTTAGACCTAAGTTCGAGTTGAAATCAGTGGAACCCTTGCGAGGGAGAAATATGAATTTTTTGCGTCTAAAATATAGTTTCCTTTGGACTTTTTGTCTTCTTATTCAGCAGAACGCGTTGGCGTAAAAGAACTTTAACATTAATTTAAAATCCAACACTTTTTACACCCTCTGTACAATTATCTAGTTGAAAAGCATATGTATATTCAAGTATATGCACTACAATCTTTTAATTTTCTATTGCAATTCAGCCGGACTGTTTAGACAGATCCGACGAGAGCAGTACTTGCCGAAAAGGAACTTGCCCGTCCGAAATGTTCACGTGTCACAATGGTCGTTGCATAGACTCGTTATTAAAGTGCAACACAGTCGATGATTGCGACGATAACAGCGACGAGCAATATTGTACGGAAGGAATCCACAGTAATTCTGTCAACTGCACTGCAGATGAATACAAATGCTACAATGTAGAAATGTGTATTCCAAAAACAGCAAGGTGAGCCGTTTTTGGTAATTTCCTTTTTCGTCCACTCATCTTGCTATTTGCAAATGACATTGGGAAGTCTACATGTTTCTTCTCTTCTTCCTTTCCCCCTTCTTTTTAATCAATTTTATTACGCAGGTGTAATGGACGCCAGGACTGCCCGAAGAACGATGACGAACGTAATTGCGTTCGATGCCAGAAGGGAGAGTACGCTTGCGATAATCAGAATTGCATCGATGAGTCCTGGGTGTGCGATAGGGTCGAGGACTGCGGCGACGGATCCGATGAGAGAGATTGCGACGGGGGTGGTAATTCGGGGAGGATCAGCCTCAGCACCAGTTCTAAGTGCAAAGAATTCAAATGTTCTAATGGAGCCTGCCTCCCCTTTGAGAAAGTGTGCGACGGAGCACCGGATTGCTTGGACCGAAGCGACGAATCTGGAAAATGCGGTACGCGCTGTAACGTTATAAATAAATCTATATTCTATTACAGTGGAATCTCCATTACCCAAATTAATGTGGAGACATGATTACTCTAAGAAGGAAATTTTTTTAACAACAGAACACTCGTTCTTCTGGTGTTCATATTCTAGGGTTTGGGTAAAATAGTATATATACACGAGGTGTTACAGAAAAACGTTTCAGGACTTATATTGAGTGGAATCTACCCGGTAGATGATAGTTCTCATCAAACCGAGTAAAAAATCTTACAAGGGAATTATATTACGCTTTTTTTGCTGCCCACATTCACTCTAAGGGGCTGAAATTGAGCCCTGAAAATCCGGCTGTTTTCAGATTTTGGTGATAACTCGCGAACTGTGCGAGATAGAAAAAAGTTTTCAGACAACAGTTACTTCTTTTAATTAGGATTATGATTTGGTAACAGTGATACGCGAGTTATAACAGAAAATCGGAAAATAGCCGGATTTTCAGGGGTGTATTTCACCCCCTTAGAGTGAATTTGAGTAACAAAAAAAATTGCGCAATACGTACCTATATATCCTCTGCATAAAGGGCCGACGGAACTCATTATGCAAGTAATGCATCGCATAAGGGCGCCAGCCGAAGGGGTGCTAAGAACTATATCGCAGACTTAATAATAAAGGAACCCAACTTCCATATAAACAAAATTCTTTTTTTTATTGTACCTCGTAAAGGCAAAACATATTAAATAGATAACAGGTGCAAAAATTTGGGGGTGCCAAAAATTTTCTTGCATAAGGGCACCAACCATCCTCGCGCTGGCCCTGTCTGCATATCCGTAAAGTTTCATGATTTTTTGAATATCCGGGTTGGGGATCTTTCCTTGTTAGTAATTTTAGTATATATGTATATGTCGAAAACTACCCAAGATGTTTTTACTGAATTTGATGAGTAATATCTAGCTTATAGGTCCTGAACCCTTTTTTAACACCCTGCATAAATTACATAAATAAAAAAAGTAATAGAAAGAAACGATGTTTCTAAAGATTAATGTATCATAATTTCGGTATTATAATATTGTTTACCTCCTATTTTTTCGCGAAATTAATGATGTTACCACAAGATAGATTATAACACGTATATTTGAAATACTTTTGTAGCAATCTCGTGTACAAAAGAAAATTTCTGCGATAACATCTGCCACAAGACACCCTCGGGTCCCGTTTGCGGTTGTCGAAAAGGATTTCAATTGAGCAGCGACTTAAAATCGTGCGAGGATATAAATGAATGCGAAAGCAGTGTCTGTTCCCAAGCTTGTCACAACACCGACGGATCTTTCACTTGCTCTTGTTACGAGGGATATGTGCTCCGAGGCGATAAAATTTCTTGTAAAGTGGCGGGTACGAAATGCATATTTTTTTAATCTTCCATCGTTCTCATTCGGCATCAACACCTTCGAATAAAGGAGGGAATTAAATGATTAATGATTACCTATTTTTTATTACGAAATGTGATGACAGGACCACAAATGGAATTAATCACGGTTGCTGGAAGTGAAATTAGGAAGCTGAAATCAAGATTAAGTTCCATTGAAATTCTCTATGACGATTTCAACTCTGATATAACTGGCATTGACGTAAACGTCAACGAGGGAGCTATCTATTGGAGCAGCGGTAAGTCTACACTTAAAAATTATTCAGGAGACACAGTTGGGAAAAATGTAATCTAATTACAAATTACGATTAAAATGTAATTCTGTAATTGATTACACATTATACTCTGTAATCGTCAATTTAGATAGTTGACCACAATTTTGTCAACTACTTAAATATTAACGATTAGCAAAATACACCGCGCTTCGCTTCGGGACTAAAAGATATTAAGAACTCCATGAAAACACGTTTCACCCCTTTTCACCACCCCGTTAAGGGTTGATTAGGGAAAAATCCTGAAATTGGTTTTTAGGATTTTAGGAACCAAGTTGATATCTAATCGGGCCTAAGAGATATTAGGGAGTCCGAGAAAATACATTTTACCACTTTTCACCCCCTTGGGGATGGAATTTCCAAAATTCTTTCCTTACCAAGTGCCTACGTCATAAGGACTAGGTACCTTCCGAATTTCTGGGTTGTTAGACTTCAATTAATTCACATGCATCGATACATTTTGAATTTGGTCCCATTACTAACAATATACTACTAAATGAAGATATTATTTCCTTCAGATGCGTTAGGTATGATAAGTAAAATACATATAAACAGCAAAACCCGAACGACTGTTACTGGCGTTGGGAGACCAGAAGCTTTAGCTGTTGATTGGATCACCGATAATGTGTACTTTAACGATAATGATCATGCTAGCAGCATTAAGGTATTACATTTTTATTAATCGCTTCCGACAAAGTTAACATCCAACCAAGCGTATTCTTGAGAAAGACTTTTGTACTTAAAGGTATGCAATCTAGAGCAACAGAAGTGCGCTGAAGTGGTTTCAATTGAGAAACGAAATAGAGCAATGTCCATTGTTGTCGATCCAAAACAAGGGTATGATTCAACTTTCGAATTACTTTAAGTTATTTTTCATATTTCATTTATGAATACCTTCTAATCATAAAAAAAATCATAATGCAGGTGGCTATTTTGGAGTCAAACCAGCTGGATACATTACGATGTACCGACGAGTAAAATATATCGGTCTACTACAACAGGTTCTAACGCGACAGCAATCATTTATCGTAATATTGGCGTTGTCAGCGCACTGGCGATTGATTACGCGAGGTCTAGACTATACTGGGCGGATACTTTCTTAAAAACCATCGAATCTTCAAACTTTGACGGTTCTGAACGTGCAATATTATTGAAAACGGATGTAAGTATTTGTATACGCGAGGAAAATATTGTTTCAAATATTCCCTTATTACCCGTATGCCTAACACTTTAGGTCTATCACGCTCTGAGTATGAACATCTACGAAGATAACTTGTATTGGTTGATGGGTACGACTGGCACCATAAAAAAATGCAAATTATATGGCGACAGATCGTGTACAGCGGTTTCTATTGGTACCTCCAACATCGACAAGCATTTTACAATCATGCACACCTCGAGGCAACCTATTGGTAGGTACACAAAGGACTAATCGTGGCTAATAGGCATTAGAAGTAACGTGAAAAAAGATCATACACTTTTTCTTTATGAATAAGTTGATTTATGTGTTACTGTTATTGAGCAGCGAAAAACACTTGTGAGGACCATAAATGCAAGTACATGTGCTTAATGGAAAACAACAGTTCCAAGTGTATTTGCCCAACTAGACATCCACGGGACTCCGAAGGCACTTGTGGGCAAGACACGCATCCGAACATTAAATTTATTTCGAGCACAGCTAATCGAAGAGGCGAGAACGTCCATCGCCCAAGTGGAGCATTAATTGCAACTATTATAATGATAGTACTTTGCATCGCAATTATATCGGCGTACTTTTACTATCAAAAGGTCAGACCAGCATTTTCGACGAAATATAATCTCAGGTAAATCTTGGTAAACTGTTTTCATGATTTATACAAACTGCTGGTTTCGTAGAGTTTTTTAAGAATTTTTTCCCCCGTTTATAGCATGCGTTTTCAAAATCCATCATACGATCGACGAAGTGAAATTGCGGCTCTCGATTGCATAGCCGGTTTACCTCCAGGGGAACACGAGTACGTGAATCCAGTGATTAACATACCAAAGGTAATGTAGTTATGTTGTGTCCAGTTACAAAAATTATACGTTAATTTGTACTTTCTTATCTTCTCAGAACGAAAAAGTAGCAGAGAAAAACGGGAAACCGATTGCGAATGATACACATGCCGAGCAATTGGACGAGGAATTTGAAGATTCAGGGTACAAGCTTAGCACTCGCTTGATATAACAAAACGTAATTTAAACTGTCGAAGTAAAATGCAATACGCCCAGGAAATTGGAAATAGAAATTTAATTGTAAATAATTATTTATATACTACTATGTACTATTCAATACTATGTACACTTCTGCAGTGAAAGAGATTATATACGATATTTATTTACGAGTAATAAATAAGAATTAAGTTTGCACACGAATATATTCTTTCAAATGTTATGGATACACATTTCCCTTTTGTTAATTATCCGATAGTGTGGTTTATCGTTGTGTCAGTTCACGATTAGATTATCATAAAATTTACATCGCAATATATTTTATTAACATCATTATGTAAATAAGTTAATATAAATTACCAAGAATCTCAATTATTTAAAATATCACTTGCATATTTTTCAATTGCGTTATTATTTATTATATAAATACCTCTTGCGTTAACTAATAAGGTAAGGACTATCGATAGCACCAAATCCTGCTGCTATACCAACTTCGTTTTCAGATGATGGCTTACTTCTCAAGATATGACCCACCTCTTCGTTATATATGATATTTTCTTGGTCTCTGTGAAAGAGAAAATTCGTTTCGATGTAATGTATTTTAAAACGTTAAGGCCGAGATAAGTATATTCGATTAATTACCCAATGACAACGCCATAAACACCAAGCTCTGATACAATATCGGAAAAATAAGGGCTGTGATTTTCAAAGGGCTCGTTTTGTGCGCGTACAATATAATTCTTTTGTACTGGAGGATAAAGACGATCCATGAGTATCCAAGCTGTTCTTTCCTCCGAACTTTTCACAGATCCTAAATGCCGCTTTATATCGTCGTTGTAAATATTGTGTCCGCCTCCTTCCCTTTGTGGTTTCAGGACATATCTTTTCGGTTCTAGCATAGCCTTTTCGATTATTGCCTCCCCTTCATCGTTCTGTTTTTACCAAATATTTTTGAATCATTATATAGTATTATTAGAGGATACAGCAAATATTTTAATAAACTTATTTCATAAGTTATCATACGAGTTTATTGCTACTTGTGCAATATATTATTTTCTACACTTACGAATTCCAGCGAATATAGCCCAGCAAAAACTTCTTGAATTCGTTTTATCGCATCGTCTTCTTTCAAAAACATATTCAATGCATTAGGATATGCTAGGGATTGTTGTACCTAGAGACAAAGAATTATTTTGTTTATTATGTATGTATGTATGTCTGTACCTACAGGGTTATCCACTTAAGGGGTAATGAACGGCCCTAAAGGCTGCCGTTCCAATGTGCCAATTCCCGTTCTTCTAATATCTGTCTTATCTTCTCCTGTCTTTCTCTGCCCCCTCTTTCTCTCCAACACACGTTTCCAATACGTGCTCCCATGTTTCCTCTTCTCCGCCACATTCCCTTTCTTTTTCTTCTTCCCAGTACCTTGCTTCTCTCAATTCATTCCCCACCCTCCATTTCTCTTCTTTCCACCTTTTCCTTAAATATTTCGGTACTCCGTCCACTCTTACTTCCCTGTACTATTTATTGTACTTGACCTTCCTAAACCTCTCTTCTTTTTCTTTTTTCTGCTTTTCTATATCTGTTCTTTCCACTTCCCTCCACTCCATTTTCCCTTCTCTCTCCGCAATCTTCAAACCCCATTCCCTTTCCTCGAAGTACTTCTTTCTGCCTTCTTCCCATTTCGCCGATCTTCTTCCTTTACTTCTTCCCAACTCCCACCTTTTTCCTTTCGTAACCTCTCTTCGAAACTCCATGCCCTTTTTGCTGCCCTAGTTCCAATCTTGCTTCTCTTGACTTCATCCCTAATTATATACCCTGGCGTCCTCCAATCCACCCCCATCGCCCGTCTTATAAATCCCTCCTACGTCCTCTCTATCTTCCCCCTTTCTTCCCAAACCAAACTCTACAACCCGTAGGACATTAAGGTGAAATCTGACGGCACGTGGATAGGCGAGCCGAGCCGCCTCGAGCCGGCTCGCCGAGGATCGTCTAGGATCGCCCTGGCTCGTGAATCGGCGATCCATGAGCGTTCTGACGGCGCGTGGGCTCGGCGAGTCTCGTGCCAGGCTCGCCGATCCACGTGCCGTCAGATTTCACCTTTACTAACGCGGCAAACATCCAAACCCTCCTTTCCCATTCTCCTCCAAACATGCTCTGAACCTCATCATTTTCGTCTTCTCCGTGTTTACTGTCCACCCCTTTTTCTCGATATATCTTTCCAATTTCCTCAACATTGCCCTCATGTTGCTCTCATCTTCCGCCAACAATACTACGTCGTCCGCATATATTAGACAGCAAATCCTCAAGATGTTAAGGTGCAGTTCCACGGCACGTGACCCGGCGAGCTTGGCGCGAGACTCGCCGAGTCCCGCATCGTGGGAACGCTCATGGCTCGACCAGTCAGCGAGCCATGCGCCGTGGGACTTCACCTTTAAATAGCAGTGGACTGATAATGAGTGGACACCCCTGCCTCACTCCTCTCGCCATCCAAAATTCTTCCCGCTCCACCCCCGAAGTTTTACTTTGCTCTTTGTCTCTGTATATTTCCTATATCCTCTCTCAAAACCACCCTGTCCACCGAATCAAACAGTGCCTTAAAGTCTACGAACAGGGCTACTATAGTTTGATTTTCGAGAGTTGAGACCTGAGGCGGGTCCCTCGGACGGACCGTGGCCTAAGGAGGAACCAATAGTACGCTACGGATTGCGTGCGATGTTGGAATCCGTAGCATCTCAACTCTCGAAAATCAAACTCTAGCCTTCCTCTGCGCTTTGCTATATAAATATCTATTTATCATGTAGTTCAGCAATATGCTGTTTATTATTGCTAAGTGGAAAAATATTGACGCTAATTCATACTTCATAGGCTTACCTTTTTAGTACCAGCTAAATGGTAGTGTATTGATGGACATTTTATTGCTCGGGAACGTTCTATTAATAATCTCACGGACCATTCCCGTTCTGTAGGATAAGCTTCAACTTCATAACCGGAGCGGAAGTAGACTACGGAGACCACTTGATTTCCACTAAAAATATTTAAAGTAATTACTCCGTAAATATCCATTTAAACGTATCTAGAATGCTTGCAATTATTTGTTTGTGTTCAGTACAATTCATCTCCGACCAAAAGGTTTAATACTTAACACACTGAATGCACAGTAAGTGAAATAAAAGAGGAAACGTACGATGAATAGATTAAAAATACAATTTCCAAACATTTCATTATGTACAACTATATATACATACACTATTAATTCCTTGCCAGGTCCCAGTTTTGCATCGGATACTAAATCAGTTAAGCTCTTTCTAATCACCATAATATCAGGATTGAGTTTTTGTATTTCAAATTCATGAAATCTTTGATCGCATATGTTATAAGTAATATTTTCAACAACAAACAATATCACAGCCCTAAAATTGAGAATCTTAATTAGAGAAGAATAGTTGGCCATGTATTTCTACAATATAGTGGAGGCTAATTACTCTTTATTGTTGTATAATTTCCATGCAAGTGTTAAGCCTTTGCCGAGACCCGTAATGGGATTATTTTCTGGAATCTGAAACTTACTAAATTACTAAATTGAATGTTTTATCGAACATAAATGCAAATAAATAAAACAAACCTACATTTTCTAATTTGCTTGGGTGACCCAATTGTCGTAAGATGTACCTAAACAAAATTTGCGCAATGGAGACAATATTTAGATATTGTGAAGTGAGGTAACATTTTTATGATAAAAATTTACTTGTGATATTGAGAAATAATTGTCGCTATTCCTCCGAAACTGCTCGCAATAGTATTCAGCTCAACCTGTTTAATATGATTCTCGTGTAACATGTAATCGGAACGAAGCAATCCAAGGCTTAGAGTCTATAAAACAAGAATATTTACGTGATAAGTGTTCATAAAAATAAATGTATACAAGCTGAGCTAGAAGATACAGAATATGTGAATATTTTACTTGGATTTTAAGACACAATTAAATGCACAGTAGACTCTCTTTTAACCGATCGCTACAGCACCAGACCTCTGGCCAGATAAACGAATGCCTAGTTAATTCGAAATTATATGCCAAATATATGTGTACTGTACATAACAAGATGTATACAGTTAAAAAATTATAGGATCATTGCAGTACACTGTATTTAGTCCTAGAAGCTTTTGCCACGTTTCGTGGACGGACAGAGTATTAGATTTCAGATAGATGCAAGAGTCATGAAACCTGTATCGCGATGCATGCATCAGTGTTTCACGACTCTTGCATCAGCGTCTGGATGTACTTTTACTTATCGTTTTCCTCTGACTTTCTCTGCAAACACGAATCACACTAATTACCCAAATGCTGCGTAATTGTAAACACCGCGTCATCCCTGCGACCCATCGTCATCTTAGCTAATGCGTCATCCTCTCTCTTACATTCCGAAACCTTTAAAACCCCATCGCATTCCCTCCAGAGCATTACTATTCCAAAAGCCAACAGTCTCAGTCATGGAGTCCAGTTCAAAGCAATTGAATCTCCAATATTCTTAACACGTTCGTCGCCACGTCACCCAAACATGGGTGACGGGTATGTTTCCTGCCCCGTCACCCAGATATGGGTGACGCTCTTCTTCGTCCAATTACGTGGCTCTGGATACATTTAAATGTGCATCACATCGCGCTGTTTACACTCCGAGTTCGGATTTGAGTCTCGGGAGAAACTCCACCGATTCACGGTGGGCGACGAACATGTTAATTTAGTCGAATAAATAGCTTTATAAATATTAGTCCTTCTAAAACACTTAATTAACATTATATACATTCTATCTGAAGCTTCAAATCCAAGAGACATATTCAGGAGTTCTGTTTCTCGTAACTTACGCTGTAGATTAATAAATTAGTTAAGAATTCTGTTACTTTACTTGACTAAATCCTTCTTTATAAACCGTTTCATATATCTCGAATAATTTTGCTGTAAATGGATCGGCATGGATTGTACTAAAATAGAAAGAATAGCATATAATAAACATATAAAAGGAATGAAACAATTTAAATTTTGTATACCTTTTCAGACTCTTCGTAATAAAATCATTATCGTGAGCTGCCTTATGTATAAGTTCGTTTAATAATACTTGTATGTCTTTTGCCTTCTCGAAATTCTTTCTCGGAAAACTCGATGGTAGCAGAGTGAACGGTAGAATTTGCACTTGATTCTTATTAAACGATTCCTTGGATCGCATACTAACACCTGCAAGAAGGGGATAAAATTATGCGCGGAAGTATTAGAGAAAGTATTAGAGAAAGCATTGTTTAGTTTTATCAATGAAAATCAATCGATAAGCTCTCGATTTAATTGAAACATTTATGAACGAATACCGTGCAAAAGCGCCCAATCCTTAGCCTTATCTATAATATTTTGCAACTCTTCGTTTGAAACTTGCATCGGAATGCAAGGCTGCAAACGCGGAATCTCCATTACTGTCAATTACTGTAAATACGCGACGAATTATACGGAACACCGAGCGGGAAGTAACTTTACAGCCGCGTTAGCTGTCATTTGAAATGATTTCGAAATAATACTGTCAAGTCATTTCCGTGTTTTATCTTACAACTTAGTATAAATGTCACACACGTAAATGAGGCTACATATATATGTATATATATATACTTACGTGACACGTGCCACGTGATTGTTGGCTAAAAAATGCGTTCCACACACGCACGATTGCGCGCGAAAGAGGTGTGCATGCACACACGAGTCCCCTCCTGGGCGCGTGCAGTGAAACGATGGGGTGCTGCGCGAAGTAGGTGCGCGTGAAATTGTGTCCATGTGTCGTCGGCGGCGGCCACTCGATGCGCGTCGAAGCAAATGACATGTGCGTTGCTGTGGCAACAAGTGTTTAGCTTATCGTTAGTATGTATATGTATAACAAGTATTTATAATAGATATAGAATATAAATTCATAGCACGAAGGCTTCACCGGAACAGCGATCTTTAACGTTAACTTTCTCCGCTGTTAAATTCCTGCGCTTTGTGAGGTTATAACGTGCGTTCTATCTGTAACTTTGTTCGCCCGAACCATGTGCTTTACGAGGTTATGACTCGATAGACCGTTACGAAAAGCACATGGCATTGCAATTGCACAGAGTAGTGCGTTTAAGAAAAGGATAAATATAATCATTTGCTGAAAGCCTGCAGTTATAAAAGCATTCTTCTTCAGGAACGAGCAACAAAATGAATATATTTTTCTGTCGTTTCGTTCTCTTTATTTATATTCAGTACAGAGTAATCCGTTGGCTTTAATAGGTTATTACGCAGTTAGTCTTGTACTCTGCGAGTAAATTAGTCATTTCATGGACAGACGAAGGAACGAAAGTTATATAAAACACGTTTATTTAATAGCGAGTGATGACGAAATTGGCGATGCCTTAAGCGCGGGAATATTTAAACGTAAACGATATTCGAGAGTATGCCAATAAATCTGTTGGGTTGGACAATTTATGAGAATGGCGCGGCGAATTCTCATGTGCCAGCTCAGCTGATTTCGTTGGGAATCAACTTGCAAGAAGAACGATTGCGTGAAAATTCGAAATCGATCGGTACCGAGATTTTCGCGTCCAGCGCTGTTTTGTTTTCGTCTCTTAATTGCTATAAATAAATAAGAAGTTATGGAAGTTGCAATCATCATATTACAATATTAGATATCTTGAAATGGATGAATATATCATTTATCGTAAAGGGAGGTTTATTAACCCCAAACGCGGCTATCGCGGGCTGACATGACGCACGCTCATTGACCAGCCGGTGACAGACGCGGGCTGTGTGGCTCGGCTCGTCACGCTCGCGCACGGGTGTATGACTTGGTAGATGCTGTATACTTTCTGTTATACTTGCATTTGTAGTGTCATAAGAACGTGCACATTATTCTTTCGCGTAGTTTTAAGAGGCAGTGAGAGAGTCGTATGGAAAAGGGAAAGTGAGGCTCAACAGAAACCGGGCCCATCGAGAAATCCCTCGGTGACGCATGAGGCTCATCGACGCCACGTTCATATGTGGACGTGGGCGAGTGAAAGGGTGCGTGCGCCGTACATAGGTACTTGAAAAAATCCTCGAAATATTGTCGATGATCGTGGATACATCGTGGGGGTGGGAAGGAAGGTGAAGTTAGAGTTTTTCTCTGGTGTGGAGTTTAGTGTTAGAATCGTTGTGAGCACCGTGAGAATTATCGTAAGAATTATTATTAGCGAATTATTGTTAGGGTTGTTTTGGTGATTATTATTTCGTTCTGCAATAATAGTTTTTTGGTGATTATTATTTTGTCTTACTATAATAGTTTTGTACTTCACAAGTGATAAATAACGTTTATTGTAACGAGTAAGCAATGTGATTGGTTTTGGTATGGTGAGTTGCTTGATTTCGAAATTTATAGAAATTTGCCACTATGGCAGACAGCCAAGGATTATTGGAATCATCTTCCAATTCGGACTTTTGTTCAGATGAGATAGCAACTGCTTCTACGATTAGTGAAATGTTCATTTCGATGGATATTGAGTCAGAATGTGAAGATGTGAATCAATTCCAGACCGAAACTGTGACAATTCAGCAGCACCTAGCTGTCCAATTACTGGAATACCAGCTATAAATATACTAGGTGCTAGTGAAGACCGAGGTGGATATTCTAAATATTTTTTAGCAACTTTTTATCAATGAGACAAAAAGATATGCAAAGGCTTGTCTGGAAAAACAATGGGAAGACATTAATTTAGCAGAAATGTAAATAAACCTTTAGTTCAATGGTACTGGGCAAAAAATCAGAGTCCTGAAAATTTATTCATTTTGTGGACCATGATACTTTTGACACACACCCGAATCCGAAATTGTTCATAATCAAAATATGGCCAATTTCCGAACTTGTCGATATTTTGATAAATATGAAAACCGATATTTATGGAACCACGAGGCAAAATGGAAAAGAAACTAGACGAACCTTGCACAGGAAGAAACTTAGAAAAGGTGGAAAAATCGGTTTCCAAGGGAAAAGTATGCATTTTCAAGTGGAAAAACAAGAAAAGTGTGACCATTCTCTCAACAGTCCATAATACGGATATGGTCGAACTTCAAAACGAGGAGAAATGATTAAAAAACTGAAGCAATAATCGATTACAATTACACCATGGGAGGGGTAGATAAAGCAGATCAATATTTACGAACTTATGGAATCATCAAGAAGGGTGAAAACCCATCTTCAATGTCCATTAGCTCTAATTGATTTGTTAACTATCAAATATAAGAAAGGAGAACTGAATCCCGGTCTCAGTCGTCCACCTCAGTCCTTTGAGACTAATAAAGAAAGATTTCATAGAAGAAATTTCTCCAAATGAGAAGAAGGCGAGATCATATCGTCAGTGTGTTGCATGCGGTTCCAGAAACGATGTTAATGGCAAAAGAATTAGAAGAGAAACGTGGTTGTACTGTAAAAATGGCGACGTTGGATTATGTATTACTTGCTCTCAAATATATCGCGCACACTTGAATTTTTCGATATATTGTAATTGACTATTATGTACATAATTATGAACTTAGTTTTTTTAATTTTACCCAATAAAAGATATTTATTTACTTCCCATTATTGCTTCTTTTACCCCAGAATACCCCACTCAACTAATTTATGAGAAATAAAGAATGCCGCGTTTGGGCATTTTTTGGACGATATTTTGAATTTCATTTGTCCCGCCAAGGGGTTAATCCCAAGCGGTCGTGTATATACTAGACAAGAATAAGTATCCAAACTGTAGGAGAACTAATTATTGGAATGATAAGGGCTTATTGAAATAAAGTCATATTTTAATTAATATTTTCATGTAACATACGAAATATCTTAGTAATAAGTGAATATCCAAAGACTAACATTAAATGTATTAAAAACGTGACAATTGGCATTAACATTTATGACCAAATAAATTCGTACATTCCGCTAGAACGAATTAACGCGCGCAAACTCACGCATGCGCGGTCACGACTACCACGCAAGTGCTTACAAGACAGGCACCATTTATTGTCCCCTGGTGGTGGAGTCCAACCAACAGGCGTCATATTCGTGAGCTGAGACATCTTAAATTTCCTATTTTCCCCTTTTCGCGGAATAACAAAGCGACTTAATCTCATTTGACAATAACATTATTGCAGTTACACGCGGGTTTTATATCTGTTCTGTCACGATATGCGTGGCAACCAAAAAAGGAAACTTGAAAGCAAAATACTTATGACTTATTTCCAACCGCGCCTTATGAAATTTTACGCACATAATCGAAACATTCATTCGCGTCTCCTATTCCCTTAAAATCTAATCACTAAACACTCGTCGAACTTGAAACAGAGCACTCAACTTTTCCCCTCGTATTTTCATTTATATCCCTCAACTTTACGCGACACCGATGCCCCGAGCAATCGCCAATCTTCCGACTCCGCACGCTCTATGACCGACGCTTGCGCTGTACCGTTCTTTCTGTGAAAGCACAGTTCTTTCACTCGTAAACCTCTGCTTTGTACTATTGTGTACTATCGAGGCAGTGCGTTGAAATATTCCTATTTTGTGTGAAATCCGTTCGAAGCGTCGCACGTTAAAGTAAATCACATAGTAGCGATCGTTAACAGCGATTCGTAGCCGGGTACATCGTAATAGTTTCAATTCGTATTGTTGCTTCATGTTCCATCATGAGTGACTATTCAGCGGTTGCTCCGCCTCAAAATTTCAGCCAAAGCTCCGCGTTTGCGGCGGCTTTGCAACGTGCAAAACAAGTAAGTAAATACGTCAGGCGTGCGCGATCTAGGTTATGATCGAATTACTATCATATAAGCAGGCCGTGCAATGTTTTACACGCTCGTAAAAGCCGTATGTCGGTATAGATTATTAATAAACAAATAGCTCGTAATCGTGCTGGTAATTTCGTTCGCCCGAAACACCTGCGATCATATTTCGATGTGTACGGTTAATTCCCGTCGATAATTGGAGAACGTAACTATCGCTTCGATGTGCATTAAATTTGTGTGATGTTGAACAAAAATTTGGTTTGTCATGTTATTTACTTTGTTTGAATTGCATTATTTATACGCGTTCTATATATATATATATATATATGTATGATTATTTCGATGTGTCGTACGATTGTTCGCTGGCCAGATGCGAAGCGAATCGAGAAAAGCATTCTAGCGATATAACGAATAATGTGTTTTCTTGGTAATTTAGTTGAAGAAGAATCGTGTAGTAACGGACAAAGTGTCATTTACACCTTTAAATATGAATTGTTTTCTAGATAGCTGCAAAAATTAATCCAGCTGGTGCTCAGAATAATCAGGATGCTAAATTGAAACGTCCCCTTGAAGACGGCTCAGGTAAAAACGTCATGCGAAGATAATGTCCTCTCGTATCTATTAGGGATCATACTTTGCGATGTAATTTGTACGAAAGTAACATTTTAACGAGGTCAGCGGTTTGCGGGAGAGTACCGTTGCATTATACTTGAGAGCAGTTTAGTGTAACGTTTGTGAGAGAAAAGAAGAACAAGAGGCTGCGGCTTTATTTGTTGCGTGACGTTCGAATTACCCTTCTAGAACCAGAAGCAAAGAAAATGGCATCGTTGGTAGCAGATCCATTGATAGGACTTCGCGGTCCGCCAGGGAATAATTCGTTAGGGGACTCGAACAATCAAGGCGGCAGAGCGGGGCAAGCGGGATCCTCGTCGGGGCCGATCGGGAACGTAGGAGGTATTTGTAACGAAGATATCAGAGTTCCGGATAAAATGGTTGGTCTAAGTAAGTAAAAAGTGGAATTATATATGTATTGTTTTTTAATGGAACTGAGTAGTTAAATGTAAATTCACATGGTTATAGTACTTCAAATATTCCTAATACAGACATGGGTAGAAAGTGGAGCTGTTCGAGTACTCGGGAAAAGCGAGCGGCTCGAAAGAACCGGGTAGCTCGAAGAAAACCGAGAACTCGAATTTTTCCGAGCGGCTCGAATAGAACCGAGAACTAGAACTAGTTCTTTCGGCCCGCTCGGTTCTCTTCGAGCCGCTCGAAAAAATTCGAGTTCTCGGTTCTATTCGAGCTACTCGGTCCTTTCCAGCCGCTCGCTTTTTTCGAGTACTCGGCTCGGCTCGGTCCGAATTTCAAGCGAGCCGAGTCCGACTTGGCTCGAAGAACCGAACCGAGCCGAGTACTCGAAAAAAGCGAGCGGCTCGAAAGAAACGAGTAGCTCGAAGAAAACCGAGAACTCGAATTTTTCCGAGCGGCTTTTTTTTCGAGTACTCGGCTCGGAATCCGAGTCTCGGCTGGGTTCGGCTCGGAAACCGAGTCTCGGCTGGGTTCGGCTCAGAAATCGAGTCTCGGCTGGGTTCGGCTCGGCTCGGCTTGGCTCGGCTAGGTCCGAGTTTCAAGCTACTCGAATATTCGGGTACTCGAATAGCCTTAGTAGAAAGAGGTTTTATTTAGATACAAATTTCGACAACATTTAATCTAGGTGTTACCCAATTCTGTCTTAATTAATATTTGTTTCTCTAATTTAGTATTACACATATTCATACTGGTGTATCCAAACATTTTAGTTGTTACGATAAAACAGTTTGATAGTGCATATTGATAACTACGATACAAAAGTAGATTGTTAAAATGTTATCGAACGGACTATTGCGATCGATATTTTCATTCTGTACATTGATATGCTTGCAGTAATTGGGAGAGGCGGAGAACAGATAACAAGATTGCAAAGTGAAACAGGATGTAAAATACAGATGGCACCAGAAAGTGGTGGGCTACCTGAACGTGTTTGCACATTAACTGGCTCGCGAGAAGCTGTCAAGTAACTTGTTTTTCCGTCCTTATTTTGTTAATTTTAACTATTTTGTATGCAATGCAATCTCCACTTTACAAACTACCTCCTAGACGAAGGGATTACTTTGCGGTGTTATGTCAAGTGGCACTCATTGGTTACACAACATTAATGCAAAATATATATTTTACATCTGTACATATATATATATTTACATATTGTACACACACACACACACACACACACAGACAGAGTTACATATGCATACATATAAATATGTATTTATGTATATGTATGCGCATATATACTCGGTTATGAGCACATGTACGGGGAAACAGAGACCTGCTATCCTCCTCGTATTTCATGTATAGGAAGACCATTAGATTCTAATTTACTTGAACAGCAGATCATTCCACCTAGATCCACTATTATATCTCCTAGAAACACCTGAAAGTATCAACTATTCATTTCAACAAAATGGGTTTCGAAAGATCGCATTGTGGTGTTGTTGTAATATAAGATTACTGTGCTTCGTATACGCCGAATTGTATCTATTAGAGAGATTGTGTTTCAAGCACGAATAGCACCGGTGAAATATAGTTTGCGTATGTCTAGTATACTCCATACGCTATCACTTCATGTTAACATGCATTTCTTGGATGTAGGTTACATGCTTTCGCGTATTGAAATTGTCAAATGTTTTACAGAGTCTTTGTTTAGCTCCTGGATGTGAATAGCGGGCTCGTACTTGACTATATTACATATGCTTCAGAAAACTATTTTCCCCATTGAGAATTCCTCGACAATTTGTGGCTTTTGATTTGATGATTTTGTACTTACTAATAGCTTTTTACTTTCAATAGGATGTGGAGAATGAAGGAAGGAAGGAGGATAGGATATGCATGGGGACGTGTTATTCGCAACTGGAAGAAAATTGAATTTTTTATTTATTTAAATCTGCTTACGATTAAGCCTACGACATTTGAACATGAAATTATAATTTTATTCTACACTTAAGAAATAACTCTTTGTCGTACCAAAAAAAAGAAAAGAAAAAGAAAATAATGTGACATTCCTAATTTATTATATTTTGGCACACAGTAGACATCACATTATGTGTTGCAAACAAATTACATCTCGTATACCGATAGATTACATTTCCACCGAGAAATACTAAAAAAAAAATTACATCGCACGTTCAAATTATCTGTGTTCCAGTCGGGCTAAAGAGTTGGTACTGTCGATTGTGAATCAACGAAGTAGAACCGAGGGAATTGGCGACATGAATATGAGCGGCAGCAGCGGCGGAATGATGGGGCATCCAGGTTTCGTTGAGATAATGATTCCCGGGCCTAAAGTTGGCTTAATTATCGGCAAGGGAGGCGAGACGATAAAGCAACTTCAAGAGAAGTCCGGGGCAAAAATGGTGGTCATTCAAGAGGGGCCTTCCCAGGAACAGGAGAAGCCGCTAAGGTAATAACAATTCCGATTTCACGGTTACATTGCATTATTATCTTTGAAAGCCGACAGACTTTACGGCAGTAAAAGTGATATTTGTCTGTCCTCGATTAGGATAACCGGTGATCCGCAGAAAGTTGAATACGCCAAACAATTAGTATATGAATTAATAGCTGAGAAAGAAATGCAAATGTTTCATAGAGGCGCAAGAAGTAGCGATAGGAGCGGAAGTTATTCCAACGATAATACTTTTAATCATGGTTCTGGAACCACTGATGGAGTGGAGGTATAATACATCGTTCCCGACCGATCGATACACCAGTTGATGTTTATGCAAGAGAATTTTTGAAACATCTACCCTTGCTAGTGCGCATTTCCACTAATTGATGTGTTCGTTCGTCAGGTACTGGTCCCGAGAGCGGCGGTGGGCGTTGTCATCGGCAAGGGAGGTGATATGATCAAGAAAATACAGGCAGAAACTGGTGCGAGGGTTCAGTTCCAACAAGGGAGAGAAGATGGCCCCGGAGATAGAAAGTGCATAGTCTCTGGGAAACATCAAGCTGTGGAGCAGGTTCGCCAGCGCATTCAAGAACTTATTGACAGTGTAATGGTAAATTTTATTTGAACTTTCGTGGAATATATCGTACAAGCGTAAGCTTAGTTCTACTTTCAAATACTGTTTTTTAGAGACGAGACGATGGTAGGAGTAACATGGGAGCAAGAAGTGGGCCGCGAGGCAATGGGTTTGGCGGTAATCGGAATCCAAATGAATACGGTGGATGGGATAGGCGCCAGGGAGGACCTATGCAAGATAAAATCGAAACAACATTCACTGTTCCATCGTCGAAGTGCGGTATTATTATTGGAAAAGGTGGGATTCTAGTGTTTCACAAATGCAAAGGGAATACAAAGAATGTATAAGTAATTACGAACTGAATTATTCCAGGCGGCGAGACTATTAAGCAGATCAATCAACAAACGGGGGCACACTGCGAACTGGACAGACGAAATCAAAGTAACGAGAATGAAAAGATTTTCATCATTCGGGGCAATCCTGAGCAAGTGGAGCACGCAAAGAGAATATTCAGTGAAAAGCTGGGCATGGTAAATATCTGATAATACAACTTGCATAGGTCTAAAATATTTCATTAAGTTACTAAGTATTTAATTACTAATTACTCGTGAATTTAATTCAAAGGCCCCGGCTAATGCATCATTTACTGGTGCACAAGGAGCAATTGGATATAATCCTACTTGGAATGCTGGGACAGCTTATCAAGCCTGGCCAAATCAACCTCAAGCTACTGATACAGGTAGGTGTATTTTTACTTTTCATTAGGAGTGCGCGGATCGTCCCGAGGCTCAGGTTCTCCCGGCCCTCGGGACGGGTCGGAAAATTTCGGGCGGGACCGGGCGGGGTCCCGATACTTCCATATTGCTCGAGATCCCGAAGTTTTCGGGATCCCGAGACTCGATTCGGGCTACAAGCATGACCACCATGAGCGGGCAATTTGATTTCGGGTCGGCTCGGCAAAACACGGACGCGATCGGCTCGAAAACCAGCTATTAACAGGACACCGAGACGGAAAAAATGATGTACGATTTATATCAATACCAGTGATCAGTTTTTACCTTTCTGCCTCCTGTTGAATCATAATTGGTATCTTATTATTCATTTACATACAGTGGCGGACGAAAGAAAGTTCGCAACTTTCAAAATCGCATAACTTTTTTAGAATTGGTCCAAACTACGAGTTTCTTTTTGAGAAGCTAGAAGGATTAGTTTGTTTTGAAAAAAATGCAATTAGTCGGAATAGCAACGAGAATAGTAAAGGTTGTTTTTTAAACTTTTTGTGAGCCTGTAATGAAAATTAAAAAATCCCGTTTGTAGATTGAAGTAAGTTGTATACGTGTCTAAAATTTCATCAAAATCGGTTAACGTTGCTCTGAGCTACAAAAACATTTAAAGATCGCAGAATAAGGTCGAAAATCGCTGATTTCGGGAATTTCCGCGATTCTCGACCATATTATGGGGGGTTATTCTCACAATATCACTAGGGTTTGTGTGCGGGGAAATGAGACGGCCGACCGAATTAATTTCTTTAGTTCCTCGCTTGAAGTGTTTAGACGGTCGGTTGTCTCATCTTTCGATGCACCCAGGCAGGCCTAGTGTTCCACGCGGTTTTCGAAGTTGTTCTGTACACTATTGTATTAGTACACCATTGTAACTTTTTTGTTATGTTCTTATTGGGCTTGTTCCGTGAAATAAATAATAATAATAATAATAATAATAACAATATGAAAGTATTGGGACCCCGCCGGAAAGTTTCCGGCCCGGCCCGAGCCCGAAATGTCGGGTACCCGCACACCCCTGCTTTCCATTAAAGTGATACGAGTGTATAATTTATACATAAAATCACTCGTTGCTGTAGCTGCCGCCAACCAGGCTCCCGTTCAAGTGAACCCGCAGACAGGGCAGCCGGACTACAGCGCGCAATGGGCAGAATATTACAGATCACTTGGTATGCATAGAGAAGCAGATATGATTGAACAGCAAGCAAAACAGGGGAAACCAGAGCACAATCCGCAGCCAGGTAAAATCCTAGAATCACACTTAGTAATTGCGAAATGTGTATCTGCTTTTCCCTAAAGTTTTGAGTCAAGTAAGCTAGTGTTCTTTCGATTTATGAGCATCGATCTTCCCAGGGAATACACAGAATCCTAGTAATGCTTCAGCAACCGGCACTGGCGGGCCGGCCCAGCAGCAGCAGCAGCAGCAAACGCAGCAGCAGCAGCAACAGCAGCAAGCAGGAGCTACTCAGAACGGAGGTCAAGCCGACTACAGTGCGCAATGGGCGGAGTATTATAGAAGTATTGGTAAAATAAAAGAAGCCGAAGCTATAGAAACTCAAATGAAAGCTGGAAAGGTACGTAGATGACCGAATACACGAAAGAATGATTACGGAATGTGTCGTACGACGTAAAGATTACCGAGGGTGGTGCGTTTAATTCTTGCAGCTGGGAATGCAAAACAATCAAATGGCACAGCAGCAAATGCAACAGAGTATGCAGGGCCAGTCAGGCCCGGCAGGTGGAGCACCTAACGCGTTTCCGCAAGCTTATGGTAATTATCCGGCAATAAATCCTGGCTCGACACCGACGGGTTACTATGCAGCGGGGGCTGGCTCCACAACGCAACCACAAGCTGGCCAACAGAATCCATCTTTCCCAACAGGCTATCAGAATTATCCATATACGCAAACGAATACAGAAAGTTAAGCTTCTACCAGGAAGAACATAGAATGTAAGTATTCGCTTTTACATAGCAAACTTACATGCCCCCGTAATTAGAAAATTGTATGATATGCCAATTTTCTTTTCGCAATTCAGCAGAACTTAAGTTCGTTTTTACTTCCGTTTCACAATTAAAAAAACACGACAGAGTGACGAATTACACGCGGAAGTAAGAGTCAAATCTATTCGCCTGTTTATATTTCTTTTTTTATATCATACAATTTTGTTAAATTCTCACTTATATTAAGTCAATGTAAAATTGAGTGCAGCAAAAACATGCAGTTTCTTAAGTGCTCCGAAGTATCTTCCGAGAGAATATTATTATACAATAGAAGTTCAAAACTATTTAGTTGAGTGTGCAACGCCGTTGAAAACAATTTCTTTAGTCTCCGTATTGAAACACTCATGAGATTTAGATGCAAAATCTTTTAATATCAATTCATTTCAACTGTAATGATTTAAATGCATAATTGAAGCCAATCGTTTACTTTGTAGATTTATAATCATTTTCGTTAAGTTTTCATCGAATTTTTAAAGTATTGTGTTTGACCTTCTTGACTGATTATCATAGAGAAAGTACATTCATTCATGCTTCACGAATATTCTTATTATATTTTTCATATATGAATGTTTACGAAAAAATGAAAAGTCACGACGAAGTACAAGATAATTTTCTCTACTCGTGCTACAATTTTGTGCTATATATTGTACTCTATATATATATATATATATATTAAGTAATTTGGCATTTATGCGATGTTCTTATTCACACGCACGCACGCACACACATACACACAGTCACACACGATATTTGTATTTATTAATTGTACAATTAATTGCATACCATTATATTGAATCACTTGTATTTATATTGGCTTGATATTTCTCGCTTATTACGAAAAATCAATGGTGTAAGAAGAAGGGATGCCATATGCGCGCCGATAAATGTTGATACTTTCAGGGAGTTAAATGTTTATGAGAATGCTAAATTCCTGATATTTTTCATGTTCTGTATGATCACTGAAATGGTATATTTTACACCTTTGAAAGTATAGTTATATTTATATACGCCACATGTGTTTTATTATAATCGTTTGTTTATTTCAGATAGTTTTCAGATAGTTTCCCATCGGGATGCGGTTAAATGCCTGCTGTAACTTCATACACTGTTTAAAATAAATTACGATAGTTGATCGCTTCGCAAAACCCATGAAAAATTTAAAGAATGCCACTAGAGAAAACCGACTATGTTCTATTTATACTATAATATTTTGTGTTTCTTTTTTTTTATATATACATAGATATTATACATATTGTAGGATACTCATGGTTTTTAATTTTAAGTAACGTGAAAATGCCAGAAGTTTAATATTATAATATAATATCAACATGATGTCTACTTGTGTTCTACTTATATACTACTGTATGTATTTTTGTTCCATAACAACCTGATTGTAACATAAATTGAAACTGGCAGGTGAAGCAGCAGGTCAGAAACAGGAACGGGGAACCCGCAACAAATATCCATATTATGCTTCCCATTTATCATTAAAAGTACTAAAAAAATTATCCTTAAAAATATGTATTGATAAGGAGAACATCTTAGATACACTTATTTCGATATGTCATTATTTATGTTTCACTGTCTCATTCATGGAACGTTTGCCTTTAGTATATTAGAACAAACCTTTATAGTATAAAACTGGCTGTAACGGACAGCTAAGACTCGTCTCTAATTGTTTATGGAAATGTTTTACCTTAATATGTATGCAAGAGAATTATGATACACACGTATGATGGTCTACATACACGAATATGCTATTATAACAATACTAAATACAATTTTACCTTGGTTCCTTTGCTTTTTCTTGTCGAACACCACTACTATTTTTAGATTGCCAATTCGGAGCTGCCAGTTGTAGGGATCTGTTCTCCGATAAATCTCATCGAGGGGATATCTGCTATCTTAAATCTTTGATTCAGCATACTGTGTGTTTACATTCAAAGGAATCGGGACCTGCAAAACCGGAGAGTTTACGGATGGCATATTAAATGGTTGTTTGCTACATATAACATGTATAATCACATATATATTGTTTACTAAGTTACCAAATGGTTATTCACATGAATGTATTAATCGTATCGCAGTAGATAATTGTCGACAGATTTTACTAGTCATATGTGAGACCTTGACTTCCAAATCATTTAAGTTCTATCAAGATCCGAATGCCTTTCAATATTCGATCAGATATATGTTTGTCAATCGAACTTACAACATCAAACGAGCAAAAATTCAATGTACCGTCTTGTAATATTGGGTACACCATATTCTGGCTAATTTAATTCGTAAAGTTTTATCATTTATACCATTTAAGTATTTCTAATGTCTTTACACTATGTCAGCAAGAAAAGACGCATTTGCAAGAACGATAGATAAGTTTTTTGTTATATTTTTGTTGCTTAGTCTTATGTAATAATTTACTTATGTATAGCTAAGGGAAATTTCAGTTCTTTTTATGTAACTGAATCTTGAATAAGTAATATAAGAAAAAGAAAATGTTATTTTGTACATTTACTGAAGATTCTTCTTCTCCAGTTAAGTGAATAAAAGTTTCGATATCGTACATTAGATAGATATATAATAAACAGAAGCAAAAACAGCTGTTAAGCAATTTTATCTTGTTGCCTACATATAGTTACGAAGGTTTCGATGAAAGAATACTTTATTCAATGGTAATAATAGTTAATAAAATTATGTTTTTTACTCGCATACTATTTTATATATTATTTTAGTCGAACTAGAATACACCTAATTCTCATGATAAACATTTCATTTATATTAGACGATGTGGTTGTTTATTCTTTTTATTCGGATACATGCTCATGTACATTTGATGCAGGATAAGTATAAGTATGCCACAGGTCAGAATATTATACAAATACTATCTTATAAAACCTTCATTTTCTTCGTACATGCTTTATACTTTGTACACGTTTAATAATAAAACTACAATATTATAGTCGCCCTATAATTTTTATACAAGTTTGTATGTATAAATGATAAGAACGAAAAATCTACGCTTAAATCTCGTATCATCTAGTCTAAATAAAATATTCGAATCTTCATTTATCTTTCTTCTTTCAGTCGTCTGTTAAAACAGCGTTGATTTAATATAACTTTAAATACTAAGTGTCTCATTCTTTCTGTTAAATTACAGTATAAACCTAACAAAATTTACGTTCGAATAAATACATGTTTTTTATGTATCGATCGTAATTCACACTCGTAATAATTAAACATAAATAATATTTCGCTTTCTTTCCATTACTATTAAATGTTTGTAGCTACTTAAATCAAGCTATCTCAATAAATTATGCTCGTGTAATCAAATTTAAATATATAACTGTAAAAAAATTGAATTCTACACAACACGTTTTCAAGAATTCTATCCGTTATATCTTCGAAATTATAGCATTCAATAAAGGGTAATGAAAATGTTTCAGGGACAAGGATGATACAAACTTTCCATTGCCCTAATGAAGAAAAGCAAATAATAGGTACCCAAAAAGACTCTTAATACTTTGTATTCAATATTGCCTCAAGCGACTCGTAGGAGACGAATGGATTCGTAATAACAGGTTTGTATAATTATTTCTCTCCGAGGGGAACACGTAAAAATTACTCAAGTCACGTTCAACGAAGTTTTCTTTATTATACATAAAATCAGTTAATTATTTCACAGTTTCGATTTTTAATACTCTTCAAATACAATATTTAGCTTGGCGCGCGTGTATTTTACATATCAATATGCTTAAAGTATTTTGTACTACACATGCATTGTATGCGAACTTGTTTTATACATATGTACATATGTAATCAATTTACTGAAAAGGTATATGCATTATCTATATAAACTACATTTTCTCTTCTAATTATACAGAATCATTTTCAAAACCTGCATATTTGTATACTTTCGAGACATCGATAATTCATTTTACTGTGTATATACATAAGTTCTGCTTGTTTATTAAATACGTATAAATGATACACATGTATATATGTATCCACAGTTAAGCGTGTAGCGTTTGTAGAAAGGATACAAACAGAATAACAAAATGTATATTTGTGCCTTAAGCAGTCATTGTTTCTTTGGAACTCGTGAACTTCAACCTAATTCGAAATCATTGGCACGTATGTACACCTATGTTAATCAAAGCGCCTAAATACTTGCATATGTAAATATTATTTGCCAGCAAATAATACATACCCATTAATTAAACGAATAAGTAAACATTTCTCTCTAAATCTGTACTACGGTAAATTAAATTAGAATAACTTCACATTCCTGGCGGCGGGCCGTACATTGGATTCAACTGTTGCGTGCAACGTATAAACGTAGCGCGTCGCGGCAGCTCGCGTAATCGCGCGGCTCCTGTATACGTGCACGCGGAGCGTAGCCCACCCAGCATGTCTAATATAGTGTTTTCCACTTCACCTTTGTATGGTACTTCCACAGTCTTGCCTTCCGATGATCTAGAAAAGTTGTAAACTTAGAGTCCAGTGCACGAAATACAGTGGCGGATTTAACAGAGCGGCCAATGAGCAATTGCCACCTGGGACCCTGCCCAGAAGGCCCCCCAGGGCCCCATACTTAACTCCTCAACGACCGACCCCTGAAACAAAACACTGACCATGAGGCCCGGGCCCTCGAAAACCTCCGCTGTTTCCCCGGTCGGTGTAGGAAATACGGCTTTAAGGTCTGCGCACACATATCCGTTCCGTGTCAGTTCCGGTCCGTCGTGCCAGTGGTAAGAAGAAGAGACCTTCTAGAAGGGAATAGAAGATCTCCTTACCCTGACAAGGGAACATCCCGAACCCGGAAATACCAAAAATTCTGAAACTTTGTGAATATGTAGGGAATTTCCTCCTGATTACAACGCAATTTCTGTTTCCTGCCCAAATTCCCTCTAAGGGCGTGTAATTGACCCCTGAAAATCCGGTTATTTTCCGATTTTGTGTTATAACTCGTGAACTGTAAAATAATCTTTTCACCAAATGATAGATCTAATTAAAAGAAGTAACTTTTGTCTTGAAACTTTTTTTGAATCTCTTGCAGATTGCGAGTTAGAAAATAAAATCCGAAAATAGCCGAATTTTCAGGGGGTACTTTCACCCCCTTCGAGTGAATATTGGCAGCAAACATAAATTGCGTTGTAATCAGAAGGAAATCCCCTACATATTTACAAAGTTTTAGAATTTTTTGAATTTTCGAGTTCGGGATCTTCCCTTGTGAGTCCGTTTTCAGTAAACTACCGCTTTATTTTCCGCAAAAAGGGCCCCTGCTCAGATGGCCCCCCCTAGGGCCCTGTCTTATAAAAAAATTATGATTTTATCCAAGCCCTATATTTTTTTCTATACTTTTCTGTACACTTACCGCCTTTTAGTAAACTATCTCCTCATTTTCCCCGAAAAAGTGGGCCCCTCAACACGTTTGCCACCCGGGCCTTTTTTCTTAAATCCGCCACTGACGAAATACTACTGCCACTATAGCGTTATCTATATACGCACCTGTATTCAGCGATACCTCCAGCGTGCTTCTGCATCGCTGTATTCGAAGCCATGCCATAAAATAATTTAAATTTCCTCCCATTCTTCTCTATAATATCGCCTCCGCATTCGTCGTGCCCAGCAAACATACCACCTGCCATTACAAAATCCGCTCCAGCGCCAAACGCCTTTGCTAGATCACCTGGACAAGCACAACCTCCGTCCTGAAACAAGACACATGTTTTCAAACAAAGTGCCTACGATTATTTCACTGCAAACATCATTGTAGGGGGTACGAAGCAATAATGTAGTCGATATACTAAGTTTTTACCGAAATTATGTGCCCCTTCAAGCCATGAGCAGCATCTGCGCACTCAATTACAGCGCTCAGTTGCGGATACCCTACGCCAGTCTTCATTCGTGTCGTGCACACAGATCCGGGACCAATTCCAACTTTTATAACATCGGCCCCGGATAGAATCAGCTCTTCTACCATTTCTCCAGTCACTACATTCCCTGCCTACAGTGGCAGTAATTATTCTTTACTTTTAAATACAAGGCGGAAATTAGTACTAAATAACGGCGTGATATTTCTCTCGCTATCCTCCGAAAATTATAACGATAGCTGCACGCTTACTCACAATTATCGTATGTTTCGGATACTCGGATCTAACTTTCCTAACATATTCAACGAAATGCTGCGAATATCCATTAGCAACGTCTAAGCAAATAAAAGATAATGCGGGTACAGCAGCTAGGACGCTCGACAACCGTTCGTAATCCTCTTTCCCTGTACCGGAGCTAGCGGCCACATATTTAAGGTGCTCAGGATTTTGCGCTGCGAAGTTCGCCCATTCTTCTGCTGTGTAGTACTTGTGCACAGTGGTGAAAAGACCGTACTAAAATATAACAAAATTAATGCGACACTATCATTTTATAAATATCATAACTTGCGTTGCAGAATTACAAGTGCAATATTAACTGCTGAAGAGAGTTCGGGAAAGAAAATCAGAGAGTTTTCACGAACGTTGCTCGGCAAACTAATTGCTTTTGAGAACCTTTGTTTTCGCCGAAAACAAATCACACGTCTTGCTATGTAGAATTTTGTCTTTCAAGGTTCGAATACTACTTTTACGAGATTCGATTCTTTCAAACGTCGAAGTACTTAGAAGTACATTCTCGAACTCTTCCGGTACTTTTTCTGAGGTTCGAAGCCGGCTTCTATAACCTAAGTACTTTTGAAGTATATAGAATGAAACGCCAGCTCTTATGAATAATATTCGAATCCTATAAAGTGAAACTTTTGTATTGGAATTGACTCGTATTCATGATTACATATTGAATTTGATCCCATCACTACTAGTGTTGGGCGTGATACCAGTCTTTCTTATGAGTTTCAAGCAGTTCGATACCCAAAGTACTCGTTTGGAAGGTTCGATACGTATCGAAATTGTAAGTACTTGGTATCGACATTTGATACCAGTAAGAGCTACATAAAGTGAGTACTGAGTGGAATTGGTACGCGGCAACAGTAAAGTATCGATACTATTCGAACAAGTACTTTAGGTATAGAATACAATCGATTCCTAAATGATACCTACAAAAGTCTCGGTCCTTTAAACTCGACTGCGTTGGGGTCCGACGTTGAGCTTACAAGTCTCGCGATAAAGGACCCCTGAACAGTTGGACAAGGAAAGAGAATGAATACAACGAGAGAAAGCGAAATAGACGTACAGGGTGATCCTCTCGCGACGCTAGTCAAACAAACTGGCACCCGGCGCCCCGTGGCGAAAACAAGACCTCTGGAAGTGGTTAGTATACCTACCCATTAAGAAGTGGAAAATCTTTCGGTTCCGCATTTCTCATCAGATCGCTGCGAAAACGAGGCCAATCGATACCTTATGTTTCTCCGATGAAAATAACACCAAGAACGACGTAATTCTGACCATAATGAAGGAAATTCCATGAAAAATCGAATTATATCATTTAAAGCTGAATTCGTTAAAAATAGTCCGATTTACATGAAATTTGGTATGCTTTTCATTGGAAGAACATAAGGAATCCATCGGCGTCACTTCCATATCGATACGACAAAGAATAAAGAATTTCTTAACACGCTGGAAAGAATATTTCACATTTTCACCCTCGACAGCCGGGCGCCGACCTGGAATCGCTGCGGTCGGCCGAGGATTCATACCCATTTCAGAAATAAAATAATTCTTTATTGTTTATCGTATCGATATGGAAGTGACACCGATGGATTCCTTATGTTTTTCCAATGAAAATCATATCAAATTTCATGTAAATCTGAAAAAATAAATTTCATAAATAATAAGGAAATCTGAAAAAATAAATTTCATAAATAGTAAGGAATCGATTGGCGTCGTTTTCGCAAAGATCTGATGAGAAATTCGGAAATCCTAGACATTTCTCACTCTTTAATGGTATTCGAACCCCTTCGAGGGTCGAGAGCCATAAAATTTGCTGAGGCACTGTGGAGTGTTGTCCTCGCCACGGGGTACCAGGCGGCATTCTGTACATACGTCGCCGAAACCTACCACGGTTTCGAACCAAGAGTTTCAAGACTTTTCAAGAGTTTTAAGCTTCGAATCACGTTCGAAGTGCTACGAAGTAGTCGCCTGACATTCAGGACCAATTCGAAGCGGTTCCAAGCGCTTTGAGTCCCGTCACTACCTATGGATGCTTGTTTCGGGTTCGAATAGTATCGATACCAAGTCCAGCCAAGATGCTGATACCTACAAAGGATCGAACCTTTTGAGTAGGTATCATTTAGGTATCGATACCTTCCGATACCTACGCTACTCGTACGCGCTTCAGATGCCATAATACTTCACCGCTAGGTATCGATACTGCTTAAGCGGTATCACGCCCATCACTGATGAGTACCTGTGTAGTAAAAGATACACGGATCGAGGTACGGATGTACGTAATACACGTGTCTTTTTACTACACGTACCGTACCATGGTCTCTAGTTATAAACTAGTTTGGAAGTACTCTGTATATCGGGATTTATCCAGAAACTTTCATTTCGAGGTATACAATTTCGTCGAAATGAAAGCGTAAAAGATTGTAATGTACCGTCGACAAGGCTTTCGCCATTTCAAATGTTCCTACTGTATCCATGTTCGAAGCCATCACTGGTATCCCCTTATAAGTTTGTTTCGAATTACGAAATGTAATTTCCCCATAGAGGTCAACCTAGAATTATAAAAGCTATTAAAATCATAATCGATTACGATGGTGAATCTCACCTCGAGACACGTATAAGAATACATGTAAATTACATACTGTTTACTTAATAAATTACAGAGACATTAAACATATACATTCTTTTGGTATGAAAATGATTCATCTCTAACAAGTTAGAGATAGAGCATCATTTTTGAGTATAAGAAATTACGATATTCTCGCGATAATTGAAGGAACAGCCTCTGAGGGCATTTCTAAATTAACAAACATTAACGAAACATTCCGTATTCACGGGCCTTGTGAAAACAGAAGCATACATATGTATTATTATTAGAATTTCAGATTAGGTCGACTATGCGGGATCCTTGAGTGAAGTTTCGGAAAAAATGTAGACCGTGGAAAATCTTTATACGTTGCGAGTATTACTTACATCAGATCTGCTTTTCAATGTGCTCCTTTTCGGGCGTAAAAGGACGTCTTTAAAATCTAACTTGATGTCGTTGATGATATTCGGCATTTTAACAGGCGAATAGTATTTCCAATTACTCCACCGTGCTCCGCCGACTTGCCGCGATGTGTTACGAGTCCTGTCCCGTCGCGCAATACAACGAAGACCGTGAGAGACTTGTAAAGTAGTTTCACAGCGATCTCCGTCAAGGCGTACTTCTTAATCGTTATTCAATCCGAGTTAATGCAGGCGCATTGAAATGTATCATTGGTTTTATTCGTGTCGAATACTGGAAGTTACCAATGAGAGTCACTATTCGCCGAGTAGCCTATACACCCGAGAATAACGTTACAAAATAATCTGTAACAAAATATTAAGATTCGCATCATTTGATACATACTTTATTTTTCGAATGGTGTCAAATTGAACATTCTTATAGGAATTTACATTACACGTTCACCGACTTACACTTCGTGCTTTTCGAATGTCTGGTAGACTTTACCGTCGAAAGACGGGAATGCTGTTACTGACTGCGACAGTTGCAGACAGCTACTCCTTATTGACTGACACTGCCTGATTAGAGATCTTTATTGCTGCATCGACGTAACTGTTGCTAAGCAAATTGCAGGAATTGCTTAGGCAAAAGTTGACTATTTACATACTTTCGTAGTTTTAAAGATAGTCTTACAATTATAGTTATACGCGATGTAACTAGAAAAGCAATTATTTTCGTTGCAATGAGGTAAAAGACGAAGTACCTATTGCTCAAACTGTATTCGTTAGAACGTAAAGTAAAATGTACGTATATAAATTTTTAAATATCGTTACATTAAGGGCGAATTACGCTCGTCCAAATCGCCCGCACGGTCGCGATATGTAATGAAAATCACGGTCGATTTAGGCGCAAGTGGAACGCACCCTAAGAAATATATTTTTATTAACGAACGTGCGTACACTGTTCTGCATTTTAGATTACAAGGAAATTAAGGTTGATACTTTTATTGTAGTAAAAAGAGTCGGATTTGGAAACATTTATATTTACATTTAATTACTTTATTATTGTAACCTTAACAAATATATTATAAAAGTATAAGTAGTATACAGTGGCGGACGAAAGAAAGTTTACAACTTTCAAAATCGCATAACATTTTTAGAATTAGTCCAAACGACTTGAGGTTGTTTGAGAAGGTAGAAGGATTAGTTTACTACGTGACGTATTTTGTCGTTTTGAAAAAAATGCAATTAGTCGGAATAGCAAAAAATAATAATGAAGGTCGCTTTTTCAACTTTTTTTTTCAGCTACGAACCTTTAAAGATCGCAGAATGCGGTCGAGAATCGCGGAAATTCCCGAAATCACGTATGCAACCTACTTCAATCTACAAACGGGTTTTTCTAATTTTCATTACAGGCTCACAAAAAAAAGTTTAAAAAACAACCTTTACTATTTTTGTTGCTATTCCGACTAACTGCATTTTTTTCAAAACGACGAAACACGTCACTTCGCAAACTAATCCTTCTAGCTTCTAAAAAAAAAACTCATGTCGTTTGGACCAATTCTAAAAAAGTTATGCGATTTTGAAAGTTGTAAACTTTCTTTCGTCCGCCACTGTATTACACTTACCGTATCTTCAATACATAATAACGATAACACCGTGTATGGGTTTGTTTACACAAAGGTGAATAAAAGTAAGGAATACCTGTTTACCCATGAATCGTATATTTAGTTTTGTCATGCTGCATTTACAATTCTATGGAATGAATTAAGCAAATGTAGTATTATTAACAGTAACGTTATAATAATTATAACTGTACGTTCGTGAATCGATGCCAATTATACTACCGAAACTTATAAAGTAGAAATAAATCTCGTATTAATTTCAATTCTTGTAATTGCTTTCAGCTTATATGAAATGCGAATAAGGGAATGGCTGATAATAACAATATGTGACGGAAATAATTTGTCACCGCCGTGAAATATGAAATTTGTTGACTAGGTTCCATCGTATCTCACAGGATACTAATAAATTTAATAACACGCACTTTCGTGTTGTAGCTTGAAACGGACCAACTTGGAACGCATTGGAAAACCGATAGTTAACTGAACTCGCGAAGGTTGGCAGTTAAAAACAGAGCAGCGTGAAAGGAGAAAAAGGCAACCTTTTACATATTCTTAAATTCCCCATTGTCGCTGTTGAGCATGAGTATATTAGGATTCTCCTTTTCAAACTCAGTTGCGTCTCTGCCACCGGGTCGTTCGTCCTGTCCCCATTCGCCCAGGGCCGCGTTCATCACGTCTGGTTCCTCGCGCAGCTTCTCTGCCTCTTTCTGCGACATTACTAACAGCGTATGATGAAACGTATCATACAAACACGGAGCAGAAACTTATTTCGAACGCATACTGGCCGCGAAACAAGTAGTTACGTAAAAGTTTAATAGAAAATATACCGTGCCACACAATTTATTTATTATATGGAACTATAAATAAGAACACATGGTATCAATCATTAACATTACAAAAACTTAAATATTTGCGGCGCAAGTAGCTTAGGATTAGTGTTGCTTTTCACAAACCTGCTTGTCCTCTTTGGCAAATTTGTCGAACATATTCGCGTACAATTTTTTCTCCTTCTCTAGCTGCTTCTTCATAAGATTGCAGCAAATCGCGGATTGCTTTATGGCTGCTGTGTTGTTCGGCTCCATCTTCAGAACCGCTTCGAAATCTTTAATCGCAACTTCGGGCGACGCTAGCCCGAGATAGGCCTGGCCTCTTCTAAACAATGCCTTCACATTTTCTGGACTTAAAGACAGAGCTTCGTTACAGGAATCCTTTGCTTCATTGTTCTGCTCTGTTTTCAAGTAACACAGAGCGAGGTTCAGGTGCGCAGACAAAAGGAGACTATTCCTTTCCGGCTGCAGATCTCCTTCGAAGGAATCGCTGTATTCCAAGAACGAAGTGACCTTTTTATACACCGTAATAGCTAAATTATACTTGTTCGCTTTGAAGTAGTTTGTTCCTTTTTCTTTGAAAATTTTGGCCTGTTCTATCTGCTCGTCAGGTTTTAAACTCCAGCTTTCTACCGCCTGAAATATAAATACTGTAGTAATTTACGACGTTACGCGGGTTTTAAACCCTTGCGGTCTCGAGTCGTTGTGGCGTGGCTTTCGTTGGTCTCGCTAATTTCGCGCGGCAAGTGGAGCGTTAGGCTCCGTTACGCACTTGCGACCAGTCGCCGGCAACTTGGTCGCCGACGACCACGACGTATACGGGGACGTATGAGTTAGTTCTCGTCAGAACTATTAAATCAGGCTTGGGAATTAAGCGAACTTGGCGGCCGATTTTCAGAGGCAACGCCTTCTTTCTCCCGCCGCGCGTCTTGGCCCCCGCGGCGGCCTAGGTGCTTGGAGCGTCTTAGGCCCGTACCGCGTGAACCGCACGTGGCGCGTTGACAAAACAAAAACGCATCGAAAATCGTGCTCTCTGGGACGATGTGGAAACCTATTGATACAATGTCGCCCCAATGCGCCACGCGCGGTTCATATGGTACGGGCCTGAGGCGCTCCATGCGCGTTCACTTAATTCCCAAGCCTGCTCTAAATCAGGCCAAGGCGCGCGGCTGGAGTAAGGGGGCGTTGCCTCTGAAAATCGGCCGTCAAGTTCACTTAATTCCGAAGCCTGCTCTAAATGAAATTCGCTATCCCTACTTTCCAGATCTTCCATTCTGCTTTGGTCTCGTTTCTCTTCAACCATAATGTTTTAATATTCGTAAACTTTCTCGCCTCGAATTTGCCGAGACCGGCGATATTCATGCCACGGGCAACTCACGTGCCGCGAGTATCCCGGCTTGAGACCGCGAAGATGGTTAATACAAATAATTACTTTTCCAAAGCTTTTTAACTCCACTACGTATTCCACGGTTGCATTCGGCGGAATGTCGAACTCCGGCTTCCCTACATCTTTAAATGCATATTTGCTTTTGATTTTCAGCCTCGACTTCTCCCCGCTTCTAAAGCTTACTAAGGCTTTCTCCACGCCCTCTACGACACCGCATTCCTCCCCTTCGCCGAACGAGAATTGAACATCTCTGTCTTCGAACACCTTATCGTTGTAGATTCCCGTTAAATGTACTAAAATGGAGAATTAGTTTTGAGATTAAATACGCTGCTTCAATTAAACAATCAAACGCTATATAATCATACTTGCTATTTACTAAAGCGCCTTCGTGCGGAGTCACGTAATCCTTTCCTTGGGTGATCTGGAATTTCTCGATGCTTCCATCTTTATCGGGACTCAAATCGTCTCCGGTCCAGTCGATCATTTCAATCTGAAGAAGAAGACAGCAGACTAAATGTACAAAGAAATCTTGGTTCAATTGAGACATTCGAAATCGTCGGTTCGTCGGATGCGACTGTAATAGTTTTAAGGTAAAGTTACCACAAAAATAAGCGTCGCGTTCGGAGGAATGGTAGGAGGAACACCTCGACTTCCGTACGCGTATTCAGGGGCGCAGGTAAGTTGCGCGATTTCACCTTTTTTCATAGTCGCTACCCCGATGGTCCAGGCCTTGATGACGTACCCTTTCTTAAGCTTAAACGTAAACGCTTCATTGCGATCCTTGCTCGAATCGAACTTTGTTCCGTCCAGCAAGGTACCTGTGTAATGCACTATTACGTTGCTCCTCGGTGCCGGGGTTTCGTCCCCGACACCCTCCTTAAGAATTTCCTTCAAAACACCGCCGTCCTGTTTGGGGGAAATGTCTACGGCAGGCATTCTAGATGACCAAAGAGGTTCGAGTAAACATACAATTCTCTGTGTAACACGTTATCTTCCTTGTACTGTTTTAATTCACCGCAAAGAAGATAAACAAATGAAGAATAGACGTCAGGAGATTATACATAATCCCTACTAATATATAAAAGTGAAACGGCTGTTTGTTTGATCTTCTTTCACGCCTGAACGGATTTCAATGAAATTTTGAATAACGTCACACACGTCCTAGATTACATTATAGGCTATTCATTTTATTTTGGAAGGATCGTAAATAATTCCCGGGTGAAAGCGGGTAATGGGCCAGCTAGTGTTCGATAAAACAAGGCTACCGGAAAATAATTGCAACAATTTTCAACTTACACTATTATACACTTTTCAATAAAAATATAAACATACGATATTCGTGTGATGAACAATTGATGAAATGAATATTTATGCAGATACTTTTATACGTAAATAAGTACGTGGGATGTAATTAAGAAATACGTACATTCTGTGTATCCGTGTTTAATAAATCGGTAATAAAATAGCACTTCCCGCGTGAGTAAACAACACCCCTTTACACCCGTTTAAATCCAAGCCAATCCAGGCAGACGAATCCAGAAACTAATGCTGGCCTCGCAGCTCCTCGCCGCTCATTTGATCAATTTCATAGAACTTACTAGAAATCCTAAAGCTTCAATTCCGCATCGATTATCGAATTTTAATATTGTACGTTTCGACTTCGATATCGATATTGTCTTTTCTTTTGCGATCGATCGATAGTGTTGCGGTTTCCGCTAATGTAAATATGTGTGATTGAGTGAAGTTAGCTATAAGACATAGAGATATCAAAGCTAGATGTGGAGCGAAATTCAAATCCTTTGTAGCTGGAAGATTTATTGTAGGCATGCGAGCTTGAAGCGAACAGCACATCTGGAAGGTCTTAAGCAAGTTTGAAACGCGGGACAAGGAAGAATTTATTGTCAGGACTTATAAACACGTAGAGCGCGTTGTGTTTCTCGAGGGTTTCCTTTGCACATCTGCGTGCCAAATTTCGTCGAGCGGGCAGCGGCTCGCCTCGTAAAAGCACTTAAAATTCTGTCCTCCCTTTCAATAACTGCCGATGTCCTGTTAGGGCAAAAACTCCGGTCGGGGGAGGTCGAAAGTCATAAAGCCATAAACTTTCTCCGAGTGACGTCGTCTTGACCCCGAGGGTTGCGCTTACTTACCTGCGAGATATGTATGTACTGTATGTAGCTTATGTACCACTATATGTAAAACGGGGAGCGTGCCTCGATCACTAGACAAGAGTGGGAGGAAGCGTGAAGGAAGGACGAAGGACAACCCACTGATGCAGCTTGAGGGATGCAATCGTGCTGATTGGACAACAAGGATCTAGGGGAGGATCAACAGGATCTTTGCAGCGACTTCGTCGATGAGCTCGGAGCGTTTTTCTTGTACACTGCATTCATTCGATCGCCAACTAGCTTCTTGAATAGACGAAATACACCAAACAGTTAACTTAAAATAGTTCCGTGTTACTTGTTTTATTTGAAATACCCGCGCACTCCAACGAGCAGAGCGGTTCAGCGCTCCACGGGCACCAACCCGCGTTCGCGTTTCAATTTCACCGCAGAAATACGCAACAATAGCATACTTTTGGTTATTTTAAAGAATTATGTATTTTAGAAATTCGCAAAAGACTTTTATTCACAATCAGTTACAAGCAGCTACAAGTATTTCCTCCTGCTTGTGCAAGCTATTTTCGCAGAATGCTTGTGTAACAGTACTTTTTACGTAACTTAAGGTGGATGTCCCAATTACCGTGCCCTGTCCAAAGAGGAGATATAATAACAGGCGTCACTCGACAAGGACAGAAATAACCTAGGGAAATTGCTAGACGACCAATTTAACTGCCCATTCGGCAATGATCGGTAAACTTCGGCAATAATCGGCCAACTGCGATAAGGTACATTTAGTCGATTTGAATATCCCGCTCGAATAGACAACCAATTTAGGGTGTGTTTCAATTCACGCATTATGCGCATGGGCTGCAGAGAAAACCGTTCCGTTTCAGTCTATGCGTGCATATAGTTGCAGGCAATGGTGATTGGTGGCCCATAGGGTGCGTGTATAGACTGCATAACCTGATTGGAGTAATTCGAATTCGAACAACTACGCATGCGTGCATTATGGCACTTTAATCACATTTTTCAGATTGGCCAGCAGCACCATTTGAACAAACTTCATTCGATTTACTTGAAATTTTTACAGTAACTTCTAAACAACATCGAAGCACGTACCGATTTTACGATTTGTTGAAAACTTCTATAGCTATGAACAATTTTTGCTAGAGAGTGAAGCTAGAGAGTGAACTTTATGCTCAAATGCTTACCATTTCTAAGAAAAACAATATTTCACAATATCGGTACGTACTTCGATGGAGAATGTAATTTAGAAGCTACTGTAAAAATTCCAGTGAACCGAATAAAATTAGTTCAAATGGTGCTGCTGGCCAATCTGAAAAACGTGGTTCCGAGAAAAAACCGTTTAAAGCGCCATTTTAAAAAAAGAAGAAAATTTACAAAATAGCTTGAAACTACTTAAGATGTGTATAATAAAGGCGTTTAAACAGATTTTCGACTTATTTCTTTGTTTACCCACAAACAATTGTCAAAGGTACATTACGTTTTTGTGCCGTTACAGTGGTGTTACCCCTTAAAGACGTCAATTGTACGTCCGTTTTATGTCTGGACGCTATCTGGGTTTTCAAATATTTCTTTGTTGGTTTCTTTTTCTGGAAAAAGATTTCTGGAAAAGATAAGGGAATAACAATTAACGACAATGCATTTGGACTATTGTGTCAGAATAAAGAATTATGTAACTAATATGGAAAATTGCAGGAAATGTGACTACGTAAATTACTGTGCTTTTCCGATTTAAGATAAACATTGTAATTGCTCTGTGCCACAAGTATAAATACACGAGCGGTCAGAGTGCGACAGTTCTTTTTCTTAATACAAGTCGTAAAATGAAGTGGTTTAATATTTCTTTCCTTTTTATGGTGCTACTTTGCATCGCGGTATGATTTAAAAAAAACGCCGATTTCCTTTTATCATTCCGTATTGTACATAGTTGTGTGTTAAGTTATTTTCATAAACATTATATTCTTCTCTCATTTGGATAATTGTTATTAATATTAGAAGCGGAGAGCGGTGATAAAAATAAATAATTGTATTAGTTTCACGGATCGTTCGTTTCTCGAAAACGCGCATACTGATTACACCATATCTAAATTAACGTATCTGCGATGTTGAGGGCGTTGCTTCATTTCTGATATTATATTGCAGTGATGCGATTGTTAGAATATATTATTTTGTTGGCAGTCTGAGCTTTACAATTCTCATAATCAGCAACAACTTTATTCCTTTTTCATTTGCAATTTTAAATGTCTAAAAATTACACAGATGCGTCAAATGAACTAAAAATATATCCATTAAATTAAATATTGTTTTACTTCATTGTCAATTCAATTGTATATTCTATTAAATAAAAGTAGTATAAAAGTTTTTTTTTCTTTTCGGATAATTTAGATTACTGGAATTCTTTAACTTTAACTATATTATTTGTACAGCAATAACGTCCTGCTATTCCATTAGTGCAACATTCATGTACTTTTTGTACTACATATTTTTTTCTCCATTTCAAATTTTGTTCCGATTTACAGACAACCGTGTTGTCCATGAATGTTAATGCCCCAATGGCTGGAGATCATGGTAAAGCATGCCGCGGTGGTGGAAGACGGGGACCAGGGCGGGGAAATGGCGGTGCCAACAGTACCGTAAATGGTGATGCAAACGCTGGTAAGTTTTTATAGTATGAGAAGTTAATAGTAAGTCAACCTATGAATTCTAAAACTGACTTGGATTTCATAAATAGAGAGATTTTTGAGATATCATCCTAATCAATTCGGCGAACATAGTTTCGAGAAAAACGCATTTAAAGTTTTAGGTACCCTCCTTTATAATTAATTTTTTTTTAAATGTTGCCTAAATATGTACAAATATAGGCATACAGTTTTCAATTAATATAATTTGAAGGTTTCTCTTAAAAAATATCCCAAATATCGCGCTCCTTTTTAGCCCGTCAAAGTAGGGAGACCCTTTAAGTATCTAAATAATTAGTTTACAAAGATACATTTTTATGCGCACAATTGTCATTACCTAAACAGGTGGAACAAACGGAACAATGCAGCAATAATGGACAACGAAGGACAACGCATAGTTAATTATAACGAAGATAAATCAGTAGGATAGTATGCAATATATTGTGAAATTATATCAGTATGTAAGAAATAATAAAACATCGCCGTATGTATGAAATACACTGTTTAAGTTTCAAGACTTTATAAACCAAGCATAATTCTAACAATGTGCTTTATTTCTGCGAATATGTATCATGCAGTATTTCTAATTAATATATCTAATTCTCAATAACGTAAATTACTACGAGGTAGATCAACTACTCAGTTCAATAATGCACATATTTTTATTCATATTGAATAAATTTACATCATAACATTTATTTAAATCCACTGTCCATCTACATCATCCTCATATCATATAGGTGTTTGTAGCATGAAAAAGAAAGAAATATATTCAATTTTGAAATAATCGTTAACAGAAACAAAAATAACTGTAAACACAAATTAGAAAGGAAAGTACAAGAACTTCATGATTCTCGTGTATTCTATTAACCCATACAGCACGAGCGCGGGAAGATTATCTCCCACAGGCTGGCCGAGCTTCGAAATGGCACAAACCAGCGTGGGAAGGAAAATAGAAAATTTCATGAAAAAAAAGCAAATACTGTTTTTCATTGCTATTGCAAAATGATTATACAGAGTACGGCCAAATTGATGGTACAACCGGGGAGGTGATTTCTCGTAGGAAAATACGCCAAGACTGCAGAGTATAATTTTCTCGTACAGACTTTCTTTCCGAGAAGATCAATTTTGAATTTTTCTTGTTCGCACGCACGCGACTGACTAATTGTAAGAATTGTTAGAATGCAACAGTAAATATGGCACGACTGCTGACGAAGCGAATCCTTGGGCAGAAATAAGTCGAGATTGTAGAATAGCTGTTCTCGAATAAGGCTTTGTTTTCAAGAAAATCGAGTTTGAAGATCTAAAAACCGTTTCCACCATTAAATTGATTTTTTCGAAATCAAATTACATTTAAAGAAAGTTATTCTACAATTTCGACTTATTTGTAGACTAGCTTTACTACTCGGCCTCGCGCGGAAAGTTTTTAGGCGACGGACAAACACACAAACATATATCAACTTTCTGCTTTATATATTAAGATGAGAATTGATTTCAGTCGCAGTTGGATCGTATTTATCGATAAATTCTGTCCCGTTTTAGTCAGGTACATGGGTACTTAGCATTTTTTGAAAATCGTTTTTCTCGGACATTAAGCCTCGCATGGAAAAACTTTGTTCTGCAATTTTGCACGAGGAATCATTCCATGTCTGCTTGTACCATTATTTCGGTCGCAGCCTGTATATGTATCTACGTTTCTAAGATTATACGATCTATCGTATTATTACCTGTATGGTTATTGTTAATGTCATCTTAGATCTAAAATATCTCCGTGGCTTTTGGCGGTACGTATATTAATAGAAACAATAAAAAGTACATTTGTATAAACGACAATCTGTATAAATATTTGTACATTCTCTATTACAATTAATTATTTTAAGAGAAAGATATGTGTAGGTCGAAGATGTCTGTCTGTTCAATCATATCGATGTAAAACAAATATAAACATATTTCATCCCTAGATTGTCATGTGATCTACTACTATTCTTATGTAGCGGTGTTTTATTAATATTTATGTAGTGCAAAATATTGTAACATGACTGACGTAAAATGCATAACACGAGATTGCAGAAACAAATTATTACATTTAAAGCAATTTTACATACTACAGTAAAGGTGCGATTTCATGCTGACGCTCGACACTCGTTTTGAGCGTCAAAACCAATCACGTGATCGGTCCATGGGACTTTCAGCGTCGACGCTCGTTTTGAGCGTCAAAACCAATCACGTGACCGCCGCTCAACCAACGAACGAGCGAACTAAACTCCGTTTAGCTTTTCCCCTTGATGCCGAAAGTCCCGTGGATCGATCACGTGACTGATTTTGACACTCAAAACGAGCGTCGAGCGTCAGCATGAAATTGCACCTTTAGATTGCTTCCATAACTATATTTTTCCCGTGTATTTTTAAAAGATTTCTTCCTTACTGTTCAAACGAAACAATTCCTTCCCCGAGCGCAAACAATGAAACTTCGATTTGCTTTACACAGAGATTCCAATAACACTCTACATATACATTTCTTCAATTAAACATCTCTCATCTCTTCATTAACTTCCTTTAAATTCAATAATACTTTCAAATCTTCGTAAAATGTTACTTATCGAGTATAAATGAATTTTTATCACAGTATTTTCATAATTATCAGTCCAATTACAAAGAGATATTAAAAGAAGAAGTTACGTAAAACTTGGCTCAAGTTTTCATAGAATAAAAGTGTATTCAAAATTGTGGGTCAGCCATTTTCGTAGGAGTACTTGAATGCAAATGGTTAATTTTAAGCGTAAATACTTTACACGACATGCTGTAGGTATAAAAGGAAACAATCAACTCAAGTGGCAAGCACAAGTATTATTTGTATTGTGTTGTCTCTTATAATCTTCTCACAGTACCGTAAATTATATATTACAGAATATTATAAAACGAGAATGACGTATAAATAATATATGATACATATTTCACATTTAACTAAATAAAGTAATATCAAACCTTCGTTTCCGTACACAAGTTTACAGCTTTAAGATGTATGAAATTTACCCTAATAAGCATATGTCTTTTATTCCGTGTACCGCGTACACCATTCACTTTCTCAGCAAATGAGTAAGATCTTTATTCTGCTTCTGAAGCATTATGTCCGTCTTCTCCGCCGAATCTGTTATATTGTCAATTAAGTCGTTCTGCAAATCTATTTCCTCCGACAATCCTATCGCCAGTCCTTTCAATCTAGCTAACGAACCACTCATCTCGTCCAAATTCTTTTCTAAAATCTTGCTCACGTTGTTGCCCACAGGCCTGTTACCTTCATCCTCGTCTTCCAGGCCGCGCAACTTTAACGCCGGGCTCGTACTAGCCAACTTAGTCTGCACTTGTTCCAAAGAATTGGACAACGCAGGCGACGCCATAGACTCGGAACTAGAGGACTCAGACAATTTAGTCGACGGTATTGGCGCGTCCAATGATTTACCGCTCAGGTAATTCTTCAGACTTCCGAACACACTTTTTATTCCTTGGATATGTTTCTGACTAAACCTTAAAGTACTATTGATGTCGTCTAATCTCTTCTCCGTTCTTTCTAATTGTTCTCTTTGCCTAATGAGTTCCTGAAATATACATAGCCAACATTATACATAGCCAACGAGTTGCACAACTATATAAATACGATGAAGAATAAAGGTTGTGGAGTTGGTACGAAAGAAACGTCGCTTCTTCGAACTTTGACAGCGTATTCGTCACCTCGTCACCCAGACATGGGTGACGACTCTGTTTCCTGCTCCGTAAACGGGTGACGATCTTCTTTGTCCAATTACGTGGCTCCGGCTACATTTAAACTGCATCGTATTGCTCTTCCAGCTTATCGCGCTGTTTACACTCCGAGTTCGGATTTGAGCCCCGGGAGAAACTCCACCGGTTCACGGTGGGCGACGAACGTGTTAATAAATAAAGCGAACGATAATAATACAGATTATGACAAGATTAGTGACCTTAACTCTTTATTACGTAGCAACGAATCTGTGCGTCGAAGCGAGATTAAACTGCTAAACTCGTCAAAATTTTCCAACAAATGAAAAGCGATTTAGCTAAGAAACGATGCATTTCCATGACTAGATAAGCTTCCTTTACCCTCGAGGTGAGTAGAATACGCTCTCAAAGTTTTGCTATTTATTTCTGGGACGCGGTATATCTTTTAATTAGATCATAGACTAATGAGAGCTTTGAATTGATTTATATAGACGAACTAATTTGAAATTAGGCTCGCAAGTGCAATACAGCTTTCGTAAAGTAAAAATACAATTGATCTGGGATCATTCTTTTCAACTGAAAACATGTTTCTTTGTTCCTATTTATCTCGCAGTGACAATATTATTGGAGGCATGCAATATGATACTCGTTAATCATGGATTACAATGTGATTCACAACAGAAAGCTGCTCCCTATGTCGCTCATTGCCAGAATTGGATGATAAATATTTTCGAGGAAAATACCTCTGCAGTGGCAGCTCCAATCTGCTCGGAGTCCCTCAACAATGAAATAGACCTTTCCGACGATTGTATCGTGCGATCCTCGATCTCTTTTCTTCGTTGCAATAACTGTTGATGCTGCTGCTCGAGTTCGTGGTCGAAATTGTTGTAATGATTGTAAACCGTGCGATTCGAAGACCTGGGTAGTGCGCTCTTTAGAAAGGTTTCGTCGTCGATGTCATCTTCCAGGGAGAAGAACGGATTCTTCGTGTCACTTAAGTAATTCTGACTTGCCATCTCACTTTGAATTTCGCGTGCTTGAGGATCTTTGTGCGGAAACTAATTCAAAAGCGGGGTGAATCACTCGACACTGTGCGACACTCGCAGCCACCTAAAGTCTACGTTGGCCTCTGTAGACCCTACGTTGCGTTGAACTAAATAGTTGGCGTTTGACATGCCAATGTTACCTACCAAGATTACGCCAGTGGTTCTCAGACGCTTTGCTGAATCGTAATGCATATGGTTCGTGCAAAATGCTAGTATGCGCGATTTTGTTAAACGACGTGCAGTTTATGAAACATACAATTCAGTAGGTAATTATTGCTATTCTGGATTATTTGATATCGATTTGAACAATGGATTTGAAGGTATGTTAAATCACAGACCAGGTATAGGATAGACCTATCACGCAATGTAATTTTGTGTCACACGCTCGGGGGGCTCGTGAGCCCCCTTACCATTTTCGTGTCACGTGCAACGTTACCGGTGAAGTCTCGACACAGATTGTAACGGTACGCGTGGTAGGAATTAGAATTCAAGAAGTAGAAATTTAGGTCATTCGAAACCCGCGATTTACAAATGATTTTGTTAGAGTAACAATTTAAAAATCGTTTTATAATTTCGTGCAACGACCAAGAAAGAAGAATCGCAACAAAACAAGAACACATTCGCCTTTTAACCTTGCTGTCCTATTCGGGTTTATTAAACGCAAAATAAATTTATTTAACATAAAAATTTATATAAACAACAACATTATTTGTGGAAGACATGCTTTCACGATGTAACGTGGAATACCACGCCAAGGAATTGTACCTTGGTATGTTCAATAACGTGCTGAAGCAGAGAGGACTTTAAAAATCGTCAAAAACCCATCAGTTCGAGTATCTCGCTGAAATATTCCAATTTGCACTTATCCTTCTATCTTAACACTGTACTCGTGTTCTGGGGTCCGGTACGAACAATCATACAACATTCCAAGTTACATTGGACCATAGTATTGCAAGTTAAAGAAATACTTATATGTAATTAGAATATTTAACAATCACAGCTATCAGCTCGGTTCTCACCGATTACCAGGTCTCACCACGAGGAGGTTGCTGCGTTTCGAGACCCGTAGAGAGATAGATGGAATCAAAGTTCCATCGATCTCCCTGTACATGAAACACTACTAAACCAAAGAGATGGATGGAAACAAAGCTCCATCGATCCCTTCGGTTTAGATGTAGAATCTAGGGAACTGCCAAGCAATCACTCGATTAAAAGAAATTCAGGAAAGAAGGAAAGACGAACGGTAAGCATGAAAGGAGCATTGAACGGCGCAGTTTCTACCACCCTGCTGTCCGAGTCGAAAGGGAAAAGCGCTCGGCGCCTCCCAGACGATTCCTCTTGCAGCGTGCGACTCGCCAGGAGCACTAGCTGTGACCTGACTTGAGCCGACTAACCCGGAGACTGGGTATCGGACCGGGTGACTTACGCAGGCAGTGTACCAAAAGGTACACTCCCTACGCCCGAAACTTTTCCCTTTCGACAAGAACACCAGAGGATGAAACCGATCCATCCATACCGATTCCATGCTCAGTCACTTGCTTCCGGAAACGGAAGCAGCGGTGACCTCCTCATCCGAGATGAGGAGCCAATAAACGAACAACAATGCTAATAAGTTAGTGACTACTTCGCAATTTTACATGGGGCCTTAAATACTTCATGTTATAACACACTTTTCACTATCACTTTTCACTGTCACTTTTCACTGTCACTTTTCACTGTCACTTTTCACTATTACTTTCCACTATCACTTTTCACTAGTTTCTTTTTAAATATTTTATGTTATTAAATGCATTCCCCGCGTAACGGTGAACCTGAAAAGCTGAAACAATCAACTGCTTTATGTTAGTAACGGTGTGGTCGGCCTGGAAGGAAATTAAGCAAAAGCTTATTGAGTTGGAGCTGATCGAGATAATTTCGACCTATAGAAGAGCACGCACGAGCATGCAGAACCATCGCAGAGATAAGTACATGAAGGAAAAAGCAGAGAATGTAGACCCATCGATGAGATGCATGACAGAGTAACAGAAGTCATACAAAACCATCGAAGAAATCGACGAAACGAAATGAATCATGGACAACCATCGAAGAAATCCACGAAATTAAATAAATCATGCCAAACCATCGAAGAAATGCATGAAGTAGAATAAACCATGCAAAACCATCGTTGAGATACATGAAGGAGAGCAGAGAAGTAGAATAAACCATGCAAAACCATCGATGAGATGCATGACAGAGTGACAGAGGTCATACAAAACCATCGAAGAAATCCATGAAATTAAATAAATCATTTAAACCCATCGAAGAAATGCATCGAATAAAATAAAATGCATGAAATATGACAGATCATGCAAATCCATCGAAGAAATACACGAAATAGAACGACTCGCGCAAAAATCCTTGAAGGAATGCATGAAATCGAACAGATGATGTAAAACAATCGAAGAAATCAGTTACAAAGAGAGGGAAATCAGTTCTGACCTTGGCAGAACAATAAAATTTTAAATGGTTTAACGAACCACAAAATTTCATCGGCACCAACCGAATAAGGGTTGTAGCAGGGGGCGGGGGGGCGGGGTGGGGCGGGGGGAGAACCAGGGTTGAAACCCTGAACAGGTCCCCGAACGTCCTCCAAGCTCGGAGGACCGACGACGACTGAGTACATCGAGCTCCGTGTGCTCCCCACGTAGACTTCGAGAAACGATGTCCCCCGATCAAAACAAGGACGACGGTTATTTACAACTGCGAAATCCAACGAATTCTTCGGTAAAAATGGATTTTCTGCTAAAATATCCATTCCAGCGGCTATTGCTATAACAAATAATGTTAACAACATTTACACTAACCGCCCGGTATACATTATTATTAACTATGATCGATAGAACTCGAGATTTCAAGCAATTAGTAGCATTTGGCCTTGGATTTGCAACTACGCCGAATGAATTCTCTTTTATTGTCAATGTTTAATCGTTCGATACATTAATGTTAATGCTTATACATATCACATAGTTTTATTTATAATGTATAAATACATTTTAGTTGAACCTGGTGTAAATGAATCGTTGCAGGAATATTTATAATACTTCGTCGATGTTAGTAACTAAGGGGGAGAAACAAGTATGTCACTCATATTTCTCCAAGTAACGAGTATATCTCAACGGAATCCTGTTAAAAGACCTCTCACATGGTTCAGTAATCGATGAAATTCATGCACGAATTGAGAAATTGTGAAATAAAATTTTGTTTAGCCCTGAAATTCATCGGTTCAGTGAAGTGTGTGCATGTCATGGAGCATATTATTTCGTGATTTCTCAATTCAATTTCTCAGGGCTAAACAAAATTTTATTTATTGTTTTTGACGATTTTTAAAGTCCTCTCTGCTTCAGCACGTTATTGAACATACCAAGGTACAATTCCTTGGCGTGGTATTCCACGTTACATCGTGAAAGCATGTCTTCCACAAATAATGTTTGTGTTTATATAAATTTTTATGTTAAATAAATTTATTTTGCGTTTAATAAACCCGAATAGGACAGCAAGGTTAAAAGGCGAATGTGTTCTTGTTTTGTTGCGATTCTTCTTTCTTGGTCGTTGCACGAAATTATAAAACGATTTTTAAATTGTTACTCTAACAGAATCATTTGTAAATCGCGGGTTTCGAATGACCTAAATTTCTACTTCTTGAATTCTAATTCCTACCACGCGTACCGTTACAATCTGTGTCGAGACTTCACCGGTAACGTTGCACGTGACACGAAAATGGTAAGGGGGCTCGCGAGCCCCCCGAGCGTGTGACACAAAATTACATTGCGTGATAGGTCTATCCTATACCTGGTCTGTGGTTAAATGGTGAATTGTATATTATACGCGGGTTCATTTGAGAGACACTGTTACGTATACTTAGTCGGTAAAACAGGGACTACTATATTTTAGCGGAAGAGTAGTTAGATCTTAGAGCATATATACATGGAGGTCTCATTGCCTAAGTTTGACTGCCTCGAAATTGTGCGCAACATCACGCGAGAGAGAAAGACATGTGCGAACTGGTGCGAGAGAGAGAAGTATAGAGGGACTTCTCGACCGTAATGCGCATGCGCCGATATCGTGCGAGAGAGAATGACATCGTGCGAGCGAGAGAAGTATACATATTCTATACTTCGTCTGAGCTGTGGTTAACATCTCAAATGGTAAAATCATCCGAATGCACATGAAGGACTTTGGACGCTAGCGCCACGTAAAGGAATACCTCTGCAAACTATTGGCAACCATTCCTTTTATCTATCGAGGTAAGGAGAACAATGAAAAAAATATATAAAAAAAATTAAGTTTAACGATTTTATTTCATTTTACCTGCCCCACGATTTAATTTAAAGTAACATATCACCATCGTAATTGTAGTACAAAAAAATAATTAGTTTTTAATTCTTTGCGCATTTTCGATCAAATTAAATAAAATCGGTTGACTTAAATTATTGTTATATATTTTTTTCATTATTAACATTTTAGTGTTTGAGTTTCGCAACTATATAAAAAGAAACTTGAAGAATTGAAGTATTTCTATGTGATGGATCATTTCTCGATAAGTTATGTATTTACGGAAATTGTGATGATTAGGCGACTGTTTGTCGTTTTCGAGAAAAACACGAGTGCCTGATTTCAAGTTTATTGGATTGGTGGAAGTGGGTTAAAATTGAGTTACAAGATCTGTACCAAACAAAGAAACCAACAAACAAACGGACAGAGGAGTGAAGCTAAATAGAATCGTGTAAAAATAAAAATTGATTTCAGACATTATGCACGTAGCCAACAATAACTGCAACTTTGAGAATATTCGGCGTGGTAAAAACCATGAACTTCGGAACATGTTTGAAAACACTTGACGATGACGCAATCGATTGCGAAAATGTCGGGGGCAAAATACAATTAATTCGGAGAGTTCACCTCAAAATCTCAAGTATTACTCATAAGATCAACGTGGATCTAAAAAAAAAACAACAAACCCCATCGAAATTACAAAAAGAAAGTTTACATGCATATCTAAAATTAAGAGTACAATGCGTTTGAGCACTGAAGGAAGGAAGCCACCATTCCTGCCGAGGCTAGATGTTTAGAATAATTAAGGCTGTGCAGTCGACGTTGTTTAGAGATACCAAGATTCTGTGTTATCATATAACATGAACGCCTTTCCGGACAACCCGTTTTTCTTTTTCATGGACAACCGGCCACCCATCATCTCCGCCGACGTTTCCAAGAACGCGAGGAAGATCGTCGAGCTGTCAGACACAGGTTGCGATGCTCGAATACCAGTTGGGACAGTTCCCCCACACACCAATCGAGATTATTCCTCGAAATCGTCCAAAGTGAAATCGAATGACAACTGGAAGTCCTACTATGAGAAAAAGTTCGGGAGTAAGACCTGCAGAGAAAGGTTTGGAGGAGAAAGTGGACGAAACACGACGGATACCGGAGACGTGCGTTTGTCCCCCAAGGAAAATGAGAATATCCGCCAGGTACCTGTTTAATTGATTTGAAAAACGATTGGAATATTTAAATAAAGTCGTATAGTGCTCATAGAAATGGCTGAAAATATCTTGATCCACAAATCATGTTGAACGCCTTTAAAAGCTGAAATAGATAATTACGTTCGTCATTGTTTACATCATTATTTTCCTTCAAATTATTAGTTTTTTCTGTGCTTTATTTCGAAAATATAAATTTTTGAATATATTTTAATTTTAATTTTTTTTCTAAATTACTATTACTATTTTCTTCGCATAATTGCAATTTTTCGATAATTTTCGCACGAATAACTGACGATGAGAAAAGTAAGTTTCATTTAAGAAATCTTGAATTTAAATGCAACCCCACCTTAAATTCCTATCTTCCTAAATGTTCAATCTGCAAACATCAATTCTATATTACCTACTCAACAAAATTATCCCAACTCCTCTACAAAACAGAACTAAAAACAACAAATATAATATTCTATAAAATTTCCCCCTTGGACCTTTAACATTCTTTCACACCACGATATAAGTCGCTACCACTGCTTCTAAATCAGCTACCCCTATCTCCACTCTAACTCTCTCCATTCATTATAAAGCAGCATTGGCAAAAACGCCCCAGCATGGAACACACCAACAAGGGCACAGCGTTCACCAGCGACCCAAAAGACAGAAGCACCAAAGTCAACGAAAAGGCGTCATCAGAAAGACCAAGATCACGTCGTTGGAAACGCGACGACACCCCCTGCAATAACTGTGGCCACGACGTAGGCCTACAAAGCTTCCAAAGCGCGAGGAACACGTTGATTAAGGATCACCTGTATCAGCCACGAAAATTGCCAAAAGCTAACTCAGCCCGTGCTCCATTGCCCTGTTCCAATGGTTTCAGACCTGACCCCAGAATCTACAATCAAGACATCACCCACGAAGAAAGAATGAGGTCCCTGAGAGCAGAGTATCCAGAACAATTCGGGTCTGAAGAAGCTCTATCCAACTCGTCCAGCAGAGAGCGTTGGACACGATCGGACATGTCCACCTTCTACAACATCGAGCACCTATTGGACGAAAGCTCGCCGAAGAGTCAAACATCGAAGCAGTCGAGCGACGCAGCTAGATACTGGGAAGATGCGCAAGCTGCCAGATTGCGATCCAGAACGTGTTCGCCGCCGGCTGATCGACGGAAAAGGACTCGGTCTGTCCCGAAGTCCGGGCACCAGGACGTGGAGCAGGCTCAGGATCAACATATTCCTCGAGATTCCAAGGATTCGTCGAGCAACGCCGAATCTGTCCGCCTCAGCTCTGCCCGATCCAAGAGATTCGTGAATCGTGCGGTGGATAAAGACAGTTTAACTGACGTCATAAATGCTTCCACGTCCACTAACCATCTGCCCAATAGAGCGTTACTGTCTGCGTCGATTGGCGAGGGGAAGAGTAACCAGAAGGGTGGTTTCGCCTTCTGGGAGTTCATTCCACTGGAGGACGAAGGCGACCAGAATGGGAGGAAGAGGTCTTTGGGCGGCAAAGATCCGCTATTGACGAAATGCTTAGTAACTGACAAGGACGATGATGTGAAATCGAAGACGAGTGGAAGGGATGTTCAGAAGAACGTCGCAGACGAGGATTCAGCTCGAAGGACGTCGAAGACCTCGGACGATTCAGCCTCGCCATCGAGACCTCTCAGTGCAGGGGGATCGATAAACAATAAAAAGAAGCATCCTCCAGATTCCCCTCGAATGCAATCGGCTAAACCCTTGGTAGACTCCGACGAGGCAAAGTTAAGCCCGAAAGTGGCGCCTTCGAAGACGCGGAAAAGTACAGCAATCCCGCGGAGGATAAAGAGCGAGTATGAAGCTAAGTCGGAGTCTAAGAATCATGGTAAAATCGAGAGCAGGCCGCTTTTCAGTGTGACCGGCAAGCCGAGTCAGTACCCGAAGAGTCCCAACGCTTTTAAGAAGAAGAAGGTAGGCAATGAGGCCTTGAAGAGTGACAAGAGATATGGGATGAAGATCGTTGAGAAGGCTGCAGCGTGCTTGAAGCGCAAGCTCGAGATGCCGAAGGAAGAATCTTCCGTTTCGAATCCCATGATGACACAGAAGAAGGTTCGATCGGAAGTGTCAACTACCTCCAGGCTGCCGGTTAGAACAGGAAATCGTGTCAGGTCGAAGAACCCAGTGGTGCTGAGTCTCCTGGGTAACTCGAAAGGGCAAGTAGTCACCAAGGAGGAAAGTAAAGGGACCTTGGGGTCCACCGTGGATTCGAGTAGCCAGCAAAGCTCGGTCAGGTCGCGAACGAAGCCGAGAATAAGGGCTTTGATAAATCCAACGTTCGTGGAGAGTGTTCAGGCAAGTGTGGAGATTAAGGACTCCTCTAAATGGGGGCAGAACGAAAACGGCAGATTGGCGGGAGATAATACTGGGGATAAGTTGATCGATGGCGTATGCAGGGAAAGAAGTTTGTCGAGGACAGAATTACTGAAGGACGAGAATTTGGGGGGCAATGCTGGGGAACGAGTAATTGGCGATTTGAAAGTAGTGAATGTGGAGCAGGATCAACGGAAGCGAGATATCGCGAATCGTGCTTATGGAAGAGAGATAAATCGAAGAGGTAATTTGGCGAAGGAAGTGGACGCTGGTGTGGCGAAAGGTGGCTTTAAAGGGAAGTGCCTTTTCCATTTGAATGGGGAGCAGAATATTATTTGTAACAACTATTGCAACAAGGAGCACAGGAATTTGAGAGCATTTCGGTCGGGTAGGTCTATGGCGGTGAAAACGAGAATTTAATTGGTGAGTTTCGATCGTTGGGAGGAGATTGGAGGAACTATGCTGTGATGGATAATTTGAAAACTATTAAAGTAGTAAATGTGTTAACAAATCGTATTGATCGTATTTGCGCTCTTGTATTACTTGCTTAAAAGTTAATGGTTACATATGTTGTGGCTAATAGAATATTTGCCTTATTTTGTAAGTATTCACGTAATTGGACTTCAAAATTAACAAGGTTTTCGTATGTATTATTTAAGTAAGTACATTTGTCGATTATTTTACGTGGGTCGAAGCAGAAAAGTAGTAATAATATTTTAATTCTTATTTATAGCAAAATGATGTGCAACATATATCTATGAAGATATGTAAATCACATGTTTTCTTATTCCGTATAAATCTGTGCAGTGTGAATTAATGAGAAAGAAATACTTCAGTCTTTCTTACAGTCGATTATACAAAAAATGTATGAAATATGATTTAGATGATTTCAAAGAACAAATGTAAGAAACGTCAATTTGTCTGTGAAGATTACTCGTTTTACTTGATTTTCAAAACACGTTCAACTGTAATAAAATATTACCTTGAACTTAGGTATTTGCAATGTAGAATGTGGCAACATTGTTCTATGAATGTCGATTGCATTTATTTTAAACATTACAAAATTCAAGAAACTCGAATTAAATTCGCACACACAGGAAGAAGAGGAAATCCCTATTATCACAATCATCGATTACAAGTAGTAATTATGACGACAATTCAAGAAAACACTGAATGTGCCAAAAGTAAAAAATAAAATTTTATCGGAAAATGTTCTACGCGCCAATAGCAATACCATAATGTAGAATCTGATTTTTGGCAATTACAGTGTTTTCTGCAAAGACTCTTCAATTTTGATAATTTACCATCTACTCCCCACTGAATATGTATGTATTTTAAAAAAGCCCAATAATTCTGAGGATGTGGTGGATGCAATATTCCAACACTTTCCCTTGAATGACTCAGACTTCCACACAAGTGGCTTGCAAAAATTATGTAGAAAATACGAAACAATTTTGTGCCAAATTTCAGTGGTACAGCAAAACACCAGTGGCGGATTTAACGGGCAGCCGATGAGCAGGTGCCGCTTGGGCCCCTGCCTAAAAGGCCCCCAGGGCCCCAACTTTAAAAAAATTATAACACTTTTTTGTTATAAATTATAATAATAATTTTCATACGACACGCGCGTAAATTAATTTGTAATTCTGTTATGTATACAGGGTGTCCCAGAACGTTCGCCACCTGGGCCATTTTCCTTAAATCCGCCACTGCAAAACACCCAAAAACCATTCTAATCTATTTACATCTATCGTGTTCCCCACAATTTTTTAATACCTCTCCCTACGAAGTCCACGACTCTGTAATTCCTGACTGAACGATATAATAGCCACAATAATAATAATAATCAATAGCCGCCATCGTAATCAATGCCAAATCCAAAGTTCAACGATTACGAATGTTGGCGTGTCGGTGAAGAAGCTGGACGTGTGTGTGTGTGTGTCCATATGGAGCACATAGGCGGGTGCACAAGGGGGGTCGCGCTCATGGGTTACCTCAAAAGAAGATCCCGAATGATACCAATTATGTCATCAACGCACCATGCAGTCCCTCGGTGCCGTTCGTTCCCTGTCACACCACGGATTTCGCCCGCATGTCAGCCCCTGCCAGTATCTCCACCCTCGTGCTTTTCGTAATACGCGGTGGCCTCTGTGGGGCTCCGCACAATCTCAGAATCAGAAGAAAAATATGTAATTGTCCGTGCCCTTGCCCCTGCCCCGTCTTTTCCACGGCAGAACGAAAACACGGGACGATCGCGATAAGGGGACGATCTGAAAGCGATACACCGGGAAACGCGAAGGATTTGCACAGCGTGCGTTGCTCTGCGCCGTGTAATTATAGGCGTGGTTACGCAGTGGTGCAATTTTCGTGGGACGAAAAGGGTGGAATAAGGTGGCGGAAGACTCGCGAGACTTTTATTTCTCAAAGTCAGAGTTGTAACATTATGTAGTGAGGTGGAACTGATAAGGGAACAACCCGAATCCGGTACCGTAAACTGGGGTGAGTTTGCCCGCGTGGGGGTGACATTGCCCACTTTCTGGAAGAACTTTATTTTATTTTATTGTTAAGTAATTAGAACATATGGTGTTTTGTAATCGATAGCAATAATTTCTCCAAGGTCAAACGAAAAAAACAATAGCGAATTCAATCAGAATTTTTCAGTCAGAGTAAAAAAGTGGGCAAAGTCACCCCGGTGCGCAAAGTCACCCCAGTTTACGGTAATTCAAAAAATTCTGAAACTTTGCAAATATGTAGGGGATTTCCTCCTGATTTCAGAATTTTTTGAATTTTCGGGATCTTCACTTGTGAGTATATGTAACGAAAGGTACTTTCTGTTAGCCTTTGGAAATCTTTAACGGTGATGGGGATGTCGAGTTTAGGTGTTGCGAGTAAATTAGAATAAATTGCAAAAAAAAAATTCTCACACAATAAGTAGTAGTTATTGAGATGATAAGTTTTTATTCCTATTCTTGGCGAATTTTTCAAATCTGCAGTTGCCCGAAACAAAAATATTTTAGAATACAGTAATGGGTGCCAGGTTCAAAATTTCCAATAAATTTCGGATTTGCATCAAACGTGCACCAAACGACGTAGAATTTTTTACGCATGTATATTACACGCCATAACTCAAAAAATTGCCAAAAATGAAGTTGCACCCCTCCCCAATTCAGAAATCTAATAAGTAGGTACTATGCGTTCTATTCAGTCGCTGCTGCCCCAAAGTGCGACACAAATCGATGGACAGTAAAAATATATGATCCTTCTAGAACACTCACCTCCACGAAAACAAAGCTACTTAGATAATAATTACAGATTTCGTGTACGGTGTACTACCCCCAAATGTTACATCGTGAGAAAATCTTTTTCGGCAAGCAGTGACAGGGATGAACGACGGAAGACAAGGGACGAATCCGTGAACGAGAGAGGAGAGAGTGGCGCTGGAAAGGAGGTGAAAGCAGAAGAGAGCGGCTCAGCTGTGGGGGGAGGCAGATAATCAAATAACCTGCACGCACCGTATAAATTATCAATCAGGGCGCGATTGTGCAACCCCAACAGAGGGAGCCAGCCGTGTCTGGGTAAGGGTTGCTACACATCGCCGTTCCGCTAAGGGCGGGGAACGGAGGGGAAGACTGTGCGAGACCTCGCCGCGTCGAGTGACCCCGCAAACGGTTATCTTCCCTTCGTGCGTGGGCGTGCGTGGACGTGAGTTCACGCCCTTAGTCGCCTGGGTGACACGTGCAAAGGGGGTTAGATGTGTCTGACATTAAAGGCGACCTCCACGTGCTGCGGAGCATCCCGTCACCGCAACAGCAAATTACTTTGCACGGGGTCATCTGAGATTTTTGGCAACACTTTTATGGCATCTCATCAGAGACTGTATTTAGGTATTTTTTAGTTTGAAATCGGTGGATTATCTATTGCTAGTAGAGGACGTGGAGTAGATATCTACATATACTGTTCTTAGTTAAAATATCCTATCTAGCATTTCTGAAGATCCGAGAAAACTGAAGTTTTATTGTTTGCTTTCTGCCATCCTAATAAAAAAATTAATAAATTGGACTGTTTCTAGATCTCTACGAAGTAAAGTTTCTGACTTTACTTAAAAGGTAAAAGACGTGTGGAACTTCAAGCATTGAAATATTTCTTGAAAAGGGGAAAATTCTGGATAGGACATTTTAACTAAGAAGGGAGTACAGGTACTCGAAGAAGAATGTTTTCGGGAACTCATTGGGAAGATAGTGTTAATGTGTTTATTATAATTTTCTAGAAGAGGGTTGACGACTTTACTCCATATTTCTCTACGCTTGATGCAGGTCACTTTAGAATTTAGGTGATGAGATCTTTTATTTACCTTTTTCTAAATTTTCACAGGAATCTTCAATTCTTTTATGTAATTCTTTCGACAGAGATAGTATTTTCATGCCCACCAAATGGAAAGTAAATAAACTATAAGGTGCTAAATATAATAAATTCCAGATAATTTTTCAAAATTTACTAAAAAAGAATTATAAACAATTTTACGAAAAATTATAAAAGTAATAGAAGTGGATGATTTATGTGGTCGACCCTTCTGTACATAAAATAACACATTTTGAGCGCTGAGCCTTTGTTTGTTATAAGAAATTCGACGTGAAAATACGCAGGAAACGTTGCCTGTACTTTCGTTATGCCAAGAACGCGTGCAATGCGCACACACGAAGATGGTAACTAAGAGGGTGATACTATTATGCCCCTGCTGGCAGGCGTGGGTGTGCACACACGTAAATTCACGCCCTACATTCTGAGCTGACACGTGCAATGGGTTAGATACAACCTACCCCGAGCATTTACAAGCGACATCCAACGCGTGCAAGGTGGGTAAGGTACGGCACACGTGTACGTTGTACAATTGAACGGGAATCGTGTTAATTTACGCTCAAGGTGGTGGTGAATTTTTATCAGCTATTTTGGTTATACGGGGTGGCTCGAAAATTGTAGTAGGTACAATCAAATGTAGCAAAGTAATTTTCGAAATAAGAAATTAAGTATAATACTTGATTAATTAGCATATTTGCCACTACCTGTCACGTGTTAATGGAATTTCCATTTTTCCAAATAAACGAATTTTACTTTTTTGAAGTGGGAATTGAAATCAGTTAGTTTGGAGGATATTTATATACTATACTGCATTCTTTTGTGTGGTGAATAGGTCCACTGGAAATGTAGCGTGATTTATTGCAAATTTTTCAATTAGTGTTGGTGTAAGTGTCAAGCATAGCTTAAAATTAGGTTTCAAACTTAATTAGGAAGATTCTTCATCTGGAGAACACAAAGGGCTGGCCTTCTCTATAAAAGGGCTCGGATGCGAGAAACATTTTGGGGCCCCAAACAATTTCTTAATGTTAAAAAAGCATAATATCTTTTCACAGGAAAAAGGAAATTAATAACAAGAATAAAGAAAAGAAAATAAAAAATAAATGAAATAAATATTAACATATTTGAATATACAACTTTCTTATTTCCATATCATTAATAACATTAGATTATTATATTATCATATTAGAAATTTTATTCTAATTTCTTTTTTGATAGTCCTCGCATACCATAACCACAATTGAGTATAACCCACATTTTTGGGTGAATTGACTTGATATTCCAGCCTAAACCACTTCTTATACTACAAAATTTCAATTCTATAGTGTCCTGAGCAACCCTGCAACAACATACCTACACAAAATGGCAGCACAAAAACGAGCTTCTGCGCTGAGCATTTTATTGATTTACGTCGCAAAATACTGGCCTGCGCAGCATTGGTCATTATTTAATAGACTAATAATATACACCTTAGCAATTATATTTTGTAAAAAATCATACCTATGTACCTATAAAAGTAGAAATTCCCAGCAACGACTTTAAAACGTCAATAATTTCATTAGCTGTTATCTCAAAACAAAAGTTTTGAGGTTAAGTTCGCCACTGTTGCGCTGATAGCCTCAATTATGGTGTGTGCGTAATATTTCCAGTTCCGCGTTTAGAGCGTGAAATTCAAGTCGGATTATAAAATTAAATTAATTTTAGTGAAATAAAAATTTTTCGTTCTCATCTGTTTCTTTTCTTATTTTCTCTTTTCTTCATTTTTCAATTTCCTGGGGCCCCTGTACAGCCCGGGGCAGAGGCGGATTCAGGAGACTTTCTTGGAGAGGGCGAAGTATGTAAAAGTACATAAATACATTTTTTAATCTTCTTTTACAATATTTAGAATTTGCTTGTAATTTATATTTTAATATCTCTATCTGATACAATAGCCTAAATAATTAAATTTACATTAATTATTTGTACAGAATAATACACAATGTTGTAATATTTTTCTATTTTATTACTCTGGGGGGGGGGCGACCGCCTCTATCGCCCCCTCTGGATCCGCCCCTGGCCCGGGGCCCGTGGGCCCGTGTGCCTTGCACCTGCTACGCCCCCCTGTGGCCGGCCCCGAGAACACTTTCATCTAGCTACTACCAAATCTTGTGAAACACACACATAGGTCCCTCTGTACCTAATTAAAAATGTACCCACACCATATTGAATAATTCTACAAAAACTGTATCGTGGTATAAGTATTGCAAATTTCCCCATTGGCGGTAGTGAATGTGTGAAGGATAGCTTTAATAAAATTAGAGCTACGCCTCTTAATTAGATTCGTCATCTGTAGAGCACTTTCATGTAGAGTGCAGACAATGCCGAGTCCTGTGAAGCACACACCGAGTGTGTACACACACGGGGTCAGGCGCGTAGATCACGCACGAAAGGAGCGAGAAACTGTATACACACGTAGCCACGTACGCGCGAGCCAATTAACCGTCGAAAGGGTGCACCCTGGGGCCCTGAGGCATCGACGTATAGAAAATTAATCCGCGCGTAATTCCTCGGAGCTGATCGGGACGCTCTTCGTGCATACATAAGAAATTCTTTCCAATGCTTCTGTTCCTTCGGGCAAACACACGAGGAGACTGCTCACGCTGGCTTTTAGAGGGCCCTAAAGGTACTTCGCTCTTAAATGGCAGCTGTTTGGCAAACTTTTAAGGCACTGTTAAATTTCTGTTACTTGATAAGAGTTTCTTTGAAAAGACAGAGGGGGTGATTTAATTTGAAGAGGGGGCGAAAGTAACGTTAAGGGTTTATGGTGGTTACTACAGGGTGGATTGGGTGTTCCGAAATGAAATGATGCTCGGGATTCTCATTTCATGGTGATTTTAGTATTATTACTTTCTGCTTGCGGGTGTAGAGGCTTAGTTGATATTATCCGGTGCTGCGATTATTACACAGTTATTTGAACATAGGAAATAATTAGAAACTTTTTGACTTACAAATAAGGCATTGGGAATAAAAACGGACTAACCCACATTTTTTGCGAAACTGAGTTAGTAGCTGTAATGTATTCCAATAGGTTGCATGTACTAATCATATAAAATAGGAAATATTAATTTTGATCTATTTAAAATTATATGGCATAACAAAGTCACGTGTTGCATTGAACTTTTGTGCGACATCTGTGCGCAACACTTATTAAAATTAAATGGAAAATTTATTATGGAAGCAGCAGGAAGCATTTTGAATAATATTAGAAGCTAAAATGGTTCTTTTGGATGCAAGAACAGCCTCGGGCCACTGAAACCCTTTTGCATAAAATGCATAATTAGATTCCTCAGTTTTTTCTACACCAACAACTCTAAACGCCGTTGCCATATCTTTAAAATTGACAAAGCTATGGTAAATTTGGTGACTCGATGTTGACCAACCGACCCTAACATATAACACGATGCATAACTATTTTTATGGCTATATATTTTCAATATTCTACATTTTTTTCAAATATTATGCAAATATTAAATAAATAATGAAAAATAATGTAAAAAACAACATTTTTTCTATATGTCTCCATTTTATGCAAGAACACTGAGAGTGTTACAATTAAAATTAATTTCACTGGTTAATTTATTACATAATTCCGATTATAATAATGCAACCACAAAGGAGATATATTAAATTTTTAAATTTTACAGAAAGTTTTACAACAACTTCATGCTTAAACTTTTACATCATGCTTAAAAAAAAATTTGAAGCAATAAGAATTCCGGTAGAATGTTTTTTGCTTAAAAACCTGCAGGGTCAATTTGACTCAGTGTGACAACCGAGGGTTAAATAAAAATGTTGCCATCTCTGCATAAAATTGATAAATCTGAATAAATTGTCCCACAAAAAGAACGCCACGTTATTTCATTTAAAATCAAAGTTACAAAATAAGAAAATCGGATGATGATTTTTGCGCCACCTTTTATATAGCAAGTAGTCCCTTTTTTCAATTATGGTACCAATAGTATACCCACCTTTTATGAAAATTATTCAGAAATCTTCAGCACTACTACCACAACCCGTACGCCCTAAGTAGTATTAAATCATTATACCACCTCTCTCTCAAAATAATACTACCCCTATTTTCATGCAAATCACTGCCTTCTAAAAAAATCAATCAAAAATTTGCAAAAGGACGGGGAAATTAATGACGGAGGGTATCGATGCGTGTCCATCCGAGCATGGATGAATCGCCAATGCTGCCTGATCCGATCTTATAATTTCAGCGTCCCATGGCCGGAGCGATCGAATGGAAAGATCGCTTCCACGGCAGGAAGCAAAGAAAATAAATAAACGGCGAAATCCGGGGCGTGCGTTCCTCTGCTTCCCGAAGCGGAATGCACCCATTAAAGGATGCAGCCACGCGCCAAGATAAAGGATCCTGGGGGAGACTAAATAGTTTCCTATGGCCGCAGGCAGTGCACGATTGTGCATCGAGCCATCGTAGGACAACGGGACTCGGAACGTTCTCACGTTTCCACGTGCAACGCTTCGGTCAGTCACTTTTGACACGTGCGTCGTTTTGCCAACCCTCCTGCAAATCGATACAGAAAACGACGTTGAATATCCATAGTCTCGTCACAGTCCGGTGACGAGTGTTATCTTGCACCAGGCTGATGCTTTTGTTAATTAAGTGCGGGACTTTGGAATAAAAGGGATTAGCACGTACGCGACCATCGTTCAGTGGAAAAATCGCTCGACGCAAATCATTCTATATTTTTAGTGTAATATCGAATTTATAAAAAAAAATATTTCCAAGTGGACGTTGTAAAACAAAAAGGAACCGTAAACCTTTTTAGAGGATTTGAAAATTGAGAACCTAACAAAAGGGTCAACTGTATAGTTTTTCTGTTAACAAATTTTCGGTGTTTCCAAATTCTTGGTACCCTTTTTACCACCCCCTTTGCAAGTGCCGTCACTGAGTTAGTGACCCACGGGCTAGTATTAAAAAAAATAAGGAACAAAATTTGACCCACTTCTCAAAAAGGTTCGCCATCACAGATCTAAATGTTAAACCAGGAATATATGCACAAATTGGGGAGTGAAAAATTTGTATCAGTATTTATATATCTGATTGAAAACAAAACTATGTGAACTAATTAGGTTTAGAGCAGCCTGTGATTAATACAGTTTGCAAGTGGAACCAACAAGACCCAGCCTCTAAGAAGATTGTTTCATCTTTTGTCACCGATTTGGAGAATTTTTAATGTCGTTTCTCTCAAAACCTGAAACTGATACATAGAAACTTCACTATATGTATACTCTTTTAACTTACATACAGTAGGTACTGGAAATATTTATTCCACCACTCGAATAAAAACGTTATCACTTATACCTCCCTTATTAGTACTAGGAAAATATTATTGCAAAAATGTGTAGCTCACTATCTCGATCAAGATAAATTTGATACGAATGATTTTATCAATTATATTCCTATGAACATTCTGCGTAGCCTACTACATAGATTTGAGAGTAATGCAATAAATATTCCCAGCACTGTATTCCTCCATAAACAACCACCCCATTCCCAATATGTATATCCATTAGCATCCTATCAATCTATTCCACCAACAAAACCACATTCCTCAACACAAATCAAGCACATATCAATTCTTCAGCTCACCTCTCACATCCTCAATCTTCTGTACGTCAGTTTGTCTGACATAAATCAAGTCACTAGCAGAATCACCCCGAAATAGCTTCGCAGCGAACCCCGCTGTAGATATATAAACATCTTTATTGTTCCTTACGGTTTACAATCTACTTTCTCTCTGCCATATGAAGGCTAAGGGGGAAAACGGGGAATGTCCATTTTTAGTGATTCTGCGATGTAGGTATATCACAAAGGGTTGAATCACAGAGGGTTATAAAGTAGAAATGTCCACATAAGACAACGTTAAAGATTTGGTGGACAGGTGAAAACCAAGGAATGTTCCCAGTCTTCCTACTTGCACTATGTATTTCTGATTAGTGTGAACTTGCACTACGCCAGGAGCCCTCGGACATCACTGTGCACACATCCTTGTTTTGATAATAATAGAAGTGGACATTTATTTTGTTATAGTATTTTGCAGTAGGGTGGAACGAAATATAGGGGCAAAATATTTTTTTTATTATTCATGACTTCTAATAGTGGGCAAAAGTTGCCTTTTATAAAGTTATTTAAGCCGTGAAAGTTTGATCCTGATCAACAAATTTTTTGAGGTGCCGCAAGCCATTCAAAAAATCATATTTACTGATTGTGTGACTTTTGAATGGCTGGCGGCACCACGAAAAATTTGTTGATTAAGATCAAACTTTCACAGCTTAAATAATATTATAAAAGGCAACTTGTGCCCACTATTAGAAGTCATGAATAATAAACAAAATATTTTGTCTCTGTACTTCGTTCCACCCTATTCTGCAGTGTTCCACTTGCTTTTAGCTCGGTTCTCTTCTGATTCCTAAAAAGAGTATAAATTGTTCATGTTATGAACGATACAGTTAAGTTTTTACTGATAGACTAAAGTATTGAAACTTGATTTTCTCAATAAAGGTATTTTGTGACATTCCTTGTTTTATCTCTTACCCTTCGTATGTACATTCCTTAATGCTATCCTTACTTCATCTTCAGTGGCGGATTTGAGAAAAAAGGCCCAGATGGCAAAAGTTCTGAGGGGCCCATTTTTCAGAAAAATAAAGAGGCAGTTTACTAAAAACGGACCAAGTGTAATAGTTTAAAAAAATGTAGTGTTTGGGTATCTATACCTAATCATAATTTTTTTTTGGATTTGGGGCCTGATGGGGCCTTTTGGACAGGGGCCCAGGCGGCAACTGTTCATCAGCCGCCCTGTTAAATCCGCCACTGTTCAACTCTGTGTTATTCTGCTTATTCTATACTTTTAACCTATCTTATTTGCTATCACCTACTCACTATTACCTTCTTTCTATTTACTACTCTACTTTCTATCTCAATCATCAACCCTTTCTCTCCTCCTATTTCTATTCCTATTTTAATCTACTTGTTCTTCCCCAACCTTTATCCCCATTCTTCTCTCCTCCCTTCTCCTTTCCAACCCCTCCATCCAACTTCCCCCGTTCCCTTATTCTCTCTCCTGTTGCTCTTCCGTCCGTTCCATCTCCGCACCTATCCTCTTTCTTCTTCCCTCGCACACCTCTTGCACTTTTACTTACCTACACTCCCCCATCTCTTTCCTCAGTCTGTACGTTGCCATCATTAGAGGGAGTTGGGGCACTTTGATGCAGGGGGCACAATGAAACGTTAATATTATCTTGATACCTATGGGGTATCATCTGATAATCTCATAACATCTATCAAGATGATAGCTTACACTGTCCTGTCACCATGTTTTGAACTTCTAACTATTTCTAGATATCAAGAGAATATTAATGTTTCATCGTGCCCCTTGCACTAAAGTGTCCCAACTCTCCCTAATAATTATTTTTTCTTGTCCCTTCTCTTTTAAGTATTGTATGCAAAGAACAGAACTTTGGGTGGTGGGACTGCGGGTCCTCTGCGTACTGGCTGGGCGTGTTAGGCCGGGTCCAGATCTGAACAGAACAGCGAACAGAACACCACTTGAGCAGTTAGATGGAGCAAGACGAGCGATCTACTTGTCTTGCTCCATCTAACTCCTCAAGTGGTGGTGTTCCGTTCGCTGTTCTGTTCAGATCTAGACCCGGGGTTACCAGTTCCCCAACGCTGTCTCCCCGATGTTATCTACTCTTTTGCGAACTCTACAACTACCGAAACCAACGGGGCGCCACCTATGCGCCAATCGCGCCATAGGCCGTTCCCAAATGCCCACAGTATCTCGGCAAAAGAGCCCGGTACCTGTCGAAAAGCGAGATACAGCGACGCGGCCGCTTATTTACCGCGATCGATCGCCGCCGCGAGTGGTTACGCGGCCAGCGCGTAAATGGCCCCGGGCCTTTATTTAATAAGTTGTTATAAATTAAGGGGCTACCGCATATTAAACCACTCTCGGCATATTTATAGTGATTCTTAAGGGAGTACGCCGAGCAGTACGGATATGTAAATCACTCGACCCGCCGCCCCGGCCGCGCCACTTTTCGATCCTCCGGTTTCGCCTTGGCGCAGGCAGCCGGTCTCCTCGCGGCCTCCTCTGCCCTCCTGCGGCTGCACAGCTCCCTACGCGTCCATCTTGGCTACCGGGAGAGTGTATGGGTTCGCCAGAGGTCCGGACCCAACACACGCGCGGACAGCCTTATGAATTTATCCCCGACGATGAAACGACAAACGGTTTTAATTGCCGCTCCGGGCTACGCGAGAGATCGGCGCGGATCTCGCGGGATCCGCCGCTTCCTCGATCCCTCGTTATCTCGTCCCGAAGATGGGTTGATAAGGTTGAAGGTTGGAGGCTCGAGTGAGACCAACTGAGGGTGTCCTTTGCGGAGGAAAGGATTGTTAAAGTAAATTGAACGAGTTTCATATTTCGAAGCAGATTTTCTGGCGAAAGTCCCGCTTCAGCAAGATGTTGAATAGGAAGGCTTTCATTTATGCGATTCACTTATTGTCAGGATATGAGAAGAGTAATGGGAGAGGCGCTAGTGTATTCATCGTTGAAATTGGGAAAGATTGTTCGATGAAAAATTGAATGCGGCACTTAAACTTTGAAATGATGAACAACCACAGAGGTTCCATCTTAAGGGGTCATGCCTAAGTAGCTGGCAGGCGAAAAAGAACGTAATTTTCGGGAATTTTTTGTGGAAAATCTAATGTATATTTATAGCTATTTAGGGTAAAGTAGCCGAATATGACCTCTCCTAATATAAGACCCCAGCTTATCTCCGCTACAGAACTCTTGAATGTCTTAGCTGTGCTATTTCTTTACTCACTAACCGTATATTAGTTGTTTTGGCCGCACAGTGGCATTGTAATCAATTGAGCGTCTTGAGCAAGCACATATTTCTGAAATACGTTGCAGAAAGTTTTTGAAGTGGTTCGATTAACTTACAAATACCTCTAAAGTGGTAAGTGTATAATGATTTTCACAAATACTATTGTATAGTGCTTGCAATGGAGTTTAAGACTTACTAAGTAGTTGTATATCATTGAATGACGAAGACTTAACTTCGAAGCTACTTAGTAGTTATCGTGTTATTGTTTCCAAATATGAGACCCGTGAAAATTCTACTGATGAGAGTGAAGAAGAAATTGTTCTGAATGATGAAAGTGATTAAGAATGAAAATTATGATACAGAATGCTTGTTTTGCACAGGTCTTCATTCTTCAGATGTGCTAGGTGAACAATGGGTTAAGTGTACGTATAAAGTGTTACGATGGGCGTGGTGGGCCCACGAAGACTGCGGTAGTGAAGAAATAGATTTCACATGCCGACTTTATAAAAAAACGAAAGAAAAATAAGCTTCAGGAAAAAACAAACTGGGTCTCATATTAGGAACCCATTTTTTTTATCTGCGTATTTGCATGATTTTCGTTTTTATTTTATTATGCGAAACCGAATTTTTGTTATAGTACTTTCCAGTAGGTTGCTAAAGAATACATATTCTACTTTTAAAACTTGTATCGAATCTTAATAAAAGTGTTCTCAGTCAAGATAGTTATGATGTTTTTAAGAAATGGGTCTCATATCTGGCTACTTCACTCTACTTATTTCAAAAGTACATATAGTCAGCAACTCTCAGTAATTTTATGGTAGGAAAATATTAAAAAATGAACGAATAACAGCCACTCTCCCGGAACCTATTTTTCTAGCGGTGAACTCGATTTCTCCGAGCCGGATCATCTGAAACCTAAAAGTGAAGAAGATTCTGTTAGTAGGTACCTATATGAGTTAATTTGGAGCGTTAATGAAGGATTTTTGTTTTTGTTGAAAACTATTTTTAATTCACGAAACGCAAACAATTCAAACATCGAAGAATCACGATTTTGATCATTTTGTCTGGAATAATTTTTTTTTTAAAAATCCTTCGTTCACGCACCAGATAAACTCATATATTAACAGAATCTTCTTCACTTTCTGACTTCAAATGATCCGGCCCGGAGAAATCGTGCTCACCGCGCAGCGCCTTTATAAAAACAGTTTCCGCGAGAATGGCTATTATTCGTTCATTTCTTAATATTTTCATATAACAAAAATACTGAGGGTTGCTGAATATATGTACTTCAGATAGAAGGAAATAGTTGTGAGAAACATACATCACATTATTCACAAAAAATTCCCGAAAATGACGTTCTTTTTCACCTGCCAACTAGGCATGACTCCTTTATATAGCAATTGATAGTCGTTGGCTGATCGGTGGATGATTGATTAATTATTACTCTACTACCGATATGACTTTTAACGAGAAATTTGCAAAGACATACCCGGTGCGTCAGGAAGAAGAGACAATGACGATACTAACAGATATAAAACAACAAAAGCTAAAATAAAGTTTCACCACTAAAGGGTAACCGAACATCCCTAAACCAATTTTACACTGCCGTTAAATCCATCCCCGCTGATTCTACCCAAACCGGCGGATCTACCCCGAGAAAAAGCCGAAACGCGTCGCAAATGTAGAATAGAACTGCGCCGCGCGTGATTTCGTCCCGATGGAAATGGATGTTGAAAATCGCCGCGAGGGCGAGCTGGCACTGCGACGGTTGCCACGTCCGCGGGGAATCGTCGCGACAGGAAATTCCCGTGAACCCGGCAAATTGACGGGTGCGAAATTGGATCGTTTGTATCGTTTGCAACTGTAACGCCGACAAATGTTGCCGCGTGCCATTATAAACACGACAATGAGGCCCTAGCGCGGCAGGGAGCGGGCCAGTGATCGGATTATCCTGGAAACTCCTTGGGCAAGAGAGCACGAACAGCCGCGAGTTTCTACGTGCGGATCACGAGCGTGTACGCGCCGCTCCGTGCAACTGACATAAGGCATTGTTAGCGTCCCGGGGGACAAACCGAGATCAAACGCTGTTAGCACAAACTGCGCCCCCGTTTCTCTCTGCCGGTTAAGTTCATTTCGCTGCCATACCTCGGATGCTCGCCGAGCATGCTGCCGCTCCTAATTTGCTGTAGTTGGATTTTATCGAGACTTTCCTTCCATTCCATCTACTAGCTACTTCCATTTTTGTTTATTCTTGGGTGCTGATAGGGTGTACACAGCTCGCGTATATCGTATCAAGCAAGATGCTACGATCATTTGGAGCATCGAGGTTTGTGATCCAATCCACATTTTAGCGAAGCTTCGTGGGATATCGAGTTTAGTGTTCTTGTCGCAATTTAGGAGCTTGCAGCAATTGGGGTGCAGCTCCATTTTTGACAGTTTGTGAATTACGGCGTGTACCTAATATATGTTACAAAATTCTACATTGTTTGGTGCACGTTTCATGCAAATCTGATAAGAAATGAGCGATTCATTGCAGATTCTGAATCTGCACCTAAGTAGTACTGTTTTGCGCAATACGAATGCTGTAGATTTGAAAGTTCGCCGATAATAGAAGTAAGGAGTAATCGAAGCAATAATTTTGTAAACAGATTTTTGTAATTTACTCGGAATCGGTAAGGATGGAGCTGCACCCCTTTTGCTGCAAGGTCCTCAGTTGAAGGATTTCGTAGAATGTCTACACATAGTATACTTATAGGATAGGTGTTCGAAAATAGTATAACGTTTATTTAAATCTTTTTTTCGATATCTTTTGTAATTTACAAGTTATAGGCGTCTAAGTAGGTAAAAGGGGTGGTTTCTTCTTTAAGGGTACATTCTCGTGTAATCTCTTGAAAAATTTAGGATTTTTTTAAAGGATTCTTTTCGTAACTGAATTCGCTATTGTATTACCAACTTTCGTAAGTTTTGGTCCACTTGATTTGATTTCATTCAGCATAAAAATGTACCGGTTTCAGGGCACTTTTACTAAAACGTGTACTACTTAATCATCGAATTTTTATTATTCTGAAAATTTGTCCCCAGTGTGGAGTTGGGGTACGAGGGAAGTACAAATTAAAAGATCAAATTTCAACTGCCTAAAAAACAGTAGTTCGCAAACAAAAAATAAAAAATGGTAAAATGCCTTCGAAATTCCCGAATGTGGAATTCCAAACACAGCAATATCTCAAGTGTGGAACGCTCCGCACATTCCACACAACTCACGCCGGCTCTGCCTAGTTAGAAGGAGCGTTATCTTGTGGCCTCCCAGCGTACTATAATTCTTACAATATAAACTTAAAATACCCCTGCAAAATGGGACCATTCAATTTTAAACCTCCCCCACGTATTCCCAAAGTTTCACAATTATCTCAACGTTCAAATGCCTGATCTCCAACTGCCATTATGTTCTAGTTCCTTCGGGGCCCCTCGAAATTCCACCATCGTCCAACGAGGATCCAACGAAAGTCCAACGCCCAGCGAAGAGGAAGAAGAGCGCCGCGAGCGTCGTTATAGTTGCGTGGGTACTATAATCCCGCGATAGTCGTGCCGAGGGACTTAAAGCACGCCGCTGGCCATAAGTCATTCCGGCTGGCGAAGAGGAGGACCTGACGGGGACGCGGCGAATCGTGTCGGTGGCCGTGCAGAGGAGCAGAAACGGGAAGAGGAGAAGTGTCCCCGAAAATCGTGAAACCCACGCGGCCGTGTCGGGTTAATATATTTCACCTAGTGGGATACATCCTCCGCGGTATTTATGTGTCGCCGCCTTGCTTGAGCGTTTGATATATGAACTATGAAGGCACGATAGCCCAGAGTCAACCGATAGGGTTTCGGGGATGGGGAGGGAGGACAGAGACGTCCGCACGGTGCGCGGGCAGGAAAGTGGCGAATATGGAAGAGGAGGAAAGTATTTGTGAGATGGACGATCGCGTGACGAGGAAAGAGTGACCTAAAAATAAAGGGTACGGGGAAAAACAGGGATTGTCAATTTTTTGTGACTTTTGGGATTTATAGTATATTTTGTTGGTGGCAAGTGGGACTACCGAACTGTCGAATCACAAAGGGTTGTAAAGTTCCAATACCCTCGTAAGATAACGTTAAAGATTTGGTACACTGGTTAAAATTTAAAAACAGAAAATGTCTACTCTGCGCTGGAACAAAATACGGAATGTCAACACTCTAGCATAAGCTTCTGTCGTCAAGATGAAACAAGCAATTATTTAAGAAGAAAATTATATAAGAAAATTAAATGCATTGAACCTGGTTTCTTTACTGATAGACTAAAGTAGTGAAACTTAATTTTCTCGATAAAGCTGTTTTGTGACATTATCTGTTTTCCCCTTACCCTTCAAATGAGGGGTGTTTTCGTCTACTTTTTGGTCCCACGAGTTTGGAAGTGAATTTTGTGCCAAATGATACCTTATGAGGAGACATGGATCGTAACAAATTTTCAAGTTGAGGTGACAATTACTAAGTTTAAGGCGTCAGCCGACTTTTCTGTCAGTAGGATAATTTAAAGAATTGTTCCCAGGGACTTTGTTGACTGCTGAACAACAGAAGCAAAAGAAGACTGCTGACTTGTTGAACTTATATTTTCAAAATCCACAATAGCCGATTCAATATAGCGGACCGTATGCTAAAAGATATTCTAATTTTCATAAAACATTGATCTAATATTTGTAACGTAAAAAGTTATAAAATGAACCTTCGAAACTAAAGTAATATTTATGGTTTTAATAATAATTAATTCAATTTTGTAGTAGCTATGTACCTATTCTTGATTGATAGAATATAGGTATATGTTTACTTACGCCCGTGGCCATCGAGTGGCTCTGTATTAGTGACATTCTCGCAATAGAAGTTGTGAATTTTGAAAATCTAAGTTCACAATCCTGACGCAATCTTAGAATATCAGAACGAAATTATAAAGAATTAGTGCATTCTTTTCCAAAAATCATGCAATAGAACAATAAAGTTGACTTTTATTACTTTGTCACTGTTTAACGAGCACAGCTTGATAATTTCAATTCCGCAATAGTTTTCCTTCACCTTTAAAGTATTCTATCTCCGGCATTGCATGCAACGCGTTAAAAAAGTCAGGCTGTCCCAGAGACAAGGATCGAAATGAAAAAGATAATTCGAGGGTGCATAATCGAACTTGCTCCTTGAGCGAAAGACTAGGAACGCTGCGAGACAGAGGAACAAAGGGAAGCCGGTTGCTTGATTGGGTTACCACTTAGCCCCGTGATTGCCATTTGTGACTTCTTTGCCATTTTCGCCTTTCAGCACCCTCGCGAGATTCCGAATCAGAATCTTCACGATTACTCTCGTGTTCTCTTCCCTCCGCGCCTTGTAGCGTGCTCGACGATCTTGGTCGAAAAGCTTTGATTAGAAAAATGCGCGGCTCCTTCCCAGAAAATTCATTACGCCCCAAAGAGTTGCAGACATCAATCGATCTCCTTGGGAAACGAATTTTATAATATAGAAATAATAATAGCTTGACCTGTAAATGAAATAGAGCACCTATCCTGCATGACAACATTGATGATTGAATGACTAAACTGAATGATAAATCTAATAATTAACACGCCGACTACCATGGAAGCATTAATTCCTTGGAATTTGAATGCAGGTGAGTGAACGGAAAATGTGGGTCAAACACGTGGCAACGAAAGTGTTAATTTAAAATACTTTACCTATGGAAGAAATGATTCTAGTCTAACAAGGGAACACCGGGCTCACCGATTGGAGCGCATCTTTGTGGGTTTTTAGAGTGACACAAAACAAGAACAACGGTGTGTTTCATTTGGGCCCTATCGCCCTTTAAGGGGGTGAAAATTAACCTCAAAGTCAAATTGGCACTTCCACTTCTTCACGTATAACTCTCAAAGTACAACAGACAGGAAAAAAATGTTTCAAACAGAAGTTTAATGGTGCAATAAGCGCTACGAACTTGCGTTAACGAAATTTTGAAAAGAGGTTTTTTCGTCAGTTATATATATATTTTTAACTCTTTTCAAAATTTTGTTAACAGAAGTTTGTAGCGCTTATTGCACTATTCAACTTTTGTTTGAAACTTTTTTCAATCTGTTGTACTTTGAGAGTTATACGCGAAAAAGTGGAAGTGCCAATTTGACTTTGAGGTTAGCTTTCACCCCCTTAAAGGGCGATAGGGCCCAAATGAAAGACGTGGTGATCCCTTGTAAGTTTGAGCCAGACGTAAATCTAACTTGAATACCTCTGAGTAACAGGCATAAATAAAAAAATAAATAAACCTATGCCACCGTTGCCAGAAACTGCACAATAAACAAATTTTGTACGCATGTTCTTGCATTAGAGATATCGTTAAACCTCTTCCATAATAACAGAGAGAGTTTCCACTAAAAAAAAATCATAGCACTTATCACATGAATTTCCACACGTTCCTGCTAAAAAAATTGCCATTTTGTATAATTCCACGTCACTAAACGAATAAAAAAGAAGTACCTATTCAAATAATAAACCATTAACCCACGAAGTACTTAGCTAACGAAAATGTTCTGACTCAAAATTTTCCTCAAACCTAATACAATCATCAGAAACCTACAGCTTCTACTTTACCAGAGGACACTGTGTTTCGATCAGGTTCTTTCAGAATGCTGTTAAGCTTAAATTATCGAGAAAGCTTTCCGGCCAGTCTCTGTGCGCGCGGGCGCAATCACTGTTTCGTAATCAGCTATGCAAACGATCCTTGGCGCAATAAAGGTGGCAGTGTCTATAATGGCGCCAGCAGAGGTTTTTGCTCGTAAACGTTTCCAGTGAAATACACACTAATAACGGGTTGGAAACGTTGGTAGGTAAATATATCTGACCCTGTACACGCGTGTACATACACACGCGCAGGCGTCGATTTCGATGAACGGGGGATAGTGGCTGTCCACAACCGACTCACTGGATGTTGTAGACGATACATCATACTTCGCGGTACTTTATGAACGTTGATTATAATTACAGTAGCCCGACCCGAGAACTACCGCTTCAATCGCGTTTACTTGGAAGAACCTCCTCGAGATCCATTCTTACGTCGATGGGAGTGGGGAGTATTTTGGGTCCTGGACAGTAAAATGTCTTCTTGTAATTACGCGAGCCTCCGATGACGAGGGGTAGAGGAAAGTTTGAGTAGAACTGTATGGTATCGTGTGACCAGTGGCGGATTTAACAGGGCGACCGATGAGCAGTTGCTACCTGGGCCCCTGCTCGGAAGGCCCCACCAGGGCCCAAACCTTAAAAAAATTATGATTTTATCCAAACTATATTCTTTTTCTGTATTATTACACTGAGCCAGTTTTCAGTAAGCTACCGTTTTAGTTTCCCGAAAAATGGGCCCAGCTCAGAAGGCCCACCCCTAGCGCCCTGTCTTAAAAAATAAATTATGATTTTATTCAAATTATATTCTTTTCCTGTATTATTACACTGAACCAGTTTTCAGTAAACTACCGTTTCAGTTTCCCGAAAAATGGGCCCAGCTCAGAAGGCCCACCCCTAGCGCCCTGTCTTAAAAAATAAATTATGATTTTATTCAAATTATATTCTTTTCCTGTATTATTACACTGAGCCAGTTTTCAGTAAGCTACCGTTTTAGTTTCCCGAAAAATGGGCCCAGCTCAGAAGGCCCACCCCTAGCGCCCTGTCTTAAAAAATAAATTATGATTTTATTCAAATTATATTCTTTTCCTGTATTATTACACTGAACCAGTTTTCAGTAAACTACCGTTTCAGTTTCCCGAAAAATGGGCCCAGCTCAGAAGGCCCCCCCTAGCGCCCTGTCTTAAAAAATAAATTATGATTTTATTCAAATTATATTCTTTTCCTGTATTATTACACTGAGCCAGTTTTCAGTAAACTACCGTTTCAGTTTCCCGAAAAATGGGCCCAGCTCAGAAGGCCCACCCCTAGCGCCCTGTCTTAAAAAACAAATTATGATTTTATCCAAGCTCTTCTTTTTCTATACTTTTCTGTAGATTTATTCCCTTTCAGTAGACTACCTCTTCATTTTCCCCCCAAAATCGGTCCCTCCACGTTTGCCACTTGGGCTTTTTTTTTAAAATCCGCCACTGCATGGGACTGGTTGGTGTCTGCTTTATCCTGGATGTGGGCCCAGGAAAGAAGATTTAAAGAGTGTCAGAGGGTAGTAGATATGGGGGTGGATAGCGGGGCGATGATTTTCTGAGATTTAGAGAAAATAGTTTCAGTTTTCTGAATAATCTTTGTGACGAAATATTTACACATGTGATAACATGTTGTTGTTAATTGGTTACATGTACTGTACTATATGTATAGGAAGCTCACTAATACAGCGAAATTCCGTGGGTTTCAAATGTGTTTAGCTGTTTGGAAAATTATTCCACTGGTGATAAATGTGTAAGTCAGTGGAAGATGGATGATTCGTTTCAGTTTTCTTACTGTCAATCATAGAATGTGTCAGCTGCGCTTCAACGTGAAGAATTTGGTACTTTCGATTAATCAGTGTTGGCTGCTCGTATCTCGTGAGATTATACAAGTTGATATTTAAATAAACTGATGTAAGAACTTAACCCACTTTAACGCAACCCAACTGTAAACAAATTTTGAAAAAATATTCATGTCTGCAGGTTCCTTTCTCCCCTAAAAATGATCATATAATCATATAATCATATAATCATTTTTCCAAAATTTTTTACAGTTGTGTTTAATTAATTAAAAGACAACTATCCTACAGCCAGGCTAACTGAAAATTCAAATTTAAATTTTCCGCTCCGCCCTAAAATGTACATATTACTATAAAGGAACATACAATCTTAACATATTCACCTTACACGCTGTTAAACTGTGGTTTACTTCAAATAACACAACAAAAAAGGCGTACTTTTTTCGCTTCTTAATATACATAATGACATAGGCGTCATATGATACGCACGAAAGCCCAAAAACGACTGGCGACTCTGCGGCCCTCCCCTTACCCTTGCCCGCAACATTGTTATGCAGCAATATTCAACCGACTGTTTACGAATTAAGATTTTGCATTCGGGACTTTGAGCCCCACTCTACCCTACAAAAATGGTTATAACTCGGGACTAACTTGAAATAAGGCACAGGTTTGTATGAACTTTTTTCATTGCCTTTGTGTCCCACATCCTCCGTTGAAGTGGGTCCCACATGTTAAGATACACCCTGCAGTATATACCTAAATATTACCAAACGTGACAGAAGAGAAATTTCACGAATTCTGATCTTTTACAATCCAAATCACTTTCACAAAATAATTTGCTCCAAAACGAGAAGCCTCCCCATCACCTTGTGAGATGATTTTCCAGAATCTCCTACCGCTGTCAAAACAAAAACTTCAAACTCCTCTTAACGAACTCATTCCACCAGCAAACACTGCACAAACTGTTCCAAACCTCGTCAAAGAAACTTCATTCTTTCCACGTACAAAATCCATTTTTCTCTTACGCAATAATTACATAACGATTGCCAAAAATCTCTGCCCAAAACCTTGCACAGCCCACGCAATAGTTCGAATAATACTTCGGGAGTATCTATAATGAACGACATAAACGCGTGAATCAAAGTTCGTCGATAAATCCGGACGGGACGAAAGAGCGTCCAATCTGGGACGTATAAAAATTTCACCGCTCGCCGAATATTTATACGGGCGAGGGGTGCAGTCGGCGGGTATCGGCGGGCATGCCCTCGTGTTCGAGGAGGCATTCGTGCCGCGGTGGCTCGACAATGGCGGCCCGTAATAAATTATAAATCGAAAAAAGAAGGAACAACGGCAACAAGAAGCGGCAACCGCGGCGAGTTACGGTTTCGCGTTAAATATGAAATACTGCTATCCGCGTCCGGACCACGCACACGCGCGCGGGCACGTGTATGCGCACGCACACCGCGGCGCGGTATTAAGTAGCTGTTTAACATATTTTAATTGCCGCATTAAAATTCGAAATGTCACGGCACGGTTATCCACTGTGGCGCTCGTAATGGCTCGGCTAATAGACCCTCGCGGACCGTTTGTCTATAAAAGTCCGATTTTTAGGGATCAACTGGGGTAGGGAAGGGTAGCCATTTAGTTTACTATTTTCACTTGGGTTTTGTCTTTTTTCATGGGGACGCCGACAAAGGAGGCTCTGAGGAAGAATTGTTGTGATTGAGAATGCTCATAGGCTGGGGATTCAATTGCAAGTTACGAGGTTGAGCTCTGGGGAACCAGCTTCGATGGGAATTGTATGAATTCTGGTGTTGTGATATGTAGGGTGATCGTACCTAATATCGCCCATGTTCCTAATATCGCCACTAGCTATAGGTATCTTGCAAAGTAAGCAGTTAAAGCAGCACAATTTATCGGTTATGCACTGAATTAGTACCTAAACCTATGTCGGAAGACATACTGTAAAGGGAAGTGTTTTAGAGAATCTTAATAGTGTACAAATTTATTGGACTTCCACAATTTTACATCACATTCGGAGAAGGTAGGTCTAATAATTCTGTGAATGCAAGAATATTTATTAGAAATACCTAATTAATGAGGTCCTTAAGGAAATCGATTCAAATAATTTTCGCAATGAAAATAGCGTTTTTCTTTTAGCAGTATGCGTGTTCTCAATACCGCCTATCGGAGAACAATGGTTCGGATGTAATATTTGTTACAGGCGGGGTCAGGAACTGTGCGGAGCAGCCAAACTAAACTTTATTTGTCCAATATGTACATCTGAATGTAAAATAAAATATTTTAAAAGTCCCATTTTTATATTTTTGTAATAAACATAAAATCAAAGCTGGATAAAAAAACATTTATAGACCAAGAAATAATAAAAGCACATGTGAAAATGACATTAAAAACTCATATATACATGAATTAATCAATATTTCTTGAGTAGGTGATATTAGGTACCTACACTACTTTCAGGACCGGATTTTTGCATGTCTTACGTTTTTTAATTCCTAATTAAAAATTTGTAGGTTTCAACGGTTCTAACTTATGTTACAGGAAAAATGAATAATTTCTCTTTACTTTGAAACGAATTGCATGCAAAAATATCAATTATTATTATTCAATTAACAGCGATTTAACTTTTGCTAGGCGTAGGTAGGCAATAGTGTATAAATCTTAGATAATTGTTGGTACATAATCAATGAGTAGAAATACTTAAAATCAACTAACAAGCGTAAGAAAATCAGATCAGTGATTCCTGGGATCATATGACCCCAGATATCCAACTCACATTCAGTGGTTGAATGTCTCGTCAAATTATTACATTCGGTAACGAAACACACATTCAATTATTGTTGAGTTATCATTAAATCCGCAAAAAAAACAGCTGCCACACTAAGCTGTTTATTACAAAAGTTACACAACATTGAAAAAGACTTTACCTTAGATAAAAAGCAGTAATTTTGATTTTTTTCTTATTTACAACACACACAGCGCTCATATTTAAGTACATGGTACCTCGTGTGACACTTGACGATGTACGGGCTGAATTTTTGTACATCGATATTACGAAATAGCACCACTAATAGCCGCAGAACAGCCAGGAATCATTTTAGACACCTTTCTCCTAATTTTATAGAGACAGAAGAACTTTTTTACGTTATCTCTGAATATTTACGATTCTATTTTGCTTGTCGACAGTGACGATGAGCTTAGAGTTTTAGGGCGACAGGCCCTAGCGGTGGCCGGAGGCTGCCAAGATGGAGGTCATCAGCCCATTAAGAAGACCTTATTAATATTGTAATTCCCTTTTAATACGTGTAAATCTAGGGTCAAGACAAGGCCACCTTGGAGTCTGTTTTATGGCGACTCGATTTTATAGATTTCTCGGTGCAACGGTTCCGAGAAGCAAGATTTCGAACTGATCATCATGCCGGAATCTACTGAGCAAACGCTTTGACTGAGGTAGGCCGGTTTGGGGCACAAGATTCGATAATATAAATTTAACAATCTGATCCTTAGGTAGACACTTCAATAAAATTTTAATTATGTGACTTCTGAATTAACCATTCTACATATACAAGGGTTCCATCACTTTCTGCACTTCTACTCACAAGGGGAGGACACCATGTGGTGGACACCGATTTTGATGAGCCTTGGCACGATGGATCTATGTCGAAAATAAGTAGGTAAATAGGTGCCCGAGCGTTTCTGCCAGTGAGCCTTAATAATAGAGATATTTACATGGAAATTATTAAAAATGTCATATTGGCCGTGGGGTTTTAATGGGCAAAAATCCCACACTACCCTGGCGCCCCCGGGGGATTCCCCTCTGAAGGAGTCGGGGTGCCTTTTGAAGATTTCCCCAAGTTAAAGAAATTATAAAAAAAAATTTATAACAAAAAAATTATAAAGTTGTTTTTTAACGTGGAGACATCTTCAAAAGGCACCCCGACGTCTCCAGAAGGGAATTTCCCGAGGGCGCCAGGGTAGTGTGGGATTTTTACCCACTAAAACCCCACGGCCACTATGAAATTTTTAATAATTTACATATAAATATCTCTATTATTAAAGCCTATTGGCTGAAACGCTCGGACGCCTATTTACTTATTTTCGACATAGATCCATCGCGCCAAGACTCATCAAAATCGGCGTCTACAACATGGTGTCCTCCCCTTGTCAGTAAATATTTAGTTTCGAGGTAAGCACTGAATTACGTTCAGCGCTATAATTTCTGTCATTCGAAATTCCTCATGAAACTTACTTGTAAATATTCACAAAGGACGACACTTTCAGAATTAACAATAATAACAAACATTGATCTTTCGAGATTTCAATAGTACCCCCCTAAATGGGGCATTAGACGCCATGAAAGGGGCACTTTAATGAAAATAAACAAAGGGAGAACAAAAATGAGGACAATTGTTAAAATATCATTAATAGCACACAGAACAAATAAAATTGTTCCCACGATTTTTTTAAAGTGACATATCACCATCGTAATTGCAGTACAAGAAAATAATTATTTTTGAGTTTTTAATGTATTTTAAGATCGTGTAATTTAAATTTGTTTTATATATTTTTTTTATTTTCTAGTTTTTAGTGTTTGTGGATTTTTTAATTTTTTTAATTTTTGACGGTTTTTTTCATAATTTTGTGTTGTCATCCAAACTAGGCACGCCTGCAAAGTTTCAAGTCTATTGGATGGTTGGAAGTGGGTTAACATTGAGTTTCCAGATTTGAACCAAACATGATACAAACAAACAAACAGAGGATCGTAGCTAAGTAAAATCATTTGATTAATAATAACTTGTATGTGTAATGCCTTTAGAATTTTGGCAACACGATTTGTCCCATTTAAAACCTGTCCCTTTTATCGCACTCCCTACTTGCATCGAAGAAAATCAAGATTTCAATACTCCTCACCAACAGCCTAAAGAAAATAAGGTCGACAGTGCTGTATTTTATTACGCACAACCCTGAAGTACCCCAAGTGCGGCATCTCTCCCATAGTTACCCTAAACACAAAATCCCCAAACAAAACCCTAAAACTGAAACTCATCAAAAGTCACCCCAAAATGAACAAACTGGAAATAAGATGGTCAAAATACAAATCCTTCACCCACAACTGAAGCATTGAGAGCAACAACAGACCAACCCACATAAAAAAAAATTGTTTTCCTATTTTATATAATTAGAAGAGCCTATTGGAATACGTTATCGCTACTAAGTCAATTTCGAAAAAAATGTGGGTTAGTCCACTGTTGCTCTCACTGCCTCAATTAAACCTCCACCACAAAAGCTTCATCCCACGGACCCCTGAAATCTTCCCATTCCCAATCTTCGACAAGTCGCAGGGCAAGAAAAAGGAGAAGCAAAAGGAAAGCTCAACGTCCGCCAGCAATCTCCGTCGGGTTCACGCGCGCTAACCTCAACGCTCCCAATGGCGTCCGTTTCCCGAAGTGCAGCGCGCGAAAACGTTGTTCCAGCGCGGCGGGTAGGTGGGCACACGTACGCGCGCTTTAACAAACGAACGAACACGGATATCTGGTATGATCGGCGGGGTTAGGCGGCTCGCCGCCGCCGGTGCTAAGTCAGTCACTTGATGGTGCTGGTATGACGTGGTAAATTATTTATTCACCGGCGACTGCGGGTGAATAATGGATCTTCCTTCGGCGCGAATGGCACCGAGGAGCGTTATTGATCACCGAAATATCAAAAGTAGGCGTATCCATCAACGATGGACCACCATACGCACCGGGAACGCTGTGTCGAAACGAGCCGCGCGGCATAGGGAGCGCACGCTCGAGCGCGCGCGCGCGCTCGCGTACACACAGGGACGAAAGGAGACGCGAGAGAACGGATGGACGAATGGACGGACGGGGCAGACAGGCGGGATGGAATGCTCGGCCTGCATCGTGCCGGGCCCGTTCCGACAATAAAATCGATTTTTCATACCGGGCATTTATCATGTACACCCGCGATAATGGGCATGTATGGGGGATACGGTGTAAATATTTCGAGGTAAATAATCGTTAGCCCCGGTGTGTACCGGAGAGTGCGGAGAGAGCATTAATAACATCGGTGTCCTTTTCACGTGCTAGAGAAATTGACAGCACCGCAGAATCCTTCGTTACCAATGAGCCGGCGCGCGATGCCACGATAATAAGCGCCCGTGATTATTGTTCGTCTTACGTCTGATTCTCTTTCTGCGGGCACCGACGGGCATGGCGAGTAGCTTCAGAGAAAATTATACAGTGCAACGTGCGTTGTTTGGGTTGCTGAGGGGATTAGATTGTTTGGAGGAGAGAGTTTTTGGAAAATGGTACTTATTGGTTGTTTTATGGAAATTGGCATTCTGGGTTCTGGGTGCAGTAGAGTGGGTACGAGGATGTGGGATGAATGAGTCGTATGGAGAGTGGATTTTTTAATTACCGTAAACTGGGGGACATTTGGCAGTATGGGGTAACGTTGGCAGCTACTTAACGGGATATATGGGTGTTTTCAGGTTAAGAAATCGAAATTTTTTTATTGTTTATGATAGCCACAAGTCTTAGAAGTATTTTAAAAAAGATTTCATTGAAAAATTCGAAAAAATGCGAGAGTTACAGCGCAAAAAGTGATAACGGGCCAATGCCACAAGCTTTAAGGGGGTACAGGACTATTGGACACGTAAAATAGATGGTTTCTTTTGTGTTGGATTGCTTAGGTACAAAGTAATCATTATACCCGTAATTTTCACAGTTTATTGCGGACGCGTTACCGAGTAATTACCAAAAAAAAAATTGTCGGAATGTTCAAATTTGTTGACTTTATTAAGCGCTGAAGATGGTCCTGCGTAGTGCGCAGATGTAAGTAGTCGGTGTACTATCAGGTGAACCAATCATCTGAAAGCAAAATGCTTTGGGGGAAGTAACTTCTACACCAAAATCTACAACATGGAATTTGACTGGCGAATTTAAACAAAAATTGCGAAAGTTACACACGAATCAATTTTTTCCCACACTTTTACGGAAGAAAATCGTCTTTAATTGTTTATAAAATTGTTTACGAACATCCAATGTTGATGCGAAAATTCCATGTTATAGAGAAAGGAATTCTACATCTCCAGTTGAAATTTCAAGTGAAAATATTCATTCGTTCCAGAGTTATAATGTACACGGTGATGTACGGTGTTTGAAAATGTAGTTTCGAGATAAACGGCTTTAGAGATACCGTTACTCGGCGGTGGACTCAGTTACGTCCAGCGCTATAATTTCCGTAATTATTTGAATTTCCTCATGAAACTTTGTTGTAAATGTTCACAAAGCATCACACTTTCAGAATTACTAAAAAGGTACACTAATAAAAAAATCCATTTTCCGAGATTTCAGTAGTCCTGTACCCAATTAAGGGGGTATAACCGTTTGAAAGTGTCAAAGATCGGATTTTTTCGTTTTACATATTTTCATAGATTGATGTTTTAGAAATATTATAAAACAAGTCCGATGTAAAAATTCGAAAAATTCACGAAGTTATAGCCATTTGAGTGAAACAATCCAGGTAGCACGGGGCGGCTCGACCGATCGCAGCGGAGCTACATTTTTCATTACGGTGGTCCTAAACACTCGCGCTACGTTCAACCAATTCACCTCCAATTTTGCATGCAAGCTCGTAATAAGATTCCACATTGTCCAACAAGGCCTTTTTTTATTCCGATATCCCGTTTATTATTTATAAAGATAAAGGGTGGCTTTTTCTCTTAGAAAAATGTAACTTTACCTTTGATCTCTCACCATTTCTTTATTTTTCAAAATTTTCAAAATCGGCCCCGTTGGACGATAGCTATTGACATACTTTATAAGAAGAATCTATTGTTTTTGATTTCAGACACGACATACAGCTGTTTTCAGGCCCACCGTTTAGCCGTCTAAAATCGAGAGACTTTCGGATATATATCCATAACTTCCAACAAACAATAGTTTTTTAACTGAAACTTTTTTTAAGTAGTTCATAATACTATGTAAAGATAGTAAAAATAAAACGAGAAATCTGCGTTAAACCGTTGACTTGTAAAAAAATCCACAAAATGTACACATTTTCCGAGGGTTCAAACGGGTATACCTCCTTAATGCAATGGATCTCCTCATTTCTATTAGGTATATCACAAATCATACTCCACCCCATCTAAATAATTTCTAAATATACCGTTCCATCGCAAATTTATAAACCGGGGTGAAACTGCAACAGTACCTCCCTACTCAAAAGAACAATACTCAAATCATTATGTATCGATATTGAACACTTCTATACCTACAGAATTCTAATATAAACTGCAAAGTTTTTGATAGCAGCGTAATCGCCTCCACTGAATGTCGCTCTTTTAAACCATTACCTTCGTCAAATCCTTCTGGCATCTTGGTGATTTTCTATTGTCGCATTGTCCTACTTGTAGGTGCGGTTGCAACAAAGACGTGCTATTATTATTATTATCAAAGTGGCCCCGCACGGCGGCCTCCTCGTGGTCGCACCGCAATTAGTATCCCGCTGATTTTCAAAAGGAGGGGTGTTACGATTCGCTTCCGAGCTACGCACTCGTGGTCTCTCCAGTCGCATCGCGCCCTTTGTCCGAGCAATCGATGAAATTTTTCGGTTGGCTTGTCAAGATCGAGGGCCAAATTGTCGGCGACAAGTGTCCTACGGCCGAATAATCGGCGTTCAAGCAGATACAATAGCGGTCGCCCCGCAAACGAACGTCCTTATCTCGGTAACAAACTCTATTTCACGTCGCCCACCTATGTGGACGTATCTTCCCCCAAATCTATGCAAGTGAACCTTGGTTGTATACAATCGTCCCTATTCTATTTTTCCTCCTTTTGGTCTTTAGATTTCAGATTACATTTCTAATAAATATATATTCTTTTTTAGGGGGAGACCTGTCTCGTCGAGTTACTCAATTTTGCGATGGGAGGTGCAGTTCACTGGTTGCAGGGTTCGGTGGTTTCTAAAAACCGGTTTTTATTTTAAATTGATAAAATTCGAAAACCGGTTTTATATAGTAGAATTAATATGCAGAAATGAGTTAATTATTTAATTAAAAACGTTAATATTTTCACTTGAAATCGCCTCGGACACAAATATATTGTAGTAGGTAACAGTTAATCTTCACGTGTTCATATTTTCTGAAGAAAAGTATTAAATGGAATAAAGATTTATATTTTGTACCAACTTTTAAACGATTTTTGTGCGGATTTTAGTTATTTTAGTTTTTTTTTTCATTTGGTTTTGTATGCAGTCTATTTTATTGTGTTATATTTTTGTAGATCCATAAATATTAAATGAACTCAAAAATTGTTCGAATTTTAGTTGTTTTAATTTTTTCTTATTTATTTGGTTTTGTATAGATAGAGTATGTTTCATTTTGTTATATTTTTGTATTTTCATATATTATGTTTGTGTTTTTTGGGGAATAGTGGAATTCGAAAACCGGTTCCACCGGTTATTGGGGAATAGTGGAATTCGGAAAACGGATTTTTTAAAAGTCGGTTTTTGTATAAACCCTAACTGGTTGGTTCTTATACAATACTAGCTTTACTACTCGGCTTCGCCCGAAATTTAGATTCTGATTTTATAAAAAAAAATTTGTTTTTTTTGTGAAAATAATCACATTTATCTGGATTAGTCAGGTATAATCAGTTGATATTGAAATCGGTAAGGACTCGGTAATTTGTTTGGGTTAGCGGTCAACTACCGATCACAGTTTTTTGCAAATATCTCGAAAACTAAAACCGAGCGACGGTGACATGTATAGGAAAGAGTTGTTCAGAATTATGCCCCCGACAACATATTCCAAGGTCACCGAAATCGGTAAGGACTACTCTTTTCTAAATAATCACCAAAATTACCATCGTAAGCCCTTCCACCAGCTCCTTTTACAAATACGTGGATCTTCAATTTAATCCCAAATGCTACTGCCTCAAAGAAAACCCCAAAAGCACCGTTCCAAATTCCTCCCCACCTCGAACTAAAAATAAAATTCCCTCCGCATTTCAAAAAGGGCCCCACCAATTTTATCATAACCCTCTCACCAGTGCAAGCTCCCTTGACGAATAATTGGATAGGCACCTATTCACTTTAACCCCAAAGCAAAATCCAGAAACATCGTTCCAAATCATTACTCCCCACCTTGATCTCAAGTAAAAAATTCCTCTGTTTAACTCTGCTCGCGGATCGTTACGAAACGCTGCACGGTATCGCTGCCCGGTCGAACTGAAATAGAACGAGGCGAGTTCGTAACGACGTCCGTGACAAATCCGTGTCTATTAATCTCCGGCCGAATACGCGGCTTGGCACGGACGTGTCGGTTCTGTTTATTAGCATCGGTAGACACCGGGACCGTTTACAAGGTGTAACTATGTGGCCAGGTGGTCGATCGTGAAACTCGACCAACGAAAGCCTTACGTCAGGAATGACCCCCAGCTGGGAATTCTCCGGGGCTTCTTAATTTCTTCTTTTTATTCTGGCTTTTTTTCCTCTTTTATCTCTCGCCTCCTACGGCGTTACCTCTTCATCATCGCCTTTACACGGGCCACGGCATCCTCCAGGCCCGGATGGCCCAGCGGATTCGAGGATAATTACACGATCGATATGCTAAATATCTCTCGCCTCAATCACGTAGATAAACGGAGGCGCATGGTAAATTGGATTAGCCGCTAGATTACTGACGTCCACATCCCGCCGTCACTGTTTGCTGTCACGGGGCTGGGTTTTTGGCGAACGATCGCGATACGGCGAACAGACGCTGGGATCGTTCGGTATGGAGTTGTATGCGTAACTATGTGTTGCTCGATGCTTTGGGATAAAATTATTGACAGTCGAATTATTTACGGAGTGTTCATAAATCTGTGGTACCTATGCTGGGTGGTCTCTGTATTGGTTCGCCACCGTGTTTCAGGGCGAGGTGAATGTTCACCGATTTCTATTGGAAGATGTACCTATTGTAGTAAATATTTCAGAATTAGTGTTTGATTGGAAAAAAATTGGAGTTATTATTAGGGTAATTAGGTAACAAAAATGTAATTTAAATAATACAGTAAAAATGGAAGGTATAACTTAAATATTTCAAATATTATTATTTGAAATCAGTGTAGAATTGTGGAAAGAAGAAACCCATGGGCTATGTAAGGTAATTAGAGGGAAGATGCCACATTGTGTATGAGAAGAGTTTTGTTGTTTTTATGGGTTAACATTTAGTTTTAATAAAGTTTGTTGATTTGATAGAAATATACTGTAGGTGTATTAAATCTTTTATAAATTTAATAAGAAACCTTAGCCATCTTCCCACAAATAACTTACACAGACCATGGAATCTTTTTTCCATATTTTTACAATGCTTTCAAATGATATTTGAAACGCGATAGCAAACTGTGTTACATTATACCTCCCAGTTTTACTGCAGTATTTAAATACAGCAGGGGATGGATAAAGTTGAAAGTGACGATGATCAACTCCCAATTTCTTGCATAAAAGTATGTCTGACATCACTAAGTAATATATTTTTTCCTTTCAAAGAAAGTCAACCGCTCAATGGACACCGTTATCCAAATATTTCGTCCCAAAAAAATACCACAACTGCAATGATATTTTTCACAAATTCTCTAAGCCCTCAATGTAAAAGAGAAATAAAGATGTAACGACAGAGAATATTTAAATCTCTCCACAAATCTAATCTGTTTGACACTAAAAACTCCCTTCAAAATTTCTCAAAATCTACAAATTGAAAGGGTATTTATGGGAGAGTTGCCTTTAAGCAAAATTGTCACCGTGTCTAAATGTTGCATTGGAAACATTTTCCAAGGGTACATATTATCAGTTGAACATCTTGTGCTATTACTTGCATCGATGAAGATCAGAATTTTAATATTTGTCACCCTCAAAACGTTAAAACCAAAAACATTACCTCGCAAGGCAGCAAAATCTTTGAAAGTAATAAGGGAAGCAAATAAAATCGACAGTGTTTTATTCGATTAGCGAGAACCCTGAAATAGCGAAAGTGCGGTGTCCCTCCCAGTGCGGCATCTCTCCCGTAATTCCCCTGTGCATAGGTATTCTCTAGTGTCTCCAGATCCAAAGCCCCATCGCTACCGGCTCTCTTCGCCCATATACAACACCATAAAAAACTATTACAGCTATCGCTGGCGAGCCCGATTCACAGGTTCTGCATTGAGCCAGCGTGCATACGCGTGCTGCGTCGCACACAGCCGCGTACACGCCCGGATAAATCGCGTGCAAACTTATGCACTGGAACATGCGAGAAGCGTGAGTTTAATCTACTAACCCATAAGCCTGGACAGACGGCCCCGAACTAAAGGGGATCGAGGATAAGAGATATACAGTGGACGGGCAGGGGTGTCCCCCTGCGAACCACAGAGGTGGACTTAAAGGCTTCGGATTCTTATTTCCCCATAAATAATTTTAATGACGCGCCGCGGCAGCTCAGGTATAGGGCGAAGCTATGCGGGGTCCTGTACCTGTAGGCAGCCTCGTATTGTTATTTATTATATTCGTCGCATGTGAATAAGCGTCTACGCGCGAGCACAGGGTCCGCGGCTGCGGCTGTTGAGACGCGAGAGCCACACCGGGACGTGCCATCCACGGCGAAACTCGCCGACTATTTTTCACGCGCACCGAGCCTTCCGTACCGTTTGCACACTTTTCACGTTCGAGACTGCTGGACGTTAGAGCTTTATCGCGCGTAATTACTCACGGATTTTAAGCGGCCACAATGGCTGAACGTGTTGCCCGAGTAGGGATAGTAGTGGCGAGACCTGTGGTCTCAGGAAGGGCTCATCGTTCTTGTTCTATTGATAGATAGGAGATTAATACAAGGGTTGGTATTTTCAGGGATTCTTTTAAGGCTGCTGGTCCTCTTGGGTGTCGCGGAGACACTGTTTTGGTAATTTCTTATTTTATCTGCTTACGAAGTTTTCACGTCTGTTTGTAATCATTTGGTTAAGTAGCTTGTGGTAGAGCGAAGGTAGGGAGAATCAGGGGGTTACAATTAGGCTTTGTTGTGGGGAAGAAAGGGGAAAGTTTAGAAATGTTGGTATATGTAGATGTAAGTCGGTGGAGTTGGTTGTAATCTAGAATTTATATGCTTATTAAAGATTGCTGTTTCTTAATATGATACCTTCTTGTGATAGAATAGCAGTTTACTCCTCTGATGTGGCAGAATCTTACATGATACAGCACTGAAGGTACGTATCCGCTTGTAAAGGGGTCTCCTGGTGTTGGAACATGTTGCGATGCATGCATCGACTCTCAGGTTTCATGAAACTGGCATCTTTCACCAGTGAGGATGATGAGCAAGATGCGCGCGCGGCAAGAATTTAGGGTTGTATAGATACTTGTACTCGTTATTTGGATCGAAAATGAAGTATCGATACTACTCGGGTAGGTATGGGTGAAACAGTATCGATGGCTTTAAACACTAGTATCGAATAGATTATTATTCCTCGTAAAAAAGTTCTTCTGCATTATCCATGTTGTGACAATTCCTGTAAACTTTTCGTTTTACATTGCCAACCACTTCAAAAGTAATAAGAATCAACAGAAAAAAATTGTCGGTCAATATGTGTTCAACAGAAAAATACGTTTTATATCGGGACTATATACATATTTAGGTGGCGATAGGACGCTTTGTGTGGAAGGTTACGTTGTTTGTGGCTACAAAACCTCGTTGCCCACTGGAATTTTCCTCCTTGGTCTCTTATTATTTTGATGTGGAAACCAACCTACTCGCGTAGTAACATGTATCATGAAACCTGAGAGTCGATGCATGCATCGCAAGTTGCATTTTGCAACATGTTTCAACGCTTTGAGACCCCTTCGTATCCTCGTATCGTATCGCCGTTGCGTATCAGTGTGGACAGGCAGCGATTAACCGTCGCGTATCAAAATTTGATACAAAGATGCGCAACAGCTTCAGTGACGCTACGGGACAAAATCACACACCGTCACCGTGTCGTCTGGATGGTACTCACCGGTGATACGATACGAGGATACGCAACAAATGGATACGTGTATGCGATACGCGTATGATGGATACCGATTTTCATTGTTTTTCTGAGAATCGTCATGTGAACGGTACCATAATAATCAATGTGATATTCGTATCTAGCACACACGTATCGCGATGTAAAGCTGGGGTAATGAATAATGAAACAATCAATTGTATAGGTACATACTATTACTGCACAGAAAGAAGGCCCCTGACGGGCGGTGCAGTTCGTCGCTGTGACGATTGGGTTTTGTCACCTAAAACTGGGAATCCACCTAGTAGCTAAGCTAGGCTATGCGATGCTATGCTATGCCATGTTACGTTTTAAAAAAATTAGCTTCAATACATATTGTGGAACCGTTTCCACCAAAAGCTACGCTGAAACATAGCGTAGCATAGCATAGCATAGCACAGCACAGCGTAGCGTAGCATAGCACAGCGTAGCGTAGCGTAGCGTAGCATAGCACAGCGTAGCGTAGCATAGCATAGCACAGCGTAGCGTAGCGTAGCATAGCATAGCGTAGCACAGCATAGCACAGCATAGCATAGCACAGCATAGCACAGCATAGCATAGCATAGCATAGCATAGCACAGCACAGCACAGCACGCATAGCTTAACTTAGCTTCCAGATGGATTCCCGGCTTAATTGGGCACACTCTTAAAGACGGGGCACACACATTTTTGTTATTGGCGGAACCGGCCACATCTACTACTATGCACACAGACACAGGTTCAGGCGGAGCTAGCGGCGGACTGCACCGCCTGCCAGGAGCCTTCTCTCTGTGCAGTAATAGTACCAAAGCACCTATACCTACACTTGATTACACAGTGTAGCATAGCAACATTTTTAATCCCTCTGATTATTTACCTGTGATCAAATTCAAGGTAACGTAAAGTACTGCGAAGTGCAAGATATATCAAAGTACATACTATTGCGAGCTGGAAAGAAGTCGGACTACCCACAAGCTGAAATGTCACAAGGACAAGGGGAATCATTCGCCGACTCCACCCTATTCCCTCTAAGAAATCCTACTTTTAGGTTCTTAGCGGCTGTCCACATCCGCGGGCTGTCGTGACTTGTTTCGTTGGCATTCTGCGTTATTGCGGCAGACTTTGTTGCAAGGGATTAGGTGCAGCAAGCGGACAATTCCCCTTGTCCATGTGGCATTTCAGCTTGTGGGTAGTCCGACTTCTTTCCAACTCGCAACAGTAGATAACGGAAAATACATCCCGAGCCTATTCTTACACTGCTCTGAAGACCAGTTGCCCTATCAAAAATTACCAGTGGAACATAGTACTTACGCATGCCACATGCCGTCAATTCCCAACAAATAAATCAAGCTCAATCTCACCCACAGGAAAGGAACACCCTCCCAACAAGATCATACCACCATAACATCAGCATCTCCCCACATCCATCCAAACAATCGCCCACACCAAGCACCCTGCCCCGCAAAGTGCATCGCCGGGAAGCATACCATGATCGATAACAAAGTTTCCCAGAGCGTTGTCTAAAAAATTCGCATCCCCCCCCCGGAAAATCCGGCAAACTCGGGCGAACACATCGTTGCAACCTATCCCGGCAGGCTCGTGGACAATTACGCGAGGCTGTCCCCGTCTCGGCAGAGAGATCTTCGAGAATGATCGTTCGCGCGGGACGCGACCAATCGACGAGCGGCCGCTCGGCGCCGGCGGAGGGGGTATCGGCGCGCGCGGGCGCGCTGTCGACCGCGTGGCAACGCTGCTTGCGCGTCGGTGGGCGTGGCGACGGCGGACCAATCGGGGACAGCGCGACCGTAGCGTCTCCCGACCCGTTCGGGCCACGCCCACTTCGCCGATACGATACCCCGGAGCGGGTCGCGGGTGCCGCTGCGCCCGTGCAGCGATTATACGCGTTATTATACCGTCGAGCGCACCGAGTCACGAGCCATGCCGCGCTCCTCGGGCGTAGCTATCGCTTCATCGCGTCCTGCGTGAACGACGCGCTTCGCCTCTCCGCGCTGTTTCCACGCGATGCCGCTCAGCCCGCGGATTACCCCGTTGTGATCGATACCGCCGGCGAGCCCAAGTGCGTTGATCGCGACCTCGAGGGAACCATGAAGGTACGTGTGCATGTTGCGGAGATTGTCCCGGCGGGGATTTGTGGGTGTCGCATTGGTCGGGTAGGCTGGTCGATGTTTAACCTTCGGGGGTTGAAGCATTTGTGGAATTCTCGAGCTGGAAACTTGTGAGGATCTTGCGAGTGGAGGGTATGGATTGTGTTGGGGGTGGGCAGATTAGGGCGAGGGGCTTGAGGAACCGAGGCTGCGCAGGGTGATATCTTTGGGAAGAAGCTGTCAAATTTGTTTTTGATAGGATTTGTGCAGTTGCCTGTGCCTTGGTGCACCTGGATTTTAACAACTTTGGGGCTGGGCAGTTGTCGTAGTTGAGTAGTTGAAGGTGAACGTTTGGCGTGGATAGGAATTATTTGTTTATTGCAAACAGTGGTCGTTTTGGTGAGCATACATTTGGGTCAAGAGTATTAGCTGAAGATAGGTATGTAGGGATACATGAGCATATGGATATCGATCATATTCGTTGAAGGTACATATTGGTTCAGATGACTGTAAGGATTCATGTAATAGTAGGGGAAACACAGTTTTTTTTGTATAGACAAAACTGTATACCAGGGCAAAACTGTATACCATAATTATTCCTGAAAGTATATGAAAGAAGCCCACGCGTGTTTGGCAATTTTTTTCCGCCACAATGAACTGTTAGTCAACAGAGATTCGTGACGAAATACGTAGGCACCTATCTATTGCAAATTTAGACAGGGTGGGTTCCTATGTTCTTGATTCCTGACACTTTTGTGCTTTCACACTATCACCTCCTATTTCTTCTCAGAATACATAACTATTCAAGAACGTGTGCTTTAACGTATAAGTAGAACGTGTTACTCTTCAATTGTAATGAATAATACTACTCTATAGTACAATTTGTAATAATACATTTTGGTCTCGTTAGTCCTGTGAAGTCTTCAATGTAAAAGATAGTGGTTATAATAAGTAATAACAGCGAACAGTTACCTAAGGCACCCTCACAATACACATTACGATTAGAATGAATATGATCCTTCGCGAACACACAAATGAAAAAGAATATGTAATTACTTAAGCATATTTAGCAATCAAAACAAATCAAATTTCATAAATAATGTAAAGTCGAGGAATGTTTTTCTCTCCTGAAAAATTTGATTTTTGGCGCTTACAGTGTTTTCCACAAATAGGTACCCACACTTCAATATGTGTTCTACGAAACTGGAATCCCAATAACAAAACCAAACTCCATTGGAGCTTAATAAAATATAACATCACCCCCCAAGATATGTAATTTGAAAATTCCCATAAGTCGAGGATGAATTCAAGCACCGTCGGCCAAGCGTGAAGTTGGCTTCTCGGTTCAGAAAGGGTGTAGAAAATCTTGACAGATTGTTTGGAACACGAATTCGACTATAAAGTGTTTCGGTACCTAAACATAAATCCTATTCTCAATAGGTATTTAAAATTGTATTGTTGTCATAGTAAAATCACAGGGGATACTTCAGCTATTAAAACACAACAAAAGAATATGAAACATTATTTACCTATCCGCACTTCAGTTTTATAATAAACCTACGCTGAAATGTGCTCCTTGAGCTTAAATAGGTACAGGCATTGCACCGACGAATCAACGAATCGTGTTCACAAAATACAATTCATTATTCATACGAATTATTAAGTATTATTAATTGTTAGTTATCGTTTACTTTCCATTATAAACAACTGACATCTAACACCCATTTTTTTTTAATTTTTCAACCCTCTGCAAGGCCGACGTTTCTGGCAATCAAGCGACAGACCGTGACTGGGTCGATTTAGACCCATATGCATATTTCTTTCCCTCTGTATCACTTAGGAATCAACATTTCTCAGTCTACAGACCATTTTCCAACATAAATTGAAAACCTGGAAAAGGATAACAATTTTATGCACTTTGACAGTTGTAGTACAATCACAAAAACGCAAATGTAAAAATGTTCATTTTTATCGACCTAAATAGCTCTTCCACCGCTCTGGGCAAAACTAATTTTTGCTGCTCTTTAGGTATATTTAATTATAAATAATTATTTTAAAATACAATTTTTGACAGGGCGTGAAGCACCTTTCCCTTACAAGGGGAGGACAGGGTGTGGTAGACATCGATTTTGATGAGCCTTGACAAGATGGATCTATGTCGAAAATAAGTAAATAGGTGTCCGAGCGTTTAAGTTAATAGGCTTAAAAAAGAGAGTTAATTATATTTATAAATTATTATTTTTCTTAACGTGAGAAAATCTTCAAAAGACACACCGACGCCTGCAAAGGAGAATCTCCCAGGGGCACCAGGGTAGGGTGGGATTTTTACCCACTAAGACTCCACGACCATCAAGAAATGTTTAATAATTATATGGGCGAATTGAAAACAACTTATAAATTTGATACTAAATTCAAACATGTATTATCTCCTTTCTCGAAAAGTTTTACTCTCTTATCGATTTTTATTTCCTCTTTCTACCAATTTTGCAGCTCCGGGCAGTTGCCCTGCGTGCGCCCCCTAGATCGGGCCTCGCATCTATGTCCCTACAACACTTTTTACTCGCAACAGTCTCTCAAACAATCTGTCCAAAGCTTTTACGCTCCTGCGCCGCGTCAGGTTGCTGGATCGCCTCGGTGGCGTGTTTCCCCGCAGTTTGGCCGCGCCATAAAATCCCTAGATCCGCGTCGGCCGCGGCTTGATGAGGTTGATGAGCGTTGGTGGACAGGCCGCGTCTCCTCGCGTCGCGTTGCAAAAAAGGGGCAGCGCGAACGGCCGGCGGGGAATCCCCGATGGAAGTCGGATAAAGGAGCGAACGGCGGCCAACCACCGAGCTGCTTCCGACGTATTGCTAGGCGCGGTCGACGAGACGCGAAATAGAGGTGGCGGATTACGCTCGATCGTTCCGCGCGATTGTCTTGTCGGGATGTCGATCGCGTGTCACCTCCGCCGACTCCCCCCTCCGTATGCTAAATATCGTCGAACGCCCGCTACTCGGGCGCATACCCGATGAGCTTTTCCCCGTTGTCACCGAGGCATCGATGCGTGTCGCTGCCTCGAATCGGAATGCTGCACCGAAGACATTGAATATCTAAGTGATCGAGCTTGCCGATCGATGGCTACCATTCTGTATAGGCACTCGGTTATTGGCGTGGCAAAGGCTTCTGCAGATGATTCTTGGGGGGCGGGGGGTGGAGATGAGTTTTAGAATATTCTGTGCCACGTGGGTCAGTGAAGATTGAAGATTTGATTTGTTAAGGGGAGGTTCCGGTCTAGAGCCCCCCAAAATAGGTGATCTTTAGGAATTAATTAAAGGAAAACTACTACATATAACTTAATGGGACTTTTTGCATTGCATTGAGGATATCTTAAATTATAGAAATATATTTTTTGTTTTGTAATTAATCATTGCAGACGGCACTGGGGAGTCGTTAAAGTTAAGGCGTCAAAAAAATCATCCAAATCGGTGGGACCTGTATCTCCAAAAGTTATTATCCGATTCGACTGAAACTTTTTTTATTTTAAAGAATATACTTCTTGCTAGGGGGGGAATTACACGAAATTACAAAAATGACATTTTGTTAGAAAATAACGATACTTGAAGTTTGAAATCACTTTTTCCCTATACTGTTCGTCCTTTCCACGCCTTTAAAAATTAGAAATTTTCACTATTTTGTAATTTTGTCTGGTTTCCCCCCTGGCCAGAAGTATATTCTTCAAAATAAAAAAAGTTTCAGTCGAATCGGTTAATAACTTTTGGAGATATAGGTCCCACCGTTTTGAGAACACTGTTTCGAGAAAAACGCGTTTAAAGTTTTACGTGAGTGCCGAGTGGCCGGGTTTTTACCACGCATTCGCTGCTACTCAAATGCCTATAACTTCGGGAATTTTACGAATTTCAACAAATCCTTTTAAACACGTATTCCTGAAAGGTTGAACAATCGAATAACGAAATAAAAAAAAATCGACTTTCAGACCGGAACCTCCCCTTAAGGGGTTTCCCTACTTTGACGGCCTGAAAAGTAGCGCGATATTTGGGATTTTCTTTAAGAGAAACCCTCAAATTATATTAATTGAAAACTGTATGCCTATATTTGTACATATTTGGTAACCTTATAAAAAAAATTTAATTAAAAAAAAACGGTACCCAAAATTTTAGACGCGTTGTTCTCAAAACGATGTTTTTCGAATTGGTTAGCATAATATCTCGAAAACCAAGCAGTTGATTTACTTCAAACTTGGCATATATCTTCAGTGGATGTCCCATTCTCGTTGTTACTGAAACTAAGTCGGTTTTTGTAAAATTAGACTTTTGCGGGTTAAAAAAACAGCGAATTTTTTACAGAAATCGATGTCTGTCTTAGACGTTACCATTTTTTGTACTCTTGAGTATTTCTCATTTAATCTAGTTCAGACGATACCCACTCTCATACAGATTACACCAATTTTTAAACTTTCTATTTCAGACAACCACAACGGCTGATTTTATGCTAACCATGCGCATATGATTTTTGTAAGGCGCTCTATTTGAAGCACTATAACTCCGGATATAACCACTATGTTTGCATACAATTTTTTGGAGAATCATTTTGCACTAGTGTAACAAAAGATGAACGTAGAAGTGTAGCGAAGAATTTAGAAAAATGTAGCAACCCACTCTTCTTCCTACCATCTCATAGAATTCTTTTTCCACCTCTGTCTGATTAATTCTCCAGACAAGAATGCTCCAATTATTTAAAGCTGTATAAAAACGAGGAGGAGAGGTAGGTCCGCCTCGGTCTTTCTTGGGGGTTGCAAGGGCGACGTATGCCACGGTAAATAACAGTCGCGCGCCCAGCCGTGGATATCTATAAAATATACCTACGCGGAGGACAGGCGAAATCGTAAATACCTGTAAGATCACATGCGAGACGGGGCGCGTCGTCCCACGCGGAAAGGGCCCTATATACGCGAGTCCTTACGCGAAAGGGCCTTTCAAGATGGCACCCAGCACGTGTGTGGTCCAGTAAATTGTCGGCGTAAGGCGCAAAATGGCGCATCAGCCTGAGCCGGAGTTATACGACTCCGTTTTTAGAGGACTCGTGCTGCAACGGAGCAAGGAGACCGCGAAGGCGACAGAAACGGAGACAGAGGGGCGGGGGTGGTTATTAAACGCCAGTGGCAGGTCGACCTGTGACATTGAAAGATATTGGAAACTGCTTTGACTGATGGCAGGCAGTGATTTTGAATTAATTGCGAAGCATTGTTACAGTCTTGCTAGATCTGGATAATAGGATAGTAAGAATGGGGCGTAAAAGTCTAGGGTAGGTGATATGATTTAGTGCGGGGGAATTAGAATCGTTAATTTTAAATAGATTGAAGCTGGTGCTGAAAGTTTGCTTCTAACAGTCTGTAAAAGCTGATTTTGGAGAAGGAATCGAATTGTGGTTAATTGAGGAGTATTTTGTGTGAGGTAGGGTAGATGTGCCGTTTGTGGCCGTTCTACTGTTTTTGGCCATGTGCATAATTATCTTATTTTTAAGTTGCTTGCCAATCATTATTACTTATGTGGAGAATCTCACATCATAAATATTTTGTTTAGTATAACGCCAGAAAAATAAGGTTACATTTATTGCTTGCACGGGAAAACATTATATTCTTTAAGAAGTGGCCAAAACTGGTGCAATACCTTAAAGTAGCCACAAATGGTGCATCTACCCTATACGATTGTGATTTGAAATTGGTAGGTTTGTGTGAATATACAATACTAGAATCTCAGTTATTCCCGAGAAGAAAAGCAACCGCAAAAACGCCTAATGGTTTTAAGCAAAGTAGATGTAATTTCAATTAAAACACTGAGTGGTCTTCATTTTCTGTGGATAGTTTTTTGTGAAACGTATTTGCACAAACTACAGTATTAGCATAGTAAAATAGCCCAAAATAGCTGCCTAGGCAGTATTCTACATTATACAGTGGGTGGCCAAATTATTATACTTAAACAAAAAGTTTTGAGATTTTGAAAGTTTAAGCGATGGAATAAAATAGATGTCTCGTTTTTAATGTTATAATATTATTTTTTAATACTGGTATATGTATTTAAGAATGCAAGTTAAATACATTTAGGTATATACCTAAATTGTACGAGAAATACAATTACTGAATATTTAGTGACTCCGGCTTTAGCTTTTGTGACGGCTTGGATTCGGTGTGGCATGCTTTCAATGCATTCTTTGGCTAAAACCTACGGTTTCGCAATATTCTGCTATACTCTGATAATATTCTCTATTATTTCTGTCTTATTTGTAATAATTTTAACGGGTTTTTTGAATTTTCATTACGGGCTCAAGAAAAAGTTTAAAAAACATCCTTTACCATTTTTGTTGCTATTCCGACCAATTGCATTTTTTGTCAAAACGACGAAACACGTCACTTAGCAAACTAATCCTTCTGGCTTCTAAAAAAACTCATGTCGTTTGGCACAATTTTAAAAAAGTTATGCGATTTTAAATGTGGTAAACTCTCTTTCGTCCGTCATTGTATGTAGCAATCAAATTGTAAATGAGTAAAATTGACTCGCTCCGGCAATCTAGTGTTAAAAACAAATGAGATTTATATGTTGAAAAATTACTCGCAATGTTCACAATAACATCCATGCATTATTGCTTTAATTACAGCCACGACTTTCACAGATTTTTACGAAAATGTTTTGAGTATAATAATTTTACCACCCTTTGTAATTCAAAATAATTTTTATCATCTTACGTTGCTAATAAAAGTATTTCAAGTACCAAGCAAGTTGTAGTAAGTACCTACCTAAATAACATAAACGGTATTCGAATAATTGAAAAGAATTAATTGTATACGTGGACATTAGTTAGAAAGAACTTGAAGACTTTTATCATTCTTCGTCTCGCATGAAATGATATTTGTCTGAAACAATTAATGGTAGCTGGTTTTCCGAAAATTAGTAGCAGGTACACTAAAAGAGCCCGAAACACCGCGCTGTGTCGCAGAAGCTCCAACGAAATCTAGGAAATCCTCGTTTGTCCGAAGTTTCGGAGCCGACATCATTGAACGTGTCGCCGATCCCATAGATCGTAACTCCGGATGATCCGTTTTACGCGGGACAGGAGTTAGATCCGCGTGCCCTTTTACGCCATTAATCTTCCCTGATCTCACGAAATCCCTACGTTAATTCTGCTTTATCGATCCCATTTACTTAACGCCCGATGAACTATTGCCCACGAAGTCTGTTTCCACTGTCCTGCATTCTTCCCTCGCGTAATTGATTTGAGGGACCGCCGCCGCTCGTAGATACCGTGATAATATACCCAACAGCGTTCCTCGATATCGCGCCAGCCGGCGTTTAATTGTTACTTAATACGAAATTATGGATTCCGTAATATAATAGTCGTAACGTGCCGCGCTTTCCCATAGGTAGGTAGGTGATAGATTACTGAAGAACTACCACAGAAAAAGTATAGTTATGCTATAATAAGCGAGGAATAGCATGATGTCCACTAAGTTATATTGAGTTTCGCGAGTAGGTACTATAAAAGGACATTTCTTAAAAGATATTTGCCGCGAGTGTCCTTCCAGCATATGGCTGGTAGTACTCTCACTCCCATTTATTTGTGCCGGATGCAGCTTTCGTTAGCTAAACTAATAAAAATATGCAAGTGTTCGAAAGAAGGAATTTTTAAATATTAAAATACTTATTTCTCTGGAATTAATTATTTTATACAGTAGAAAGAGGGGATGCTTTATAAGGACCAGATGCTTTGTAAGGACGTATTTAATACAAAATCCGAATTGCAATATGTTTGAATATCCAAGCTCTTGAATAATAAAGCATTCGGTTAATAAAGCGCGTAAATAACAAACCCTTCGATTAATCAAATCCTCGATTAATAAAGCTGAACGGTAGATGAAAATTCCGGCGACTGGAGTGCCGTAGTATTCATCAAAAAATTCTCGCGCCGATATGCCCTTTCCTTGGTCGCGCCAGTTCCGCAACGACGTACTAATGCATCAAGGGGTGCGATATGTAAATGGCGACGGCGCGATCCGCGCGGATAGCCGCTCTTTTTGATCGTTTACCCTCGCGACGAGGCTCGTCGGCGCGGACGAATAATAATGGGAACGATACACCTTCGTTGGCACACGTACGGGCCAAATGTGGCGGTTATGCTAATCGGGGGAAGAATTTTATTCCGCCACGGCCGCGCGGAGGAAACGTCGGCGCGCCGATGACGAAGTGCGTATTCCGTGAATTGAAAATAGAGAAGGAAAGGGAAAAGAAAGGCGGGGCGATAATATATCGCGATAGCAGCGCAAGCAAAACGAACCGAGCCACACTTCTGGCACTCTATTAATAAAACGCAAACATATGTTAATGCGACGTGTTTCCATGGACCCGTTGAATCAATTTATTATCCAGATCTAGAGCTCTCGCCGATAATTCGTTTTTTTTCTTTCGTTTAATCTCGATCCGCGAGTCGATTCGTGCCACGTGTGTCTGCGGTTCTGCGCACGCACGGCTGCGAATAAATGAAACCAGGGTGCGAGTAATTAGGTACCTACTGCGATTCCGATTTCATCGCCTCGGCTGAAGGATCTGCTTATTCAGTTAGGCATGCCTTCACGCGACACCTGGTCAAATGTCGTACTTTTTGTTCTTTTCGAAGAGTCCCCTATGTTCTCATTGAATCACCAAAAACACTGTCCTAAAGCAACCCTAGTAATTACAGACTACCTCCACGGTTTGTCATACGTGTGCTCCTTGGTCCAAATTCGTACCGTTTTCTGCTTTTATTTCTAAGGAGGTATTCGCTCAAATTTGATCCAAAGAATCGAATTTTGGAATCTTTATCCTAATTAACATTGCTTACTTTTTAACACATCACTGTGAAGATAACTTACTAGGTAATAAGTACAGAAAACAACGAACTTGTAGACTTACTGTAGAATATGGTCATTCGGGGGAATGTGCCACAGTTAAGGGGGTAAGTTACCCTCAACAACCCAAAATCAGGCTCTTCTTCAAACGCATGTTCTGAAGTAATAAATGAATATAGAGATAATTTTTGTTTCAATTTTTAAGCATCATTTCGTTGACTTTAATGCGCAAAAAGAAAATTTTAAATATATTTATAGGGAAAAATGTTATGCGTGTATTATTTAAAAAATTATTGAGAAGCGACGTATCGCCCCAAGTGACCCAGAAAAATTCCACAAAAATTCTGATCGAATCCTCCCTGAAGGTGAACAAAATATTCTTCAAAAAGACCACCTAGGTGCATCAAAATCACCCCACATACCCGGCATTCGCAGTCCAAGGGTTAAACGCCACTTAACTGTATCTCCAGCAATAAAAGCTGGTCGCATATTTGCACCCTCGATGCCCGGGAGTCACTGGTCCTCCCCCGTGGATCGGCTTCAGGGGCTATTAGTACGTGGCTCGAGCTAATCGCGAGACGAATCTCCTACCCGTCAGCCCCTACCCATGCCATTCACAGTGACACACCGACGGTGGCCGATGCGTAGCGAGCCGGAGCTGGCGGACATTGTGCCTTGCGAAAAGCAGAAATCGGATGGCGATTTAAATAGATCTCGAGTGGCTGACGGCGGCTCCTTGAACGGGCACGGACCATTGTGCCCGCGGGGGATCGTTTCCTTGCCGGGGAACGGGGAGCGGAGGAGTTTTCTACGAAGGCGTGAAGAGGCTCGTGCCCTTCGTCCAGTGCCACTCGAAAAGCCGCTCGAAACACACAAAAAGCCCGAGGCGCATTATTTTCCGGCGGATAGCGTCCCTCTTTCACGCGCCTCTGTCCCGCCGCTGCGGCGGAGTGGCGAGGTATCGGTTTGAAAGAACGGCCGAAAGACGGATGCCCGTAGTGGGCCACTTTGTCAACTTGTCACCTGGGCCCCGAGGATGCGAAAGAAAACGAACGAAAGGCCCCTCGGGAAGAAGGGAACGAGCCCCGTTCTTGTTCGCACCAGGAAGTCCCGACTCCACTCTTCCTGGAGAGTACACCGCCTTTCTTTTTCTCCCGCGCTTTCCACTCAAGTCGGCCTTTCGAGCTCCTTCGGTCCGTTGTTTTTTCACGGGTTATTGCGAATGGCTGGTTAAATCGTTGCTGAGCCATGGTGGAACAGGGGTGGATTTTGTGTAATTGCATTTTGGGGGGAAGTTGCTTGTTAGTTTTAAAGTGCTGGTCAAAGGAAAGTTTAAAATTTATATTTTTATAAATGGGTAACAATAATAATATTAATATAGTATCATTAGACAAAATTATATGTAAGCTTAAAATTTATATTTTTATATTTTTATAAATTTGTTCCACCAAGGCTCAACAACGATTTAACCAAAATTCGCAATAACCCGTGAAAATTATATGTAATCTTTAAATTTATATTTTTATATTTTTATAAATTTGTTCCACCAAGGCTCAACAACGATTTAACCAAAATTCGCAATAACCCGTGAAAATTATATGTAAGCTTAAAATTTATATCTTTATATTTTTATAAATTTGTTCCACCAAGGCTCAACAACGATTTAACCAAAATTCGCAATAACCCGTGAAAATTATATGTAATCTTTCAATTTATAAAAATATAAAAATATAAATTTTAAGGTTACATATAATTCTGTCTAATGATACTATATTAATATTATTGTTGTTACCCTTCAGAGTTTCAATTTTCTTTTGAAAACTACTATGAAATGGCTTTATTACTGAATGCGGAAGAATATCGTTATTTAAATGTAGTAGGTAAATATTGTGTTGTTCCATTTAGTCGAGATTTGGATTATGAAGAACATTGGTTTCATTTATGAATAGTGTTTTAATTGGCTGATTTTTTAAGAGTGATTGTTTTTAAGGAACTAGTTTCTCCTTTGTTTTGAGAGATGGTTAATTAACGTTGAATTGCTTGCAAAGCGTATAACTTAATTTCATTAGATCCTGTCATGGAAACGATGAACGAAATGAGTACATAAGGTGGGCAGTATTTACTTGGCAGCGCAACCCCTACAGAAGCACATAAACTAATAAATTCCTCTAACGAGAACTTGTGAATACAGATAAGTTCTGTTAGATAGCGACCTTCTCGGATCGAGGGAGCCTGCTATAAAGTGTTCGTTTCTAATTGGCTCGCGTGTTTGTTCCTAGCTGAAACGAATTTACGCGTCGTGTCCGTGGAATACAGAGAATCCTCCGAGGGAAAATAGTCGCGCGCGCGCACGAGGAGCGTGTAAAGCCGGGGGATCGTGTGGCACTAAACAGGCTGGGACGTTGTATCGGAATCAATGTTTCAACTTGCCTTGAGTCACTTTTACCTTAAAATATCTCACTATTCCGAAACAATGAAGTTTCGAATGATTGAATTTTGTGGATTATTCAAGTGTGAAGAAATGGATATGGTAAAAAATAGAAGACATTCTCAAAATTTATGTTATTATATTCTAAATTAATTATGATATTACAATTGCTCCTATAATTCAACTTTTATTTATTAAAGACACTTGATACTGTAAAAAAATGACTGAAAATTCGAAGAAAATAGAATATCCCAAGAATACGAAATCTTTCACCTATGAAACATTACCTTTCTTATTATTTCCTACTTCCTAGGAAAATATTACAAAAATGTGTAGTTCAGTATCTTTGCTAAAATGAGTTCGATACGAATCACTGTATCAATCACATCATGCAATAAATATTTCCTACTTATTTTCACAAAAATCAAAACAGGATTAGCTGTTACGAGTCCACCAAACTCTTCACTCTTTCGTTAATTCTATCCTTAATTGCAAAACATATTCTTCCAATAATCTGTTCCCAATTTCTTCCACCCCATTAAGGGGGGATTCTCGTCTAACAGCCCCAAAAGTAACGGATATTTAAGAATTTTTTTTTTAAATATCTGTTGGTCTTATTAGATTAAATTCTTTTGGGATATAATGAGGCATGTTTAAACTTGCAGAAAATATTTTTTTTATGTTGATCCTTCCTATTATTTAATAATTACTGTGGACTCTTGTCCACCTCTTCGACGATGCAAGTCTTGTTGGCGGGATGTGTAACACTTATCACAGTCACCTGATTGCAAAAAAATAAAAGCTTCTTAAAGTTAGATAGTTTACGCTGGGATTGGTGCACTTCAAAGAAAAAAAAGAAAAATTGGAAGAGTTATAGTTTTTGAAAGAAAAAGTAAGTTTTTTCCATAGACAAATATTTCATATTATTCTTTATATCGACGAAAAAAGCATTCTAAATTAAAACTGAAATTAAAATTTTAGGTCCAGTCCCAGCGTAAGTTATGTAACTTTAAGCAAAATTGTCTTCTTTTAGAAATCAGATGACTGTGACAGGTGCTACACAATAAATAATAAATAATAAGAAGGATCTACCTAAAAAACAAAATTCTACAAGTTCAAAGATGCCTCCTTATATCCCAAAAGAGTTTAATGCAATATTAACAATAGCTTTACCAAAATAAATTCATAAATTTCGGAGATTGTTACGCGGGAATGCCCCCTTAAAACACGTACACCTATAACACCAAACACCTTCGTAATCCAAACTCGCAATGCCTGCCGTCGCGTTCCCGCTCCACCTCAATTTACCCAAAATGAAATTCCCATCAGGTCTCCGGCGGCAGTAAAAGGTGGGCCGAGAAGAGGCCCCGGCCAAGTCCCTGAAAGTTACGCTCATTGTTGCCGGTGGGGACGAGCATTATCGTTATTACCGGTGGCGTGTAGTGCCCAGGCCGAGTGACATCGCGGCCGTAGACAGGCGACACGAAGGGAAAGAAGTATCGGTTTCAATGGACACCGTGTCGCGGACCAAAAGTGACACGGAGCCGCGAATGCCGTAGGAAACCCCATAGCGGGACCCCCGGAGGACCTCCCGTCGACAGGCTTTCAGGTTTGAAAGTCATACCCGGGTGGTGGGTTCGCCGTCGACAAGGGGACCGAAACCGAAACCACTCGAGAGGCAAGAATGGGGCCTCGTGGCCGTCTCTGAATAGAGGCGTGTACAAACCCGGTGTACCAGTCCTCTCTATTCGCCTCTCTGCGAACCGTATCGCCGATCCACCTTTGTGTAAATAAGGCAATAAGGCGAAGGAAGCGGGATTATTCTCCTCTAAGTCCGCAGATCGGATTATGTGGAGTGGCTGAGGGTATCGATTCCGTCCGGACGCCAAAGATTTCAATGGACCGTGGCGTCCTTCGACGGCCAATAGGAAAGAGTTGTAAACTGTTTTATGGAGGACACCGTGGAGTGCCTTTAGGTGTCGAAAGGTGATGTGTTTCTGCGTTTCTACATTCGGCCGACGGAGGGAAATATTTGCAATTTGGATAGTGATGTTCATTGGGATTTTTCTTATATGTGTAGTTGATCACTTAATCTCTACAAACTCAATTCCCACATATTCTACAGATTATGACGTTACCTTTGGTCTCTCAGATTTGTGACTTTTCAGTGTCACTTGTTCATACTATTGTATAGCGATAGGTACTTTTTAATTCACTAGAGGAAAGGATGGCTTGATATGTGAATTACAGGCACATAGCGAGTGCACATACTGCGAAAAAGTGGAATATATGTGCGACTTTTGTGTAGAAACCATAAAATCTTCTTTATTCATTTTCTTTTGATCTGTGATGTTGCCAAAGAATTATTTTTTATAATTTTTGGTAGGGAGCCATATTATATACCTCCACTTTTGTAAGAGCGCAGAAAGTGACATTTTTTCATAATATATGTTAAACTCAATTAGCCCTCATCCGTTCCTCATTCATGAACTGAATCTGTCCCTAGCTTTGGTGTCAAATTGACACAGTGGTATAAGATCGATGAAATGACAATATTTTTCTATTCAAATTGATGAGTTAACATCTTAGATTTTTCACAACTTTTGCACAAAATAAAACATTGTGCAGGGCATACTGCTTGTTTAGTGTTTACAAGAATCACAAATAATAGAAATTGACACGAGGGACGGATGAGGGTTAAATTGTGTTTCCCTTGCTTCTACGTTTTATCACACATAACCTTATTAGTTTACCTACATTTCAGGCAAAAATTTAAAGCAACTGAAATTATGAAACAGATTCTAGAAAGATATATAACACGGGGGGCATATTACGTCCCCTTTTTCTATTATTATATAACATCATTCGTCTCACTACCACGTCCTAAGATTCCTAAGAAGGTCCTTCATAAATTTCAAAATCGTCCAATCTCAAAATTATGAAGGTCCTCCCATAGTCTTTTTTATTTTCCTCTGCTCCTCTTAACGAACATGCCTCATTACCCATTACTGCATAAGTTTCCCTACCAAAGTCCGGAGGCCTTCAAACACCAGAAGAAAATGGCCAAATTCGTACCTAAGAAAATGGCCAAATTCAGATCCAAATTCAGTTCATTCCAAACTCGCAGATCGGATCTTTCCTCTCCCCGCGCATCATTCTCCTACCAAACCCTGAAAATCACGCCCCTGGCACGCCGTGCGACCGCAGGAAGCAACTTTGGGAGAGTCTGGGCCGAGCACAAATGGGAGGGTATGCCGTTCGTTCACCATAACTCATGGGGCTGGTCCTGTGACGAGGACGCGTCTCTCCATGATGGGTACCGCGTGCAGAACCTTACAACGCGCGCGCGCACACATGAGCGTTAGGTTGTAGGTATAGAGGCGGCACCTACGGCTTGCAGGTATTACGTTACAATGGCATTATGTAACCTCCCGTGCGCCACCATTGTGGGGTCGGCTGTGACGTATGGTTAACCACCGACCATAACCAACCAAATGTTCGCACGTCCCAACCGTGCGCGGATCTCGTGCTGTGTCGTTGCGGTTGGCACAGAAGCCTTCAGAATGCCTCGAGTTCGGAGGCACGGGTCCAGAGGGCGGGTGAAGTGATCGTCCCCGGGGGTGTAATTAACCGTGGTAATTGCACAGTAGGACGGTTTGTGGTAGAGGATTCTTCCGATGGCGAATGGAGCATTCGGGGGTCGAAAGTGCAACGTGATTTTCGGGGTTCCCTTCAGAATTTAATACAACACGTTCCTTCCGTTGAGTTTGCTCACGCACTCGACCTGTGAACCGGTGAACATTCAGTAGGCACCTTTATCTACAAATTGCCAAGAAAAATAACTCTGTTCGAATAATCAAGTAGGTGCGCCATCATAGACTCATTCCCCCGCTAAATCCGCGTCCTCTGATTTAATTCGCACGCTCCTTAATCGAGCGTATTGAAATTTTCCAGTCATTTGTCTCGCAGCGTTCGTGCAATTGCTGCAACTTCCTCCGGGCCCGCAATGAAAGCGTAATTTTCGGTGTGCCCACGCGCTCCGGCGAGATTAGAAATTTGCACCGCCGCGCGCCGGTTCTATTGCCAGTCGCGTCGTTAATCTTCCAGCTTCCAGGGTCTTTTCTTCCGTCGTAATAAATCCGCTGCTAAAATATTGCTCGCCTTTCGAGCTGCACACGCGCGCACATGGGCCTGTGTTAAAGGGCGCAGCTTCTACACCCACACAAGGTTGGGCAAGACGAGAGAGAGAGAGAGAGAGAGAGAGAGAGAAAGAGAGAGAGTTATAGGTGACAATAACGAGCCGCGTTGCATGCAAGGCGGGCTCGTAAAACGAAGGATTAGAACTCCTTTCGGCTATTAGCGTAATATATGCCTTCGGACATCGAAAAGCCTGCGAATCACAAGGACGATCTCGGCGCTGCGAGGTGGCGAGAGTGAGTCGTTCATGAAGACTCCGTGCTTCGAAAGCTTCTTCAACGAAGATCAGTTCACTCTCAATATTGTGTAGGGTGGATTGGATCTTTGAAATAGTATTCTACTTGCAGAGAAGTCTTGTAATTGTCAAAGAATCATTTCAAGCGTTAATAGCAGTTTAAAACTTGGGCGGCATGCCTAATAAGTGAAGCCTACACACAGCGCCATAACATTGCAGCAACGTCCCTGCAACGACGCGGTGCAAGATTGCAATGTTGCACCATAACATTGCAGAAATGTTGCAGGTTCAAACCTATGTCCGCCTTCGCAATATTGCAGGTGTGAATTTTTGCAAAGTTGCGGCAACATTACAAATATGTAGTCCTGCAACGTTCCGGCGATGATTCTGCAACGAAACGGGAAAATCGTTGCCACTGGAACATTGCACGTCGGTGTGCGCGCAATATTGCAGAAATATTGTAGGATCGTTACCGCTGGAACATTGCACGTCGATGTGCGCGCAATATTGCGGAAATATTGTAGGATCGTTGCCGCTGGAACATTGCAGTGGCAACGTGTGCGCAATATTACAGAATGTTGTTGCTACTGTAACAATGCGCGTGAATGTGTGCGTAATATTGCGGAAATATTGTAGGATCGTTGCCACTGGAACATTGCAGTGGCAAGTGTGCGCAATATTCCTGCAATATTGCAAGAACGTTGCCACTCAAATATTGCACGGCAATATTGTAGCATTGTTCCTGCAATATTGCTGCAACGTTCCTGCAATACTCCTGCAACGAAGTGTGCTGTATGAGATAAAGCAGGGGACATTTGTAACATTAAAATAGGGATACAAATTAGAAACTCTGTGTTAGGATATCTCGGTGTTAGCTACTTGTTGGTCCTCTATTTCAAACAAGAAAATGCGAAGAATAGTTGATGAAGTCTTCAAGTCTCGAGTACCCGACCAATTTTAAGTTGGGATTTTGCAGTCAAAATCTAAGAATTTTTAAACAAGAAAATCTTCTCCCGAATTGCATATCGGGTCCCGCAATTTCGGGTACCCGCACACCCCTAGTTAATAATAATATCTCATGAAAATTTAGAATAATATAGGTAAAAGATGTATCTTTCAATAGAAAAACATTGTGTATAATTTTCACTTTATACTTTCCCCCCCAAAAAAATTCCTGAACATGCTTTTTCCGGACTTCTAGATGAATGTAACCCCTTAAACTTCCTCCACCGTCAATAGCGCGCCAGCTACGAAACCGTTCCAACATTCAAGCAGTCGTAACGCTCGCAGCCGTCCGACACCATCGACAGCGACGTGCCAAAGAGCGAGCCACCCCTGCGCAGCCTCCCCCTCGCCGGAAGTTTATTTACCCGACACGCCCCCCTCGTTCGAAGATCATTTAGCCGGTGGTCGATCTAACGCCGTCGATCCGACAGGAGTTGCCGTAACAAGGTCGCCGACACAATGACAGAGATGTTCGGAGGCGGCTGGATGCCTCTCGGTTGCCCATTTACGCGTCCCATTGGCGTAACGCGGCGCCCGTGGAAGCCACCACGTCCGTGGGGACGCGAAGGGGTGGGCCGGTCGCGTACGCTACACCCGGCGGCGGGGCGCTAGGGGGGCGAGGACTTGCGCGCACAACAAAGCTGTACGCGAGGGCACGGGCATGCGTGTCACCACACCGAAGGGGGAGCGTATACGGGGTTCTGGGGGGCTGCTACCTTCCACCCTGGCTTCGCGGTTATGTTGCCAACGTGTAACGTTCCCCGCGGGGTGCCCTTTTCGCTTGACCAGCTGCCTGCCGGATCGTTCACCGGGGCCCCGCCATTCGACACGTCGTGTCTGTAAACTGTGAATTAGCGGGGACTTGGCCGATCGCTGTTGGGGCTTGAAGGTGGACGAAGGCTTGGGCGGAGGTCCTGGGATCACGACACGGCAATTCCATGGGATTTCTTTTGGTCGAGTTGCTGCTATATAAAGTTCGGAGGGTACATTTGGTTGGCGTGGCTGGTTGGAGGAATGGAGATTTTGATGGGTTTCTGAATTTTGTCGGTGGAGGGTTGAGAGCTTCTGAAGTGTGCTATTGAGGGATGGCGGGTGTTTTCTTACACGATAGAGGATTTCCAGTAACGTGGCAAATTTAGTTAAAGCGGGTGGGCAAACCTGGTGAGTCTTTGGAGGCTAAAGGTGTTTTCCTATACGCGTTTGGAGGCAGCGTCAAGAAATTCAAAGTCGGTTTTCTCGAAAATGAAGCGCGATATGAAAAAAAGTTACTGTTTCTTTTCGACTTATAACAAGTAAATAAGTCGAGAAAGAGTAATACAATTTTTTGATATTGCGCTTCATTTTCGAGAAAATCGGCTTTGAAATTCTTGACGTTGCGTTCAGTCACATAGGAAAACCTACCTTAAGAATGCTAGGCTACTTGGGCAACAGGGGAATAGAGTAGACCTTTGCCTTCGAGGTTCTTCTAATAAGTCAACGTGCACCTTGCATATTTTTGAACATTTAGAGACACGCGCTACGGTATTGCACAGTAACCGCTGAGCAACGATTTATAAAGTTACGTCGGAGGTAAATACGGATGAAGAAACTCGCAGAAGTTGCAAGTCGTCGTGAAAAGGAAGTCGCAGAATGTGCAGAATGGAACGTCGTGTATGAGTTCCTGAAAGGACAGGAAAGGGTATGACATAGCACCCGTAGCGAACCAAGTTGAAACAGATTGATCGCGACAGACACATCCATCAAACGCGCGGCTGCTTTCGTGACAAGAACATCCGATAGTTTGCTGGTTGAATTGAATATAGGATAGGGTGGCACAGCCCTGCACATGGGCAAGTTATCGGGGAAGGCTTGACCTTGTCGCAGGCGAACGTGTGAAATCAAACGAAACGAATACGCATCTTTGAAAAGAGACCCTGAACAGCACAAATAGAAACTTGCCGGTGTTCCAAACCCTCACCACTAACGCCACAATCTTTAAAATTATCAACTCCCAAAACTACACACGGTGTCCCGCGATGTATTCCCCGGGTAGATGTATTCTGCCTCGTACAGCACATTTCGTTGCAGCAGTATTGCAGGAACGTTGCTGCAATATTGCGTTGTTGCAGGTTGCATTGCAATATTGCAGGAACGATGCTGCAATATCGCCGTGCAATATTAGAGTGGCAACGTTCTTGCAATGTTGCAGAAATATTGCACACGCGTTGCCACTGCATTGTTCCAGTGGCAACGATCCTACAATATTCTGTAATATTGCGCGCATCATGCAATATTCCTGCCATATTGCGCGCACATTGGCGTGCAATGTTCCAGTGGCAACGTCGCACCAAAATTGCACCCACATTGCCGTACAATATTCCTGTAATATTGCAGCGGCAACGCTTCTGCAATGTAGCACGCGTATCGATGTGCAATGTTCCAGTAGGAGTGCAAGTTCGAAAACGTATGGAATCTTATCAATCGGCGGTTGTAGCTGCGGCGGTAAAGTGTTCGTTTGCGTCGTCTACGATGCTACAGGTTCTCGGTTCGAATCCCTCTGGAGAAACAAATTTTCTACGGGAATACACTCCTGCAATATTACCCAGGGCGGACATAGGAGTGAACCTGCAACTTCTCCGCAATGATGCGGTGCAACATTGCAATCTCGCACCGCAGTATTGCCGAAGAGTTGCAGGATCATTGCCACAATATTTCGTTGCAGAATCATTGCCGGAACGCTGCAAGACTACATGTTTGTAATGCTGCCCCAACTTTGCAAAAATACACTCCTGCAATATTGTTAAGGCGGACATAGAAGTGCACCTGCAACGTCTCTGCAATGATGCGGTGTAACATTGCAATCTTGCACCGCATCATTGCAAAGACGTTGCTGCAATGCGATGGTGCTGTGTGGGATTTCAGACCTCTTATTATTATTAAAAGTACTAGACGGGGGTGACATTTCAAACCTAACACTGTATACATTTAATTTCAAAATCTCAAACACTGAGGCCAAAAAAATTCATAAAAAAAATTATCCTTAACCTAGACACCTCTCCTTACAGCATAAAAATTGAAACCGTTGAACAGCGGGGCTAGGCGACTCCGGCCACCTTCTTTTCTGTTGGAGCATGCGCGATAGAAGCTTCGGTATTGCTCGGTACACCCTAACACATGTTTATCCGCTGTTGCAGACAGAAGTGGAGGACATGACGAGTGACAGTGTCTGCGAGGGCACAGGTCCGAGTGTCGGTGCTCCTGAAACCACCGGCGGCCTGATCGGACCGGAAATGTCCCCCAGCGTGATGGAGTGCGGGGGCTGCGGGGAACGCGTCCGCGAGCGCACTGTTCTCTGCGTCGGCGGGCGAACTTGGCACTCGAGGTGTCTGAGATGCTGTGCCTGCGCGAGGCCACTGCACGATCAGCACTCCTGCTTCCTGAAGGGCATGCGACTCTACTGCAGGCACGACTACGCTTTGTAAGTGAAACATCCGTTCGCCATTATGCTCGCCTCGCGAGTCCCGTTCGCCGCGCGAAGAGTTCGGTGAAATTTCGTCGAGTATCGCGTTTCTGTCTATTTAGTTGGAGAATTTGTTGGTGCTTATTTCCGTGTTATTTATCTGTACAAGTTTGGCTGGAGAGCTTGTGTTTACTGGATGGACGCTGGTGGGAAGTTGTGGTAGAACGCTGAGGACGAACTTCAATGTCATACAAATTAAGGGAAAATATTTGAGAATTGGAGGCATGAATCTTTATGCAATAGTAATAAATTTAGAAAAATTGATTCAGTAGTTTTTAAATTAAGTTTTTAATTTTTAACTTAAATTTCCGAATCATGAAAATTATGTATATATAAGAGTTTTATTAATATAATTAAGATATATGTGATCAACACTCACCAAATAGAATACATTGGCACACTATTCGCTGCTTTTCGTGTAAGTAAAAAGGAAAATTATAGTCTGATTATTTCAAATCATTATAAGCCAGACTAGAGAAATGTTGCAGTTCTTATGAACTTCTATCCAAGGTGTTGAATGAGACTGGAACAATTACTGTAGATTTTAGAATTAATGTAGATTTATCAAGTAGCAATATTAGTCTTCATTATTTCATTGAATTAAAGTTTCAGAATTTACATTTTAATAAACCGTGATATTTTTCAGAAGAATGTCTGTAGATATGTTTTTGGATGAAAACCTGAAAATTGAATTTGGCGACACTTATCACACACAGTAAATTCTCCTCGAGTGTCAAATTCTCTCCCGAAAATCCAGAAAATTATGCTACTTTGTGTGTAAGTGGAGTAGTTCATCCGTAGGCAAACAAATTTTTTGTTTTAGGGGGTGAAATCACCCCTTGAGAAAAATTCAGAATTTTCTTTTTCCTGGAATATATCGAGAACGATGAGCGATATCGAAAAGAAGTTCAAACAAAATTTGCATCTCCTTTCTATATCTACAGAACTGCGTAAAAATAATTATCGAAAAACCCATACTTTTCAAGCTACCGCCAATCTTCAATTCGATAAGTCTATTTTTGCCAATCCTCAAGTCGATAATTATCAGTAAATTTGAATAACTGTAACTGCTAGCAGCAAGTCGTCATTGTTTAAAGATCCAAATTAACAGGAATATAAAATATCTTTTTTTCGAAATCTGACACCTCGAGACGCTTAAAAACCAATATATTCCCCTCGTGAAAGGGTGTTATTATAAACGATTCGAGTTGATATAAAGACACATTGTTCGACATACGAGACGGTGTTGCGCTATTCGATAGCGAGTCGATCGTGCGGCGAGCGCGCTTTCGAATATTTTCGTAGGGAGGAAGGTCAAGAAAGTATAGGGAGGCCCGATCGTAAGCGAGAGAAGTTCGAAGTGACTCGTCGATTGTGCACAGGCCGTCCGAGCCGAAGACTTTCCAACGTGTTTATCCAACTGTCAATCAAACGATCCGGTCACCTGGCTTGTGCACCGGCCCGTCTAAATCACGTATATCGCGATATCCGATCGCGACGTGCGACCAGTATCGCTGTCTGCATTATCGAACACGGAAATCAGTGTATAGTCCCGCGAGGAAAGAAATCCGGTGGAGTGAGTTTACGTGATATTCATTATTTCTCGATGTTTCGGTGCTGCAAAATTATCGTCGTTTCAAGTCGAACGAGGGGAATAATATTGCGTAAAGGGAAGGGTGTCGAGATGCTTTAAAACACCTCGAATATATTAAATGACAGTAACAATTTCAATCACTTTGAGTATTACCCGAATCTCAAAAAGATTTGTAATTTTCATAAATCTTGGAAGCCTCAGTAATTCTTTCGTTTGGGGGACAAATATCAGACTTATATTTAGATTGCCAAGCCCCATAAAAACTTTAAAAATCTCCTGGAGCTGAATAATATGTGAAGTGGCTTGAAAGTTGGAATAGAACAGAAACATTTCAACAAAAATAATATATAATAATATTGCAATACTTATTTTTGTATTGAGCAGAAATTTTCAAGTCATCACACGAATATTTGAAAACAACGATTTTTTATACCATTCTCCTTAGTTTCACTCCAGCTCACCTACATTACCTATACTCATACAGCACACTCTGTTGCATGAAGGTTGCAGGAAGGTTCCATGTGCGTTGCCGTGCAATGTTCCACAGGGGCGGAGATAGGAGGATTCCTGCAACATTCCAGCAATGTTGCGGTGCAATATTGCACAGCAAAGTCCCAGCAACATTCCTGCAACGTTCCTGAAATTTTCTAGTAATGGTCACGCAACGTTCCGGAGATTTTCTAGCAATGGTCACGCAACGTTCCGGAGATTTTCTAGCAATGGTCACGCAACGTTCCGGAAATTTTCTAGCAATGGTCACGCAACGTTCCGGAGATTTTCTAGCAATGGTCACGTAACTTTTCGGAGATTTTACAGCAAAGTTCCCGCAGTAAGCAGAGCTCGAAAACCGTTATAATCTCGATTTCGGTTCTCCAAACGGTTATAAAGAACCGAAATTTGAAACTATTATTTGTTCCGGTTACGGTTCCTATTTCCCTCATCATATCCTATTCATAACCGTTATTTTTTCGGTACTATATCGGTTCCGAAACGGTTCCAGAATCAATTCTTGTATCGACTCTTCCCTAATTGATACCAATAATAATTATTGTAGGTGTAGATTACTGTATATGTGCATATTTTTACGTTGCGTGACCATTGCTAGAAATTTTCCGGAACGTTGCATGACCATTGCTAGAAAATCTCGGGAACGTTGTGTGAGCATTGCTAGAAAATCTCCGGAACGTTGCGTGACCATTGCTAGAAAATCTCCGGAACGTTGCGTGACCATTGCTAGAAAATCTCCGGAACGTTGCATGAAGGTTGCAGCAAGGTTCCACGTGCGTTGCCGTGCAATGTTCCACAGGGGCGGTCATAGGAAGATTCCTGCAACATTCCAGCAATGTTGCTGGAACCTTCCTGCAGCGGAGCGTGCTGTATGCGTATAGGTATTCACAAATGAAATAAACGTAGCCCAGAAACCTTCTCTATATTCGCCACAAGGATTACCTAAAGCAATAAAAAAAATCACCAAGCAATTAAATCTTGGTATCATTCCAATACCCAATGAATTACCCTCAAATTTCGTATAAACTTCACTTACCAGACTTACATAATCAATCTTACAACACATCGCGCTTATAAACAGGTCACCGAGGGCCTCATTGCACCAAAAAGAATCTCCAGCATTCCGCGCGAATCGAAAGGACAATGAAAATAATGATTCACCGGAATATCAACCGTCGAGGAGCGAGATATTTCATAACGCGTATAATACCGTTCGATCCACCGCGCGCGCGCGCGGACAGAGATTTCGCAACGGCGTCGGCGTCTGTGAAGACAGTTGCCAGATTTTTCAAGCCGTCTGTCTTTTCGGGCAGGCGAAGTCGTGTGTGCGGGAGGTCCGGAGGAATCCGCCGCGTAATTTTTTTGACTCGTGCTTTTCGCCTCGTAATGCTGGCTTACGATGACCCGGTCGACAGGATCCACGACCCCGTAGACTCGTCGACAAGCGAGCCGGAGAGAGGCGAAGCCACCTTCTCGATCTACGCTCGGCCCTCCCGTGATAAATGATCGGAAACTATACCGCGGGCCCGTCGAAGCGGCAGGGAACGGGGACACCACCTCCGAAATGCTCAGCCCGATTCACAGTTGACGTGTTGATACAATGTGACCTAATTAATACTGCTTATACACGGTAATTGGTATATACGAGCCTCGTCTGCGAGGTGAATGGCCTCATTATTGGACGTGCGAGGTATAATCTTTTGAAAGTGCCTTTTATCGGTATGCGAGGGATGTGGCCAGGAAGTGTGAGTTATCGGGGGTATTGATAGGAGGTAGATATGGAAATTTGTATTGATCGCGCAGAATAAAGGGTTTTAGAGAAGTGGAACCTTACATGGGTAGATCCCCGATTCGAGAGTTCAAAAAATTAGGAATCTTTGGGGATATTTAGAGGATAGATTGGTGCCGGATTCAGAGGGGGGTGCGCGCCCCTCCCTCAAGGGAAAAATACTTATTTTAATTTGCAAAATACTTATTTTAACTTAGCAATATGAGAGAATATGATAAATTGATACCAAAAAAAAAACACTTTCATTTAGCAGGAAAATATTATCTGGAAAGGTCCTTAGCTAAACTTCGATCTTTCAAAATTAAGTCATATATTTTAATTTTAAGAGACGCATTTTTTCATTTAACAGATAAAACAGATATGTATAAAACGTCAAAATATAACAGTAACAAATTTTGTCACAAAAAAATAGATTCGCTGACGCTACATTAGACGCATTGTGCTTTTTCAAAATCAATTTTAAAACAAAAAAGTAATGTTTCGCTTTGCACAAATTTTATATTAAATAATTAAATTTATCAATTATATTTAATATCTATTTTTTCATTTACACGAGTTTTGTATAAATTAGACAGGTATAATCATTTAGTTAAAGTTTTCTTGTGTTTTTGATAAATATTATCAATATTATTCCAAAAATATATTTTTTGCAATATTTTTTTTCAAGTAATCGAGAATTCTCAAGAAATATCTGATTTCTCGAGAAACAAAGCATATGGAGAAATCATAAGTACTAAGTGTGACTAATATACATCGTACAATCGATGACATTTATGGGAATCAGGTTGCAAGCAAGAGAGATACCTATGCTTCTGTTTCATTAATTCAAAGCAGGGAAGAGCTTGTACAGTGATATCGAAAGGCAGAAACTACGTAGATCTTAATCCCGCTGTCTCTTAACGAAGAAATAACTCGTTGCTTGTGAGGAGTGCAGTCTCGCCGACGCCCACGCCGACGTCTAGGAAGGGATTTGAATTTTGAGCGAGCCCGTGCCGATCGTGGGACTCTTTCGACATCACCGATGTAGATCCTATCCCAAGGAAGCTCACGAGGTGCACCCGAGTGAAAAACAACGGATATTAATCCCTACGGGAAGCTTCTTATGAGGTCTTGGATCTTATTGTTTCCGTGGCGAGGAAGAATGAAACCCTTGCTGTCAACCAACTTTTATAATCACTACACGATATTGTCCTTTGAATTCTATTTAGCCAAACGATAAATTGGATTTACGAACAGACTTAAAATTCGAACTCGGTCCATTCTTTTCTACGTGGAATACTCATGAAAGGATAGGATAGATCATGAAAGGATAGATCATTATGACGTTTCACTTTTCACTACATCAATTTTTTATCTTCGCCTAGAAGAGAGCTCAAATTTAGCCCAGTTGTAGAACCATCTAATAATTAATTGACAATAGGCAAACAATTTAATTTGAATATATTCACCAAAACATCTAAATTCTAGTTTCCTGTGTCGACTACAGAATCTAATCATTTGCAAACCAGGTATAGCAGGTACACCAAAGTTCAAAATAAAGTTGCAGATTCCAGGCATTCAATTTCATGAGAATATTAGAACTCAAAATTCGTAACTCGAAATTACTCTCCCTTATTACACCCCACATTAAACTCCTGCATTAATAAGAACACAACAGTGACCGAAGTAGTCCTCCAGCCCTCTAGGCAATCTATCTATACCTACATACAATATAAAAGGAGAAGTCCTGACTGACTCATCAACGCCCAGCTCAAACCGTTAGGAACGCGAAATTTCGAAGCTACATTGCTTTTATGACGAGGCACCCATTAAGGAAGGATTTTTGGAAATTCTGTCCCTAAGGGGGTGTAAAAAGGTAAAATGTGTTTCCTGGGATTCCTTAATATCTCTTAGGCTCGATTAGATATCAACTTAGTTTCTACTTACAAAAGTCACCTACACAAATGCCTACAAACCAACATGTGCATGTATAAATGTTCGTTTAGCAAAGATTACTTAACAGAAATTACATAAAAAATCACTTTAAAAACAGATATGAAAGTAATTCCTTTTAATTATTCTACCGCAGCAGAGTGTGTCGATTTTTTGGATAAATTTAAAATTTTTAAAAATTTCAAAATGACTAGTGACAAAGCAATGCTGTTTTTAATCCTGAATCTGGAACTATCTTTAGAAATTGATGTGGGTGAGGTTTAGCTACTTCAAGCCACACTTGAAAAAGTGAAAATTAAGCAAGATTTAACTACAAATTACATATTCATATGCTTAAAGTGAGTCTTGCTTAAAAGCATGAAAATGAAAATAAAAATATGTGGTATTTAGTATTTATTACATTCACATGAGAATCTATGAAAATGTGTATTTATCACAAAATGAAAATATATGTAACTCTAGCAACATATCTAGCCATATGCCATCTATGTAGTAAATTTAATGCTATTTAACAAAGCCCACCAAAGAAGCGATATAATTTTCGTATTTTTCCATAAAATTTCAAATAAAATTCCAATTAGCTAAATACTGTGTTCCTCCAAATTCAAGGGTAGTGGTTAATTTTGAACCTGAAATTCTAGCGTTTTTACACCAGTCGATTTTAAAATTAAAACATTGAAAAAATTGACACCCCTACTACCGCAGCGAAGCGCGGGGGTATTTTGCTTGTCGACAAATAAATAAGTACTGCCACAACTATCCGAAGCCACTCCTGAAACCCACACACCACCCCAACAACCACGTTCCTATATCAACGCATCCCCGAAGGATTGTCAAGCCACCCCGTGCAAGCCATGCGACCACATTCCCTGTATCCTGGATTCCCATCGCAGCGGCGCGCAGAAGCGTTCGCCTCTAGCCAGGACCCGATACGAAACAATCAGCTCCATTAGCAACCCCCGACATCTAACCGAGCCCGTGCAAATATCTTCCCACCGTGGAGCGTCCCTCTTAATCCCGCTCGCGGTTGTCGCGAGGTGCAGCGCGGAGGCAGCACGGCGGACGCTCGTGGGCCCAGCGCTTTCTCTCCGCGGGTCGAATGGGGTGGCGGGGCCACCGGGGTAGTCGCGTGGCCCCATAAGATATCCTGGCCGCGGACCGGCGGCGGGGCGAGGGGCCGGCGAACACAGGCCGTATAAACAGGCCTAGGTGGATCGTCGCCTTAGGAACCGGACGGGGAATCGGGATGCACTTTCCGTGTTCATGAATATGATAATGGGCTAATGGCCGCTAGTCGTTGTTTAATTACCGGTCGGGGCGCGCACAACCGACCACACCGGACTGCCGGTCCCGCGAACGCCACACCGTCGTGCTCCTGCTTGTCGTTAGCAGGCGGACGCTCCTCCGGGTGCACCTCTCGGTGCACCCATAACACCCACCTTCCGAGCCATTCATCTGGCTGTGCGTGCGTGTGTCGTGTACCGTGCTCGTGTCTTGCCGCTACACGGCTACCGTTTACAACGGCGTAGCTGCCCGAGGGCTTTTTCCAACGGACCACGAAGCTCCGAGGCAGTCCCCCCGGGGCTGGTTCCTCGCGAGCTTTGGGTCGTTGAAGGGAGGACGCTCCGGGGGAGACAGTGGTGGTTTAGAAGTTCGCGCGTGGACTGGAAGCTCTTGTCGCGCTTGAAATTTTGGGGCTGATTTTTGTTTGTTTTCATTCTGTGTGATGAGGACATTTGCATCTTTTGATGAGAATATTAAATTGGGAGGTTTAAGTGAAGGTTCTTGGGCCTTGAAGAATGTGATATGGATGAAGGGAGTTGATGAAGAGTTGTAAATTTTTTCCTCAGGTTGCATTTAGCTAGCGATAGGAGTGGGAGCTCAGAGCATGTGTTCCATGCTTGTGCATTGGCTCTTTGTAAACTGTTACGGGATGAGTTTGTGTGTGCAAAGAAGGAGCTAAGTGGCTGTGAAACATGCGCCACTGGATATCACTTTCCAAGACGAGAGAGCCAAGTTTCTCTTCCCTCAACTTTCCTGTCTTCCTCCAGACTTCGCTTCTATTCTGAGGGCGCTTTCTAATATGATCCTTCACCTCTTGCATTCTTCATTTCTCTTGTCATCCTTTTCTGCTCGTCCATCTACTTCTCAGTCTCCTGGTTTGCTGTTCCTTAACTATTCTGGGACATACATCAGGTTCCTTCTTATTTATTCTGTGTACTATCTCATACTTTCTATTTTCATTCCAACCCCATTTAACTTGCGTTCTGAAAATTTGTGTTGTATGAAATCGTCTTACTCGTTTATTTCTTCTTTAACTTTTTGTCCCCTTCGAAGGAGCAATTTGAAAAGATTTGAAAAAGATGTCCGCTTGACAATGGCTTTACTACACGCACACCGCCCAGATAATAAAAAGAGAAAAAAAAACAGAAAATTACAATCAGAAGTAGTAAAGAGGAAGTGCAGTATATTTGGAATATCAGTTTGTTTAAGACAAATCAAAAATTGCGGCAGAGGATGGGAACAAATAAATCTGCACAACATAGGGAAACTAATAAACTTTTATATTTCAAACTTTCAGTAATAATAAAAAACAAAAAGTAGCTGAAATTTTGGTCATAATGAGAAATGACAGAAAGTATTGATTTCGTTAAGGTGCAGGTAATTTGGAATACTGGTATTCTAATATACCTTCACTTTAGAAACTTAAAAAAAATATGTAGATAATAAAATTATTTTCTTTTATAATGTAATGAAGCTAAAAAATCACAATATAGGAATAATCTTAGGAAAATATAAATGGATAGCGCTGGCCCAAGCCGACGCGGCGGTAGCCGTTACGTGTGAAACAAAAGCATTGCTAAGCTTTGGATTATTCCAAATTACCTTCATCTTCGGTATTCCGAATTAGCAACATAGCATTGAAACCTAAAATTTCATGTCACGCTTTGTATCCTCGAAATTGTCGCAAGACTGAAACGGAACCATAGAAGGAACATACAAATGAGTAGATTAAGTGTTCAACACTAAAGCTTTGACATATTTTAGCCACGATTGGAACGATTGAATACTTGCTGATAAAGTTTTGCAGATTGACGTTTTCTTATTCTGCAGATTAAGACGAAAATGTAGAAATGGCGGTTCATCCACAAATGTCATTACTTAACAGATCATTAGCCCCTATTATCTACGGTGTTGCAAATTAGATAACGTTAGTAGTTTATTAGAGCTTTCGGTATTCCAAATTACCAACAGTATTCCAAGTATGCTGCACTTCCTCTAAGATTCAATGAAAAAGCCAACGCAAATATATCCAAGACTACTTAATTAACAATTTCAAAAGAACAAGGCTAATATCAAGAGACTTAAAACTGTATAAGGCTCTTGCCTGTATCAGAGAATTCCACTTCGCCATGCACAACCCTTTGCTTCTGTACAACTGACGAATAGAATCGAACAATTCGCTGACTCTATTAAAATAGAAACTTCCCCTGCGCAGTCGATGCACACATACCACTTCCCTTCTTTCACAATGAAATGATGCTCCTAATTTCTGGAATACCTTTTCCATCGATCAGTCTACAAAGTATCCAGCCACTACAATGTCACACGTTATAATTGGCACCTGGCACACCGTTACCCCTTGCTGACCCTTAATTAACCCCTTTCTCCCTCGATTTCTCCTCGTTCCCTCTCATCCCTCTCACGTTCCCCTCTTCCCTATCGCTCCTTCCACTTCTCCCTTATCTCCGTCCGTTTCTCCTCTTTGCCTCCTTGCGGCGCTCGTTCGTTCCTCTCCTGCAGGCCTCTGCAACGGCGCGACGGACACCCCACGCGAGTTTACGTACACGCAAACATACTCTTCGGAGTCGCAGCTCGCGCTTCGGGGTCCGGTAGTCATTTATTTGTCAGAGGACGACCGGTATACCCTTGCCTCTTCCAGGTAAACGCGCGTTCGTGCGCGACGCCTTATCTAACAGCGCGGCGGAGTGCTCTCTCCCTCTCTCGTGCGGAGCGCGCACGAATTATTCCTCGCGACCGTTCGCGCAAGCATGACCACGGCCGTGCACACATTTCGTGGTAATAAAATAGGGCAGCTGAGAGTTTTGCAGTGTTTTCTGAAGTTAACGGGTCCGCTGCCACTGTGCTTTTGAAAAATCGACCGCCAAAAATCGCGGTACTTTTCAGCCCAGTTTACCCATACGTTTAACGTAACTTCAAGGTGCGAGACACACGCGTACTATATAGTAATGACTTTCTCACGTTTTGTTCAAATTCAGAGAATTTTTACGAAGCAGTGAAAACGCGATTGGGTCAGAAAAGGCAGAAGGGCTATAGTAGGGTTAAGGGTTTGTTTCAGTCTAAAGCCCATAAAAATAGGTGTTCTTCAGGAATTAATTCAAGGAAAACTACTGCATATAATTTAATTGGATTTGTTGGATTGTATTAAGGTTGACTTAAACTATAGAAATATATTTTTTGTTTTATAATTAATCATTGCAGACGTCACTGGGGAGTCGTTAAAGTCGAGGCGTCAAGAAATGCATCCAAAACGGTGGAAGCTGTAGCACCTAAACTATTGGTTTGAAATAAAAAACAATGCTAGGTAGTTTATTAGAGGGCACGAAACTCGCTCGGGGACTGACCAGAAAAACTGATACAAAAATGACATTTTTTGAGAAAATAACGACAAATGAAGTTTGATATCACTTTTTCCCTATATTTTTCGTCCTTTCAACGCCTTTGAAAATTAGAAATTTTCAATTTGTTTTAAATTCTACTGGTTTCTCCACGAGCCAGAAGTATATTCTTCAAAGTAAAACAAGTTTCAGTCGAATCAGATGGCTTAAAGTGAGTCTTGCTTACATAAAAGCATGAAATGAGAATAAAAATATGTGGAAATTAGTATTTATTACATTCACATGAAAATATATAGAAATGTGTATTTATTACAAAATGATAATATATATAACTTTAGCAACCGATCTAGCCATATGTCATCTATGTAGTAAATTTAATGCTATTTAACAAAGTCCACCAAAGAAGCGATATCTTGTTTGCTTCTGTTGCGGTTCACAAGCTCAATTATTACTTTTTTTTAATAATTTTACTCATTTTCGTATTTTTCTATAACTTCAAACAAAATTCCGATTAGCTAAATAATGCATTACACAAAATTTAAAGGTAGCGGTTAATTTTAAACCTGAAATTCTACCGTGTTTCCGCTAGTCGTTTTTAAAATTGAAACATTGAAAAAATTCCCTCACCCTACTGCACAACAACCCATACAGCACACTTCGTTGCAGCAGTATTGCAGGAACGTTGCTGCAATATTGTGTTGTTGCAGGTTGCATTGCAACATTGCAGGAACGATGCTGCAATATTGTTGTGCATTATTGAAGTGCCAACGGTCCTGCAATATTACAGCAATATTGCAAGTTCGTTGCCGGGCAATGTTCCGTTGGCAACGATCGTACAATATTGCAGCAATATTTCAAGTTCGTTGCCGTGCAATGTTCCATTGGCAACGATCCTACAATATTTCTGCAATATTGCGCGCACATCGACGTGCAATGTTCCAATGGCAACAATCCTATAATATTTCTGTAATATTGCGCGCACATCGACGTGCAATGTTCCAGTGGCAACGCCCCAGCAAAATTGCACGCACATTACCGTACAATATTGCAGAAATATTGGAGTGGCAACGCACCTGCAACTTCTCTGCAATGACGCGGTGCAACATTGCAATCTCGCACAAGAATATTATCGAAGAGTTGCAGGATCATTGCCAGAATTTTGCCGTAACGTTGCAGAATCATTGCCGCAACGTTGCAGGACTACATATTTCTAATGTTGCCGCAACTTTGCAAAAATACACAACTGCAATATTGCGAAGGCGGACATAGGATTGAACCTGCAACGTCTCTGCAATATTTTGGTGCAACATTGCAATCTTGCACCGCGTTATTGCAGAGACGTTGTTGCAATGTTATGGTGCTGTGTGGGAAGCTCTGCACACTGCTCCAGACCCACCCCATACACTCAGAACTGCGTTATAAAAATCATCTCCATCTAACCCTGCAGTTCCTCCAGAAAATCAACCGCTATATCCCCCAAGCTCCATCCAAAAGTTCCACATTAGGTACACCAACTCTTCCCGGACCCGTCAAAGCACCGCAACATCTCAATACCTACTACCTAAGCAAACATCTTCCTAGACATCCAGCGGATGTGTGCCGGCGCGCGATAAGGGAGTCGCGAATAATAATTAATATCGTCGCTTCGCACGCAACGGTCCGCCACTTTGCTACCCAGGCGATTACTAATGGCGCCTGGGAGTAGATTCACCAGGAAATCTCCGGGGACTGGCGTTTTTCCTCGAGAAAGGGCCTCCGGGGCGCGTCGATAGCCGGCTTATCGACACCTCAATACACCGGCACGCAGAGCCATGGGGAATCGTCGTCGTTCGAATGCCTCTCGCTGGACGCCGCGGATACATTCGTTAGAGGGCTGCGCCTCGGAAGCTAAGTCCTCCTGCGAGGCTCCGGCGTTGAATTTATTGGCGCCATTGCCGCAGGTGGCCGAGTGCGCTGCGTGCGTGCGAATTCTTTACGGCCGCATCTGATTTTCCTGCACGGGGGACGCGGCATCGTTAGTCACGCTGCCTCGATATGGAAAAACTCTGGAATTCTCGACGACTCTCCCGAGGACGGTGTCTCTGGGAGAAGCGGCTACGTGGGTCGTAGAAATGCGAGAGTGATGTCGATAGAAGTGGCTGAACGTTTCGGAGCAAAGTTATGCTCGCCGTTGATGCTTCTGAAATTTCAACCGCGGTTGCTGATTTTTTTTAGATTTTCGCTTCCGTTTCTTGCGAATGGCCTGCTTTTATGGGTGACAGGCATGGAATGAGATTGAAGCTTTGGGCTCGTGTGTAGTGATAGATTGGCAGTGGGATTGAAGTAGGAAATTATGTGAAGAGGAGAGTCGTGTGCTCTGCTTTCTTGAATCGAATTTCACGTTCCAACCGTATCGCGCGAGAGTGCTAGTTTCAATTAGGGATACAGGATGCGGTAGATTATGAAAGGAAGCAGGTAACCCCTCTGCGGAAAATAAATAAAACATGATATTCGAAGGAATTAAATGGTAAAACGGGAGCTGATTCCACGCTCGCTATGCCCATTCGTTGCATTCATTGTGAAATGTTTATTTAACGCTACACAGTTAACCAACGGTGACTGCTTGAAATTAATTCTAATCCCTTCATTTAAGGGGTTAGGCCACCTTGGACGGAGCAAAGTTGCAGTCATTTTCGTCATTTTTTTTAGGAAGAGAATGAAATAAACAGCAAATTTAATATGAAGCTTGTTATTGTACAACTCTCGCCGGAAAAATCGTATTTTTTTCCTACAAAATGGCCGCGGTAGAGCCGTGATACGCAAGATCTTGAGGAGTAACGTTTTCAACGGTGTTCTATCTCACGGCTATACCGTTTGACCTAGAACAAAGAACCAAAAAGTTGTATTTTCTACATGTCTAAATCTAGAGAAGTACGTAGCGGTTTTGCGATATCTTGAATATATTCTTTGCAATTGACACTTTTATAAAAAAAATGCACTTTTTCTCCCCATGGTCATCATTTCGAGACAAATTGATGTGTCTGGATTTCCCTACGTACTTCTCTAGTTTTAGGCATGCAGAAAATAAATCTTTTTGGTTTTTTTGTTCTAGGTCGAAGTGACTGCAATTTTGCTCCGTCCCAGGTGGCCTAACCCCTTAATAGACCAGAAGTATTCTGAAAAAGCAGTTAGAAAATTACTTTAAATGCAAAGGACAGTGATGAAAAATGATAATTAATACCACCCATCTGTCATCCAAAGTCTTTAATTGTGTCTATCAACAATCTTGGAAATCTGGAGCCATTTGAATAATTATAAACAGTGTTGCAGAGACTAACACATACGTCGTCCAGCGTTTTTTTTACAGTTACTAATAAATATATGGCTGTTCTGTTGACAGGACGTTCGGTGCCAAGTGTGCAAAATGCGGGCGCAGCGTGGGTGCCGGGGATTGGGTGAGAAGGGCCCGGGAAAGGGTTTATCATTTAGCCTGCTTCGCCTGCGACGCCTGCTCTCGCCAGCTCTCCACGGGGGAGCAATTCGCCCTCTTGGATGCAAGGCTGCTCTGCAAAGCTCACTATCTGGACGTCGTCGAAGGCAACAACACTTCGTCTGATGGTGAGACTGTGCAGATACCTTGCTGCACTTATTATTGTTGAAGGTATTGAAATAGAAGCCGGGCATTGTTTAATTATAGTATACAATGGGGATGGTTCTTAAGAGGAACGTGATTTTTAGAATTGTAAAGTAAAATATGGAGCTACTAAAGACCAATCGCTTCCATCGAAAGTGACGAACGAGTAAATGAGTCGAGGAACATGGTGAACAGTTTTAGGGAATATGATTTTGGGGAGTTACTCATTGACACAAGAAACTGCAAAGTATTTATTAAGGGTAGTGGCCCTAGTAGCATTTATTGTTGGGATTTTGATGGCCATCTAATTCCCAACTTGGGGATACTGTGGGCCAACCAGAAATGCTACTAGGCGAGGGATGTCAAATTAGGGAAATGGTTTTGGGACTTCATAGAATGGGTAAAAATTCAAATAGGACCTAAGCTGAGTTTCCAGAGCATTTATCTTACTGAAGTGTCATAACACAGAAATTACTAAATCTTAGTTAACAATTCACCATCGTTCCTTAATAATTCCCCACTAACATCAAATACTGAAGGTCACTAGCAAGACTGTACTATTAAAAGCAAATACTGTATATTCATCCTTGACAGCTATCTACAAAAACCTTACACTCCATTCAATCTCCATAAAATTGAAAACTAACGGAACGAAATGGCCCCCTTTAAAACCCATAACCCACCTTAAGAAGACTCGCAACAAAAGCCAGTCCACTTGAAATGCCTTGCAAAGTGCGACAGACATGACACCCCCAACTTCCTCATCAATGCTCAACGATCAGATAATATCGTCACGTAATCGCCACGCGCAACACCGAGCCGTTATTTGCATTAAAGTCCGCCCCGGATCCTCTGACGGCGCGCGCGACGTGCCCTTTAAATTGGGCTCGGATGAAAAGATCGGGGGTTAGGATTCAGAGGCGAACGGAAGGTGGGGCACACCCTAATTGGTACTTTCGCAGAAGGCGGTGACTCGGAGAGCGGCCACAAGAGCGGTAACAAGGCGAAGAGAGTGAGAACGACGTTCACGGAGGAGCAGCTGTCCGTTCTCCAAGCGAACTTCCAGCTGGACAGCAACCCCGACGGCCAGGACCTCGAGAGGATAGCGCATGTGACGGGACTCAGCAAAAGAGTTACGCAGGTTTGGTTCCAGAATTCTAGGGCGAGGCAGAAGAAGCATCTGCACACGGGCAAAATGAAAGGGCAACACGGTACTTCTTGCGTTTGTTTCTTTTAGCACTACCTAAAAGAGCGATTTAGCGTGGCTAGAGGTCGATGGTTCGCTTGCAGGCCAGAGGGGCATTTTGTGTGAAAGAATCTTTCCTTGGGGTTAGAAGTAAATTTGTAAGGGGACATAACAGATTTGTGAAATTGAAGGAAATTTTCAGTTAGTTGAAGTAGCAGGAATTTTAAGTAATAGACTTTGTTTGTTATTTTTGGTTTTAAGCACCGGTAAAGAATGGTAATAAAAGGTAATTTCTGTTAATGATTTTAATAAAGAATTGTTGTTTTAAAAAGGGAGATCTAGTGGTTCAATGGACATAGTAATGAGAATTATGACAATTGAGAGGAAAGAATAATTAGCAGTGGCGGATTTAAGGAAAAAGGCCCAGGTGACATATGTTCTGGGGGGACCATTTTTCGGGAAAGTGAAGAGGTAGTTTAGTAAAAACGGGCTAAGGATGCAGAAAAGTACAGAAAAAATAGTGTTTGGATAAAATCAGAATTTTTTTTAACATTGGGCCCTAGGCGACCTTCTGGGCACTGGTCTATTTTTCCGGAAAATGAAGAGGTAGTTTATTAAAAACGGGCTAAGTATGCAGAAATTAAAGTACAGAAAAAATAGTGTTTGGATAAAATCATAATTTTTTTTTAAGATTGGGCCCGAGCGGCCTTCTGGGCACTGGCCCATTTTTCGAGAAAATGCAGAGGTAGATTACTAAAAATGGGCTAAGTATGCAGAAAAGTACAGAAAAAATAGTGTTTGGATAAAATCAGAATTTTTTTTAAGATTGGGCCCCGAGCAGCCTTCTGGGCACTGGCCAATTTTTCGAGAAATTGAACAGGTAATTTACTAAAAACGGGCTAAGTGTAGTAGTATAGATAAAAAAATATGATGCTTGGATAAAATTATAATTTTGGGGGATGGGGCCTTGGGGGGCCTCCTGGCTACGGGCCCAGGTGGCAACTGCTCATCGGCCCGTTAAATCCGCCACTGACAATTAGCGAAAATATTTAGCGTACCTAGTTGTTTTGTAATTGTGGTACAATAATATTTCATTCGTAAATATAAATTAACTGATTAAACTGCGAGTGAAGGAAAATTCGGACGTATTCGACAATCTAATAAATAGACTTGGGGTCCTCGCAAGCTAAAATTCTATCAGAGAGTTAGACTGAGAAATCTTACATTTGTAGAGAATCTCGAGCTGGCAGGATGCTTTTTGAATTCGTCGAAGTGGATTTTTCGACCTCGCGAACTACACTTAAAAATATCGAAGATTATCATAATTCAGAATCGAGGAATCTTCGTTTGCTGTTACAGTTCATCAATCACCCCCGAATTCTACCGCGTCTACGGGCGATTTCGGCAGACACATCAATTTACACCTGACCTATTCCTTTCAACATCAACAGCAACACCATCACGGCCAGCAGCAGCCGCAGCTCAGCCCAGCTACGTGCAAGAGTCCCATACCTTCCATTTATCATAACCACGGTAAGAGAATTATAGATTTCCTGGCACATTTTTGATATGAAATTCTACAGAATTGCTGCTTTCTTGCTGATAAATTCTTAAGAAACAACTTACCACCTTCAACCTTTAATGATCATCAACGCTGGTCATACCTACCCTTGCTTTAGACCCATTTTTGTAGAATTTTGTATTTTGTAGAATAACACGCGGAAGTAATAAGTTTCATTTAAATTCTATTATCAAACGCCAAGTTAAATTTAAGGTAAGGTGCACCAAAGGATTTAAATCCCTGATCGTTAAAGGTTGACAACGGTAGCTTCATTATTCAACGAAAGATGGAATGAAAATGCATATGAATTAATTCTGAGGGTACTAGTAAAACTCGTACCAAAATGTAGAAAAATAAGTAAGCTAAACCTTCGTTAATAATTAGTTAAAATCGCCCCGTTATTTGTTCGTACTCGAAATTATATTAAACCTCTAAGAATTCAGAGTGTCAGCACATGACAAATTTTTGCAAAGTACTTGAATCCATCGTAAAATTTTCCTCACCTTTACATAATTAATGCAACGTAATAATCGTTACTGTCAGAGATAGCCTGGATCATTAAGAACCAGTCATTAGCTTCATGCAAGATATACGATGCTAATTGTAAGAAGCTAATTCAGTGATAGAAGGATTGAACAGGATAATTCTCAAAGATCTCGCGACAGCAAAATCATAACTAACGTTGACAGCGATTAATTGTTCCCCAAAGACAAAACCAAATTTTGCTTTGACAAGGTCTACTCTCTATCGCAACTCCGTCAACTCTGTCTTCAGGCTCGGAACAGTCGATGGACGAGCTCTCGCAAGACTCGATGATGTTGTCGATGCCGAACGAGGTTTAATCGTCGCCGCTGGATTAGTTTGTATTGTAAATACTCTTTACCGCGTTAAGATATTATTTTCCCCCGCGCGTTAAGTATCTTTGTCGGTGAGAGCGTCGATTGATTCCGTTCGAGCTTCATCTGTCAACGAAGCTCGATCGAATTTTGAATCTTGGACCGCGCGAGCTTCTCCTTCGCGTTCGTCGACGGAATAAACTGTAAAAAAAGGTGGAAAAGAGAGTATCGCTTCGTTCGATACTTTTAATCTCGACAAATCTGTCGACGAATGTTGAAGGGAATGCTTGTTGTGAAACTCTGTGGTTTAAGCTTCAACACCAATTTACTTTGAGTTACATGTTTCTGTAACGTGCCAATTTCAGCGAACTACTTTAGTACGTACTTCGCAATAGTATTTATTTGGTTAGTTAATCCTTTGAAGCTTTGAAGCTAGTTTTGAAAAAGGGGTGGTTTATTTGACCACTTCTACTTTCTGCTAGGATGGAATCAGCTGTGTATAGTGTTCCTGATTTCTCCATATGTTTTGTTTCGCGAGAAATCAGAAATCAGATCATATTTCTTGAGAATTCTCGAGAAGGAACACTAACTGTGTACTATAAATAATGTGTGAGTCGATGAAAGTATTTGCACCTACCACCTTATTCCATTTTCAGAACGCATGAGTCCTAAATGAATTTATCCTATTTTTTAAAAAACATTAGAAATCTGTTCCACGACTACTTAAACAAAGAGCAGATGCTGTTCTCCAATCCTACATTCAACATCCAACTTAAAAAGAGAGGCAATATAAATTTCAAAATTATGCATAAATTGTACAAATCAATTATACAGGGCAATTCGCAAATGCATATCAATATTTCAGTTAAACCCAATTAAAAAACGTAAATCATACGTGCCATAGCTAATCAGAAATTCAACTTTTTAAAGCTGCATTGCTTCAAAGGATTAACCGATCACGCACGATTAATCTTAACATCTACATTCGTACTTCCGGGTAGCACTTAAGAGAAGGATGTTGCTGAACAGGTATGCCGTGCGTTTTGTATGATTTAGAACGAAATCCGCCCAAAACGTTGTTAAACCTATTAAGATATCAGCAAGAACGTAGGAGACGCCAATTTTTAAGACTGGATGGCGGTACAGTCAAGTTTATTATAAATAAGTGAATACATTTAACGTCTCATGTTTATGCATGAACATGCGTCCGTGTGCGCCGATATGGGAACGAGTTGCGAACTTCATCGAGTTGTCCCTCCTATCGCGAGCCCCTTCGATTCGATTCTGTCGTATCAGCGCGATTCAATATTAACTCCTTTCATATCTGCATCATTATGAAACTGGGTGCATTAATTTCAGACTGCATTAATTTCAGTCTTCTTGGCATTAATTGGTGACTACTTTGCAGAGCTTTCGAACCTGTGCAGACTACTGTTCGAAGGTTGGTAGATTTTGTTGGCGGAATTTTATTTCTAAAATTCCGGGGGTAGTTTGTTGTTTGGGGCTGAAGAGTTGAGAACCCTTGAATTTTTTTCAGGAAAAGTATGTGATATATTAAGGTGAAACTTGTTGTGTTAATTAATATACTTGCGAAGATGTGACATGAATTTTTTGGGGGAGGGTGAATGTCAGAAGAAAGTGATATGAGGGTGCAAATATGTTATATATTCGGAGTTATGTATCTTCGATACTTCTTTGAATTTTGAGGGAATATTTTGGAGATGAACTTTAGAAGCCTTAACTTTTAAGACAAGATGAAATACATATCGATTTTTTTTTATGTAACACATGAAACTACCCCTTTCAGAGTGTCTCAGTTGACTAAGAAAAATTGGTTTGTGTATTCCCATACAGCACACTCTCGTTGCAGCAACGTGGCAGGAACGTTGACGCAATACTGGCGCAACGTTGCAGCAACTTCGTGGAAACGTTGCTGCAACGTTGCCATAACGATGCAGCAATTTTTCAGGGACGCTGCCGTATAATATTGCACCGCAACATTGCCGCAACGTTGCAGCAATAATTCTATGTCCGCCCCGTGCAATGTTGCGCGGCAACGTTGCGCTGCAACCATGCAACATGGCAAGGTTGTTGCAACGTTCCTGCAACGTTGCCGCAACGAAGTGTGCTGCATGGGTTCGTGCCTCGTGTGGGGTAAAAACTCGACAAATTTGTGAGACAAATTAATTGATATTTATTCAGTATACTTGCTGTAGTTTAATACAGATTAGGAGGCAAACTGTTTTATACGCGAGCAGACACGTGACTTCTAAGGTTAAGGAATCCACGATGGACATTTTAGGAAACAGAATTATTGCATTCAGAAAAAGTACCAGCTTTGGATTAAAAAAGTAGCACTAGTGTGAGCCAAAATTTGAAAAGAGTTTCTAACTTGCTAAAACTGGAAGTTTATGAAAGAAAATTTCATAGAATGGGGTTTTACCTTTATCCCTGCCCAAGAAGAATTTCGAAAAAAGAAATTTTTGAGTAAAGACTATTTAGTTTCGCTCCTCTTCAGCAATTAATTCTCTCAACTCAATACGACTTCGCCAAACATAAATTCACTACAGAAATCCAATATTCCAAATCTATTTCTTTAATATTCTACTTGTTATTTCATTTGATACTTCCTATTACTTGCATTAGTATTTACATCATTTCACTTGGCGATTTAACTGAAAAGGGTTAATATTGAATCTAAAAATCGACACAATCGTGAAATGTCCTTCGTAAAGAAGCGATAAATGTAATTTTTCCTTCTTTTCTCGGAGAGCAGTGCAGAGTGTTTGTTCTGAATTCCATTAATCCGCGAGGTCCCCTGATGCAATCAGGCCGTCGTTGTAATTAAACGTGTAAGGTCGAGTAAGATTAGCGTGAACGAGGAAACGAGGGTCGTTCGATGTCCTCGAGGGCTTCCGGAAGCCTCGTTTATTGTAGACTCGAGCTTCTTGGGTCTCGAGGAACATCCGAAAGCAATGTTCCAAAATGAAAGTATCTTTTACAGTGTCTAGGTAATTGTGTAACCGCAAAAGAATCGTAATTTAATATACATGTACTGTGATGTAAATATTGTAAGTAACTAAGTATATACAAATATAAAATGTTGCACATACTTCGTGTATTCCTTCGTTCATCCCCCTTGACCCTTTCGAAATGACCTCATCGGTTTAAAAATTAAAATTGTATTAAAATACATGCATGTGTTGTTTATTAAATAAAATAATTGACAGGTAGGAAGGAATAATTTGATGGTGGTTTACAAGGTCGAAGAAGAAAAGGCGAGTTAACAGTAAAAGACATTTTTATTAATAACAGTACGGTTTACAATATTGCGGTAATGAGTGTACAACACAAGAGCAATATCAAATACTCGTGCACGGTTTCATTGGGGGTTTATATACAAAAGCTACGGGGGCACGTCTATGTACAATTTCATTTTGAAAATAAAGTAGCTCATAGGACACGTGTGTCGTAAGGATTTCGAAAATTCCCGCGAGCGTGACGTCGCGAATTGTTTAATACATGAAAGGATTTTTTTCGTTGATACTTCTTGGAACATCGTGTTTAAGGTAAAGTTAAACTTAGGAGATATTCAATTTCTAAACGTCAATTTGCCACGATTTGCAAGTACTAAATTTCAGCGAAAAGGAAAAAAAAGGAAAATGATATAACTTGCAAAGACTTTTAAAAATTTTGAAAAAATTGGAAAAAAATACGTTTAACAAGTTTGGCAACTTATAAAGCAAATTATAAATGACAGTTGTTGAAACAACTACTAAGAAGGGAAATGTTGGTCGATGTTTTTCAATTCATAAATTCGTCTCCATTTCGACTGGGATACTTCGATTGCACTCTTGCCAACAGATCCACTAAAAACTCGCTGGGAAACTAAGGAAATTCGAATAAATAATCGTCGTCTCGTCTATTCGTAAACTATAATCCTCACCACGAAATCCTATCCTATTTGCATTATCACTTTTACTTCCTGCTTCGCTGTCAACAGTTCCTTTTTGGTATGTACAAGAACGAGAATCATCCCGGTAATTCTACATCAGCATCCCCGAGATTCTTCTCTTTCGTCCTAGGATTCAAAGTGTCTTCCTCGCCAGAGAATTGACCACTAGATGTCGATATTACATTTAATATTCTCGCAAGGAATAATCCCCAGTTGGGGTTCGCCGTACCAAGTAAATATGGGTACTTTTCGAAACCGTAAATAGATAATGATAAAATTCTTTATAGGTCACCAGCTACAAATTATTAGTACACAGATTTGTATAATTATTCATTAACGAAGGTTCCAAACAGTCCCAAAATTTACTTGATATGCCCACCCCTTATTGGGGATTATTCGTTGTAAGTTCATCGAATTCTCTTAGAATTTCATAACACTTTCTCCTCGTAATACAAATATTATGAAAACTTTGAAGAAAACCAGATTCACAATTTGCAAATGATGTCTTCCTCTTTGATATCCTAGGAGTTTGTCGTTCGGGTTCCCCAATTGTCACATAAATTGGCCGAGAAACACTTTCAGTGCTGTCCGATCGTTCGAGAATCATGGTGCAGTTCTGAATGCACTGTCAGAAGTATAATCACCGATTTCACGTAGAGTTCTTCCGTGAAGTTATCCCGTCTGGTGACAGAACTGGGCTTGAAGGTGATTGGGCGTCGTTGGGGTTAGGGGTGTCAAGGGGGTGAGAGGTGTCAGTGGACTGCCAGGACTTTCGCTCCCCGCACTGCCGCCTTGATACCCGCCCAAATAGGCGCCCACCATGCTCACCCCCGAAGGGTAAAGCTCCCCTGGATGATGCTGCATCGGTGGTGAATGGTGCACTGCGCACAAAATTCAACTACGATTGAAAATCTTTGGGGATGTCGACGAAAGCATGAAATAAACACCTTGTGGATGAAGGAGCAAGAATTCTTTAGGTGGTGTAGAGGCATCTTGTTTCGAATTGTAATACGAAACGATTTTTATTCGTTACGGAAGAATGTATCTGAATTTACGAGATTTCTAAAGTTTTATGCCTCATGTGTCCCCCAAACGACAGCTAAATAAATGTTGGTTCTAGAAGAAGCTGCGCACTTTTGAAATAATATTTGAGATACTCTTGGGAAACATTAATGTGACTCTGTGACGTAATTCTGAAAGCAGTAACTGAGCATCTAGAATACTTTAATAAATATGAAAGAATGCCACATTATCATGAGATGTCAAGATTAGGTATAAGAACGAAACTTCTCACATTTCGTATTCACTAATATTCTTCACTCATAATACCACAATTAATTCCCTAAATTTGGGGTCAATAGTATCCAAGAAAAATGAATTTCCCTTTCAACATACATCCCAGCTTAAGAGGGGAATCCTATTTTAGGGGCTAAAAACATTGCAAAATTTAGGAATTTTTTTTAAGGAACTAGATATTCGATTAGAAGAATTTCGATTTCGCAGCGTCATGGTCGATCAGGTATAACTACTATATTTATGGTTAAAAATTAATAAAAAAAAACCTACAGCTTCGTCAAAGATGCATCAAAACATGGTCCAAATTTCAGATGAATCGAAACGCTGGATTTTTAAAAAAAAATCCCCAATTTTGGTATGCTTTTAGCCCAAAGAATAGGATTCCCCTGAACCCCCATGAAATGAAATCCCTCAGAGAGTTCAAATCTCTCCTCATCCACAATTAAAAATCAAACACAACTTTTCAAAGAAAATCAGGGCAATATGTACAATGCATATACTCACTCTGCGTTTTAATTTTGCCGCTATGCTTCTTCTGCCTGGCCCTCGAGTTCTGGAACCAAACTTGCGTCACCCTTTTGCTGAGTCCCGTCACATGCGCTATCCTCTCGAGGTCCTGGCCGTCGGGGTTGCTGTCCAGTTGGAAGTTGGCCTGCAACACGGAGAGCTGCTCCTCGGTGAAGGTCGTCCTGACCCTCTTCGTCTTGCTGCCCTTGCCACCGTGCTCGGAATCGCAGTCCTCCGAGGACGAGGTGTTGTTCCCCTCGACCACGTCGAGGTAGTGAGCCTTGCAGAGCAACCTGGCATCTAGCAGGGCGAACTGCTCCCCCGTGGACAGCTGACGGGAACAGGCGTCGCAGGCGAAACAGGCCAAGTGATAAACCCTTTCCCTGGCCCTCCGCACCCAATCCCCGGCACCAACGCTGCGCCCACATTTCGCGCACTTCGCACCGAACGTCCTGGGACAATGAAAATCAAAAGGTCTGTACAGCTGCGAGGGCGAAATGGACTGGGTTGTATAACAGGGGAGTGCAAGATGGGATGGAGTGTGGATCACTTCTTCATTTTCACAAGTTTCTGATTGCGGTATCCTAAGTTAAGACTCTGAATGGCGCATGGTTCTGAGAAGTGTCCCTCTAACCCTCCATATGGGTAAGTAAACATTCGGGGACTCTGTGATAACATTTTCGATGCTTTCCATAAAGTACCGACGTGAAAACATGCCAAAGCCATGCACAGGATTTAGATATATTAACGATGGGAAAGTCATTACGAGGATGTTCCTAATAATTAGGTAGGAAAGTATCTAAATACTAGATACAGGTTAGGTAACGCTCTTCTGGATAGCAGAAGGCACTTTACAACAGGTACCTTTTCTTCCCAGCACCCTGAGTTCTACTCTGGGTGCCTACAACGATGTCAGAAGGAGCTCAAGTACAGTGCTTAGTAAAAGCGAGAAGAATATTCAACTTCTTGGGCGTTAAAGGAAGTGAAACCATCCCACACTGTGGCCAAACCAACTGCCCACCAATTTCCATTATCCCACCACTGGACTGGAGCTTTCGAAACTAATACTTTCACGGCGAATTAGCGACCGCGTTGACTCCCGTTTCGTCTGATAGGGAGTCACCGGTGGAGGGAGACAAGGGGCTATTTTGGTCGGGGCCGCAGGTTCATTCAGGACCTCCGTGCACGAGAATCCGCTGGCCCTGTCCTCATTAACATACTACTCTGCCACTCGATGTCCCTCGGAGCGGAGCGCGTCAGAAGCGCGCGAGCCACGGTTTAAAGGATCGTCTTGGGCACAGCCCGCGATTCGCCCGGCAGATTACGTCGAGATTATCTCGACGTCTCAGTCCTGCGGCTTCCCCGTCGCCCTACAAATGACTCGAGCCCTTTGACTTCACACCGGCGACCAGGAAACGGATGACGCGCTCGCGACTCTTCCCCCTGGTGCGTGCTCGGCCATTCGTTGCTAATTACCGAGCCACGAACACCGATGCAAGTATCAGGTGTTTATGAACAAGTCTGCGTATTTCGTGAGATGGGAAAAAAATTATCGAGGGTGAGGGAAATTACATTGATGATTGAATTCTTGCGAAATGAAACAGGTGGATTTGGATTTTATCCGAATAACAAGTGTTTGGGGGTAAGAGATGGATGAGTCGCATGTTTAGGTTGAACCCTTTCAGCATGGAGGTTGAAACGTTTACTTCTCTCAAGAATACCTGGGGAATACAAAAAGGAGGTGCAATGAGCTATTAAGTATTAAATAAGAAGGGATGGAAATAGGTAGGTTGAAGAAAAGTTCTTCTTAGAATTCCCTGCAGCACCGCCACGTTGCAGCAATATTCCTATGTCCGCCTCCTGCAACGTTTCGGGCAGTAGGACCAAAAATATATATATCGGTATATTGTATATGTCTGTGTGAGGAACGCGTCGGCATGAATGTGTGCAGAATCGTAGAAGTATAAATGCCGTGTTGTCTTTTTCCCATAGGAAATTCTTTTCCCTCAAGGGGATTCGAGAACCGACGACCTGTAGCGTCGTAGGCGAACACTTTACCACCGCAGCTACAACCACTGATTGATAAGATTGTTTACGTGGCTTACGTATTCGAACTTTTACTCCTACTGTGCAAAACGTTAAACTCAAATTATTAAAAAATGATGGCTCATTTTGACAAACTCCATTAGGGTTTTGTGACACTAGGTATGTACTACAACTTCCATCTTGTGTCATTCCACACATTAAAATATACAGGGTGAGTTAAATGTCAGGTGACTCACCCTGTATATTTTAATGTGTGGAATTTTATTGGCTATAACGTTACAGTAATGAAAATACGTCACCCCATTAAAAAAACCACTGATGATCTTGAAATTTCGGAAAATATAACCTTCTGAAAAAAATCTTCTCCGTCAGAATAATTGTCTCTCTGAAACACATTTTTTTCCTTCGACATTTTCCCGCATCATTAGAAACAATGGAAATATTTTAGGTTTAAGTGATAGTTCCAGCAACGTTGCAGGAATATTGCAGGAACGTTGTCACCGCAATATTGCACCGCAACCTTGCGGCAACGTTGCAGCAATATTCCTATGCCCGCCCCCTGCAACATCGCAAGATTGCCGCAACGTTCCTGCAACGAAGTGTGCTGTATGGGATGAGGAAGAAACGTCACGAGAAGAAGAAGAGCGAGCAGAAGGTGAAGAAGAAGAATGGTCGATCGACTAAAGGGTTATTGTATGGAAAAATATGGTAAGCCACGGAAGGATTAGTCTGCTCGTGGATTGCATCGTCATCGTCGCATCGAAGATATTTTCGGGCATTATTGGTTATGGTGATCGTGCACAGGGCACGCCTAGAAGCATGCGCGCGATCCCCTCGAGACACCAAACCTGCCTCTGGATCCCCTTTCTTTCAATCCTTCGAAACCTTTGCCTGTCAGGGATCTGACAGCCTGTTTACATTAGCACTCGATACTCGCAAACGCACCGCAGCAAACTTCTTCTCCACTAGAATCATTGCTTCAGAAATTTCTCTAATAGCTCAAAGTTGAAGCATCTTGATATCCAATAAACTCCCAACACCTCAAAGCTCCGTCTACACGACCACACTTTTGCGTCTAGATCAAGTGTCTTTTGTGTCTAGCTAGAGCTAGTTTCAGTGTCTTCAGTCTAGCTAGAGCTAGTTTCAGTGTCTTCAGTCTAGCTAGAGCTAGTTTCAGTGTCTTCAGTCTAGCTAGAGCTAGTTTCAGTGTCTTCAGTCACGCTAGAGCTAGTTTCAGTGTCTTTTGTGTCTAGCTAGAGCTAGTTTCAGTGTCTTCAGTCACGCTAGAGCTAGTTTCAGTGTGTTCAGTCTAGCTAGAGCTAGTTTCAGTGTGTTCAGCCTAGCTAGAGCTATCTCCGTGTCTTCAGTCTAGCTAGAGCTAGTTTCAGTGTCTTCAGTCACGCTAGAGCTAGTTTCAGTGTCTTTTGTGTCTAGCTAGAGCTAGTTTCAGTGTCTTCAGTCACGCTAGAGCTAGTTTCAGTGTCTTCAGTCTAGCTAGAGCTAGTTTCAGTGTCTTCAGCCTAGCTAGAGCTAGTTTCAGTGTCTTCAGTCACGCTAGAGCTAGTTTCAGTGTCTTTTGTGTCTAGCTAGAGCTAGTTTCAGTGTCTTCAGTCACGCTAGAGCTAGTTTCAGTGTCTTCAGCCTAGCTAGAGCTAGCTCCGTGTCTTCAGTCTAGCTAGAGCTAGTTTCAGTGTCTTCAGTGTAGCTAGAGCTAGTTTCAGTGTCTTCAGTCTAGCTAGAGCTAGTTTCAGTGTCTTCAGTGTAGCTAGAGCTAGTTTCAGTGTCTTCAGTCTAGCTAGAGCTAGTTTCAGTGTCTTCAGTCACGCTAGAGCTAGTTTCAGTGTCTTCAGCCTAGCTAGAGCTAGCTCCGTGTCTTCAGTCTAGCTAGAGCTAGTTTCAGTGTCTTTTGTGTCTAGCTAGAGCTAGTTTCAGTGTCTTAAGTCTAACTCTCGCGACGATAAGTGGAATTCAACTGCTCTAGGCAGTTTCCAATATTCCAGAAATTTTTTTGACTGTCGTATACACTTGATCCAGACACAAGAGTGTGGTCACGTAGATGTACCTTTCAAACAACCTGAGGGAAACAACAGTGGATACCAATACCTAACCGTAACAATCTCACTAAAAAGCCCCTTCTACAACCGCGGACAAATCCAGAACATGTCAGAAGCAATTTAAAAGCAACCCCGCCTCGAAATCGCGCCACCATTCTCCGGGTTAATTTACACCGACCATCAAAAGCCCCCGAAAGATCATAATTACCTTCTGTCCTCCCATTTGAACAGAATCGGGGAGAAAACACACAAGGGGCCCGTCACAGTTTCTTCATAAACATCCGGCACCGTCGTTCAAGGTTGTTTGCGACCCATTGCCGGACACCTTCCACGCAAGATCGGGGAAAGTGCAAAAGATGACGCGGCTGGCTGTTGGGCCCCGTGACAAGGGGGGCCCCCGGACGTTGGGCGAGGTGTCATTAGCATAAATAGTGGCGCCACCCCTTTCCTCCTCTCGCGTTCGCGTCGGGGCGACCAAAAGGTAGAAGGGTACAGACAGCAGAAGCCCCTGTGTAACCAGCCCAGGGGTCAGAGCAGGGGGGGGGGACTGGTATTGGGTATCTATAAATCTTCAGGGCCGTACATCGGCTACCAAACGACCCCGCCCTAATTTATTCATTTGTTCTTCCACATAGGCGGGCCCTATAAGTCAACGGGGGATTAAGTCAGGCGCTATCCGACCTCTGCACGGTAGAATTCATGGCCCTCCCCCCCTCTCGGTTCGATTCTCGCGCTCCGCAGGCAGATCATGATCGCGATCTTCGATATCATCGGAGATGCACAAGCGAACGACAAAATAAATTACAACGTTCGCCGCGTTTTGTGGCTGAGTTATTGTCTCTGCGGTAAGGGCGCTGGGGACATACGCGCGCGATACCACGGGGAAGAATTAAAATGCGGCGCCGGGATCGATTAGGAGTTCCATTATCCGGAGAACGGGGCAATTTGTCTGCTGTATGGTAGTGGTATTTTTGCACCATTTGTTCCTTCGATTGTAATAGCTTTAAGGGGTTGTACGCTGTCGGGACGTAGAAGGAGGACGATTCTTTTGGAATTTATCGCGGAAAGTGTGCAATTTTTATGCAATGGTTTTTGTATTCCGATGAGGGACATTTTAACAGGTTATTTATTTATTGCAAAATTACAACTTCCCGAAATGGGGTTTTCGATTGCGGCGAGCAGGATTTCTCAAAAACCGCTTCACCAATCTTTCCGAAACTTTGTAGGTCTCTTCTAGACATTCAAATCTAGTCTTTAATCGAAGCATTTGTTTTTCCAACGCATAGTTTTTATTTTGTGGGGGAAAGATGAGAGTCTTTTTCTACAAGAATCCATCATTTCACTTTAACATCCGCCATTTTGTTACAGATTAATGTTTTATAAAACAGAACGATTAAAGACTATATAAACTACTGTACTAACTAAATGTTCCTTGTCTTTTTTATTTCACATAACCCAGTTTCGAATAATGTTGGTTACCGCGAAACGAATTTCTAAAAGCAGCATCCAGAAAATCAGTTGTAATTTTGCAATAACTAAATACTTTTATATCAAAACATAATATAATAACCGGTTACAGTGTCCCTCATCTGAATACAAAAACCTTCGGATAAAAATATTAATGTACTTTCTGAAATAAATTCCCAAAGAATCCTTCTGTTTCTACCTCCTGACTGCGTTGTAACTCCTTCACTCTTGGTTGTCACACTGGGCCAAATGACATTAACTTTTAGGTAAAATATCTTTCAGGTATCATTGAAAATGGCACTACTGTTTAAACCTGATGATACTTTAAATGGTAATTTTCAAGGATGAACATACACTCTACAATTTTCAAACTTTGCCTCAGAATTTTTGCGCCTTAATTTAACAGATACTGTTTAAAAAGCAGCAGATTGAAAATTGTGACAAGTGACAAGTATGTTGGAAAAACAGGTGTAAAACGGTTTGCGTGACGAATTTATAACGGTTCGTCTTACTAACACTGTTACACTGCTTTATACTAAATTGTAAAGCCGGGAATCCACCGGGATGCTAAGCTATGCTATGCGATGCTATGCTACGCCATGCTACGTTGTAAAAAAATTAACTTCAATACATTCTTATGGAACCGTTTCCACCAAAAGCTACGTTAAAACATAGCATCGCATAGCATAGCTTAGCTAAGCTTAGCTTAGCTTAGCTTCCCGGTGGATTCCCGGCTTTATGAGTGATAAAGATAAATAATAATATTAATGCATGGCCTAACTTCATGTGATTGGTACTCGTGTCGTGAGCAATTCTACAATATTTCATGAACATGGTCTAGACAAGAGCTTATGACGTAGTTTTGCTAATACTTATGAAACATTGTATACAAAAAACTCCGCGAAGCAGTTGTCAATCACGTGAAAATCTCAGGTGTGCATTCGTGTTGAAGCAAGTAGAATCGAACGAACCAGTTCTGCTCGTCATGTTTAACACATTCCGTGCCACCACAAGCTGCAAAACTCAACATATCCAAAGCAACTTCCACCTAAGCATTCGTAATAAATAATTCATTCCCCTCGATGGAGACTGTCAACCTATAAACTCCGTCCCCACTTTCAAACCGTAACAAACCGCATAAAACATACTCCACCCCGTACACAAAATGCTCCAACAGAGATTCCTCGCTTTATAAACGCCATCGAGCATTACTACATTCGCCACTGGGAATCAGCCAAGCCTCAACGGTACCTCGTAGGTAAACCTAAACCCCAGTGAGGAAGTGCTGGTTCCCCCAAAAAGATACATCGACCAGGTCCCCAAATTATTGTCGATTATCGAGGCCCGGAGTGTTTAGGAAATCGTTGGAATCACTCGACAGAAGCGGAGATTACCTTGGCTTCGCCTCCGCTTCCACGTGAACGAATTCGGGGCCTTTTTCGGTGGTTCCCGGGCATTTCCATTTAAGTGCCATTAGGGCAGAAACGATAAGCGCGTGATTAAGGCGGCGGCCGATTCGCTGTCGCGAGCTACGGCCACACTGAATTAAGAGAACCGGAATCCCCGAGACGCTGGGACCGCTAATAGAGCGATTTCTGGTCCACTCTTTGCTCGAGGAGCGCGGCTCGTTTTATTCCCTTGGCTGCACCCCACCGCTCTTCTTCTTCGTCTTCTTCTTCTTTTTTCATTCAGCCCGATACGACACGGGGGAAACGGATCGTCGGGGGCGGAGAATAGCGTCGGCGAATATTTATTAATTTAAAAGACACCCGTCCCGGCTGAAAAGCACCGACACACGAGGGTGGACGAAAGAGAGAAAATCACAGCTGGCTTCGGGGCCCTTACGAGGCGAATTCCTACGGTCCCCTGGAACACTGGCAGCCTCTCGCTGGTGACTCGGCACCCACACGCGCGGCGTCCTGTCCGTGTTCACCGTCGAAAACCACCAGCCTCATGGAATCGCCTCGTAATCGTGTAAGTTGTAATCATTAGGCCGATAGGGGTAGCACGGGGGTGCGGCTGACTTAAATGAATTGACAAACTAGGCAGTGGAACTACGCCGAATGCAGTTGTCATCGGATCTAACAAGGAGATCATATGCATGCTGGATGAGCGACGTTTTTTTGTTATGGAATTGGGGTTAAATGTGGGAGTGGATCAATTTGAGTAGCTTCTAGACGCTTAGTCGGGAGGTTTCAGAAAAATATTGTGTTTATAAGGTGCTTGATGGATTCTTATGGGGTTTAAATGGTTCTCGAGTAGCATAGTGGATGTACGTGGGACGTTCTGATTGCAGCATGGGAGGATTAGGATTAGAAGTGTGACTATCGATAGTTATTTGAGAAATGTTGGCAATATTGAAATGTTAGCGATATTTTCAAACAGAAGCGGCTGAGGTAGCACGCATTAATTGTATAATAAAGTCATTCAGAATCTATTTATTTTTATTTGAACTTATTGCAGGCAATATATTAGTGTATTTTGGCTGTAATCTTGGACTTCTGTCTGTAAGAATTTGTATATTTGTATGCGTATTGTAAATTATACATTATAAATATAAATATAACACACATGTATATTTTTCTCAAAATAATATCGTTAAAAATTTTCAAGCCGTTTTTTATTGATGCATTATTGTAATCAGTATTTGATTTTATATTTTGCACATTCTTATCCAAATTTGCTTATACACTTTTATTTATACTTATATGTGCATCCATTGTTAAAATATTGTTGCTGTTGCTCGGCTGTATATTTGAATTATTTTGGTTAATATTGTACTTGTATTAGGGCTGGGACTATTTGTCGAATTTTTCGGTATTCGAACATTCGAATACTTCAGTTGCTCAATTATTTGGTGAATATAATTCGAATATCAAATTATTCGAATAGTCCCAGCCCTACTTGAGTCCTATAGTGATGTAGAGGTACGTTCTTTGCCACAATTTTAACATAAATTTGTATAAGTACCATTATTCATAGGTAGCTCTATAGGTATTATAAAGTCACCTAATTGAAACGTGATGAAGTTTAAGTTCAATGGGGGACCAAGTGACCCTAGAATCTAAACTTGAATCATCGTAGGGTTACTTCCAGATTGGTTTCGAAAGTTTTCAACAGAAATTAATTTCCTTCCACGTCCCCTGTCATTCAAAAGCAAATTAAAAGTACAAAATACAAAGTTACACAACTGTTACGACACTGGTAACCAGTCAAACAAGATAGACATCGAAAGAACAGCGTGAATCGCTTTAACCTTGCTGCATCGATTGAATAAGAACACTTTGAGTGGCGCGAGGATTTTAAAAATGCCCCTTTAAATTGGTCAGCCTTTTTCTGTTACGTTCTGTATAAAGCGAACTAGTCGTTTACTTTGCTTTCAAAGTAAACATTTGGAGACTCCTGGACAGTCCCGTCGATGCTTCCCGCAAACTACAGAATGCATATCCCTCGGCGCGAAAACACGCCGACGCCAGTGAAAGCGCCCTTAACGCCCTTCTTCATTTTTTACGATGACGGAACAGAATCATCGAGTGCGATGTGCGATCCTATGCCCCAGCTGAGGATTTACTGAAATTTCGCGGATAACTGGCGTCGAGGACGACGCCTGTCGATCGAGAAGCGCCGCTGCAAAAGTTCGTGCCTTCGGCGATCGGCGAAACGCGGCCCCCCCTGTCTCGTTTTTTATTTTACGAGGGTCCTGTAACCGCGAGAAAAAGTCAGTTGAGATGTCCTTTATTCGTGCCCAGCATCGGTGCAGCCTCAACGTCGCAACGTGACTCGCAGCCCGCGCGTGAGCATGCGTGGTACACGCATGCCCGGTGACGTGAATAGCCGACTGTACGTGAGGTCCAAAGAAGAAGAAGAAGAAGAAGAAGAAGAAGAAGAAGAAGAAGAAGAAGAAGAAGAAGAAGAAGGAGACAGAACCAAGAAGACTACATCGGAAGACATTAATCACCCACTGGCGAATCTCTAGTGCGTACAGCCTATACCCGTCGAATATCCGCGTGCAGATATCTGCTCGTCTGAGGAATATCGGCACCCACGTGACGGCCGCGTGACCCGAGAAGGAGACCCACTTATTTTTTCATGCAGAAAGTGTTCCATAGAAATGTACGTTAGGTGTGAATACAGCAGTGACGACTCTATGTGTACCAAGTCACCTATCTATTTCTTTCCTAAATTAATAACACCTCTGCCAAAGGAATGTGTGTATAATCGTGGAAAGTACCTACTTATGTAGTTCCTACTTCATCAGCAGTTTCAAATACTTTTTACTGTGCCATGAAAGTAGGCTTCTCGAAATCAATGATCGCCCTTTTAAGTGGGAATGTACAGTGTCGCATCAGGATATTGACACAAAGGCATGACACTTCAACGAGAAGCTTGTTCTACGAGCACAAAGGGTCGAATGCCACGGGGACCATTTTGGCGAGTCACGAGTTCGTAATCCAGGCCGATACCCTTCAAAATCGATCCCGAGGGAGCTGTTCGTGGAATCCTTTGAAACTGGCTGCTCAACAGGGTGTCCCGAGATATCAGTTATGCTGGTGTCAGCGTACACCGCGAGGACGGTCCCCATAAGTCGAACAAATGATCGTTCTTTCCAGGAGCCGCGGTGGTAGTCGAGAAACGTCCTCTTAAGCTCGGCTTTACTCACCGGTTACACGTATCAGTGGGGTGTCTCCGCGAGCAGGGGGAATGTTATTGGATTTATCGATAATCCGTCGTGTTGCTTCTGGGGGCAACTGTCGCTTCTGATCGATCAGATCGTGATCGAGCGATCGGATGTTGCGTTAGATGGAGTAGGTGTATCGCTGTTTTCTCAGAAGGAAGCTGGCAATTTAGTTTAGTATAGGAGAGAACGTTTGAATTTTCTGGCAAAGGGTGAATGAATGTTGAGTTTGATGCGATTAATCGAGTTTAGATGAAGAGCTGCCAAAAATGCATGGATACAGCAAGATTCGCAGCATCTTATTGCTAGCGAAATGGGAAGGTATAATAACATGTTTTTCCCTGTCAATGGAAACTGAATATGGAATATTATAAGTATAACGTCTATCCTAGCTTGGCAAACCTAGGTGGGCTATTTTGAGGCAATAGCAGCAGTAAAGCAATACATGGGAAAATAAGAGATTTCGTACTTAAATTCCCCTTCCATATTCTCCACAGTCCCAAAAATCGGATCTTTCTAAAAATTGGTGAAGATTTAAGGGGAGAGACCACTGTAATGGGCTGAAAAATAAGGGTGTTTTCGGGATTTTCTTTTAACCAAACAACGCAAGTAAATCAATGTATTGCTAGTATCGTTAATATGTACATATTGAAGGGTAAACAAAAATTTTTTCAATCAAATTCATAAATCCGTTTTCGGTATATTTTTCGTCAAAATGTGCGCTGGGCCAAAATCGTTCCTGTGGCGTTGGCAGTGTCTTAGCCATATGGTTAATCCGAATTCAAAAAAATATTTAGAAACTAGAAGCCTACGTCTATTACGTGACGCTAAAAAAAAGTAAATATCGCAAAAGATAACAAAATGGCGGACCACTGAAAAAAAATCATTTTTCGCGGTAAAGATGTTGATAAACAAAATAGAAGGAGGCCTTTAATGGAATAAAATGAACTTCGCGGTTGAAAAATGTAATTCTGAGAAAATCGCGTTCAAAGTTCCGCTCGGTTCAGGCGCGCGCTTGACACCGCTTCACGGAAAATACTATATCTCCGTCAATTTTACGAATTTCTTAATAAAATTTGGAGAGAGCATTCTTAAAAGATAGGTATGTCTTTCAAAAATGTGAAAAAGAAAATTCGATTTTTCCGATTTTTTACAGTGGTCTCCCCCCTTAAAGACGGCTTTCAAAGAAGTGCAACGAATTTATGTCATCACCTATAGATGATTTCGAAAAGTGTTTCCAGGATAAAAGTGCCCATATGATATCTGAAGAAGCCAATTCCGAGAAATATTAAAAAAAGCGTTCCCCCTAAAATCCACGCACTCCTAAAACTGACCAATCAAACCATGCACATAACTTGAATCCTGTATTTCAAACTGGACCCTCAACGTCCACTCCAATAAGCGAGCAAATATAAAATATGCAATCACGCCGCACCAATATAGCAACAAAACACATTAGCCATTACAAGCATGCATTTCAACCAACCGCCAATAACGAAATGGAACTGCAACCCGAACAGATACGCCATATAATAAAAAAGTAAATAAACAGGTAGGTCAACTAGAGACCCATAAACCATTGAATCTCGGGAACAGAGGGTTGCTCGGTGAAGAAATAGCCAAGGTTCAAGTTGAGCAGCCAGATATCTCGTGGCCGTGGAAATAGGAATGAGTTGTACTTACAAGGCGTAGTCGTGCCTGCAGTAAAGCCGCATCCCCCGAAGGAAACAAGAGTGCTGATCGTGCAGGGGCCTCGCACAGGCGCAACACTTGAGGCACCTGGAATGCCAGGTACGACCCCCTACACAGAGGACAGTGCGTTCGCGAACGCTTTCTCCGCAACCACCGCAGTCCATTTCCATTCCATCATGGCTCTCGTTGCTTACGATGCTGCTGCTCACCTTCTTGATGCTTGGCACGTTGTTGTTATTGTTGGTGTTGTTGTTGTTGTTGTTCGAACAGAGGATACTGTCCGTGCACTCTGTCTCCGCCTCGATTTCGGTCTGCAACAGATTCATTGCAACGCGATCATTACGAGGAAGCTGAATACCGTCGCTGATGGAGGCTGGAACCCCCAGAACCTTGAGATCTGAGGATGGTTTCAATGGGAAAAAGGTTCAAGGCTGAAAAGCGGAGGTTTAACACCCGGGCTGCTAGGCTCCAGGATTCGACTTGGAGAAGTCTTGAGATATCAGAAGGTTTCCAACGTCAGTTAATAAAGAATCAGTTCGCCTTTCCTTCCAGAAGGCTGTTGCACTAAATTGCAGCCGTCGCAACTTCAAAATCAAGGATCCTTTCAGATAAGACAATTTATAGCCCACGAATGGTATTCTTTATATGCTCCTATTCAAACTCCCTCCATGTTTCCTCAGGCATCCTCGTCTCCACCCAGTGGATATCTACATATAGACGAAATACCAGTCGCGAGCCTGGAAAGCGTTTCTTTCTGAAGGGCCATGAGACTTTATCGATCTGATCGAGAAATTACACTGTCCAGGGTATTAGCGTTATCGGGGGAGAGGAAGGCGTAAAGTTTGTAACCTGGCGGAACGACGATCGTCCGTCGACGTAATAAAGTCTAGACACGCATAGGAATGGCGGAATAGCAGCGGAATCGTTTCCGGGTGTGGAGTACGGAAAGCCTGGCTGCGGGCTCCAAATCTCAATTAATACTCGGCAAAGTGAAATAATAAACGAGAGGGGGCTGCCGCCGGCTGATAAATGATGCTGCTCCGGGCATGATCCCTCGATCCCTGGATGGGCTGGCCAACGTCTACGATTCGCATGATTACACACACGTCGTGTATCACTGTTCCTGCACGCGATTCTGCGGGACGATTGTTGCGGGATGGGGGGGCGCGAATTTGTTCGTCTCGAAAATTTAAGGGACACTGGCAAATAAGTATATAAGGTGGATGTGGAGAACAGTTAGGTGTCGCCAGGGATTAAGTAGGTACCGCTTCGAACTTATAACGAATATAATAAATAAACCCCCACGTTTGCAAACTTCTGAATTATATTACTGTCATTGGAAATGTTGTGGAATATTAAATGCATCACTACACCATGAAATATTCTTATTTCTTATGCGAGTAAAATCTCCGAAACGTTGCGTGATCATTCCCATACAGCACACTCTCGTTGCAGCAACGTGGCAGGCACGTCGCAGCAATAATTCTAGGTCCGCCCCGTGCGCGGCAACATTGCAGCAACGTTGCAGCAACGTTGCGCTGCAACCATGCAACGTGGCAAGGTTGCTGCAACGTTGCCGCAACAAAGTGTGCTGTATGGGTTGCCGTAAAATCTGGGAAACGTTGCGGGACCATTGCTGTAACATCTCCGAAACGTTGCGTGACCATTGCTGTAATATTCCGAAACAATGTTGCAAAAATATCTCCTGCAATGTTACACAGGGGCGGACGTAGCAATTTACTTGTAACGTCTCGGGAATATTTCGTGCAACGTTCCAAATGTTGCGCCGCAACATGACTGAGACATTCCTGCAACAAAGTGTGCTGTAGGGGATGATACATACTATATGAATAAATTAGAGTGTTATCGTGTTAAATATCCCTGTTTGCATGGAAGATGCAAAATTAGTATAGGTGCTATTGATTTGGGGGATTTTTATGAAATTAGGTTATGTTGTCCCGCGTGAAATTAGGGGTGGGTTTAAGTCATCATTCTAGTGGTATCGAAATTGTTTGAGAAATATGGAATGAATACATGTATGCATTTTTGTCTTTGAAATTATTAATTGTACGGAGTTTATGTTTCTGTTTTAACTAAGAAGAGTAGGTAAGCTTTTATGAAATCGTTCTCGGAAAGTTAATTCTTTTTTAGTTGTACGCATTGTTAATATTATTTAAGAATGTGACTTGAGGATATATTTTTCAGTAAAAATCTGTCAATTATACACGAAAGGAAGTTAATATCTGAAAAATAGTATTTTTACTTGGAAAATATCGAAAAGATGTGGTACACGTTCGGGAAGCAACGCTTGCGAAATACTCGTTCTCAGCTTGCATGACAATAGATAAAAATCTGAATCGTGTTCGCGGAGCTAATCGTTCGAATGCATGAGACACCGTGGGCACCCGTTTAATTAATTAGACCCACTTGTGAAAGGTGATCGAGGGACCTCTTCGCCAACTATAAACCGGAAAGAGGTTCCTACGAGGCCGGTCGTGTAAAACCGCGGATGTCGCCCGCAGAATTTACTACGGACGATATATTAATTTGCTTGGGGATAATATTCGACAAGATTTATCGCTGGATTCAGCCACCGAGCTATTAAATCCACGGGATTTGTTAATAATCCTAAACAACCGGACCACGGTGAATTTTAGAAGGGGTCCGGAGGCTGAAATAGGTATTTCTTTCTGTAAACGTCTTTCGGTCGATTCACTCGCCTACAGTATATTCGTTTCATGTGTATGAATGCAATAATTTCTAAAGTTATTTAATACACAGTATAAGGACTTTGTTCGTGTAAAAGTTGTTTCATTTAATGATGGGGGTGTAATATTAGAGTAGGTAGAACTTCTTGTAACATTGATACTTGCAAAACTTGAAAGATATCATTCTTTGAAATGAAGCAATATATTTTTGTTGCACTTATTTTATTGTGTGCATTTAATGAGACCAATGAAACCTATATTTCGTCAGTCAGTTAAGAGATGTTCACACAAACATAGAAGACGAATATTAATTTTATTTTATTTTATTTTGTAACGATCTAGGAACAAATGAATTCAGAAACAAACTTCTGTTTGTGGTGAGATTATGCACAGTCATGAAAGTACCTACAGTAGCGGACAAAAGAGTTACCACTAACCACTCTACTTCTATTACTTTTTCATCCCAACTCAAAACTTCAGTATATGCCTAATATACATATTCTGAAAAATAATTAAAAGCTGTATAAAACCCAGTTACAGTGGAATTTATTTAAGTGACAAACAAAAACCCTACAGAACATTAAACACGGCAACACACTTTTAAAGCCAATAGAAACTGACCACTTTTGAACATTAATAAAAAAAATCTAATATTTTGTGGGGGCACCTTTTGCTTTTAGGAAAAAATAAAAAGTTGCTAAACGCGGTAACTACTTTGTCGGCCCCAAAAATGTATTACCCCGTTCAATGTCATATAACACTTTTGTTTTTCAGTTAAATAAATTCAATTTTAACTGGGTTATATACAGCTTTAAATTCTCCACCAGAATATGCATATTAAACATACCATACCCCTAAATGTATGCTAAAAATAACAAAAATAGAAAAAAAATAAAAAAAAGTGGTAACTTTTTTGTCCGCTAGTGTATGTAGTAAATGATTAATAAAGTTACACTTTATTTAATTCTTGGAATGTAGAATCAGATAAGTATTGAAGAAAATGAAGGTGACATCAAATACCTTGCAACTAATAATTTAACAGAAACCTCAATTATTCTAGTATTATATTTCAAAATACTTTTCTAAAATACAAAAAAAAGAGAGACTCGCCCATTATCCTCGACTATTATATCCCTCAGATGTCACAAATACCGCCATTACTGCTGAATATTTTTACCATCAGGAAGGACAGACCCACAACAATCTCATTACATTCGAATAAATAGTCGAGGCGCAGAGCTACGCTATTCAAATGAAATCATTCCAGCAAATTACCCGACACAGTACAAAACTAAGCCACTCCCATTGAGCGGCGTAGCCAGAACAAAACAACCCCATCTCGGCGCAACTTCGCATTCGAATTCCCGATTGAAACGTCTCGGTCCTTTAGCGCACCGTCGCTCATTAGTCGGAAACTGTTCGAGACAAACCTGCGGCTAGAGTCTGGGCCGCGATTAATTGACAATCGAATGACACGATGCAGCTGATTCGATTCTTTCGTTGGTTCCAGTCACGGCGTGTCGGGCGCGAACGGGACGGTCGAGGATGAAGAAAGACAACGCGAACGGGGCAGAGAAACTCATTGTGAGTGCGTAGAGATAAACGCGAAGATAACGCGTATCTGATCTGTACGCAATTTTTTTCTTATCGCTGCCCGGGCACACGTGCTCGCGCGCGCGCGCACCTGCGCGCACATGCGCGCTCTGTTCACGTGCAGGCCCCGCCGCGATAAATATTAATTGGTACACGAGTAATGCACAAAGGTTATTGTATTCGTCCCAGCGTGCAATCAATGAGTTAATTACATTACGTCCCTCGATTTATTGCGTGTTCCCCTGTTTACCCCTCTGCACCCGCGCGCGCGCGGGCCCGCCATATGCAAAAGCTGTCTCGCGTAATTTAATCGAACGGAACGGGCACCGTGGAAAACGCCGGCGATAAGAGCGATAAAGCTACGGGTAACGGCATGGTGTAAAGCCGGGGCTCCACCTGGAAGCTAAGCTAAAGCCGGGAATCCACCGGGAAGCTAAGCTGAGCTATGATATGCGATGCTATGTTCTAACGTAGCTTTTGGTGGAAAGGGTTCCATAAGAATGTGTTGAAGCTAATTTTTTTAAAACGTAGCATGCCATTGCGTAGCATCGCACACCATAGCTTAGCTTCCCAGTGGATACCCGGCTTAAGCTATGCTACGCTATGTTTTAGCTTAGCGTATTGTCCGGTATAATGCCGGTCCATGTCAATATAAGGTGAACGGACACTTCTGCGAGTAACTGTACGCGCCACCGTGTTTTCTGTTCTCTGCTTCTTTTATTGCGGAGGGCAGCGCGAAACTCTGCAGAAGAATACAGTGATCAGTTGTCAGTTGCAGCGCGCCGCAGGTGAAGGATCGACCTTATAGAAATTTTAGAGTACCCTGCAGGCAGATGCAAAGCGCCCTCAGCAAAAGAGTGCATTACCACTTTGTAACAAGTTTTGGCAGTCGTGAGCGCCCAGAAAGTGGCACAACTATTGCCGTTCTTCCTCTCATCCTACTTAACACGCATTTCGCATTGAGCCCAATTAAAACAGATTGCTGAAAGAGCCTGCATATCAGCGGCCAGAAGTTGCGCCGGCCCATTTACATACGAACCAGCGAAAGAACGCCTCGACGAACCGTCACAGTGGTAACGTTGATAGAAAGGCCCGTTGCACGGCCGACACCTCAAGAAAGACAACACCGACGACAGCCAATTTCGTGAGACGTTACGACCCGTCTTTCTTTCCGTCGTCCTCTCCTTGTCGCGCCTCCTCTCGTCGGCCAGTAATCATTTCACGTATAACTGGACGGTCATTGATTTATGATCTGCCGAAGGCAAAGTTGGGCTTCCCACCTGTGATTTATGCCCCCTGGCATTTCGATCTTCCTTGGAGGAAAGCGCGCTGGTGCCCATCGGCGGCGCAACTACGTCGATTAATGCCGCGTCGCGCAACACCGTGGCCATTTTAACGCGATTATTATACCTTGCACGAAACAACCGGCGAATCGCTTACTTCGTTGACGGTCACCGCGAAGCGTTGTAAATCAGAGACTGTTTAAACGATGCTGCAAGACTTCATTCTTGACGTGTAGGCACTTCGGGCCATTTTTGGGTAGGCACAGATATAGGGATTGGTCTTGCGTGGGGTTGAAGGGAGTAGGAGCTCTTCTTGTTCCGTGTTTCATCTTTCTTTACCCAAGATTTCAAAAACTTTGGCCTATTTTTTTAATTTTGTAGTTATAGGTATTTCTTAAGATTGCGTTTCCCCATAAGAATACATGTTAAGTTGAAAGTCGAATAATTCAAAAACTACAGAATCAATTTTTCTAAAATTTTGCGGGGGGTTTTAGGGTACTATTGCATAAAAGTTCGTTCATTCCATCTTCAATGATTTTCGCTTATTTTGAATGTTACTGAAGTTCATTTGACGGCCTGAAAAGGAGCGTGATATTTGGGATTTTTTAAACAGAACCCCTCAAATTATATTAATTGAAAACTGCGTGCCTATATTTGTACATATTTAGGCAACCTTTTAAAAAATTTAATTAAGAAAACGGTAGGTATTTGAAACTTTAAATGCGTTTTTCTCAAAACGAAGTTTTTCGAAATGGGTAGCTTGATATCTCAAAAACCAATCACCCGATTTACTTGAAACTCTGTATATGTCTTCAGTAGATGTCCCAGTCTTGTTGTGACTAAAACTAAGTCGGTTTTTGCAAAATTAGACTTTCGCGACTTGAAAAAACAGCAAAATTTTTGCAGAAATCGATGTCTGTTTTAGACGCTGCCATTTTTTTTTACTTTTCAGTATTTCTCATTTAATCTAGTTCAGACGATAGCCACACTCATAGTCACACAAACTTTTAAATTTTCTATTTCAGACAACTACTGATTTTAGCACTATAAGCACTATAACTCCGGATATAGCCACTGTTTTTGCATAAAATTTTTTTGTCATATTCTCTAAAGATTGACAAATAAAGCCACAAAGCTGGCAGTAAATATATCTATTGGTTTTGTTTTAAAAAGTTCCCAAAGTTCGCATCATTTTTCGTCCGTCAAGGTTTGGAGAAACCACGCGAATTTCCTAGTTGAATGTTTAATACACTACTAAATACCTAATAGCGAGACATAATGAATGATTATATAACAATTCTGAACGCTAGATCATTATTCACAGGAGCATGAGACGTTAATACTATCAATTGCATGTTCCGCGAATTAATAATTCCCAGTCACACTTATCCTCGTAAATTCCTATTATCGCGTAACAAATGCTTTTGCGGGACACTGTACATCATCAAAACCTGCGGTTACATAATTGCAATTCATTAATTCCATTGTTTGAAAGCGATAAATTTTCACGCTTCGTACGTCTTATTAAATCCTGAAATGTATGAATCTCTCGTACACGCGGATCTCAAAAGGATTACACAAATATTTACCCAACGATCCTTTCTGTTGACTCATTCGAAATCCTTCTGATGAAGTATCGCCGGCGATTCTGCACGGCCTCATTGTTTCCAGGCGTTAAATCATAAATTTCAACGGTCCGGGCGCAAACGGGGAAGGCGTAATGCACCGACGAAAGTGCTCTCTAATTACCTGCGAGTTACGCAACGGGGAAAATTCGCGCGAAACCAGAGAATAGGAAGGCGCTTGAATGGCCGTGGCCGACCGTGGGATTTTACGATGGTGTCCCCGCTTTACGATCCACCGAAAACCAACTCCACGAAATCCAAGGGGTAATTTACAGCCGGTCGAAATTCGCCTTGTCCACCGCCGCCCGGAGAAAACGGTTCGAAGTATAAAAAAGGAGGGTGCTTTTCTTCGAAACGGAGCTCGGCTATGCAATAGTATCTGTGGGTTTAAAAAATCATTTTCCTCCGATTGCGGCTTTCATTTTTTCGTTGGATATCTCTCGTGATTCAGATTGCAATTAATTTTGCAATTATGTGAGGGTTTTATTGATTTCAATGGAAATGTTAAGGGAAATTTCATATTTTTCTTAAAAAAAAAACTAAAAATTGACGGTAGTAATTTTAAATTGAACAAGTTGGTTTGTTTTATAGTCTTTCTTGAATACTCATATACAGCGATTTTGCATTTAGATGAGTCGGTCAATCGGAATCGGGTTCACCACACGGTGCCGCGCATTACGCAAGCACTCACTTTGACACATCTTGTATATTAATTAATTTGTAATATTTTGTAAATATTCTTATTTGAAAATACGTCTTATATCTCTAAGAAAGAATTGTTAAAAGAGCAAATGTTTTAAGTTGTTATTGGCTCAACAGTCTACCCCAGAAGCAACCGTCGATTTTAGCTATCGAATACTCCAAATTTAATATTTTACACCCTTTCTTCGATTCAGACAATCTCCATCAGTTTTCGAAGAAAAATTCAAGTTCCAGCAACCAGGTGACTAACAATAAGTCCTAAACGTCCTGCTGCAATCACAGCATCGTCAGCCTTTCGGAGAGTTGAATGCCACAGCAGCACGCGAACAGAGAAGAAGAAAATAAACATTCGTGCCACGGAACGAGGCAAAGGTGACAAAAAGGATGCTTCTAACTGATTATTATTTCAACATTCCTCCGCGAGGGATGGAATGTAATTTTCATTGGATGGGCGAAGGAATTTTTCAATTCACCTGGACGACCGTTTGTAGTAGGTGGACGCGATCCCCGAAGAATGCAATCAGCGAGTAGTTAAGAAGAATAATAGGAGCCATTTTTTATTCGTCAGCACATCGGGGGCGACGGAGATGAGCTGACAAAGTGAGAAATGCGCGGGTGAGGAGGTCAAACGGGCTTCACCTACCGACTACCGGACACCGAACATGCTCGCATACATCCGATTCGTCCACTTCGGACTACACAGACGGACGTTTAATGGCACGGGCGAGTACCATTCCCCGTGATTTATCGCCCTTATACGTTTCACCGGCTATCGTAAATAATTTTTCGCGATATTTCAAAATTATTCCACCCGCCCCGGGCACCGGGCTCCGCTCGAGGAGATACTCAAGCCTGCACTTTGTGTGGCGTTGGGTCTCGACACATGAACCACCTTTCAGTCAACGGCTACGGGGAGGAAATCGATTAAGGAAATTGGTAAAGGATTTCGGACAGAGCTGTTACGAAGAAGAATGTTGCGTGGAATGAATGTTTGTGTTTGGTCCTGTGTGCTACAGATATTTTTGAGGTAAAAAGGTAACGCTAGGTGGATAGATATGGGGCAGAAGACACGTTACGTTTCACAGTGGGCTATTTTGGCAATCTAGCTTTACTAAATTAATAACTTTTTACTGGCTTAAGTTATTTGAATAAAGTTTTTTTTAATATCTTTTTAATGTCTTCAGAGCATGTTATGAGTATACAATTTTAGTCATACTCACATTTTTAATGAAGAAAAAATGGTCAAATGTCACTTTCGTCAGACGAATCATGTGAATCGCTGGAATCTGATGGATTCTGATCGTCATTTTTTAATAATTGGCTGACATCAGGGCTTCTATTGTGCTGTTTGGATGATTTGAATGAAAAGGCGTTGTTGCTCGATATTTTTTGATCAGATGAAGACATCTACTTAATTTGTCTCTGTTGGTACATATTCGCGAATTCTTTCATGTAAATATCTCTCGATAACGTCTATAGTCCTTACGTCTACTCTCCTGGGCTTCTTCTGATAATTGTCCTAATGGTAAAATACAGTTGTTTAATATGTCGTTTCGTTTTCGTCTCGAACGTGTTACTTGTTAAATTGATTTTCTTCAAAACGCGCAAATATGCGCAGTCAATTTTTTTTTAACATAATCAGTTTTAGTCATTAATTGATATGTGCCATAAATTTGATTGAAGAGAGCTGCAGAAAAATTATAGTCTTCTGAAACTTAAAAAAACTTTTATTGTACTGTACAATGTTAATACTTTAAGAAAACGTTTTTACAAAACCTAGTAATAACTGCTATATTGTCCAAAATACATTCGAAAAAACGAAATTGAAGAATATAGATGAACACTAAAGTTATTTACTTTTAAAAATAAAGTACGAAATCACAGTACAAACGTAAAACCTCATTTTATAAATGTCTGTAAAAGAAATTTATAAAAAGAGTAACGGTACAATTAATGGAACTTGTATATTATATTATATTATGACATAAATGTTTTTATCTTCAGGGAGAATTTATATTTCAGTGAAGTAAAGCTAGATTGCCAAAATCGCCCACTGTGCGTTTGTTGGTATGTAGCTTTCGACAATCGAGTTCCCCTTGTACATTTGGTTCTAATGATAGTGGAGGGTAATTTCTTAATTTTTTGTTAATTCTGCTGTTGTCTGTTTCAGCTTTTTTGGAGGAGCATTGACATATTAATAGGAGACTTGATGAATATAGGTAAGTATCTTTTTATGAGTATGGTGAGTGAAAATTGAAACTTTGATAAGTGTTTCCTGAAGAATGTATGCCATTAATTTAACACAGAAGAATATTTACCAGGAATTTATCAGATTCTTGGAAACAGAGACCACGTGACTGGGTAAACACTTCTGCATAGTAATATATGTATATTAAAAATGGTCAAAGATTTATATCTTCATCAGAGATAGAATCCTTTAAAAACTAAACCTTTGTATCTTCCACTTGTAAGTATAATTTCTAGATGATTATCAAATTATTACAAAGATGAGCTGGTAATAAAGGACTTTATCGCCTAAAATATAAAAGGTATTTTTAATAGAAATTTAAAAATACTAGGAGAAACATACAGCACGTTCCTTGCAGTGTGATATTTGCACAGATTCACTGCTATTTATGCCCTGGTCCATTTTAATTGAACATTCAATCAATTTATCTAACACAATTGATGATGACAATTATGATACCATTTGATGAAAATCTTCCTGATACCCGACGGTAAAGTATTCAAAGGAAAAGATACCTAATGCAATTACTTTCTGTGTACATATTAATTATTAAGCATACCAATTATGAACACAATGGGTACTTTAAGTATTCCATTTAATATATTACAACACTTAACATTCAATCAATGTATTATCAAGCGTGAAATGTTATAACATGGTACTATTTGACGAGAGACTTTCCGATATCCGACGACAGAGCGTCACACAGTTCGGGAACATTTGCACAGTAATTTCAGAATTTAAATTAACCTCTCAACGCGTTGCGCACGAGGGTCACAAGCACGGCGGGCAATTCAAACACCTCGTTTAAAATGCGCTCAAACGCTGGATATTTAATCAACATAGCATAGACTACAAAGTGTTATGACGTTATGAAAATTGCGATGCCATTACATAGGAGGCTTTCTGACGTCCGACCACGAAGCATTGACGACTTGGAAACTTGAACGTAACTTCCATCGTACGCAAACAAATACACCTGTACACACATTCGCGTATCTTGCGCGTCCGCGGAGGCGAGCTCTCTTTGTTTGCATATAATCAAGTATTTTTCGTTGATCGATTGTCAATGAAGCGTACCAGAATTGTGGTTAAAAATAGCCAGCTCTTGGTCGGTCCTTCAAATTTGGGAAACGAAAAAAGAATTGTGAATACGTTGTTTGTATTAGCGACGTACTGTCAGAAGTTCGTCTGAAATTTTATATTGTAATATGACGAGGTGAAAAGAGACACACTATTTATTCGTTACGACTTTTGTGGAGATGCGAGGCTAATTTAGTCAAATTTGGAAATATAAAAGAATTTATGCGGCAGAGTAGGTTATTATTTTTAAAATATTTCTTTAACGAAAAGTATTCGAATGAAGAAAGATCTCTGCCAAATTTATTTGGAGATTGATGATTGTTATGCATATGTTGGTTTCCGGAGGTTTGAGCGTGCTTGTTATGAATAAGAATATAAGAAACATTGAAACCAAACTTCGTCAGAGTTGCGTTGCGTCGATGCACAATAACAGAAGAAGAAATTTTAATAAAATCCAATCGTTCTATTAATATTCTTCCTTCTTGAATAACGTATTCATTCAGGCGCCATTTGTAGTTTCTCCTATCAAAAGAGGTATTTGTAGAACACATCTGTGACTTCTAAATATACCCACAAAGAACTTAATTCGAACCAAATTTGAAGTGTTACAGATAATACAGAAAAAAATCCAACGACTCCAATGAAGCGCAGCAAGCCGTGAAATCTAGCAGCGCTATTCCACCCAAAGCTTGCCTTTACCAAGAAATGCCTCTGCGCAAGTCAGCACCGGTGACAGTGAACTATAACCCGCGAACACTATCCGATCAAACCCATTAACGTCACATCACCGCACAGTCAATGCTTCCAAACTAACTCCCCAAACTGTGATTCCAAAGAACCATCGACCAACCACCTGATTCCCAATACTACATCGAACATCTCCACGTGGAAGGCCCCAACCCCCAGCAACCCCGTGAAACCAAGCGGCCCGACGAACTCACCTTCATGTTGCCCCGTTCGCGGATCCTCCGAGTCACGAACTACCGATCCCCCGTTCCATAATTAACCAACAGGTCCAAACGGAGTCCGCGGGTGTCACAAAAACGTGTCCCAGGTCCGCCGCGTCCCGTTCACAACACCGTGGTCCCAGAAACTCTCCGAACTCGCGCCTAGGGTAGGCTTGCGGCCCGCGCGTCAACGTCTACGCTGCTACTGATGCGGGACAACCGGCGGGGGCCATAAAAAAACTATGAACGATCGGGTGGAATAGATCGAACAGGATCAGAGACGGTACCCTGTCCCGATCCGTGGCCCGGGGAAGACTGGCATCCTCGTTTCTGCCCCTTCCACGCGCCGCGATCGCCGCTTGGTCCACGCGCGCACACAGCCAGCTCGCCCCGCTTCAGGGTAGCCCGGCGCGCGCTCGCCGCCCGCCTGCGCGCGGCTGGAGAGCGTACGTGCACGGTTGCGCGCGTGTTGGAGCTGGTGGAAGCAGCGCTGGAGGGGAATCGTGTTGCGTGACTCGAGTCGACGGGGTCGTTCGTGTCGAAGGGGTGGCGGTGGAACGATGGTCTTCAGGACGAAGACCCCTGGAACGGAGAGCAAGCTCCGCCCACGGGAGCACGCCCATGTTCCCTGCTCATGCACCACGAAGCTTGCGCTGTCGCGAAGCTGCCCGAGCGGAGGGGCCAGCTTCCCTCAAGCGAATCAAACCCGAATGGAATTTCCGCGGAGATTCGAGCGCGCTCTTCTTCCTATCCGCCAACGAGCACGCTCTTCCGTTTCGATTTTTCTGCTGGCCCTCGTCTTGGGACTTTCCTTGCGTTCCGCTCTCTTGGGCGTTGATGTTAAAGGAAGCTTCTTTGTCCCTTTTTCTTTCTCGGAGTCTTCAGCTTCGGTCTCCTTGCTTATTTCAGCTTTCTGTTCCGTGGGAATCTTCCTCTCCTTCTGGGTACACTTTCAGTCGCTTTTGGTTTGTTCTTCTCGGTTTTGGGAATTACTTTTGACACTCGCTTGGGAATCATTTTGTGCGTTACTGTGTTTTAGTAGAGATGTCACCCTGCTCAGTGTTTGGAGTAGCATCCTCGTTTGGTTCATTAAAACTCAGACTAAGAATCTTTAATTGCTACCTATTGGTGGAATCTTTAGATTTTCATGTAAACTTTTATCAAATGCAAATGTTGTTTCGCAGGCAAGAGACTCGCTGTCCTCAACTAATAGATATGTATTCACCTTTGTTGGCAGAATCAATATACCCGCGTGAAAATTCTCTATGATCTCGATTAAATTCAGCTGATATCGTAGCATACGTGACCCGAACACTTGCAGGATCGACTAAACAACGTCAAACACGGCGTCTCTAATTAAACATCGTCGGAACGTTCCGAGAAACTCCGTCTTGGCAAATATTTGAGCAACTCGTTTCGCGCGCGAGTGACTTTCGCGTCTCGGGCAAATATTTAGAGCATCGTATGGCCATTTTACGTCTGCCCCGATTATCGATCAAAATGAGAATCGTCGCGGGAGCACATTCTAGCTGAGAAAGTCCCCCAAAGCGGCGCTGGATGGTGTGTGCTTAATCGATGATTCCTTCGGCGTCGCCAAACACGAACGTGCGCGTGTGACAATCAGGTGATCGTGCACCTAACAAAACGATCGATCACCCGATCGCGCACTTCTGGTTTCCTTCGATTCGATCGCCGATAAGGAAAAGAGGTACACGTAATCGAAGACGCGCGGCGAATGTCACGTATTGCGCGAATTGCGGGCGTGCGAGTTGCGTCAGAAAGGAATAACAATGCTTCTCCGCTTGGCGCAATTGTTTTATTATGACGAATATCGGAGGAAGCAAATAATAACGAGTTGTGGGATCTCAGATAAGGATTCGATGTAACGATCGGAATTTAGTTTTCCCGCTTCTGTGTGGATGTAGAGGATGACTCAAAATAGGCGTCGAAGAATTTCGAGGCATGTAATTCGTAGGCCGCAAAGTGGATAAAAAAATGGCCAACGCAAGTCCTAGGATCAATTTTAATGGAGATAAGGTACTACGAGTCTCCAACTTTTTCAACCACTTTTTTCGAAAGTTGCATTCGATTCCTTGATCACTATTTAAATCAGATACCTTCAGTGATGTATCAATTAGCTGCGGTTCCTCTTCTTCTTTATATTGGGAATACATAAACGTAGGTGGAACTTTCAGTATTATAAAAAGTTAAATGAAATTAATCCGTAAGGCTATCTATTACTCAATAGTCATCGCCCATGGTATGGTACAGAAAACCACAGCGTTGGAGCGGAGCTCAGAGCTGGAGCGCAGAGCAATGGAGCAATTGGATTTTGCTCGGAGCACGGAAAATTTGTACCGCTCCACTACTCCAGAATTTTTTTTTATTACTTGAATTTTATTCTTTTTATAAAAGTAGATGTATGAGATTTTTTTAAATACCAATTCTCAATTTTTCATCATCGAAGGAATATTATATTGTAGGGCCACGAAGCCCCAGTGATAAAACGGGGCGCGCGGCGAAAAGGCAAACAAATGCCTAAAAACTTTGGAATAATTGATCGCCGGCGTTGCCACGTGGAAACGTTTTACTTGGAGGTTGGAGCGAGGCTGGAGCAAGTATTTTGATGTCGGAGCGAAAGAATTTGAAAATTGGTCTGCTCCAATCGCCTACAGGAAACACCAGTTACAGCAAAGGTAGAAAATCCTAACCCAGACCTAACCCAGACCAGTTACAGCAAAGGTAGAAAATCCCAACCCAGGCCTAACCCAGACCAGTTACAGCGAAGGTAGAAAATCCCAACGCAGACCTAACCCAGATCAGTTACAGCAAAGGTAAAAAATCCTAACCCACACCTAACCCAGACCTAACCCAGACCAGTTACAGCAAAGGTAGAAAATCATTTAAATTAAATTCTTCAGACAGTACCAGTTGAAAAGCGCAACAAACACAATTATCCCTTTGCACAGCTTGAAACCCAAACTCCCATTTCCCTCGCATAAGAAACCCCGAAAAATCCTTAACCCAGACCTAACCCAGACCAGTTACAGCAAAGGTAGAAAATCCTAACCCAGACCTAACCCAGACCAGTTACAGCAAAGGTAGAAAATCCCAACCCAGACCTAACCCAGACCAGTTACAGCGAAGGTAGAAAATCCCAACGCAGACCTAACCCAGATCAGTTACAGAAAAGGTAAAAAATCCTAACCCAGTTACAGCAAAGGTAGAAAATCATTTAAAATCAATTCTTCAGACAGTACCAGTTGAAAAGCGCAACAAACACAATTATCCCTTTGCACAGCTCGAAACCCAAACTCCCATTTCCCTCGCATAAGAAACCCCGAAAAATCCTTAACCCAGACCTAACCCAGACCAGTTACAGCAAAGGTAGAAAATCCTAACCCAGACCTAACCCAGACCAGTTACAGCAAAGGTAGAAAATCCCAACCCAGACCTAACCCAGACCAGTTACAGCGAAGGTAGAAAATCCCAACGCAGACCTAACCCAGATCAGTTACAGTAAAGGTAAAAAATCCTAACCCAGTTACAGCAAAGGTAGAAAATCATTTAAAATCAATTCTTCAGACAGTACCAGTTGAAAAGCGCAACAAACACAATTATCCCTTTGCACAGCTCGAAACCCAAACTCCCATTTCCCTCGCATAAGAAACCCCGAAAAATCCTTAGCCCAGACTCCAAGAAGCGGGACAAGAAAATAAGCCACGGCCAAGAAAAATGGGAGTGATTGAAGGACGATCGAAAACGTTCCGCCTCCGCAAGGTCATGGGATGGGGCTCGGTTGACCGTTTAGTTACGGGTTACCCCTAGCCAGACACCATCCCCTTGCAACATATTTACGCGTGGATATATATTTTATATTCCCATCGTTCCCTTTTTATTTTCGATGAGTTTGGGTTCTCGAGGGGGTTCGAGCACCTGTTTGTATTTCTGCTGCGCCGACACATAAATCATCCCGGAATGGACTAACGCCTTTTATCACTGCTATCCCTCTCCCCGGCTGTATCTCTCTCTATCAAAGCGGTCGCGCGAGCGTGTGTGCGCGCCGGGGCCCTAAGTATACATTCACCGAGCCGCGGCCGAGCGGCCCGTATACGCCCACGCCTAAGATGAATATGAATTTTTTCGTTTCGGGGCCCAGGGAAACTGTCAAACGGGTTTCGGCCCTATCTCCCCCTTACCGCCGCCGCCCTCGCTGGTTTTATTGCCACCACGGGGACCGTGCGCGTGTGCACGCATCCGTGAAATCCAGTGTTTCTTGAATTATGCCCCGCCGGGGCAGAAAAAGGGATCGACGAAAAAGGGGGCCACTATTTTCGGATTAGACCGGTAAAGTGGACGCGTGAAAATGGACGGACGTCTGGGCGACGGGACTTTCGTTTCTACCTGTTCCTGTGCGATCGATAAAGGTCCGCTGATGCATTCGCGGCTGATAACCTGGCGCTAGGGGTGCAACTTGTATTCGGATGAAGGAAGGAATTATTGGGACAGCTAAGTTCTCTGAGGTTCCTCGCTCTGTGTGGTGATTAAGGGACCCCGAATGTGTGAAACGCATCCTCAGCTGCACCCCATGAACTTTGAATAGGAAGCAGGAGCAAATATTTACGATTAAATATATTCTGTAGAGTTTCCTAGGAAGTTAGTGTTAGAAGGTAACCCAAATGCAGATACGAGTACCTTCGAGGAACTCCTAAAATGGAATGCTTCGTCCCTTTATTTTGGGGAATTCTCCAATAACAATAAGCCACCCTAAAAACGTCTCGATTGCTCGCCAGTTTCTCAACGACGCCATTTAAATCGGTCCACGGATTCCCTTTTGAATATGAAACGCACAGCAGGTGTCCCAGCTTTCCTTTTCTGCTCCGAATCGCGCTTCACACCCGAGAAAATTTCTATCATTTCCACCGCCCCCGGATGCAAGGGTTCCGTCCAAGAGGAGCCACGGTTTTCTTCGATTCTCAGGGAGATCTGAAGTCAAAGAATAAGCCACGATTTCATGAATGACTACTGAGAAGGAGAGAAGTCTCTCATCGATTGAGAGTGCTACGAAAAGGGAAGCCACCTTTGCCTACCGAAGGGTGCCTTTTTGAAGATGGTTCGATAAGGAAGACTAATGATACTTTTCTCGTTCCTCGAGATGCTCCGTTCTGTGGGAGGGTCTACAGCCTTCTGGGTCTACTTCAATGCCTGTATTAAAGACGGAACTTTTTGATGAAGCTACCAAATTAAATGACACTAAATAAAATTTAGAAACTCATCATTCCCCAGTGCGTGACTCTTTTATTCTCTGTTAAAGCTAAACGAGCCAATTAATTCCCGCGGTATCAATAATTTCAACGTTTCATAGTCCCCTAAATATTCTCCACTCGACAGCCTTTCAAAGTCCCCAGGAATCTAACTTCCCGCAGCCACTTTCTTCCCTCCCGTTTCATCGGGACCAGGACGGGACTTCGAAGGCACTCCGTGCGCCGGAGGGGTTGACACCCGCGCCAGCATTCGAAGAAAAGGAGAATCGATCCGGCCGATTTGTCCCAGCGGTATCTGCGGCGCCGCGGCCGCGGTGCCATTTTTCGAGACAAATGCGCGCGGTACGCTCTCGATGCAAGCCTATTTATTAAGATCATCGTAGGAGCGCGTGCAGAGGCCAGCGGGCACACGCGTGCACCCGCGACACCGTTCCGGAGCGCGTGTATGGGTGCGGTGGACGCGTTTACGCCGCCACAAACGAGACACCGGGGACCCAGAGGGTCCTTGCGACCGGCAGGGAACGGGCCATTAGTAACGCTTACCTGGCATAAAGCGAGAAAAATGGCGGTCGAATTATTCCACTGGCGGGACCGGAGGTGGACAAAGGTCCTGCCTCACGAGGACACGCGGAGGTTCCTCGAAAAAGGAGCCACGGGGTTCCACGGTGCCGATCCTGCCGGAGGAGATGACCCTGCTGCTGGCTTCTCCGACGCTCCACCGATGGCATTAATCGATACCATCGGGGATCTTGTTCGCGATCGATGTCCCTCTCCTCTGGGGTGTGCACGCACACGTATCGCGCGCTGCTCGGCAGATTCTCGCCCCGTCGGCCGCCATATGTACTCGGGTTTGTTCCTCTGTGTTCGGGGGAGCGGGGCCTTTATTGTTGGGAAGGTTCGAAGGTGTACGAATTAGTAGGGAGATTTCAGGGCTGGAACGAAGGTGTGAGGAAACCTTAGAGATTTGTGGTTGCATGGTTAGTTTGTGTAGGCCACTGTAGTTTGAGAAATGTACCTAGGGTAGATGTACCGTTTGGGGCCATTGCACTGTTTTTGGCCATGTGCATAATCATCTTATTTTTAAATTGCTCGCAGATAATTATCGTGTGGAGAATTTCACACCATAAATATTTTGTTTAGCATACCGCCAAAAATATAAGGTTACATTTATTGCTTACGCGGGAAAATATTATGTTTTTTAAGAAATGGCCAAAAATGGTACAATATCTTAAAGTGACCAAAAATGGTACAATATCTTAAAGTGGCCACAAATGGTGCATCTACCCTAACTATTGGGGCAGGGGAATACTTGATGAAGTTCAAAACGAAGGAAAGTGCTTTTAAAGGCACTTCCCGGTTAAATCGCGCGAAAACATAGGTGACTTTTATGATTTTTTTCTGGACAAACTATACAATGTATGGGTCTAAAACTTTTTGCACCTTATTCTGCTAAGAATGTAGAGTAGAAAACAATTTTTTTATTTCATTTTTGCCCTAAGCTGCCTCTGATATGCACTGCGTGATGTATCGTTGTAAAAATAACTGGCCTGCACTATCGCCACAATAATTTTAGACAGGATCATCGAAAATCCAAAAACCACAGACATTCCTTAATTACACACGTGTGGTTATCGCACTACCCTCAGGCAGTGTTACGAAACAACTGGGCGATGATTGCCATATGTTTAAGCGATAAGGTCCCCGAAACGTGGGGTTTTCCGCACAAAAATGTTTCGTGAAACAAAATGGAGTGTATGAAAATTCGCAAAAGACGGTAGCGCGGAAGCCAGTGTATTTACGAGTGGAATCCCGTTTGAATTTTTAGATTCGGTCAAGAATTGCATTTTTTATCGTGGCGATAGTGCGCGAAAAATTGTTTCGCGAAAAATGTATTTAAAGTTTGACGCCGAGCGCGTTTGTCTAGGTGACGAGGACTTGTTCGTGACCGCCCTATTTTCCATACGTTTATTCGATTAACACAAAAATCGATTCTATTTTTAGATCAATAAATGTATTATTAATTAGAAGAAAAATCACATATCTATCTATTATACGTGCGTCACAATCCATCTTCAACGCATGATCGGCGGAAAAATTCTCATAGTGCTTTGGAAAGCTAAGAAATTTTCCTTTCAAACCCTTTAATTACCAATTTAATGAGATTTTTTCCATCCTATAATATTCATTTTAAAATGACCTCAAAAATTGCATATTTGCCATTTTTTTAAAAACATGATGACCCTTCGAAGAAAATCATGGAATCATTCGTTTCCATAAGAAAATTATTGAATTCTTGATTGAAAAACTAGAAACTTCAAGCGTGAAAATGCTTTCGTTGAATATTTCTTGCGACCATTTTTCGCGAAGATACAGACACTTGAAAATGATCCAAATTTTCAGCAAATTATTGTGATCCTTTAATTTTGCCCCTTCGTGCAATATACATCACGTGCAATATACATCACGCATACGCCAGTAAAGTGATATGAATAGCAGATAGTAATAAAGTGTAACCAACAATTTCTACCGCTTTCAATATTTAAGGTTAAGTTGAAAGAGTCCCTGACTGAACTTCGCCTTTGCTTTTGTCTTGTTTACTTTCTTTTTGTTGTTTTCTGATTGTGTTGTGGAACAACAACAACAACAACAACAACAACAACAACAACAACAACAACAACAACAACAACAACAACAACAACAACAACAACAACGACAACGATAACAACAACAACAACAACAATATCCCAAAGTAATTACCAGTCTCACTATTCCAAGCCACCGCATTGTTAATTAATAACGTGAAATTACAGTAAAAGCACTACCTTAGCGAGCCTTAGCGTCTCTTAAGACGGATGCAAACAAATGCATTATCCAAATATACGCATACTCGAACGTACCCATGGTGCCCATGGGAACACTTGGAAATCGTGTGAAATGTAAAACTTATAATAGCTCGAGCCACAATGGATGTTTTCCCTCCGAGTGTTCCGAGTTCTTTCATCGAGCATTTAACACGCTCGAGGTGGTCGCCGACTCGCGGTTTCTCTCCCAACATTTCCCAAAGAATTTCCCAGCGTTCACGCGGCATTATCATGATAAAAGTGGTCCACGGACCTGTTCGCATTCGAAGCCAGCTCGGGCGGACTTTTGTGGGTGCCCGGGCCCATTGTCCGCCAGCCCTCGATACTCCATAAAAGAATACGAATTCGAGAAAGCAGCCCTGACATGTCACTCTCTGTTAACCGCCCGCTGCGCAAACACGCGAACCACGTAGAAATCCGACGACACGGCAGCCTTCGAGTCAGCCAGCCCGCTTTCTTGACATTAAAAACGCAGATAAACCTGGCCTCGACCCAATAACGCTCCCTAGAAATTCGGAGCGCTCGCTATTTCGTGTTCAGCCAGCTGCAAATGAAGCGAGACGTCGAACGTGGTCGAACGCTTATCGCGGTTCGTAAAAAATGACGTCAAAACGGGGTGAATGACGTCAAAGTTTGATAGTGTTCGCGATGACATGATAGTGCAGCTCCTCGGTCAATATTTAAGTTCGACGAATTGGCAACACTTAAGTAATTTGATTTGAACTATTTTTTTAAGTGAGAATGTTTGCTGGACAGATACTTTTGGGTGTGGAGAAGTAAATGTGCAATTGGGTGGAATACAATAATGTGTGCGACGATTTATCTCAAGAATTTCAATATTTTAATATTTTATTTCAAAGTGACGTTTCTGCTGAAGTGTTAGAAGTGTCTAAATTTGTTGGAAATCAGCCGTATGGCGTTTTCCTTCCTTGACAATGATGACGCGCCTTGTCGACGGAGGTCTTCCGGGGCATCCCGATCTTCTGTTGTTCTATTCTACATGTGTACGCGGCATAAGACGCATTAGAGACGTACTCTTGTATTACTTATAATATTATGTATCATTCTATTTAAATATATAACTAAACTACAAAATTCCGTTTAAGAAATAGTACAATATTTCTGAAGCAATGAGTTCCTTGGAGTCCCTTCAATGGATCTTCCTGGTGATGGGCTCGACAAACACAAAACCAAAACTAGCTCATTGCAGCCTAACACAGTAGTAGCTTATTAATGCAACCAAGCATAATACCATTCCCTTGAAATAGTAACACACAAAAACCCTTGTAGCTCCCTCCACTAGGTATACATTATAATTTCCACGCAACAAGGTACCTTCTACCCTCCCCCGAGAACGCCGAGAACCACCCCGAACGCAGATCGCACTAGGTAAATATCCGTCGATATTCCGCAGGTTCATTAGCCAGATATATCGTGATCCTTCGTTAGCAGTCGACAATCCGTGCCTGGCTGCTGGCAGCCGAGGAATTGCCTCGCAGCCAGAAATTTCGCGAGATATTTATGCACAGGTATACACGGCTGCAACGTCTACGGATGCGTGCATAGTCCTGTAATTTTCGGATTTCCACTTTCCGCCGTTCCCGAGGAAGGGCGGAAGGGGGTGCGCGCGGCAGCGACGATACGAAAGCCACCGCCCCCTCCTCGGCGCGGATCCTCTCATCCGCCGTCTACGCCGCGCGCTCTCAGCTTCCTGCTCTGTGATCTCAGCCCCGTCTGAGTTTCATCCCTCTTCAAGTTAGCTAACAGCAGGATCCTGCACAATGTAGTCGTGATTGCAAATCCGCTCGTTATCATCAAAACTGCGCCCGACCTAACGAAACCCACCCCCCTCGTCGCGCGCAATCCTCCTCCACGCCCTCTCTCTCTCTCTCTCTCTCTCCCCCGTCCCTTCGTTTTCACTTCTGCGCCCTTGTATCGCCCTTGCCTGTCGCACCTTTGACGCGACAAAGTGAATACTTTCAGACGGTAAAGAGGTTGCCCGCTACTCGCGAGATTTTTCCTCCGCGAGGGAAGTTCAAAAGTCCCGACCACCCTCCGACGCTCGCTAATTCGATCGGCGACAGCGGAGGACCGAGGACGTTCAAACTTTCTGCTCGACCTGCTTGATTCACCGGGGGTGTAATACGAAATTCAAATCTGTCGGGGCCGTGGCGCTTGTTTACGAGTTTTTCGCGCGTTTCGGGCGGGGATGATCGTTCTTCGCGCGGACGGACGCTTTGAAATTCTAATATTTGGCGCAGGTAATGAACTTTGAACTACATTTATACACTACACCTAACGTAGATATGTTCGTGGGAATAATGCAATAAAAAGCATGTCGATGTCTCAATCCCATCGCAAAATTGTGGGCTGAACCAATTAAGGGAGGTTTCTGCCTTGTTGAGCCAAAAAACGTTCGATTTTTCACAAATTTTTTGTGCGAAAAGTATTCAATATAGAATGTTGATATTTGGTATGTTGACTAAGCGGTCTTTATTGAACATAAACATATTTTTTAAAGTTTGACAAAACATGGTAGTGGGAGTGGGATGAGGGACGTATGTCGGTGCGCGGGCGATGACATTCTTCGCTTGCGGAAGTCGTAAGTCCCGGACAGGTGATCTGAAGCAAAAAGATGAAACATATTTTTACTTTGTACAATATTGTGCATAAGTTGAACCAGAATCAAGAAGAAAAATTGGAAAATAAGACAATAGTGAGCGATCGAAGGGAAGTTTGTTTTTTTTAACAACATTTTTTGCAGTTTTTTGTTCATTAAATAAAAACGTTTGAATATTTTTGGATAATTCTGGTTCAACTTATACACAATATTGTACAAAGTAAAAATAGGTTTCATTTTTTTGCTTCAGATCACCTGTCTGAGACTTACGACTTCCGCAAGCGAAGAATGTCATCGCCCGCGCACCGACATACGTGGCTCATCCCACTCCCACTACCATGTTTTGTCAAACTTTAAAAAATATGTTTATGTTCAATAAAGACCGCTTAGTCAATATACCAAATATCAACATTCTATATTTAATAATTTTCGCACAAAAAATTGGTGAAAAATCGAACATTTTTTGGCTCAACAAGGCAGAAACCTCCCTTAAATAGACAGATTCGGCAAAAATGTCAGTAGTCAGTAACGTAGTTATGGAGATATGTTGTCTACAACAAGAACGTAAAAATATAACACCAAATAACTTAAGAGAAATTGATTCCACGAATGCATAAAAAATAGTGGAGAATGTAAGGAGGAATTTATTCATCTTTCTTATTTTCTTATAAGAGTTTTAATACACTCGCACTGTATACTTGCTTTATCGTAAAGAGTGTTCTTCATATTTTTGAACGGTTACCTAATTCTTTTCAGATTTGGAGCAACTATGACAACTGTCAAAGCCATAGACGAATAGAATGAGTGAAAAATGAATACTTTGTATGGACTCGCATGAAGAGTTAATTGAAACAGAATGCTAGCTCTTTTAGCTTTCAGTTGAACCCTTCGTGGTCACACCTTCTTCTAATCACAAATTGGTCACATGGGGTTCACTGCACCCCAACATCATTTTTCAGTTACCATTTTCGTATTTTCGAATCTTTTAACTATTGAGAAGTGAAATTATCTAGAAGTGTAAATTTTGATATAAAATTTTGTAGTTGAAAAAACAATTATTTTATTAAAATTCTCCAAATTTTTCAATTTTAATATTAAGGTCTAAAAATTCACAGAAATATGGGCAAGGGAAAAGAATTTGCTAGGGTGTAACACACCCCGTGTGGCTACGAAGGGCTAAAGAGATTTTATGCGAAATGTAGGTGCTCGGTAATGAAATCCTCTTTAGCAGTCTAATTGCGTTAATTAACTTTCTCTAAACTAATTTCTGTAAAATGTCTCTAAAATGCATGACTGAACATCTATTACTGAATGTTTAAAAGTACTTAACTCGCACCTAACTCGACGGCACTTCCTTAGCGTGTGAAAAGCTCGATGGTAAACAAAACACAGGGCAGCAATTGTTCACAACAACGTCACCCTAACGTCAGGTACAATAGGCCGTCGAGTGATTGATCTTCAAGAATGGAAATCATGGCACAATAAAGGAACGGTTTTGATAGCGGATGCCGATGATCCTTGCTCACCTGCAATAGCACAGGTCGTTTCGTCATCGTGTGGGAATGTCATGAGTTTTCTTAGTGTCTTCCTAGGGATGTCACGTTCGGAAGGATTCCTCTAATCTCTAATGTTTTCATAGCGCCAGCAACTTCCCTCGACTCATAACGCTGGCTTAGAAGTGACTTTTCATTTATAAAGAATTTAAAACGAATTCCTTGCCCCTAAGGACCTCAAATATCTCGTAGCTGAACTAGAGGAGAGGGTAGAAACACGAAACACCACGGTTCTGGTCTCTGTGCTCTAGTGACATTTGCAGAAACGCTTGGAAACTAGGTGTCGCGAAGCTTGCAGCGCTTCCCCACAACTGCTGGTTGTGTTCGTTCCAGTTCTGCTGCTTGGTGGATGTTTGTTGTTAGCCCCGCAGCCGAAAGCTTTTGTGTCTTCACACTGAAGTGGAATTTACGTCGGTTTATTTTATTATTTTCAAAGGAACAAAGAGGGTAAGTTATTCTGTAATAATTGCAGTTTCAGGATTTAAAGTATATTGTGTTTTTGAGTGATGTAATGGTGAACAATTAATTGGCGAGTTGGTTGTAATATGAGACACTGTGGATCCAGATAATGATTATGCAGGTCCAGAGAGCGAAATATAAATATAGGTATGTGATTATTGTAAAACTAACAAGGGGAGGACACCATTTGGTAGACACCTCATATTTACATGGAAATTATTACAAATTTCATAGTAGCCGTGGGGTTTTAATGGGTAAAAATCCCACACTACCCTGGAGCCCCCGGGGGGATTCCCCTCTGAAGGAGTCGGGGTGCCTATTGAAGATTAACCCCCAAGTTAAACAAAAATTTAGAAAAAAAAATTAGAAAAAAAATTATAAAGTTTTTAACGTGGAGACATCTTCAAAAGGCACCCTGACGCCTCCAGAAGGGAATCCCCCGGGGGCGCCAGGGTAGTGTGGAATTTTTACCCACTAAAACCCCACGGCCACTATGAAATTTTTAATAATTTCCACGTAAATATCTCTATTATTAAGGCCCATTGGCAGAAACGCTCGGACACCTATTTACTTATTTTCGACGTAGATCCATCGTGCCAAGGCTCATCAAAATCGGTGTCTACCACATGGTGTCCCTCCCCTTGTAAGCAACATGTGAGCTACAACAATTAATACGTGAATAAAGACTATGGTCCAATCCAGTCCAAGTTAGGGAACTTTCCCCTGCCAAAAGAAAAGAGGAAACAAAATCGATTCGGCAACCCTTGGGTGACCATCGCAAGGTGCAGGACGACTTTTTTCATTCACCGTGCTCATCCCATTCATCGATTACGCGGCGGTGCCCCGAGGCGAAGGCCCCGCGCAACTGGAAGCACCGATCGTCCCACCCACAAAGGAGATCATCCCTAATCCGGAGCACAGGCGACAGTGAATGCAACCACAAGCCTAAGCCCGTTACACGTATCTGGTTTCGCGTTCGTGGGATCCGCGGGATTATGCGTCTCGAGGGTTGCGCGACGCCACCGTACGCAGACACGCGCAGCCACGTATGTGCGCGCGTGCAAGCTGTTCCCTATTCGCACGATTCCATGGGAACAGGTCGTTTCCGCGGGGAGCTCAGGTGCGCGGCGAGATGCACGCGATGCATCCACGCCGATGATTCAGCCGGTTCCAGCGACAACGGTGATAATGTTGCGATAATTAGTCAGGAGGGAGCGATAGTATCTGCCGGTGCCGTTACACGCCGACGTCGATTCTTTCCCCGTCATCGGCGGATTGACACTTTCCACGACGCACGCACGACGACCGCGTCACGCTTCCACCAGGGAAAGGGGCCGCAGAAATCGGCGTGAAAAATCAAAGCCGATTGTCGTTAATCGTTGCTCGTCTTCTTTCTTTGGGCCCGTGAATAAGATCCTGATTGCTCGGGCGTAATTAACGAACGGAGACTGAAGGATCGATAGCGGCGATGCGAAGCTTTGTGTCCTTTCCGTTTCGATGGAAATGATGCTTAGAGTGGACGGGGGAGTGGGAACGGAAGCAAGGACGTGGAAGGTGTTTGGATGAATTTAGGAGCTGCTAAAGCCTGTCCCTTTGGAAGTTTTACGCGAATGTGCCGAATATCCCGAAAATCATATCTGAGTTTTAGAATTTTTTGGGGCGAAATTAGAAATAAATAAAAAAACATTTTTATGAGCTTATGAGCGACACACCTTATAGTATATAAAAAAATTGTATCTATTTTTTTAAACAAACTGGCGTTACTGATGCTCTTGCGTTCCTGCAGTTTTTGAAAAGCCACTCTCCACGGTTAGCAGTAGAAGTCCCATATACTTTGATATAGGATAAAAACCGAAAATTTTCATAACTCACATAACATTTACTAGACAAATGCACAGCGATTTGTCAAAACATTGATAAAGAAAAAATCAGTTTCAGCTGACAAACTTGCCTAAAGTTTTAAGCCTAAATTGTGTCTAAAATTGCCTGCAGCAAAAAAAGTTTTTAATAAATCCTAAAATCCTTATGTACTTCTGTAGATAATCTATTATAGAAGATACCATTAAACTTCCAAAAGAATCGAATAAAAATTGTTCAAGTTACGCTGCTAGCCAATTTGAAAAAAGTGATTCCAAAGAGCTTCGCAGGACAGCACACATAACTGGGCCATTTTTTAATATTTCTGTACAATATTTATACAATATATTCATCAATACCTGCCCTGAACATAAAATGTATAGAAATAATTTTCAAACTCATAGTATCATGAAAAAAAATCGTCCAATTTGGTGCTGTTTTGAGCGTCTCAGGGTGGCGTAACCCCTTAACGAAGCTGGTGCGTCGCGAAGTGTAAATAGCAGGAGGCTCGTTCTCATCGGGATGTAACCGATTACATGGATTTTTCCAGCGCCGCGTCCCCGTGCCCGTATATTACATCACAGGTCGGCGTCGTAAGTGGTGCACGCGGACCGGAATGAAGCGCGTTGCTCGTTGATTCGAAAGGAATAATCGGATTAGAGCTGAATACTGGCGCGCGCAGGGTGCAGTTCATTGTGGACGTTGACTCGAGAGGGATGAAGCCCACGTAGCTATGCTAGGAATACGGGCGGCTCTCGCTCCTTTTTCCTTGAACAATCGAGAGCAAGCCAGGTCCGAGGCACGGTCGAATTTGATTCCAGGGGGCTGCGCCCGTGCCACGTGCCCCCTATTACGTAATATTAGACTTACACCCCCTCACACCCTCTTATTAGGACGTCGCGAAGCCAGCGTTTCGCAGCCTGCCGACTGTGACTGCCGATTTTCCTTCGCGATTCACTCGAATCGCGGTCCCACGCGACCACGTCGAGTGTGATGGTATCGATGATGGTTTCGTGGATTGGACCGAGTCGATGCGAACGTTTTGTACTCTTCGTAGGGCGAACTGCACTAATGCTGGCACCGCACTAAGCATTGCCACTCCCGATTAAAAAAATAAATATTAAGAAGTACGTACGAGCTTAGAAAGTACTTTTTTACAATTTCGTATTTTTCTTTCACTACAACACTGAAAATTCCAGTGGTTGAACTACCCAACGACCGAGTTTTAAGCGTCCACCATCTAAATAAAAACTGACAACTACAATAGAAGAGAAATATTCCATAACGAGGAAGAGTTTTGATGGCTTTCTTAAGCAATTATCCTGAATCAGATGATTCTAACTAGATCTTAACTTTAATTTCTTATGTCTGATCTATTATTTATTTTTATTTCTAGTTATTAATGAAGAATGAATTATTAAAAAGTCGAAAATTTATTTTTAGTTTTTGCAACTCAAAGAAATCATCAAACTTTATATTAGAAAGTAATCAGTCATCCAGCATAATTATCCGTACCAATGACTACAAAACCCTTCAAATGATAAGAAACACGAGGTAAATTGTAACATAAGTAAAATCTTTTGAACGACAAATCTGGTATACTGCGCAGTGACGCAAAATATTCTACAAAATATCGTCATTCGAACTTTAGAATCATTCCTTAAGATTACACATTCGTCTTGAGACAGACGTCCTCATTACGTGTTTATAAATAAGAAAAGAAAAATCACAACTTGGAATATAATAACAGGTTTTTGGATGTAGCAAATTTCCTGACGTTTGTAAGACGACATTTAAGCAGTATTGTAAATTTTTTGTTAATTAACCAACCATAATAATTGTAGGCCCAACATTGAATATTCGTTGGCAAACTGTCGTAAGTTTTTCGCCGTAGGCCCTATGTTGGGAATTTGTAGGCAAAACACTAACTACAGTCGCGTCGGTATTTAAGTTGACGCTAGAGTTTTCTACAAACCCTCAGCTTCGTTTGTTTACATCATGTATGTATTCGGCTGTTGTGACCGATTGTTGTGGTTTTTATTTGTCCTTAGCATTGCGTTAGTTGACCATAAAGTGTCGAGGTGAAAAGATCTATTAAGCTGCCGTATATTTAAGTTGAAAGAATAGTTGATCAATTTTTTTGGGTCGGAAAGTAAGTTGACGCTAAGAAATATTTTTTTTTTATGTAGAAAATTGCTTTTGTGATTAAATTGCAAAGATTTCTGGAATATTTAGATATCACTAAAATGTCTTTTAAATATATATTTGTTATACAAATTGTACATTTACTTCAGTATGCCGAAGACTAGAGAATGCTCTGCTACGGAGCGAGTCGAAATTTATAAAAGAAGAAACCAGGGTAAATCCTTGCAACAAATTGCCACGGAATTTGGAATATCCGAGGAAGGTGTGCGAAAAATATGCATTAAATTAAACACAACAGGAAAAGCCGAAAATTCGATTTGTATGTCCCAACTAATTCCCAACTGTTGGCCAACCAAAAATGCTACTAGGGTAGGTGTCTAAGTGTCCAAGATTTTTCACCTACCGTCACGCAATCAGTTCACCACATATGTAAGTAGTAAGTCACGCAAATTATTACCAGGTTGGGGAAAACACTTTCGAAAAAAACAGTGAAACTTTTTTATTACAATCTGCCCCGGTCTCCTCTACCTGCTCCGAACATCTTCCCTCGAAAACTCTTATAAAATGGCAAAAACCCAATAGCAAACATTTCACACAAATCCCACAATTCCTATCTTACACGCATCTCTCTACTGACTCGCGCGGCACTAGAGTAAACTCGCCTAAACCATACCCATTAATGCTAATTACACAAAATACTCTATATTAGCAGAGTAAACGATTTAACAAACCCAACCATGAAAAAATAATCAACTTCTACTCCTAAAAACAATCTACTTTCACCGTGAAAAAAGTACCTACATCGCCGCGAAACCCAACCAAGGGAAAATCGACGGAAATCTCTCCTCCAGCTGGAACAGATGAAGCAGCCGTCCGCCATTCGTTATGCAAGCGATAAAGAAATCGAGGCCTGTCCGTCGGATAAAAATCGTCCCTCCGGAAGGTCCGAGCGAAGTGGCTTAAATGCTCGAAGGAGAATAATCTTGCGAGCGAAATTAAATCACCCCTCGGCGATTACCGCGTTTCGCCCGTGTCGATTGAGTCGTTCGCGGAGACGAAATTTCTCTTCCTCCTCCGCCCCGTGGCGGTTCGTCCTCCCCCCCCGTGGTCCGTCGAGGGTGAGGGGAGGGGTTCGTGCGCACCCATGGAAATAAATAACGAGGCCGCAGCGTATCGGGATCGGCAACGGCGTTCAAGAAGAAAGAAATCTCGTCGGCTGGGTACGCGGTGAATTGGTATTTAAAAATATGCACGCCGACAGATGCAGTTTCCATGTCGCACGCTTCCAGCGGCTCCCATAAATATGATAAGGCCCTATAAAGAGATATACGAGCCTATAAGCCGGTTTCGCGTACCTACCGACTCGGCCCTGCACTCGCCGACGACTGCTGGCAATGCGAAGAAAACGACGAGCAAACGCCAGGGGGCCGGGGGGGGGGGGTGAGCCAGGAGGAAACGAATGGATCGAAGATTACGCGTTAACGTTCATTAATTGGAAGGTTAATCGGCGGTTTCTGCGATCCACCAATCCAACTGCGAACGACAATCAGAGGGATACTCTCGCGCGCGCCCTTGATCGACGCGAATGCTACCGAGAGATTGCGAGAGGGATTAACTTGGGTATAAAGCAGAGGAATTTGTATCGGGCGATAAAGATGCTTTTGGTGTTTCGTCGACGAGGCTCGGACTGTTTTATTTATCGCCGCTTGCGGCGGTGGGTAATTTCAAATCGAAGCGGCGGGGTGGTGCGTTGCGAGCGTGATACTGCGAGCATGATGGAAGACTGGGAGAATGTGGAATTGTGGGTATATTGATTTTAATCGAGGGTGTTCCTTGCAATTGCTTTTCTCGTTATAGTGTATTTTCCTGCATGGGGTAGTTTGTTGATGGTGGGCATACATTTAGGGGTGAATGCAACGTGCTATAGGGTAGCAAGAGTTTATGCAAAAATGTGTTTTATTTTAATGTAAGGGCTTTTTCGTGCGAGACACCACTGTGAGCTGTGAGTATTTGACCTGAATGACACCAGGAGACTCAATACTTGGTGTAAAAACCGTTTCAGTTTAATTCTTTAGCAGAATACCTACCCATACAGCACACTACGTTGCAGGAAGGTTCCAGGAAAGTTGCAGGAAGGTTGCGGTGCAACATTGGAATGTTGCAGGAACCTTCCTATGTCCGCCCCTGTGGAACATTGCACGGCAACGCGCATGGAACCTTCCTGCAACCTTCATGCAACGGAGTGTGCTGTATGGGTACATAAAAAATATTACGGTCCTATGCTATTTTGGGATTCGGTAAGTAAAATTGCGAGGAGAGAAGAAACAGAAATCTTTGACACTTATTTGATATATTATTTAATGAATTTTATCTGAAACTGGCCATATCGAGCTCATGTTGTAAGCAACTATTTACTCAGTCTCACAGCAACGCCCGCATATACGGAACTTGAAAACAATACCAAGTAGAATCCCTGTTTGCGCGAATTTTCCGATTATTTCATTTCATGGAATTCACTCTTAATTTATATTCATTAATAACGAAACTCTGTAATTATTCTGTGATAAGAAAGCATGCCAGAGCACACCACTGTCTACCACCTAGCAAAAGGTTTGCTTCCAAATCGCGAATAAACCATCAAATTTGTTTATTCAAAAATTACTTTCAAACAAACCTGAAATTCAAACACTCGGTTTCGTACGATTGCCTTTTCGCCGACGCAAGATCCTTCAATTATTCCCAGCTCCGTGCGTCCAACGCTCGCAAATTAACTGAATGCATTTGACGCCAGTCAGCGAAGCCTAAGTGACCAGCGACGTAACGAACACCTCGAAGGAGCAGCCTTTCCGAAGAGGAGGCTGAAGCCTGAATTTACGTCGCGGGAATACCACGGGTATGGATGGTCGGTGAATTTTCACGTATCCATCGGTGGAAAAGTAAAATGGCCGTTGCTGTACGTACGGCCGTTGATCGATAAAAGCGTCGCGACGCTGGGCGTGTCCGCTGCTGCAAGCCGCCTCCGCAACGCCCCGCGAATCGCCGCGAAACTGCGGGAAAGTTTACCCGCGTCGTCGACAAACGGCGCAGCGACAAAAAGGCGAGGCACCCCCGCTGCTAACAAACTCCGTTATCCCTCTGTTCTTCCTCTTCCCCTTCTTTTCTTTCCCCGTTTCGTTCAAAATACTCGCCGCCGCTCCGCCGTCCTCTGCGTCCTCCTCGCCTCCTTCCATTCCAGACTGCCACCCTTCCGCGAACACTCGGAGGAACTTGTTAAAGAGAAACGTTCTTGGAGCTGGCGTCACCATGGAACTGAGTTTTTGTCTTGCGGTGGTAACAGGATTCTGTGTGCAACGTCCACTTGCGATGGAGCATTCGCGGTTCTGATGAATCGTGCAATGAAATTGACTCGAGGGGTAGTTTAGTCTTGAGATGAAGACATGTGTTTCAGGTTGAAGACTTTCGGGATAGGTACCTAAGTAGGTATGTCTTTTCGTTCAAAATTTCTTGAATTATATTTGAAGGGTAAGGGGAAGCACGGGGAATGTCGCGAAACAGCTTTATTGGGAAAATTAAGTGGACATCACCTGTTTTTATTAAAATTATCATTAAATTAACCAGTATACCAAAACCTTAACGTTATCTTACAGGGGCTTTTGAACTTTATGACCCTTTGTAATTTGACAGTTTTGTGGTCCCAGTGGCCACCAACAAAGTATGCTATAAAATCGCAAAATCACGAAAAATGGACATTCGTCGTGTTTTCTCTTAATGGAAGCTGGAAAGTCTGCGTGGTGATTTGATTGCGAGAGTAGTGTTACTTCTACTTTGTAAACGGACGTTGCATTTCTGATGAAATACTGTTTCCCAATTTTATATTTTAAATTGCGAGGATATAGGGTAAACTGTACAATGATTTGCACCCTAAGCGGAAATCCCAATTGGAATGTCTGTATCAGTGTCTGTATGGTCTTAAGTTTCAGTTATTACCAATGATTATAGATTGTTCATTAAAATAAAACATCTTTAGCACCTATTAAGTCTTTTATTTTAAAAATATGCAATGAAAAACAAAAATAGGCATAAAACTGCAATCATTGGCATCCTAAAATTTGAGGTTATATAGAAAAACATATGTAGTTAAAAATGAAGTTTAAAGTATTTGAACATACTATTTCATTCACTATTAAATACCTACAACACTTAGTAATCTGTATTTCAATCCATTACTTAATTATAAAACGACAAAATATACTCAGCTACCCCTTATAATAATTTTAAGACAACGCCTAAAACTCAGCCCTTTGTCCCACTTTGCGGTGTTGCCAGATGTAAAATGTGTAGTTCAGCTAGTGGACTTTGCAGTGTTGTAGTGAAAGAAAAATAAGAAATGATAAAAAAGTACTTTCTATGCTTGTACTTTAATATTATACTTTTTAATCAGAAGTGCCAATGATTAGCCCAGTGTCATCATTAGTGCAGTTTACCCTAAGCAGAGTTAGTGAACGTTTCCCAGCAAAGTCCTCGATTAATTTTTAAATGATACTGTAGATAGTATCATTTATGAATTATAAAACTATCAAGAAAATGTTGCATGACTTCAGAAAATAAATTAAAAGAAGATTAAGAGGTAACTGGGCCCAAAAACTGCCACTTCTAGTTTCGGCAAAACTGCCAGCGAACAAAACAGAAGACTTTAAACCGGATCTGAGTGGACTAGATAGAAGAGACCAAGTAACCATTACGCGTTTAATAATTGGCCATACCAAACTGACACACACCCATTTGACAACAAAAGAAACTATACCCAAATGCGAACTGTGTAACGGAAATCTAAATATCAGCCAATAATCTAAATATCATCTCGCTGAAAACAGGAAAGGTACCAAGTCAAAAACAACATAAGTGAAATAATGAACTCCAGCGAAAACATCAGAAACACAATTACGTTTTTAAAAGCGATCAAAATATATTCCAAATTGTAAAGTTAGAAACGAGCTAAAATTGTTTGTATTGACGTAATATGTAGGTACCCTGCAGTACATCGATAAACTTGTAAAGTCGCTGATGACTTCAGCAATTATTGCGACTCAAAACCTTAAATAAAAATAAAAAAGAAAGAAATTGTTCAAAGTGGCCATCTCGAGATAATATTCGAATAATTTCAAATCGATTTCGTATTCCCTCATTCAATTCATTAACACCATTAATTTCGGTAGCTTTCAAAATAGACCCCAAATACCTGCCTAAATCACAGAACCAAGACAGCCACCCTACACGCAACATCCCCTTCGATTTTCTACAACTCCGAAAGTATATGTGCCTTGACTTGCAAAAGAAACTTCATCCTACTCCTAGAACTCTCCTGCATAAAACCGTGAACCGAGAAACACGGATAATCTATGAAATCCCGTGTTTTCTACCAAGCCACAGACACATAGCAAGAAACTCGACCCCGACCACCGGTTATTTCGATAAAGGGCTGATAGTAATTGGCGCGCCACTTGTTGGCGTGTATCAGTGATGTCCGCGGGGGGGTATTTTTGAGGCCTCGCTTACCTCGCCCGTTGTCAACGACGTTTAATTCACCGTGTAACCATACGCGGGATCGAGTTAACGTTAAGATCAAATTGGATTTGGCGCCGGCGCTGGCCCGACTAAAACTTAGTCATCCGGCAGGACCCTCCTAATCCGTTTATGTTCCTTCGTCCTGGCTGCTGGCGTCGCCGTCTCCGCGTCTACGTCGCCCAGTGAAATAAAGAGAATGGCGGGGAAACAAAAAGAGGAAACGTCGGAAGGAGGAACGAGAAGCTGTGCTGGTCCCCATTTAACTTTCGTGCCGCGCGATAGTTGCAGGGCGAAGAATGATATTGCTGAGCACGGAATTGCAAGGGAATACATCCTTACAAGTGCAGGTACACGAGAAGTGAGATAGTGAAAAAAAGCGCGATATTCGAGTGGTCGATTTAGTTCAGATTCTGGACATAGTGTGTGTCGTGTGTCTTAAATCGTCACTCCTTATTTCGATCTCAAATGCATTTTGCACAGCTCTGTACATACCCATACAGCGCACTCCGTTGCATGAAGGTTGCAGGAAGGTTCCATGTGCGTTGCCTTGCAATGTTCCACAGGGGTGGACGTAGGAGGATTCCTGCAACATTCCAGCAATGTTGCGGTGCAATATTGCGCAGCAAAGTCCCAGCAACATTCCTGCAACGTTCCGGAAATTTTCTAGCAATGGTCACTAATAGTTCCGATGTTGCACCGCAACCTTCCTGCAACTTTCCTGGAACCTTCCTGCAACGTTCCGGAAATTTTCTAGCAATGGTCACCGATAGTTCCGATGTTGCACCGCAACCTTCCTGCAACTTTCCTGGAACCTTCCTGCAACGTTCCGGAAATTTTCTAGCAATGGTCACCGATAGTTCCGATGTTGCACCGCAACCTTCCTGCAACTTTCCTGGAACCTTCCTGCAACGTTCCGGAAATTTTCTAGCAATGGTCACCAATAGTTCCGATGTTGCACCGCAACCTTCCTGCAACTTTCCTGGAACCTTCCTGCAACGTTCCGGAAATTTTCTAGCAATGGCCACGCAACGTTCCGGAAATTTTCTAGCAATGGTCACGCAACGTTCCGGAAATTTTCTAGCAATGGTCACCAATAGTTCCGATGTTGCACCGCAACCTTCCTGCAACTTTCCTGGAACCTTCCTGCAACGTTCCGGAAATTTTCTAGCAATGGCCACGCAACGTTCCGGAAATTTTCTAGCAATGGTCACGCAACGTTCCGGAAATTTTCTAGCAATGGTCACCGATAGTTCCGATGTTGCACCGCAACCTTCCTGCAACTTTCCTGGAACCTTCCTGCAACGTTCCGGAAATTTTCTAGCAATGGCCACGCAACGTTCCGGAAATTTTCTAGCAATGGTCACGCAACGTTCCGGAAATTTTCTAGCAATGGTCACCGATAGTTCCGATGTTGCACCGCAACCTTCCTGCAACTTTCCTGGAACCTTCCTGCAACGTTCCGGAAATTTTCTAGCAATGGTCACCAATAGTTCCGGAAATTTTCTAGCAATGGTCACGCAACGTTCCGGAAATTTTCTAGCATTGGTCACCAATAGTTCCGATGTTGCACCGCAACCTTCCTGCAACTTTCCTGGAACCTTCCTGCAACGGAGTGTGCTGTATGGGATAGGTACAGTGTACAAGCACAATGCTACCGTCACTGCCCAATCGCTGCCAGTAGAACGTCAGCTAACTCCAGGAAGAAGAATGGCAACATACAAACGGGGAACCTGAATGTCCATTAAACATTCTAATTTACTTCAGACACTTCATCCCTTGCAACAGCCTCTAGCCTAGGACACTCGCCATTGCAACTTATCACATCCCTGATCCTGAAACTCCTGTTCAGCCTTCACCATGTTCGTCCGCGCTGCGATTTAACGAGGGACAAATATTTATTATCATTTACGCCGATACCGAACAAACTCCGCGGCAGCGAGTCTCCGTGGAACATCAAAGCGTTGATCATCCTCAAAGGGGGAGTATGAACGCCGGCGCGTGTACAGAGCCGATGTAATCGCCGGGAATCGGATTACATCAAAGATCCTTGGGCGCTGACTTCGCGATTTCGCGTGGATAACGGTGTAAACGGGGCGACGATTCCGGTTGAGGCGACTTAAAAAGCTCGGATCTCCACCCTCGGGTCTCGTTCGGCCGCGGAGGATAGGATCCTTCCTGAGGAGGATGATTACGCGGCGGGGAGGGCAGAGTCTGCCGGGCAGGCTCGTAAAATTGGGGAGAACAAGGTGAATTCGGCTCGCCCCGGTCCGGTTTATCGAGCTGGAACAACAAGCGGCAATCAGGCATAACTCGATCATTTCATTCTTCTACGGTCCGTGCTCCACCCTCGATCTTCCTGGCCCTATCTCTGTTGCGTTGCCCCGCTGTACTTTTGCGATACAAGCGCGTAGAGGACGTTTCAAAAGTGTCAGGTCGCGGGAAGGGTCTGAGTTAGGTCTGGTCTAGGAAGGGACTTTAGGTTATGATCGCTTCTGATGATTAGGTAGATATGATAAATTGAGGAGTCGAAGTGGTAAAGAAATCCAAAATTAATTTTTCAGTGAAGGGTGTGAATTCCATGCTGAGTACTGTGGTAGACGCTGTAAGTGCTAGAATAATTGATTTTAGTTTCGAGATTTATTTTAATCTCAAAATAGAGCCGAAATCGTAAATATCGCAAATTTTAAACTTCAAAGAGATATAAAATTTCCACTTCTGGCACTTGCCATTTCAACTCCTCAATTATGAACGTGTGTCGCTGTAAGAGATGCTTCTGAGTGATTTAGGAGGATGAAGTAAATGTGTGGGTTAAAACGTGAAATAATATTTCGAGAGAAATATGGCGAAGGAATTAGATAGTGAGAAGTATGAAATGTGAAAACAGAGCCGACGAGGAAGATTATATTTTGAACGTAAATTGAAATGTGTTCTTTGAGGGTTGTTTTGTAGATTTTATGAGAATTTTTCTTATATAAGAATTGAAAGATTCGGTTTTAAAAAATTATAATTCAGAGAGGGATTATTCCTATCTTTGAATCAGTCTGTACATTCACACAATGTAAGAGGACGTCGACGATTGTGCGAGTTACCTTGGTAGAATCTCTCCCCCTGTTTTATTTTGTCGGAATCGCGAATCCTAAAATCCCAAACAGTTTCTCGGCAACGCGCCTGTACAGTTTCAGCCTGCACGTGTTTGGAATATATATTTCCTATCGAAGAGACAAACACACCGGTAAACATTGAATTTCTGCTCCGTTGCAGGGGAGGGCATAATTGGTGAAAATATTTCGTGTTTGGTAACAATCGAAACGGAAATACAAAATATTCAATTACTAATAGCGTGATAGATTTGATCAATCGCGAAATAAAACTTGCAAAGGAATTTTAATAATTCCTTTTTTATCTTGACGTTATCACTCATATTTTTAACAAAAGAATAGAAACAGAAAGGAAGTTTCCACGAATTATATTCAAGTGCCTCAATCTTAGTAGATTTCAAAGTTTTTACTAGGTTCAGAAAATTTGTCATTTTCCTTATTCAATCGTCTAATCTCATCTAAAATTGTTTGCTACTTGGAGGCATTTAACCTCGTCAAAAGGTAAACAAACTACGCCGGCTCCAAGTTTCATTACTTTTATACATCTCGGCAGAGTTGGGCAAAATGCAATCTAATTACAAATTATAATTAAAATATAATTGTGTAATTGATTGCACATTATTTTCTGTAATTGTTAATTTAGGCAGTTCGCCATTTGGTTTTGTCAACTACCTAAATTAACGATTACAGAAAATAATGCGTAATCAATTACACAATTACATTTTAATTTGTAATTAGATTACATCTTGCCCAACTCTGCATCTCGGTCATTCTTAATTTCCTTCAATACTTGTGACTTCCCTAGATGTTGGATTCCTTATTCCCCTAAATCTCCACCATCCTTAACATTTTCCAGCAATTTTATCTCCTCGCGACGCACCAAGTCCCAATGTTCCACGAAACGGAAGAACTGAACAAACCAAACGGAAAATCTGTATGCAGGTATGTGTACACTACGCGCAGAGTGCACTCTCTGAATATTATGCACCCCCGTGGGTGGCTCCTCATTGGTCGATTCGGTAGCTACGTACCACGCAGGCGGCTGGCTATCAAGGGGAAAGGGCTGCAAACCCCTAATTTCTGGAACGATAATTTCAGTCATCGGGCACGGTGGTCGATTTGCGAATCGCGTTACGCCACGCTCAAAGGGCCAACGAGACTCGTTTCTGTTGGTATATTTCATTGGTCGATTATTACGACTCGAACGAGCGAGCATGTGTAGAAGGAAGGACAGAATGGGCGGTCTGTTTTTATTGAAAAAAGCTCGCCTTTCTTTCTGCGGCACGCTTCTGTCCACGTAATATCCATAATTCGATGGATCGAGAAAGGCTCAAAGGGTTGATGTTACAAAGGCAAGGGCGTTGCGCGCTCGACGGAGGGTCGCGTTTCTCCATCTTCACGTCACGTTTGAAAAAATTCATTGCACTCTGTCGGCAGCTTTGTCGTTTCTTTGTGTCCTCAATAAAGTACCTTGTAATAAGGTGAAGAAATATTGGTAACCAAAAATCCAGACGTTTTGAAGGCTTTGATAGGAGATAGGAGATTTATGACCTCATTGGTGGGAATGAAAGAATGTGATCGTTTAGGAATATTTGCAGGAGATATGGATTATCGAAAATGTTGGACCTAGTTGGTTTCTTAATTATAACTAAAGCAAATAGTAATTGAATTAGATTGTTGATGTTATGTATCAACTTAAATAATTTTTAAATATCACAGGAGAGGGTGGGAAGCTCGATATTAATTAATAAATAACGTAGATGTATTTGGGGTATTTGAAGCATACAAGTACATTAGATTAACGCATTGAAGAACGAAGACGTAGAATTACGTCTTTTGGAGCAAAATTTGTCTAGATACACCATACCCTTAAGGGGGGGTTCTCATGTAACAACCCCTAAACTTTATGATTTCTTTTTTAAAAACTAGTGAATATTGCATTAAACTCTTTTGGGATATAAGGAGGCATCTTTAAACTTGTAGAATTTATTTATGTCGACCTTTCTTATTATTTACTAATTATTGGGGAATAATTAAAGCTACATAACTTACGCTGGGACTGGACCTAAAATTTCAATTTGAATTTGAAAAACTTACTTTTTCCCCTGCTCCGCAATGTGTTAATCTACTGAACGTCACTCAAAGAGTAATTAAACCTAAAGCTTTAAAGGCAGACTTTGACATCGCGTACTTTCGAGTGAAACTAATTCTAAACGAACTGTCGCAGATAAAAGTGAACAAATATTCTACGATCTGGGATTCAGGACGCGCCCCAGCTTTGCACCTCCCTATACCTCGCAACATTATTCGGTCCACTTGTCGGCACCCCTCTGTGTAGCAACCCCTGCACAGCCACCCTTCCGTAATCCTGTTACTGAATACGATGCTTCCACGCACCTACGCACTCGCCTACCTACCCCCTTTATTCCCGCAGTCTTGCAAAAAACAATGGACGACACGGATCTCGGTTCGATGACTACCGAAACGGAAGAAATACAAATTCGCCAGGATCGCCTTTTTTCAGACAGTTCGAAAGAAACTTGCTTTTCCTCGCAATTTTGGGGAAGTCAGGATGAATGATCTTTCGCTTCTGGGACTTGAAAACACGGCAATAGTAAAGCGAAGTTTAGGGACTGACTAAATAGGCTTTACTCCACTTAATATTGTATCCTGAAATCTAGGAAATATAGATAGCGGTAAAGGGTACAATGGTTGGCCACCTGACAGTGAATGGCCCTATTTTGAGGAACAAAAAATAAAAAAAAAATACCTATGTTATGCTATATCCATTTTTATCGAATAATTTTAGTCCTATTTCTATCACCAAAGCAATAACATTTTCCTTTAGGTTGTGTTATGTGTCAAATAGCGGCTAATCACTGTCGAAAAATAAAATAAATAAAAATAAATAAAAATATTCAAGTTTGCAGGTTCCCTTTTCTCTTAAAAATGTAGAAAATAAGGTTCACATTGTGAATTTTTACATTTTGAAGGAAAAAAGGAACCTGCAAATATGAATATTTTTCCAAATATTTTACAGTTGTGTTTTACAGTTGTAAAAGACAACTATCACACACCCAGGCCAACTGATAATTCAAATTTATATTTTCGCCTATATTGTATCGCTCCGCCCTAATGTCCAACTACTGTTTGACACGAATTTAGTCGTAGTATTTCTATTTCTATTTATCTTAGCTATATGTCTATACATACATATGTACATATACCTAATCTTACTTGCCCCATTCTCTATCACTGCCAAATTCTCTAATGTAGTCTTAAGTAACACCACACATTCGTTTTAATATCCTTCAAATTAAATATTTCGACATGATAGGATATTTATAGTCCTTTCATGATCATATTAACAGATTCGCGATCGAAGACTTAGTACTACATATTTTTCTGTGGATTAATGTATGTAAATAAAGACACCGCTTGACACCTTAGCTACTCTTTCGGTTGAAGATGAAGACTTAATCACATCTTCACACAAGAATCATATTTATTAAAATTGAAATGAAACATTCATATTCAATTCTCAATTACACTATTATATTATTGCATCTTATATTGTTTAGAAACAATATCCTTAAAAATCTATTCTGCCCAGCTCTCAGCATATATTCGCTCACGCGAAAGGAGTGAGTATAATTGCGAATGTGTTAACACCAAAGTGCCATTTTTCACCAGAATAAGGACAGTCCAGGACTGCGCAGGAGCTAGAGCACAAGACAGCGGCAGGCGAGAAGCAACAAACGAGGAAAAAGAAGTTCCATGGACACGTAATAGGACGTTAATCAAGGGACGATCAGTAGGAAACATCAAAGGGCGGCCGGCGGAATTGGAAATTGCATGCAAATCACAAGGAAAGAAGGAGTTTATTTCTTCCTTTATCTTCGCGGGCTCCCTTCATTCCCGATCGCTTCCTTCCTTCCTTCCTGTCAAACCGACCTCGCAGCCGCAAATTAGCCGCCAACCGGCTAAAAGAAAGTTAAAAGAGGGTTGCCCGTCTCGGCCATTTCCATTTGCAACCCCTTCCACCGCGTTCCAATCGCTAATCCCCTTCTCCCTTTCTCTTCCTCTCTACTTTCACCAGCCTCGCTCTGGAAATTCATGATCGACCGACCGTATCGGCTGGCATTTTTCCGCCGCGATAATTATTGTCCCCGCTGATGATTTGCATGAATTTGCATCGATTCCATTCCACTCGGCGGCCGCTCGAAAATCGTCACGCGGGAGCAACAATTCTTCTCCCGCCTCTGTCCGCCCGCCCCGCCCGGTTTCAGCAGAATGTATCAAGGATTCCGTGTTCAGATCCCTGTTTCCGTCGTATCAATTGTAGCGCGCGGGGTGTCGCGAGCACGTCGTAGGACGCGACATGTGCCACCAGCCACAGCGATTCACCCTGTGTCTTATGTAACGAGAGAATGGGGTGGCGTGCACAGAGTGACTCCCGATTGTTCGACACCCCTTCGCGTCATTTTTCGCCGCGGCTCGGTCCGCTCGCTCGAGTGCGCTACCGGAGGATTAACCCCCGGGAACCTCGTGGCAACAGGGACGGGGCTTGTGGAATTTACGCCGCACGGGGAAACAAGTTTCGGGTAAATATGGGGATTCTAATTTGACGAACAACTCGTCGGGCAATATCCTCGGGGTTTGTTTGTTGGTTCTTGATATACATGTGCAGTCGAAGAATTAAAGGGACTCTTGAACTGTAAATGAATCGGGGCAAGACCATCAGTACAATGATAACAGATGAAATTTTGGGGATTTCAATAATAAGTCAGTTAATTTCTAAATTCCACCTCAGAGCGGAGTCATTTTTTATTCATTTTTATTTATTTATTTAGTACGGGTAACAACCTTTTAGTACATTGTAATGATATGAAATATCATGGGTAGGGGGCGGAGAAATAATATAACGTTAAGATAAAGGTTAAAGTACACAAATAGCAAAGAAAACAACAGAAAGGGATGAAATAACAAGTAAGGTAATTGGGGGATGATGCCAATTAACCACAACTCAGAGTTTATCCGCAAAGATTTCAGAGCAATTAACCAGATTATAAACAAAAAGCAGACCTGCCATATTTCTTCGCCTCTCCAGGCTCGCCAACCCATAAGTGGATCACATTTATTAAAGACCATCTATCATACACGTACGAGCGACAAAATCGCACAAAGAACCGTGTATATCTTGGGGAAGATTCCTTCGCCCACAAGGAACCATCTAACAAAAGCTAAATACCAACCATTTCCGCTACATAAACAATTTCACGCTGGACAAGTGGACGGCAAAATAAGCCACAAGAACAATCGCAACCTAATGCACCAGCTCGATCATTCTGCGAGCGCACTCTATTATCCCCGTTTCTATTATTACAGATGTAAGTGTTACGCTTAAGCCTCCCATGGGGCGGTCATGGACCCAGCCCGACACGGCTGTAATCCTGTAAAAATGCAAATTTCCGGGGCGATTCCCAAAGCCTCCGGTGGGATCGTCGTTCGGCAGAGGCTGTGTTTGCTGCGGCGCCAGAGGTATGGCGGTGCGTCGAGCTTGATACCGTTTCGCAGAGACACGGACGCAGTTAGAACGCATTACAACGTGCATGTAATGCGCTACCCACGGGCAAATATTCACAGATGCGAGCCAGGAAAATTCGGCTTTGCGGCGCTCTCGCGTCGGCTACGGCTAACAGGATTTATTTGTATCCGCGTGTACGTAGCGCTCCACGTTTCGGGGGCTCTCTCGCCAACCCCCCCTCCCACCCCGCCGCACCCTCTGTGCCAATGGAGCAGGGTACATATGTACACGTACGTATGTAGCACACCCTGCACACGGCGGTGTACCGGCGAGAGAAAGAGAGAGGAACGGAGTTAGACTAACTAACGGACTACCAGTTCATTAGAGATCGCTAAACTTTAGGGTGCACGCGGAAAGGGTGAGGATTTCGTTATCGCCGCCCCGTCTACGTTTTATACCAGCCCGTATCCCGATGGTAATAAAAATCAGCCTGGCTGCTGGGTATTCTTCTCGCGGCGGGCTTTCCGAGTCGCGCTGCCCGCGAAAGTGTAAGAGGGAGTAATTTCTTTTACGCTGGGAGAGGGTAGATTTTTGCCTGGTAACGGGGAATAACAGATGTCCGCTGACGTGTAGTGTACCTACTTAGACTTAATCCAGAACTGCGCACGAAAGTGGGAGAGGAATTAATTTCTGTTTAGAGGTAATGGGAAAGGCTAGGCTTTTGGCTGACGATGAGGAATAATCGATGTTCATTTATGTGCAGCGTGTCGATGCTATGCGTGTTAATAACTCTTTACATTTCGCGGCATAACGTGGATGCTTATGAGGTAGCCTTAGTATCCCTTAAGATGAGCACTTGTATCCCTTAAGATGAGCACTTGTATCCCTTAAGATGGTCACTGTGGAGGAACGTAGACACATTGCGGACATAATATTTCTTTATAAAATTATCAATGGCCACATAAGTTGTCCGGACTTGCTTCCCTTAGTCAGGAGCATGCGGTCTAGGCCTCTCTTTGTTTCGAGGCTACCGAAATATCGGCATCACGCGGCCGACCCTATTAACAGGGCGATGATTATTGCAAATCAACATTTCAATGGCATGGACCCCTTCCTGGGCTCCTTGACTTCGGTAAGGACGGTGCTATATAGGCTTGTAACTAACTTACACGGAGGTACTTAGGACTTAGTATTTTGTTTATCCTTTAAGTTTAGTTTAGTTAGCTTTTTTAGCTACTTATTAGTGGCTAATTTATTGTACAGCCTCTGTAATTAATACCTGGCTTTGTTTTTTTTTGTAAATCATGGGGTTTTCCCGAATAATTATTAATAATAATAATAATAATAGTAATAATTAGCGATTTGAACCTTTTGCTGAACTGGTTACTTTCGGTGAAGAGATGGCACATCGTACAATTGGGTAATTCTTCTGATTAATGTATACCTACATACACGCGTATAACTTTGTCAATTTCGGCTCGAGTAGCTTGAGACTTTCAGGGAATATTGATATCAAGATGTTGTAGTACTTCAAGAAAATATAAAAAAATAAAGATCGATTTTTCGACAATTTCTAAGTACGCCTCTCCTTAGAGGAATCCTTAATAGATTAATTCAGACAATGATATATTTACCATAGCATTCAAATCGTCATAATATTTACAACTGAAATATTAATAAACAGAGTGCAGAAACAAAGAACCATACAATATTTGTGCGATCGATATAATCTTGCACAAAGAGCGTCGGCCTACGCGAAGAATTCTTCTGTATAACATAAAACGTGTGGGTAGGTACATGCCTTCTTTGTTTAGCAATAATAATATTGCAAATATTCTTAGAAGAAAAGTGGAAGTATCACATTTAGATTCAGTAAGTAATCACATTTCAGATTCCAAGAACCTAAACGAAAAGCATAAATACTATACAGCATTGCTGTCAACCCTCCCCTGAAGGATTTCACGAAGAAGAAGCACGAAGTAACAGCGACGAAAGTGGTTTCCCAGCGATCAATCTAAAAAACTGCTGGAACTAAACGACCCCCTTCCGCTTCGTTCCTGTGATTCGCATTAGCGTATCACAATAAACTCGATACGCGAAGGACAAGCGTGTCCGTTTCTCTCGCTCGTCTCTTCCGTTCCTCCCGTGGTAGCATTAATCTTAAACGCATGCCAGTAATAATCACGCGTCTTGTGCCCGCTACGTGAAACGAACCGGCTATGTATCGTGAAACGACGACCTGCCTTCCCAAAAACGAAAACTTCCCTTGAGCGATGATGGCGCGAGGCATGTGTCCAACCACCACTAAATCGATTAAACGGGGAACGCTTGTGCGAGAAAGAAAGGAGTGACAAATAATTTTAAACATTGCCAGGATTTAATTGGATTTCAGATTGATGAACCGAAGACAAACACATCTGTCCTGAATTCTTTTAAGGACTGGATGACACCGAATAACTATTTAACCATTAGTCTCCAAATGTATTGCTCATTTACTGTGCTCGCTTCGAGATGAATTAGTGCCTACGCAAATAAGGACCTTCTCCTTCAACATCTCACCGAGGTGCAAGCTGTTCCCTACTCTATTCCTCATCGACTAAATTGATTTATCGATGAAGAATCGCGGACTGTACACGATTTGACTAAAACCCGTTTAGTCAATGCAAATATGCGCTAGACTTTACGCAACGATTAACGATTCACATCTGCATAAAGCCGATCTTGAAACTGCGGAAGGGAATGAGGATTCGGTCGACGCCAGCCGCGGTCGCTGAAAGATTCGACCGGAAGGAGTTGATTGTCGATGGACGATCGGCTCATTGGTGGTCCGGTATTGTCGGGCGTCGCGTCGAGGAGATCTTAATCGTTTATTTATGCCGGTGAATGCGCGCCGGTATCTACCTGTCGTTTCGTGGCATTGTGCCGTGACTTTAGCTCCGCCGCGAGGATGCGTCACGACGTTACAAGCCGATTTTATTTCCTGGCTTATCGTCCCATTACATAATAACCCCGACCGCTGCCCGCCTGATCGTAGATTATCGCCGATCGATAGACATCTACACCGACAACCGTTGCCTCCCCTTCTGGGGGATCGACGCCGCGAGAGGGCCTGCTATCGTTTGGTCTCACCGCCATTCAGCCTTTCTGCGGAAAGCAACGGTCATTTCCGTTTACGCCGCGAGAGCCGCGACGTCAGGTGCGCGATTAGAACAGTCATGGGATGCAGGAAGGGCGAGCGACGCGGTGGCTCACGTCCAACTGTGTGATTTGAGAATTTAGTTCTAAGGTTCGCGGCGGTTATCAGCGATTAAACACTTGGGGACAGGGGAGGATGTTTGGTGCAAGTAGCTTTTTAATATTAGAAGATGAGACAGGTAGGTAGGTACCTCTGGAAGGTGTTGCTTTTTTCATATCTAGTGTGAAAGGAAGGTGTGCATCTGAAAGGGTATGCAGTTCAGTGGCACCCCCAAAGAAAAAGGGGAAAGAACATTAATGTAACCACGACTCCTCAGTCGTGGCGCTAATTCAGGGGTGCACAGGGAGCCGTTTTTAGCGCCTAGCTGCGAGCAACCCGCCTGCCCCGTTGCTAAATTTAGAATCGGTGAGGAGAACTGCAGGACTACATATTTGTAATGTTGCCGCAACTTTGCAAAAATACACACCTACAATATTTGCGAAGACGAACATAGGATTGAACCTGCAACGTCTCTGCAATGTTTGGTGCAACATTGCAATCTTGCACCGTGCCATTGCATAGACGTTGCTGCAATGTTATGGTGCTGGGTGGCATAGCAACGAGACAGGCGGGTTGCTCGCAGCTAGGCGCTAAAAACGGCTCCCTGTGCACCCCTGCTCTAATTCAGGAGCTTTGTAAAAGGAACAGAAACCCGAATTTAATTCTCCAAAAAATTATTTATAGCCACCTAATGTATTTTATCGAATCTGCATTAAAAAATATTTTTATCCGCTGGACTCGGCTCCTCCCAAGGTTAAATCCTGAGTGCGCCACTGATGCAGTCGCATGTTGAGGTGTATCGCTGCATCCCTAACAAAAAACTATGATCATAGGAAGATAGGACCTGTTAAAATATCTAACATTCCCATCTCTCAATTTTCAGTCTTCACGTCGAAAAGAAGCGCTGGTCGAAAAGAAGCGCTGGAATCCAGTGTTCGGAATCAACCCTGTATATCCTGTGTTCAATTGATTCGCGATCCCCGCAGAATTCCAAGTGCTCATGGAACGTTTCCACGCGGCGCTCGACGGCGGGAGATAAAATCAGACCTGAAGGGGTTAAAACACACGGCGTGCGAACGTGTGCGATACCTTCGTCCCAGGTCGAACGCGTCTCTCGATGCTACGCGGCTCTGAAGTTGACGAATGTGCTAAGATCACCCGAAGGTGACTGGCAGATTGTTCGCCAGCGTTCTCAGCGGTGGTCCACGCTCGACGCGGCTCCGATCGATAGATTCTGACCTTAAACGACCGCTTCGGCACGCCTCTCGAAAAATGATAGATTCCTGCCTAACCCGATTCGGACTTCGATACAGCCCGTTTCCCGTCGATTTATCGCGGTTCGCGCGTTCCTGCTGAACGGCCCGCCGTGTCTGGTGCGCGCAGGAATTACGCGCGCTGCCGCGAACGACAGCGCGACGACGCCTATGAGAACGCGTGCGACGCTTCGGTTGCACTCGCAAATTAGTTGCCGCGAGTAAGGGGAAACTTTTGGGGAAGGGTATGCTCGTTTGCGGAATTTTCGCTTTGTATTTTCGATTGGAAGTTAACACTTCGCGGTCACGCTTCTGTAAAGTTACGCGGTGGTCACACTGGGTCCAATGGACTCGGCCGATTTTTAAACAGTTAGGGGAGAGATTTCCGTAAAATGTCAGGTCAATGCCATTTCAAAGTCAGAAACTTACCGGTATCAAGCTCCAAAGTTAAAAGGCGGATCCAATGGGCCAAGTGTGGCCAGGAAGGGTTAATTGAAAAATGAGTTGTACACTTATGGTAGTGGATTATGGTGGTGGAATATTGTGCAAAATTATATCAATAACGGTTGTCAAGAGATATACTCAAATCTGGAGAGTGAAGTGTATGATACTAGATTTATTTTAATTGTACGTACATTTTCAACGATGATACCTAAATGTTGATTGTGGTTGGAGTAATGTGGTGCAATATTTAGTAACGAGTATCCTTTCTACGCTTGACTATTAGGTGAACTTGATCTAAGTACCTATGACAATTCAGTGCTCTAGTGTAGGTACGACCAAATCCATACAGCACACTCCGTTCCAGGAAGGTTCCAGCAAAGTTGCAGGAAATTTGCGGCGCAACATCGAAACGTTCCGACAACATTGCTGGAATGTTGCAGGAATCTTCCTATGTCCGCCCCTGTGGAATATTGCTCGGCAACGCACATGGAACCTTCCTGCAACCTTCATGCAACTGAGTGTGCTGTATGGGAACATTCAACGAAGGAGTTGCCTCAGGTTTGTGATTTGAGCACAGTATTCATGTTTACTGATCATTTGGCTTTTGTGCAACACAACCAGAAAGAACTAGACGTTTCAGGGAGATAAAGATTCTAAACACCAAAGGCTTATTCCTACTTCATGAAAAACGTAAAAGATCATTTATGCTCGATCTTCTGATGCCATATAAAATTAAAAGTGCAAAACAAAAGCTTCGATGAAAACATACCTATTTCAATCCACTTACCAAACAACTCTACCAAAGAATCTCAAACTGTGATCGCTAAGCAAGGAGATTGCACTCATTACTAAATAAGCAAGAACACAATAGTTTCTCGAAAATACTATCCAAAGATACGTAGTATTTTATATATCCAATTAATTGTCTGAAAACTATCGAGAGTGCAACCCTGGTTTGACAAGTTATACCTACTAACCCGAAAAAAGTTCCCTTTTATGGTACCTACAGGTGGAAGCTTCCGTGGCGCCGTTGATGAGCTGAACGGTCGCGCTACCGAGGCGGCCATTCCACAGATCCCTTAACGATCGCATCGTCGATCGTAAAATCCGCGATCGCTGATTAGCCGAAAGCCCGTGCCACAGGGGTAGGAAGGACGTCTGAGCGGCGAGGTAAATTTCAAGGTCCTGCCTTAACGACGGGGGCGTGTTTACGGTAGGCAATGTCCCCTAGTTTTTGTCCGCGTTTAGGGCCCGGCATGGCGGCGCTCTTAATCAAAGTTTGATCGCCACGAGCACCCCTCTTGCGCCCTCCCCTATCCCGGCGTGCGCAAAGATCCACGGATGTTAGCGAGAGCGGCTCGCGATCCTTTATAATTGCGGCCTTGCCTCCTGAGGAGCCGGGCTGAGATTATAAATCAAGCAATCAACCGCCATAAAAGTCCGCCCACGCGAACCCGCGACCCTCTTTTTCCCGCGATCCAGCCACGATTTTTCTTCTTTTCTCTTCATTTGGCTGGGGGAGAAGTGAGCTGTGCAGGGGACCCGCGGCGCGGCGGCGATGGGCTCGCTTGAATCGACCTGATGGGTGAAACGCGACAACACCCCCATCGCAGGGATTATTGGTACTGGTAGCAGGGAATTCTGACGCATTGTTGCTGCGTCTGAGAGGGAGATAAGAGTGGTCTTAGCTCTTTAATTACTTGCAGAGGGAGGTGTTTCGTGGCTGAGGATATGTTCTGGGTTAACGCACATCCAGACGCTGATGCATGTTGCAGTGAAACACTGATGCAAGCATCGTGATGCAGGTTTCATGACTCTTGCGTCAGTTTCAAGTCGCCTCCACATTACTGATTCCTGACAGTTTGTGATCTGACGCGGACGCGGAAACACCTTTTTAAAAATGAGTGATTCTATTCCAACACCAGTGTTATTAGCAATAATAGGGGGTGTACTAATTATAAAAAATAAAAAATTGAAAGCCAAAAAGAAAATGAGCAAACAGATGGTTCATTGGGAGAAAGAAATGTTCTACTTTTGCGTTACTAAAAGAATTGAAAGCAAACGAACCGGGTGATTTTAAAAACTATTTAGGGGAGACCGGGGCAAAGCGGGGCCGGAAATGTTTGAAGTCGAATACAATTTTTCCCTTTCAATAAAAATGTGTGGAAATAGATTTATAATATAATTTGAACATTACTATTGATAAGTGACGAATAGCAATACTTAAAATAAACTTAAAGTATATTAAAATTCAACTTGAAAAGAAAATGCCAAAACGACCACTTTACCCCATATACATATGGGGTAAAGTGAGCTACTATCTGGGGTAAAGTGAGCTGAAATAAAATACGAGTTTTAATGAAGGATATAATTATAAAATTAACTTTATTGGAACTTTTAAACTATTTAAACTATTTATTTAAAAATATATTTCATTAATACAAGTTTAACGTTAATAATTTGTACTTTGTAATTTTGAACTTTGTAATTGTAAACACATTTTCTTCTGAAAATGAGTTTTTAAAGGAACTTTGTTTGCATGAACAGTCTGACATATTATTACTAAAACAAATACATACATAATTATTAATAAAATACGTACTTATACTATCTAAATAAATTTTTTAACAAAAACATTATCTATATTCCTATCACAATTTTTTTTTCAAATGGGCTACAATAATTTTTGGCAGACAGGTTTCACATAAAAATCTTTTCTTTGCAGCTCAGTTTACCCCGGTCACTTTGCCCCGAATGTGTACTCAGTGGAAAATGAATTATTTAATAATGTTAGGATTAATGTTTTCTCAAACGCGTGTACATGTATGTTTATAAGCTTGTTATAAACACGCAGAAAAAATTTGGAGTTAAAATAACACATTTAACACTCATTTATCCAAAAAGCTAAATTGAAAACAAAACCAATTGGAAGTCTCTAAAACTTCATTTTTAATTTTTTAAATGAATTTCCATTTTTCGATATCTGAATGTGCATAATTATCATTCGGATATTACACACATTTATTACGTCACCATAATTTGTAAATATATTCTTTTGTTAAAGAATAAATTAAGAAAGTTCATTTTACCCCGAGGTTCACTTTGCCCCGGTCTCCCCTACGCATGCACGATTACGCTTTCGGGCATCTATTGGAGAAAATTCGCCCACGCATTGAAAAGCGCCGACTCCGTATTACAAGAAAAAAAATGTTGAAATGTAAAAATGTTAAATTTAATATTATATAACAACATGTTCCAAAAACCCACCAATGTTCCCTCAGTGTGCAGTACCTTAGACAATTCTGCGTAAGCATCCATAGAATGAAAATCAGCCTGAAAAATCAACCTCCCCCTTTGAGAATTACGTATAACAACCCCGTCGAAAAGGGGGAACCCCTTTCCTCTTCCAGCGCCACCACACAGTAGGTACACCAGCATTTAAGAGCCACTAATGGGACGGAGTTTGGATACCCTAACGTACGCTCATCTCGAAATTTGTTACCTCGCATTCCAAGTTATCGCCACCTCCCCCGACTGGCCAGCGGGATGGCACCTACCCTCGAAAATCTCGTGGCGCGATTGCGATTCGCCACGCCAGACCTCTCTCTCTCTCTCTCTCTCTCTCTTTTTCTTCGGCTCTTCGCGCGGCAGACAAACCGACCAGCAAAGACGATTGTTGCGCCAACAAAATACGCGAGCCGGGCCGAGGTGAAAAGAAATCAGGACCAGTCTGGGACCGGAGCATTGTCGCGGCTAGGACCGTCCCGTATATATATAACCGAGGAGTTTAAAGAGCACAATGCACCATAAATCAGCGATCATCGCGCGTTCCCTCGCGTCGCCCGATTCAGGCGGAACGCGCGTGGGCGGCGTTCTCGCACGCGCGCCCCCGAATCGCCGAATCCCGTATCTTATCGTCGATTTTCCATTCTTTACGACCACCTGATAAGTAAGCCCGAATCCTCGGCAGCACGCGACGATTGTAATTCACGAGCTTTCCCGATGTTTATGCCTCTGCGCCTCCTGCATTCGAGGACTTCCGGCGCAAGCATCAGCGCCTTTCGTACCCCAAACTGTGGGGTGGTTCGAACATTGTGTAGTGGGCAATTCTGTGAGCCATTAGACGGGCATGAATCTTGCGAGATAGAGGGGTGCTTTTGGAACGTGTCTCTGTTTTCTGGTTTCTTTAAGATGTTCTGGGGGATGCAAGAGAGGATCCTATGTCTGGCTGAACGTAATCAATGCGAAGGGTAATTGAGGACCTTGCAGCTCCATTTTTTACAGTTGTTCAGTTATGACGTGTAATTGTATATGTAAAATATATTTACATCGTTTGGTGCACGTTCGATGGAAATCCGGTAACAAATGAGCGATTTAAGTATTGGAAATTTTGAATCGGCACGGCAGCTTCTAATTTGAAAAATTCGCCAAAAATAGAAATTGAAACTTATCAACTCAATAACTACTAGGTACTTATTGTGGGAAATATATATATTTTGCAATTAGTGATTTGTCTAATTTACTCGGAGTTGGTAAAGATGGAGCTGCACTCCTCTTGCTGCTAGGGACACTACATATAATAAGAATCTGGCCACAACCCAGTGTCCGCCATGTTTGGGCTAAATCCTACGAGAGAGAAAAAGATATACACCATTTCACTCTTAACAACTGGGAATTTTTTTCTTCGAATAAATAAAAATATAGGGCTTGGATGTTTTATATATTTTTAAAGCAATCTTTATTTTGCTAAAATTTTTTTTTATGAAAAACTACAAAATCACTTCCCGGAACACTGCAAAAAAACTGGCCCACACTCCCGGGAATGACTGGATCATATGAGATGAAAATACAAAAAAGATATATAAACAAGAATATATTATCTTTGACCTAGCGTAGGATTTTCGCAAAATTCGAATTATTTTGGAAATTATAGCAGTTTAAAGAGTTGACTTATATTTTTTACATAAAAATTTGCACTGAAATGCTTGCAAAAAAATCGAATAATTGAAATATTCCAAAAATCCTACGCCTTAACCCTTTATCGCGGAACGTATCATACTCCCTTTGAAAGTTGAAGAAATTCGCTGTTTGCACCAGATTAGTACACGTTTAGAGTAGTTTTATTCATTGAAGAAAAATTGACCTTTCTGAACCTTGTATTTACTCATTTTACGCATCTTAACCCCTGAAAACCTATTGTGGTATGGACGTGTTTAACATTTCCGCAAAAGTGACGAAACGTGCTTCAATTATTTGAAGGTACGTAATAAATTCTTTTGGCAACTAAATCAATAAGCAATTATTTCTACAAAGATCATTTTAGTGTATTATACCAAACTCTTCTCTTATTATCTTTAAACTTTAAAATGGCTCCTGTCTAAATCAGAAACGAAGAAGATCACTCCAAATGTTTAAATATCTCGCAATCCCAACATCCTCAAAATCACCAGCTGATATAGTACCTATGCTATCGAAAAATACAGCACAAAAGTCTGCCAGATGCGCTCATGTTATTCCCTCGATGAAACCAAGAGAACGGAATTTATTTATTACAGTATTCTTGGAATTATTCTGAAGAATCCACTACCTGCATGAATCAAACTCGTTATCACATATATGTATGTACGTAGGTGCTTCATGAATGGTGTATTGGAAATGGTCCCTTTCATTTCGGATTTCTTTCTGCGATGCTTAAGTTTCTAAATGAACGTACCTATGCACAGTATCCAGGGAGATTGGTATTCTATATGCGCCTCGTCTATCGTATTATGCATGTAAACAGATAGACGTGCATCTAGTTCGCAAATGATCGAAACGTATTCTGATTTGTATTCGCTCGCCGTGCAGGCCCAATCATTCTATTTGCCAGCGGATGAGACGAAACGAAATGAAATTTAGAAATTCGGCTTATTCTACTCGCGAACGCGTCGGCTTTATTACTTTCATAATAATCATCCGCTTCCTCTTTGGGCAGAACGGCGAATGAATATTTGATTAATTCGCCCCGAGCTGCTGAGTTTCGCGGATGTTTCTCGTAAAATACTGTGTATAACGCCTTCCATCCACTCGAGTGGACTTTTTCTTAATGTTTCGCGGCAGTGATCAGCGAGCTGCTTGAAACGATTAGAGAACTGACTAATTAGGTGATTTCATCCCCCAAAAAAGGAATTAATGCTTTCAGAACAGTTTATACTGCGCGAGGTACCCCTTGATTGGGGTATTATTATTCATAATGAACTGTAAATAGAAATAAGACATTCTGTATGAAGAAATATTGAAAATAAAATATTTTCCCAACATTATACTGATTTCGAAGATTTCTGTTGAGAGGGTAGGTAATTCTGATTTAATTGATTGATCTCAGATTTGTAGCGATAACGGTGGGGCGCATAGGAAAATAGAAATTCATTCGAAATATCTCCGATATTATATGCAAATCCGAAATACAGTAAATCATGAGGAATACGTGCCGTATTATAGGAATTTCGAGGTAGGAAGCACAAAACTTATTGTTAGTAACACAGAAGGAAATGAACGAGAAGCTCAAGACACATACGCGAAATAATAGGGAAATTGAAAACTCCTGTGAAACAAAGCGCGAAATGATGTTAGCCCAATGATCTGCATGTCGCGCCATCTATTGGGCAAACGAAGGAACTGTGACTACATACGCGAGCACCCCTCTCCATATGTTTCTCCGTTTAGGCTGCCATCGGCACCATTCGGCCGTTTCCGTAGTTCCGAAATAAAAGTGTTCCGCGTTCTATGAAACCGCGTTATACGACGGTTATCGCAGTTTTTCGCGCTGTATTGGGATCTATCGTGCATAAAAGTGTAGAGTAATTAAGAAACGTGGGGAAGTAAATTAATGATACAAGTTTGCAAGATTCGCGACGGGACAGGGTAAAAATTTCACCTCGCACAATTGTCCCGGTGGCCACTTCCAACAGTACTTAAATTGTAGAATAGAAACGGTTGAAATTTTGATTCTCATTGCGAGAGACGAGTTGAGTTAACAGCAATTACTATGTATTATATTGCGCAGTATTTAGTATAAAGTACATTTCGAAAGAAGCAGTACGCGTATTCGTCTTATGCAGACGATTTATCTGATATATCGAGAGATAATAATGACGCTGATGGACATATAGATTCTCAAAACACTTTATCGTCGCGCGTTTCGCGCATGCGTCAGTCGCTAGCTATGGGCGGTTTTCAACCCTGAAGGAGAGAGAGGAGGAAAAAGATAAAAAGACTATATAGTTCGTTGGGCAATATAAAGCAAAAGGCTTTGAAACGCCATCCTGTTTAACAGGAAAAACAAAAATACAAATACAAATACAAATACATTACGATTTGTTACCAGCGGCCGTAGCTGTGATGGAAAACACCGGTTCTCGCATTAGATTACTGAAGTTAAGCATCACGGGGCGGTGTACTGGGGAAAGGTGGGAGACGACGACCACTTTTTCCCGGTGCGCTGCTGAAGGAGAGAGGAAGGAAAAAGAATGGGACTTTTATAGTGCGTTGGACAATATAAGGAAAAATAAGCTTGAAACGCCATCCTGATTAAAACACAGGAAAAACAATAAAACAAAACATTACGATTTGTTGGTATAACGTATCTTAATAATTCAGTAGTAACATGGTTAGGTTCGGATAGACAGATGTATATCTAAATTTCATACGTATGTCGGAATTAAGAACATAGAGTAAATTCGTGATTGGTACTTACATATAATTATAAAAGTTAAAAGCATAGAATATTCCATAAACCTTCGATAAAGTGTTAACGTAGGCCGAAAGTGGAAAAGCTGGTAAGAAGAATAGTTGTTTACTGAAAAGGTAAACGGTTTAATTTGTCGCGAATATTACTTGCAATTCATTGCTAGTAGATCAAAGTTAAAGTTTGAATGACGCGTTAGTACAGTAAAATTCGTTTTCATTAAATTCTTCGATACGCGAGCGATGATCTCGTAAAAGTAAAAATAATATGTATATATATGTATATAATATGTATATAGCTGGAATGTGATATATAGGAAGGGGCAAACGAAGATGTGTTGCATAAGTGTGTGCAAGAGTGTGCTAGCGTGCCTCTGCTGCTGCTGCACTTGAATATTGCGCGCCGGAAGTTGACGAGGATTACAAAACCACAACTGCCCATACCTCGAGACCAAAACCTCAAATTGCAGAATGGTAACGCATATTTTGAGTTTGATTCAGGGTATGCCATATTTTTGGGGACACCCTGCATATATATATATAATAAATAAACTCCAAAAAATGTGTTTATTATGTAATTATGTAAAACGACTAACGACTTTACAGATCTATTTTTTAACATAAAAAAAGTAATCACTATTGAATACATATTTTATAAAATTTGATTATGCATTATATTATTAAATATTATCTTTTATCAACTTTCTACAGAAATGAATTAGGGAAATACATTCTACTCATTTCACCGAATTACTTTTCTAACGGCAGTTTCGTAAAGAATCATATACTTAAAGAGCCGTTTCTACGGCGATTAACACTCGTTAAATAACAATTTGTCACGTGACATCCTCGGTGGAGGAAAATAAGTATCGTTCTGAATTCAGAGGAATTACGCAGTATGCATGATCAATCCTAGACGCGATTTTCACTCTCGAATTACCAGTAATCGATGATGTTTTTTTAAACATTGACGAAAATATTGCTCGTAAATTCTAGCCAGCTCGTTCAGTGAAATGAGATTCGCAGAGTAACATAGCAGATACGCCGTTTATGCAAATATAACATCACTTTATTTTATAAACGTAGGACGAACGACGCAGGTCATTACAAAAATAAGATTACAAAATATAATATTTCACTTAAACACAATACATAATTATTGCGCATACAAACGATAATAATCTATTACTGCTTAATCGTTACAAAATGTATATCAAATCAGCCAGTATTACAGACGCACCCATGCACTTCGGTTGCTTCCTTGTTTCATTTTCGTGTTTTTCGTTTCGCTTAACATCTATTGGACTACCCTTTCGCGTTTTCTTCGTTAAGAAATCTTCACTGAATATCAACTTACCGATAAATGCTTTCCCCCCGAGCATCCAAACGTTTCATTTTCTCTTGGATATAACAAGATTCACAACATTAATATGGCTGAATGTTTCATTTACAGTCCAGTTATACGATTTTCTTTCAACCCCTAACAAGAAACACCCTCACTTCGTGCAACTATTATTGCGTATCTTTACGCTCATGTACTTTCAGTTGAATGGAAATAGAAAATCAGTAAATGAAAACACTAATAGAATTATTGCCGTTTTTTAAAGCGTTAACATTCGATTCAGTAGTTTGCTGATTATTTTCAAGATTAAATGTGTTTCCATTCAAGTACCATACAAAATTCGATAACAGTTTCGCCGGATTCGATAAAAGATTGATAATCGATTTCTTAGAAAATGTTATCGTTGAATTATGCGAAAACACTTTCATTGAAATGGAATTTCTTATCGACAATAAATAACCGTTTATCTATTAAAGAATGATAACATTCAAGAGCCTAAAATCCATATCTTTTCTTGTTAAGGGTTAATAATCTCTCTCAATCTCATCATTTAATGAAGAAACCATGGATATAAATTCAAATTCTATCCATCCCAGCCTCCCGCGTGAGAAGTACAGGAATTTTATTTCGCCAGAACGTAAAACATTTGCGATCAGTTTCAAACAACCATTTAGAACGAACGCTTTAAACACAAATTGTTCGCGGAAGAATGTTCACCTCTATTCCTAAGACCACAATTTACAACATTGAAACAGAAGAGAAAGAGAGAGACTAACGATATCGAGAACATATAGCTTCGAGAAATGTTCAAACATTCCATTCTAGTCGCTTTGTTTATGTGGTCAGTTCTGTACAGAGTTCCGTGTGCACTGTTATGGCGAATTTAAACTCTTGCCTGCCAACGCAGCTGCCTTAGAAAGCACTATTTGGATGTCCATCGAAGGAAAATTCTAGACACACAATAAAACGCATTAATCATTAACACCGCGGAAATATTCGAAGCACACATTCTACTTACTTGCAAGAGCTTAACGTTCGTAGCAAAGTCGCCGGCGAGTAGTTGGTCCCTCAGTAGCCTGAAAAATCACGCGGAAACATTCATTCGCGCTTCTAGGAATCGAAATTGGCTCGAACGGAGCGATGCTTACAAAATCATGGCACAGCAAATGTGAATTAGGAAGCTGAATCTGCTCTCGTCAGCAAACAGTGAATCCCAAATTCTCATAACATCCGGTAACGGAAATTCTTGCGAGAGGAGTAGAGTTAACCATCTGATAGAAATTGATCATTTACTCGACCGTTTCATTGACGATATCGTGCTTTCATTGCCGTAAATTCGATAAGGAATTCTAATTAATTCGATCTACCTAAAGCTGTAATATTGCGGGCATAATTCCTGCTGATGCAAACGTAGCCAAACCTCAGGATCGTTAGCTTTCACTTGCGTCGTCAGTTTACTCATCATAGAGTTAATCCCGAACTCCGCCTCATCCAGCGATTTTATAAAGAAATCGCGGATCTCGCTCATCAAATTGGTGAAGCAGAAAAAGGTGTCTGCTTCGGCGTGTTCTAGGAGGAATATTCACAATGTAAAGTCCCAAGAACGCGTGGTCCAGCTATTTATCATTTACCTCTCCACTTTTGGTCAGGGTCACAAGCGAACGCATGATATATAGGGCCAACAATTTCGTTCATGCCCTGCACGTAGCCTTGGCCTGGATTCAGCTTAGCATACAGGAAAAGTATTCTTTCTAAAACCTCCCAGTGTGCCTCGCCACCCTCGGCCAGTGGTGCATAATCCTCCGCAGCTTTCCTAATCGAAACTGCTATCTACAAGAAAACATGAAGCAACCTTTTCAGACATTCCCTTCTGGGTTACCTGGTCGAATTAATCAAACCGTGTTACCTGCTGCTTTCCACATCAGCGTAAAAATATAAAAAAACACAGTTAGTCCTGTTATTCTCTTACGGTGCTCGCAGATCTAATTACCTTAGTAACGCCGAGTCCCTTCCTCTCCACATTCGCGCTTCTCAACACTGTGTGCTGCACTCTGTGATGCAAGCGTTTCTGCCCACTGGCATTCACAATCTCTTCGCAAGGGTGATCTGTACCTTGCTGAAAGAACGATATGTCTGGACACAGTCTCCTGCAAAGAGGTTTTATTCAATGCCCTTAGAAGTAAGTAACTACGGTCGCATTCGGTGGAAACGTCACCTAACATCCTTGTCTATCTGCAGGAGGACTTCGTTGTCCTTAAAGTAGGTTTGCCATTTGCTATCAGGATTTAAGTTCAATGGATGATCGTGGAGTGTAACGTCCACTCTTTCGCCATCATTATTCGTTTCCCCCGGAGTAACAATGAGATCCTCTGTAAATGATAAACACGAGTATGACTCGTTTAATACTTTCGTTAGTTTCTTTCGCATTGTAAATGGAATAAGGGTAGCTAGGCCTACCAATGAAAGTTTTATAAAGTATTCTCTTGCGCGTGAGAGTTTCAGACCAACTGGCCCTTGTTGGAGGCAAGTAGTTTAACAACAATTTCCAACACAATGGTCTCAGGCCCCCTTCGTCCGGAATTCCTAAAAGTAGTAACTGATTAGCGCAATTCGGAATGTTTCTAAAGTTATCGCGTGTAGTTGGCTGCACAGAGAAAGTATGCAGCATCCAGCGTGACAGACAAAGGGGATTAAGATAGACACAAAGACTCATACCATGGAAGCACAATCGTTTCAGACTGACGAGATCTATTTCCTCGGCGTTCAGAACATCGTCGAAGTCGTTTAATCTGAAACAACGAGTTTCTTCACTGAATAGTTTTCGGCTGACTAAAAAGCGCGATTGATTACCTTTTTCGTAGAATACTCATCGCGGCTGCGTTTGACACGTGCGTTGCTTAACGAGAGCTCCGCTGTGCTCTTATCGGCATTTGATAGGCGTGTGGGCGTACAGTGATAGAAGTACCGTCTCCTCACATTATTGTCAGCGACCTGCCAGATTGACAGGCGAAATACCCGCCATTTTTTTACCTCCCGTACAGATTGGCTGTCTTTTATGTTGAACAGTGTTTTAAGGCTGTTATTTTAGGAAGCGGAGAAATCGTTCTTATCATTACAATATGGCACTTTATGCTCGCAGCTATTAAATACATACGAGCTATAGTTTCTGCGCGAGTTAATCTGACTTATGCCTAACCTATCTGACGAACGTCTATGTTAGGTAGAAGAGATCGTCCCTTTAGTGTATGCAGACTTAATTTTTCTTTTTATTCAGTTCGTGACAAATTAATATCGAAATATTGGCTGAAGTTTGTAAATCTGCTCTTGTCTCTTATTCGTACGGGTAGAATCGGGTGATATAAAGTATTGTAACATAGGTAGTAGAATATAAACATAATCAACTGTTTGCCGAATAATGCCTGTAGCCCAGGCGATGTATGGAACAGACATTACTCTAATGTAAGCTTTTGTCACATGGATTGGGGGATCCTAAGCAACGGGGTCTCTTATAATTATTACCGTCTTATTCTCTATGCTTTGCCTAAAGTCCTCTTCCCATAATCGTGTCGCTTGCAACATTATCGATTCAGATCATTTATTTATTACTCAATGCTTCATGGTGGCGCTTATTCAGGCGCCACCAATAGAATAGATGAATATTTCGTTAATTTTTAAGTTTAATGAGAAGATGCAGTGCTGATTTGCGAATTAATCGTTTATTAGTATAAAGAATTAAAACAAAACAAAACAGGTTGTCTAAAGGACATTAGTAAAATCGCGGGACAGCAAATGTACGAAGGAAATTATTCTTGTATGGCTGCATGTTTATATAAACCTTGCTGTTATCTCGGCTCACTCGTATTGAAAATATTCGACATGTACTACCGACTGACGCCGAAAATATCTTGGAAATACATTAAGTTGATCGAACCCCACTTTGCGGTTGCCGCGGGGTGGTCAACCCCACCACATTACGCTACCTAACCAACGATCGTTATTCGAATCGTGGCGGTTGAAGTAATGAGACATATCTCCACTACGGCTTTGCTTTATTATTTATTCGATTTTTATTATCCAATATCAGGATATCTCAAGAAATATCTGCTCGGTTTCCACGCTTCTCCGGTCATTGATAATTATAACATTTATTCGTCTTTTATAATGGAATTACAATCTTTCGCGATATTTTTCGAGTCAACTGCTGTTTAATTATAATAGAGATGTATTACTTTTAAAATGATTGTATTATACTTATTTCATGTTTTTCTGTCGCAGATATGTATGCGCCTGGAAGCTATTCGATCGGATGGGATAGAGGCGCCACTAATGGCGCCAAAATTTGAATCGGTTGCAACAGAGAGGTGACCTTTTACGTACATACAATTTATATCTTTTTGTGCTTTTTGCATGTAAGCATGACGCAGACTTTTATAATCGATCAGTGTTAATATTAAATGGGAACATATTAACTCGAACTTGTTTATTACAATTTGCTTGCTGTATTCAAGATAGAAGACTTTGGCTAGATAACTGATAAATTTTTACTAAAACTCGGATACTCATGCGCAATTAAATTGCCTTATAATGATTTTCACGAATCTATCTTTACAAAGCCCTCGAAATTACAAACTTTACGTTTGAACATGCCATTGATGCATGATTTTAATTCATGAATTTTTATATCTGCAACGAGCCTTGAAAAATTATCAAAATCGCGATGCATTTTATAATAAAACTTGAAATATGAACGTGCTTGCAACTCTGATGATGAAAGCCTTTTCTGTTTTTGAATTTAAACAATTATTCATAAATATTATTTCCTGTACATGTAAATAATTTCAATAATAATTCATGAATAATATTATTACTTAACGTTGGCATTGACAAGAAAGTCACAAAGTTACTAATATTAACAAAATTACTATTTTCGTAACAAACACTCGATTTAATGGACCAAACCAGGGCTGAGAAATAAACAGAATAAATAGAAAAAGAAGAACACAAGAGAATTGTGTTCATTGAATTCTTCCACCGTTCCCCCTATAAATCTTTTCCTACAGCAAATTTGGTGATCACGCGCAATGCGGTCGGCATTTAGAGCCAGTGCTCGTTGCTCAGAACTACACCCCCATCTACCACGCGCTAAATCGTCAAAAGCCAAACTTTGGTCCAAACCATAATAATATAAAAATCACAGACAAATTTCTTTTCGCTTATACTCACCAACCCTCGCGATCTCTTAACACGAATAACATCCTGGGAGTTTTGGGGAAGTCAGGAAACATTATCTACGGATGCGAAAGACAAAAGACAGGCTAACATTGTTTATTACTTTTTTGTATTCAAGGTATCTCGAAGTAATATTACAAGCAATAATATAATCAAATGTAATGAATAAAAAGCGACGAAACTAAACATCAGACGTTACACCTCATTCGTTATTGGTCACAATTCTCATTCTCGAATGATTGATTCCATTTTTCTTTTGCATTTACGGTTCTTGTTCTCGTTTTTAAATGTTTTTCTCTCCCTTTCGCTCTCTCTCTCTCTCTCTTTCTCTCCCTCTCATTAATAATTTGTACTTCTCTATTGGCGCAATCCCTTGCCTCTCTAGTTCCTAAGAAACCGGTCGATTGCTTCACCAACGTCGACAGATTTGCGAGGTTTCACTACACGTTACCTTCACGACGACAATAATGTTATCAAACGATGCAACTCGACTCTTTAACCGATCGGCGAACAACCTCGATCTTTGGAGAAATCAGCGAGGAGGAGAAGTTCAAAGGAATTCGTTTTTCGAACCGTATTAAAAGCTTACGCCCATTTCGGCGAAAGGAAATGATCTCTGGCTCGCCGCGAGGACACTTTCAAACGCACGGCTGAACGGGGAAAAGAGAAACCAGACAACGAATCGAGTCGCATCGTCGCGAAATTTCGCCACGTCGACGAGCACAAAGAAAGTCGCGGAAAGGCGAGAGCTTCCTCGTGGTCGTCCACGTCGACGCGTTCAATAGAATCTGGTCGATTAACAGTAAAATGAACGTGAGTCGTAATAAATCTGCTTCGCCTCCTTCTTATTTACCAGTCGACAATTATACACCGCCTTCTAATGGATGGTTACCTGGGAATATACAAAGTACGTAGAAAAAGAAGGAGAAAGTAAAACGCCTTCCTATGAATTAAAATGCCTTGCACTCGTAAATACGCGAATGTATCGCGTGTATGTATAGCTTAGAACGCATTGCTGGCGATTTATGGCGCGCCCAGTGGGAGCCAGCGACTTCAATGCGTGGGGCCTAACCAGTGCAGTTGAACATTGGGATTCGAAAACGTGAAATGGCAACTCCCGACACCTTCGACCCTTTGCGTTCCATTTTCTTCCCCTTCGTCTTTGCTGTGTTGCGAAGCCTACAGTTCCCCGATTGTTCCTCAAGCAACAATTTCGCAAAAGGAATTCCAGCGGGCAGTGCTTTGAAGTGTAAAACTGCCGAACGACTCGCAAATAGAAAATCTCCATTACCCGGCTCGGTAAATAATAAAGAACTGCTGAAGATTACGCTTGGAAACTGGTCGCAAAGCGTCGACGCAGCGAGGCTCGAGGATCTTCATGGCTGAGCGTCTAAAAGCTGCGGGAGAATTTCGAGGGCGTGCCAGAAAATCGCCCACGTTTAATATTCTCGTTACTCTTTAATCGTAATGTACCGTTACAATGTTCGTATAACAATAAAGCAATATGCAAATGGTATGAAGACTTCTTTTCTCGAAGGGTGGCTGCTCGTTCGGCGCGTTCCGTGCATCGCGCGACTCAAGTAACACGTATCATGTAACAATAAAACATTGCACTTCCACCTGTCCACCGCGCATATATTTCTCATCTATTTCTCGTGTATCCTGAATTCTTATTTCTGCCTATCGTCCACTCTGCTCCTTTCTCTCTTCATTCTCTTTCGCGACACGCCCGTTTGCATCGTCGATCCCACACGCCCTGCTCGACGACACTTATTGCTGATCGACGCGGTGCAACGTTTCATCGCCGTCTATACAATAATACACGCTATTTATATATAATAAATTATCTTTCGTATAGGTGTAACGCGTTATCCGGCGAGATAACGCGCCATCTCGAATAGTATTCTTTACAACGCGAGCATGTGTCCACTAGCGCACGTTCGATGGTCGAGTCGTTTTCACGCGCAACGTATCACCTCCCTCTGTTTTATCAATATGGTTTCCGCGTACCTCTCTCTGCATTATCTCGTTTCTGACGCCCCCGCGCATCTGAAAACGACCGAACCTCGAACCCGTTGCGTCTGCACGAAACATCCGCACCGAGCTTCCATCGACGCTTCTCTGTCCGTCGATGTAGTAACCAAGTACAGCTTAATCCTAACGAACGACTCGGGCGAACGGGAAATCGCTGGACGCGGTCTTGACTCCTCGAGGGTCGTAGAGCTCGCCAGTTTGTCGATTATCAGAGCGCGATTATAGTTGTTCTTCTAATTCGTCTTGTCAGTTTAATTTGTGTGGGGTGAGACATGTAATTCCGAGAGGCTACCGAACAGAAAATGGGGAAATGGTTGCAGGGTTTAACAATGCCTTAATTCCTACGGTATCACTTTATTCGTAAGTGTCTTCTTCGGGATACCGAAAAAAGGTTTCGGGCGAAAGTTGAATGATTTCGAGGAGAGTGTATACCGAAGTACACAGAGTTTTCGTAGGTGGAAGTATATTGGAAACGTGAAGATCAACTTCGTTTTTTAAACAGCAGTATATTCATTTTAATTTATTAATCAATTTTTGCCCGAAATTTTCTTTCAACGTCGCCAACAGTTTCGACGGTATTCGTGTAAATGACTTTAAACGAGGATGCTGGATATATTTCTTCCTGGGTCCTGATGGGAAAATTTTAAATACCGAAGAAGATAGGTACCTTATAGATAGATTTTTAGTACTTTAAGATAGATTTTTTAATACACGAAACATTTGCAGGCGCAGAGAAAAATACCAGCACAAGGCTTAAGTGTTATTAAATCATTCAAGTTGTCTCTTTACCATTCTCCTCTGTTGCCATCAACGAGGGGTGGATATTAGAGCCGTTCGGGTACCCGAATAAAGCGAGCCGAGCCTGGCTCGGTTCGACTGACCGAACCGAGCCGGTACCCGTCCCATCCGAGCGGCCCGAAAAATCCGGGTAGCTCGAATTTGTTTCGGATGGCTTGAAAGATCCGGGTAGCTCAAATTCTTTCGGATTTTCCAAGTCACCTGAAGCAATTCGAGCTACCTTCTTCTTCCGAGCGGCCCGAAACGATTCGGACTCCCCGGATTTTCCAAGCCGCCCGAAACAAATTCAAGCTACCCGGATTTTTCGGGTACTCGGCAACCGAGTCCCGGCTCGGTCCGAATTTCAAGCTGCTCGAATATTCGACTACCCGGGCAGCCATAGTGGATATACGGTCTAATCAAATTCCACGTCTCACCCAATATTATACATTCATTCTTTCCACCTGACTAGCACGATTTCTCTTGGAACACTATTTCCCGCGTTTAAATATTTATAAAATACCGTGTGTCAGTGCCGGGCGAGCTCTCTCGCGTCGACTCGCGGGCCTAGAAGAGTCAAGGGAGCCAGTGGAAAAGCGCAATAAAAAGTCAGCCAGCTTTCCAAGGTTCGCTCGAGTCGCTTCAAGTGCAGTCGGTGTGTCTCGCTCCTCTTTCTTCTCGGTTTTCTTCCTTTTTTTTCTCAATAATTACGACGCTTAGAATATAGCATTTTCACCACTGTTACACGCGCACGCTCGCATTCACTCTGCTTCCCACGCATTCGTCGTCTTTTCCTCTCTTCCCCTTCGATCGCACGCTAGTTCTATCTAATCTCGCGCTTCTGCTTCTCGTCGCCGTGGAGTCTTTCTCCCGCCGGTCCGAAGAATGAACGCGATTCTTTTTTTGGATACCTCTGGTTCCCTTAAACGTTACGTTTTACGCCGAACAGTTTCGACTTCTCGTTAATACTTTGATGACCGGAATACAGTTATCCCCGCTGGAAGTCATTAGCTTTAGCTCCTTTCGAGGAAACGTTCGCTGAAAGGGGTGCGAATAACGACGACAATAAATAAACGCGTGCGTCGTTAATTCTCGCGTGTCGAAGAAATGAGCACGGAAAGAAGTCAGAAATCGCAACGGGGATCGACAAGGCGGCGGGAAGCTCGCACTGCCTATTTGCCTCCGCCATCGATCCCGAGGCTGCATAAATACGACGATCAGAAACTTATAGAAGAATATTCAGGGGGTAAATCACGCGCTAATCAAGCGATATTTAATCGCAGAACAGAAGTGTTCACTCGCTGCGAGCAATGTTCGTGGAATAGATTGAAACAGTCGCATATAACGAGGGAAGGGTTCGGAAGTATCCCCCATTTTATTTGAAATCTCTTTCACAGGATGGTGGTGCAAATTCCTGCTGCTGTGTGCAAAATATTAGCTGTAGATATTCGATAATTTCAGAGATAAAAAATTGTTAATTTATCACAATTTAATGTGTCTCCTTTGAGAGTTATTATTTTTACCAGCGACGGGCAGTTAAACTTCTATCCTGAAAATTAATATAAATTCATTCAGGACATGAAGCTTCGAACAGCTTCGAATATTATTTGAAGGCGGAAGCTTTTAAAACTAGTGGTGGAGCACTATCGATGGTACTATCGATAGTCATCAATGGTCCTCACTATCGAAAACTATCGATGGCTTATTTTCGCTATCGATAGTTATCGGTATTGAAAATTGTGAGTTGATTTCCGTGCAGTTCTGATCGCTTTGCTTAAGAACTGCTGCAAAAGCTGATGAAGCATTAAACTGGAAATAATAATTTTTGTTCTAGATCAATTATTTCTACTTAGCATAATAATAAACAAAAACATCGAAATTCATTAGAAAAATATTGATAGTTTCGATGTACATATCGATCTTCAAATGTCGATTGTAAAAACATCGATGTATCGTTACCATCTCTACTTCAAGTTCAAATTTTATTGTAAATTATTTAAACTTAAGGTTCGTAATACAGTTATTAAATTTTGTAAGATTGAAGAAAAGGATGTTAAATTTCATGTACATTTTTTAACCCAGTTGAAAAAAGGACAGCTCAAATTCAGAATCTCAAAATTAATTTATAATATTATTACTTGTATTAAAAATAAATTGTTTTATACATATTTGAAAAGCGGTAGTATCACCGACGGTATAGGACACCTCTATACCTCGTCTGTGATAATAAATTATCGATAACTATCGATGGTCGATGGTCCAACTATCGGAAACTATCGATAGTGCCGACTATCGATAGTTCTCCACTATTATTTAAAACTCTCGGTGAACCTTGGAACTCTTGAATGGAAAGAAGTCTTTTAACCAATTATTTCAACCGATTATTTCTCTAAAATTATTTAGTATCTGCGCTTAATATTTTACACACTACAGCACCGATTCAATGATTATCATCCAGCAAAAGTAGGTATATCAAAATCGGAGAGGGACAGGTCGATCCTTTCCCTTGTAAGCATCGTTCCTCCCCTACTATTAAACCTTAAATATTTCTTGCTCCTTTCTCTAGCTACGTATAATCAAAATGTGTGGCTTCAACCCCACATTTTCCACGTCGAATAATTTCTCTCGAGAAACTCGTCCTCGCCCCCTCTGCCCGCCCCACCCGTCGTAACGATTCGAACAATTGGCAAATTGCTCCTCTCCCTCGATTTTCACGCGTTCGCTCGTTAAATTAATTAACCGAACGCGCGAAGATTAATTAACTTCGGTTCCGTCTTCCGTGAAAACGATCCATATATCTTCTTTCTCCCTTGGAAACAGAATTTTTCGGCTCGACAGGAACTATTTTTCTCCTACTTATTTCTCGCGTCGTGAATGATTGTTCGTTATCTTCGTCGAATAACGCGCCGCGTTTCACGCTACCTAGTCCTCTTTGAATAATCAATCATCTTCTGCTAGCGCGGAGAATATTTGTACACGATTCGATGGACAGAAAGTTCGCGAGGGGTTGGGTTAAAAATCGCTACGTATTTCGCGACGTTTCGTGAGAAATCATATCGTTGGGAAAAGTAAGAATGAAATAATAATAAGATTACGGCGAGTTTCGTGATCGAGCAATATGAATACATCACAGAGAATTATGTTTTCACCCTCGCCATTCCCGTCGTTCCTTTCCTCGTTCTTTCATAAATTTAAACTTATGCGTGTGATTACGCTTATCTGACGATTTCAAACTTTTTCAACCCTCTTAGCGTGGCACAAGTTCGCACGAAATAATCACCCTCTGATCTCTTTAACGTTTCTTGAGTACACTTCACTGGGTTTATCAGTGAAAAGCGCCTAAAAGTCATTTACCAGCAATCTTTATAAATTAGCCGACTGTCGCCTAAAATTAAATTAATTCGACTAGCGTGAGTCAGAGACACCGATAAAATAATAGTTTTCTGATATGGAATATTAAATATTAAATTACGTCATATTCGTCATTTCATTTTCTAGAAAAATTCCTCCCTTAACAACCTAACACATTACATGTTTAAAATAGGTGGGTTTGGAATCTTCATTACAAAGCAAGAATTATGTTAGGCACTTAACATTGTCACAGAATACATCTGCATTTCGGTGCGATGTAAAATAAATAATTCACGTGCGTCATGCACGATTTAACACTTTACCTGCGGGCCACGGAATATTCCATACTTCCAATTTCGATAGAAGTCCTCTGATCGCAGACGATGTTCCGTATTATCCCAATTTCAATTGTCACAGCTGTTTACGCGTGTTTAAGATACATTTCTGAGAAACCCAAGGAAGCAGCTTCATTGTAAAATATGTTACTTTCCAGCAGTCAAAGATGGAAGCGAGTGCGAAATGCCCGCGAGTAAAGTGTTAAAGGGAATTGGAGGGTGATCGTCGAGAATCATAGACACATCACAAATAAGTAGAGGTTTTCAGTTACAAATGATGAAAACACCTAGCAATCGAATATCTTCTTTACTGTAAAATAAGAAACGCTGGTCCTGTTTATTGTGACCAGAGTTGGGCAAAATGTAATCTAATTACAAATTACGATTAAACTGTAATTGTGTAATTGATTACACATTATCTTCTGTAATCGTTCATTTAGATAGTTGACAAAACCAAATGGTCAACTACCTAAATTAATTACAATTACAAATTACGATTAAACTGTAATTGTGTAATTGATTACACATTATTTTGTGTAATTGTTAATTTAGGTACTTGACCATTTGGTTTTGCCAAATACCTAAATTAACAATTACAGAAAATAATGTGTAATTAATTACACAATTGCAGAAAATAATGTGTAATTAATTACACAATTACAATTTAAAGGTAATTTGTAATTTGTAATTAGATTACATTTTGCGAAACTCTGTGACCACGCAGAGGGCTTGAAATCGAAACAGAATCGTTCGCGAAGATGCTCTCGCAGCGATTACCACGTACTCAGCCGTTTAACGTTACAAAGACCGGTATACCGATCTCGACAAATACATTCATCGTATTCCACGATCCTCCACACCCTCCCTCGCAAGGACTCGCCAAATTCGCGTCGCTTACAGATCCCTAAGTATCGTTAAAAATTCGAAACTACAAATATCGTGTGAAGTTAGAAAAATCGTACGTTAGAAATTTCAACCAGACTTGAGACACGCTCGAAACGGAATTGAAATCGGTGAACAGTGTTTCTGAAGTCTCTCGTGGCACGCGATCAATCTCGAGCTCGAATCGATGAAGATGTGAATTCGAGGTCGATCGCATTGGAATTTTCGAATGCCTGTTTCGCCGATCTCGATTTCTTCCCGAGACGATCAGTATGACAGTTTTTCTAGATATGCGTAAAGTCCGGCGTTTTCATTGTTAAAAATTCGCTAGTCGTTCTCTCCCTGGCTTTAATTTCCTAGACGACGTGCGTTTCACTTAACTATCGAATACCGATTATTACTCGTTATCTCTACAGCCATTGGCACTAAATGCCCTGTAAATTCGACAGAAAATCATCGATCATTGAACGGTGATCAACGGTGGACGCGTAGTGATTAAATCTCTGAGCATACACGCACGCACACTCTCGGTTTCTTGTTTCGTTTCTTTTTTTTTTGCTTTTGTTGTCTTTAGTTTTTCTTAGAGTATAAGGTAAAAAATCGAGAGTCTTATAGTAATATTTCGCATACCGATTGGAATACTGTTATAGCGTAGAAAGTTACAGGGAGATAAATGGTCTTTAATTGAATCAGTAATTCTGTTATTTCCTTGCATAGAAACGTTTGAAAGCTCGCGTGAAAAAAGGAGAGAAGTAAATTTATAAATTTAAAGAAATAAATTTTTGTTTTATTTCTCTAAATTTATTTAAATACTTCTAATTTATTAATTAATAAATTTACTTCTCTCCTTTTTTCACGTTAACTTTTTACAAAGAAAGTTTTGTGAAAAATGGGTCCTGAAGGTGCTGTAAAAACCGTATTTTGGATTTGATATCGATTGTAAATGAAACGCAGGAGTTACAAGATTAAAGAACATGAAAAAGCACTTTATGCACGTTATGCCAGTATTCTCACCGCTGCGCGATTTTTCATTTCGTCTACGAACATTAGACACTTGAACCGTCAAAAGCCACTTCGACCAAACCATTGCTACCCTAAAAATTCCAGAATCATGAAACTTTAAGCTAATAATTCATTGCAGAACTCGCTCTTCCACGATAATCCCCCAACAGAAACCCGAATCACATAAAATGCTGATGATTCAGATTTAAAATCAAAATTTCTTCCTCAATAAATTAATTTACTAGTTAATTCCACGAACACAATCAGAAATAAATAATACCATCGACAATAGCGAAGGAAAAAATTCTATATTCGCGATGCAAACGCGAGATGAAACCAGAAATTAATGAAAGCAAATTGATTGTAATGGTCGAAAATTTTCGTCCACTATTAACGAAAATTGCCCACGCATTCTGACACTCACTCGTTCCTCTCTCATGTCCTCGCACACACACTCACACTCGCGTCTGTTTCATCGGTTTTCCTCCTTCTCCATTTCAGGCATTAGAAACGAGTACATTCGACTCAATGGCAGTCTGTTCTTGAGATCCAGGCAGCGTTTACTGCGTGCAGAAGCATTCCTCATTTCTTCTTTTATATCTCTGTCCTTCTATTTTCCTCTCCTTGTCGACTGCCCTAGTTTCCTTTCAATTTTTCACGCGGGAATACAATTGCACGAAGCAAACGCAGCTAGAATTTGAGGAACTTTTTCTACTATTTTTTTTATCTCTTTTTCCCTTATTTTATTTTCATCCCTTCAGCATCTCGATGCTCGAGGGCCTTTTGTGACCACGCAGTGCAACCCCTATCATCCGTTATTAGACTTTTCTGTTTTAATCCAATTGCTCGTGACACAGTCGCAGTAAAACCTCGATTAAACGAATTTTTCTTTATATTTATATTTTACTTATTTATTTGCGAAGCTACCTGTGAGTGAAATTTCTTTTTCCTGATTTCTCGTCTTTTATGTCGCAATGCGAAATACGTTTAATATTCATCGGATTCGGCATTGATTCGCTAATCGATTCATTTATGAAAGGGCAGTTCGCTCTCCACTCATATGAATACAATGAACGTTCACGTGTTTCTTTCATCGAAATATCTCCGCATTGGAATTTTCCTCTCTTCGCGTAGTCTTCTGAATCATGGCTGATTAAAGAATTAAACAGTGTGTGCCGTGGTTGAAGCGCTATAATAGGATACTGTGAACAAAAATCGTGGCTGCTGTTGTTAAATAAATATATACGTTATATAGAAATTCGTTATTAAAATGTGACAATACGGTCGATGCCACGTTGTATATATTTATTCAGACGTTACGAACAAATGAAAATTACTTTTTATTCTCGCCTAGCAATCTAATTGAGCGCACACAGGATCCTGAGATGTACCTTGTGAAAAGTGTGAAACTTAAAGTCCATTGTTGTTCTCGGCTATGTTCGTTTTATTGTGAATAGTAATGTTGTCTTATTGTGAATAATAATAAAGCTGAGATTTAATATAGTATAGTCTTAGTAACGATAATCACGTCAGTATCTGTTCGCGAAGATGCCACTCCACCGAGGCAACGCCCGTTGCCGAAAGATTGCCACAGTGGAATCCCACCTCACCGGAACGCATACGGATAATAAAAAATACACAGGGGGGGAAACAAGTGTTTCGTGTACGCCTGCAAGAAAAATGCCACGATTCGAAGAAACGAGCGGAAAATCTCATTTTCTCAATAGAAGAAAAACACTGGTACAACTTCTTAACCCGAAACCATTGCGTTTTAGAACATCCACGGCGTCAAGTACACTTTAATACAAACAAATAATGGAGCCCGACGAAGATTGCCAAGGATGCTTGACATCCCCATGAAATAAAAAAATGGCAATGTCTAAATTAATCTTGGGAATAATCGTCATGCTCCGTCACTACAGAATAACGAAGAATGACGACGTATCTACTTTCTTGTTGGAAAATAAAAATTCAGACGGTTTCGGGTTCAATTTCCCATGATCAAGAAATTATATAATATCCTGTGTGCCATGTTTCTTGCAATTCGTCCTAACTATCGAACAAAAGTGACAAAGGCTTACAAAACTCGTAGAACGTAAAAAAATAAGTGGCTACTATCAGAGTGAATAATAAATAATACATGTACATATTTATATATACTCGACGCTTAACGACTAAAACGTCCCCGCTAGTTAATCGGAAAGAACCTCTACCCCTCGATCGCCCTTTTGACCCGTGTGATCGAGGTTTTACTGCGACTCGGGTCGTTCTCGATCCACGTGCGCGGCAGGATTCGCGCTTTTCGATTTACACGCAGAAAAAAAGAAAAAGAAACTAAGAAAACAAAAGTCATCCTTCCTATCGAGATAATACTGTTACAATGTCCCCTTCGCGAAACCTCGCGACCTCTCCTCCGTTCCCCTCGTCGCACTGTTAATTGGACGGTGCATCGGACTAATTACATCGTCTCGATCGACCTTCGAGGTCGCCAGGATTACTCGACCGTATTTTTAGCTTTCTCTTTTATCGGGGGAATAGAAATAATGCGTCGAATGCTCTCCGCGAAACAGTCGCTCGCGCAATTCCCTGGTCGATTTTTAACCGACTTTATAATGCGGTGGTTCAACGCCTCGAAGAATCTCTAGAAAACGACGGCACGACCTGTGACCAGAGCTGGGCAGAATTTCGGGACGATGGTATTCTCAAGCTTCCAGTCGCTTGGTACGATTCACGTGTTTGGTATCAGTCTTTTCTTTGGTTTAATAAAATGTGTGAACAGTGTTATCGGTAAAGTTCGATGGTGCAAGAGAAAGTGGAGGTCGAAGTCTACGGACGCAGATAAATAATGTGAATTTCATTTTGTTTTGCAACGAGTAATAACTGGTGTGATATTAATACTTGTTGAGTAAGCAGTGGTGTATCATTGATGAAGGGTTTAAACAGATCTATATTTCGAAGGCTGAGTGAGAAATAGAAGGCAGCTGTTTGAACTGTGCATTAACAGATATTAATTACAATTATAATTTCATGAGAAATTGTAGATGGTATATTTAAATAAAAAGTGTATAATTCAAAGGGGAAGTTTCAACCCTCAATCTCGATTTCTTTCAATCTTCAACGTAAAGTGAGAATCACTTCCCGAAACTTTGACCACTTTGTTCTAAGCCACCTCACACTTCAACTCAAAATTCTACCTCTGACCTCAAACTCCCCTTACACTCTAGTTGGATACATTCCTTTGCAACAGTAATCGAGTGACAAATTGAGGGACACCCAGAAAGTGTTCATCCCTAACCCCCCCAGAAACATTAAAATTCCCCGGCAAAGGACGATTAAAAATTCGCTCTTATCGTCAGAAACGCGAACGATGCCCAACCCTGCTCCAGCAGCAGGCCGCGCGGAGTTTCGGCAGTCGGATGATTTCAACCAGTCTATGCTTCGTAAGAAGAGGAAAATGAACTGTATTTCTTCATGGAGTTAATTCAGAGAACATCTTGGCTCGCTCTACAAATTACATGTACACGCACACATACGCGCAAACACACACGGGGAACAACACCGGACATAGTTTCCTCTACCACCTCGAGCGAGGTGCAACTCCCCTCGCGCTCCCTCATGTAAACGCTACTCAGTCCTGTTCTCGAAGAAGGAACCAAATTTTCGGAACCAGCTCGCTATGCTCTACCAAACATTCCGCTGTTTCATTTTTTTCTGCTCGTTCTCTTATTTCCGCTCATTCCTCACGCTCGCCCTTCCCTGCTTGATTCTCGCATGCAAATTTTATCGTCCTACACGCTACGCACAGTGCTTTGACTCCAGCCCGTGGCGACCGAAAGCGCGACGTCGTAGAAAAATAATTATGATTGTTGGGCCTCTGGAGCCAGTCGGTCTCTTACTTCAAGGTCGGAGGAGAACCTGAAGAACCGACGTGTTTCCTTTCGCTACCGCATGGAGAGAACACATGACAGAGAAGTCCACCTCCCGTTTCACTGCGAAGTGAACACTCGTCCATCCGTGTTGTCCATGGCGAACGATCGAGACGCTTGGCTTTCAGTCGCCATTTGCCGCGGAAATGGTACAAATCGAAATGATCCTTAACAGTAAACCGTACGTCTTCTATAGTATTGATTCTCATAGTCGCTCGCTGTCCGCCCAGCCACGCTCGCCTAAACGTTAAAAGAAAAAGGATTCCGCCGGTTCTTCAACATTCCTTCTCCGCCGTGCTAATCTTCCAGCCGCGCCGTCTCCCGCCTCGTTCCCTTCCTGTGTCGCGATACCCTTAGCTCTCTACTCAGTCAGCGTTTATTCAGCAAACTAGCCGTCAGCTAGTTCCTTCCCTCGATCTCTTCTCAACGAAACAGTGAAGAAGTTAATAGGAGCCATTGTTCTCGTAATATATATTTCTATATATGTATATATAATATATATATATATAATTTATATATAGTCAACGATAAAAAAGAAAACGCGTCTCGAAACAACCACCCAGCATCGTTATCGCGGCGACAAGGGTTTCCCCATTCTTGCCTCTTTCTACTATTTCTCTGTCCGCTTTGTTAACCGGGGGAAACGTCGGATTCTGAAGTGGCCGCTCGAAAACCCAGTTTCTTCTCGAGAAAGACGACGGAACGCGGTGTATAGAACCCGTCCGCCACACGAAACGCCACTCGAAAATCCGTCGTTTCTTCGTTCCTTCTTTTTTGATTCATTTTCTGTGTTTCTTCTTACGCGCCCGTGTTACCGTTACCGTACGTGGCACACGTAAGAGTGGGCGAGAATCGTGAGAGAAGGAAGCCTCCTTAGCTTCGTTGAAGAGAAACCTCGAGATTATTGGGCATCTTAGAAAATCGTAAAAAATTCAAGATGACCACGGGGGCGAACGACGCGTTGGAACGAACGTGGCGACGCTGACGTGTATTCCTGAGACGCGGAGGGTGCGAAGGAATTCTTGAATTCCTTGCCATATAAATAATAAAAACGACAAAGAAAAAGTACACACACTCACACACACACAGAGAATAAGGAGAAAGAATGTGTCTTTTGTCCTTTCTAATCGATGGACGACATTGTACTCGTGTTTCGTTGCGAATTATTAGCTACTTCATAGAAAACCACCGACCACGAATAAATAACAGAAACCGCAGGGTTTTATAATCTTTCATTCCGTGGAATTGGGAATTTTTATCGGCTGGCGCATCGTCGGCGAACAAATACACGTCAACGTGTTCCCTCGGGAATCGACTTTACGGTTTAAAGTCGCGAAGTTACAGTCTTCGCGCAGCCTTATCGTTCCTAACAGCTGGGAACAAGGGAAAACGAGTCTTGATCAAGTCGCGCTGGTTCTCAGGAAGGTTAAGGCTTTTCCCTAAATGCTCCGTAAAGTATGCTGTATAAATGCGTATGCGTGCGTGTGTGTATTTGTTTCTTTTTTTAATTTGTACGCGATGTATGCGCGCAACGTTCTCGTATACACTGTACGCGCTTGCCCACAAATGGTTATGGAAGCGCTCGAATATTTAACCGTTTAACGTGCTTCTTGCCACGAGAGGTCTTTGAGGAATTATCCGTAAGGAGTTTACATATATTAATTTTTGGAACAATGGACGACGCTCTTTAAAGAATTCAGTATTAATTCCAGCTGGTTCAATGGTCAATTTCACTTTAGTTTCTTTGGTGAAGTTAATTTGATTGATCGATTCAGAATCGAAGCAAAGCTTAAAGCTTCCCTTAATTTAGAAATAATTAGGGTTTAGATATGTTCAGATATAGTGGACGTAGAAAGTGATAAGTTCAAGTGGGAAATTATGGCTGGTCGCTTTGGTTGGCAGGTATTAACGCGTTAAATACGGATCAGCGAATTCGTGTAACTCGATAACGACGCGTTAATGAAGGATTAGTTTGAAAGAGAATACTCTTCCGTATAATTTACTTAGAAAAGGTTTAAATAGTAGATTAACGCGCTGATAGCGATCTGCAAGTCCGTTCGTAACGCGTTAAGATAGCTTTATCGATCACTAGATTTGTTGCAATCTAAGACAACAGCCTGCCATTGGAGGAATCACTTTGAACAATTAAATACTGGGAATTTTGTAGAAGATGCTCCCTAACATCCTTCATTTCGTGCTTCCAATGACAAGAAAATTACATTTGGATAATACATTCGTATAATTAAATAGAAAATAGCTTTCCTCCGTTCATTCATCTAAATTACGATACTTTGTCGATCAGTAAATGCCAAAAATTCTACACCAAAGAACTAGATGGCCAGAAACATCTCAAACGCGAAGACTTTCCAGACCCATGGATATGTCTAGCCACAAATAAAATTAAACCCATTGAAGCTTCCAACAATCGTCACAATTTCTCAAAAGCGTCGCTCTTAACTCGCACCACGAGCACTTTTCAATTCTCCGTCGCAGTTCGCATCATCCACGCGACAAGAAACACGTTAATGAACAAAGAAAGAAAAAGAACACGGGACGAACAGTGTCGCGTACGCGTGATCACGCATTCGCAGCCGAAAGAGAGGAGATGGATCGCGCGCATACACGCTGAAGCCAGGCGTGACAAGAGGTCGCGAGAAAAGAACAAGGCAACGAAAGAAAGAAACGCAAAAGAGAACACGGGAACGATCGAAGAAACTCGTGTCTCGACTTCTTAGGCCCTCCGTGCGCCCTCGCGCGAACATCGAGATGCTGCTGTACGTCGGACCCTCGACAGGGTGCTCTTCCTCGGAGTTACGATACATATATCAAAGACGCAATTTAATTACATTTTCATCGCGGACTTGTAGTTCACTGTGTAGAATCTTCAACTCTCTCTCTCTCGTACCTGTCGCGTCACATCCAACGCGAATACACGTCGATCTACGGAGGCTGGGGTGTGAAAAAACGGGTCGAAAGAGTCGCATGAAAAATCGTAGAAAAACGATGAACACGCGGTAGAAAAAGTCGTGTCTTGCTCGTCGGCGAGGATCCGCAGGATCGTGATCGCGCCAGGTACGGAGAATCCTTTCCCTTTAATTTCTCTCTCCCATCTCTGCTCCCCAGTAAGCTTCGCCCCTTTCGACGTCGTACGTACCTTAGGTAATCACGCGTATATAACGTATGCAACATCGCTCTAAATAGTATATACACACAGTACAAGTTACGGATTAGCGTTTCACATTTATCATACCGATAGACAATATTAATAACTTGGTTGTATCTCGCCGTGTACTCGTCTAACAATTCCTATGTACTCTAACTGCTAAACGTTAACTAAAGTTCGCTTAACCATACCGTCTGTACTTATCCTCCTTCCCTCCTGTCCGTGCCTCGCTTACTTCCCTACGTACATACTTAAACGAGTTACTCTAAAATTAATCCTCCCGTAGGCGTACGCTTCTCCGCATCGGTCTCGAAACCGAACGCTCCTCGCTAGTCTCTGCTCTCGATCGACGCTCTCCGTTCGCGGGGAAATGGGTCCTCGGATCGACAGGATCCCGAAATCGCTCTTAGAATATAACGTTGGTCTACTGCTTCGACGCCGGGATCTCGCGCCGGCAAGCCCGATCGAGCGGAAACGAAAGGTGAAACGTAGAAGATGCGACGCGCGCGGGCCCGCGCGACCCACCGGGACCGATCGTTCCTCCCCTCGAAAAGGCACGAAAAAATCTTCCAGCTGCGAGCCACACTCGGTGCCTCGCGGTCTCTTAACCTAACGATAAACATCCTCGATCGATGTCGCGTAGAAAACGATTTTTCTTCGAGGTGCGGGTGGGACAGTGTCTCTGGGGAGTGTGCCACCTGCGGGGCTCGTGCCCCTTCAGGTGTCTCAGCCTTCTGCGTTTCGACGTTTTGTTCCACGATTCACGGGCGGTTAGGAGGTGGTGAACAGGGGACAAAGGTGGGTACGTTTAAAAAAGTATCGCGCGGTAGAAAAGAATCGTTAAGCGGGCCTTCGAACGGTCGAAGGCACGCCGACGATTGTTGAAGGGGGTGAACGATCGTCGCGCGGCCATCTGGCGCGCACAGATCCGCCAGTTTGCCGCCACTACATCTACGAAGGAACAAAAGTATCGTGGGTTACTCGATATTTGGCACAGATTAAACGGAATTTCGCCCCTCGCGGCTTCTGCGAGAACGCCCTGCGGAGAGAAAGAAACGTTTTCCCCGGACGAAAGGTCACTCGATTTCCTTCGTTCGATTTCGTGCATCTTAATGTGTGTCAAATATTAAGCATGCGGTGCGTACAGGGCGATTCGGACGTGTATGGTCGAGATTCGGAAGCGCGTTATGCTCGCTTGAAGAATGGAGAAAGATCGTTAACAAGGAGTCCACGAGCGACCCTTTTCTGTATTAAAAACGTCGCTTCTATCCCATATAATTTCATAACAACACCTGGAAAGACTTCAGATTCTCCAGGTATTGATACTTTTCGCGGATGAGATTATCATTATCCGAGCTGAATTAATTTTACTTGTAAATCCCCCCGAAACCGTAACATATTTTCTCACGAGGAAATTCAAAATACGCTAGAATTTCTTTTAATAAATTCTACAGTCTTTGAAACGTCGATGTGAGGCATGTATAGCTAAGCTAGCAACCCACTTCCAGCAATTGGTTTGGCCAAAAGAATTATCGATTCTGTTTGTAACTCGAACAAAAGCGTTTCCAAACATTTCTATGATTTTCCCCATCCTTGAAGTGGAACGGTCTGCGCTCTGAAATTTCGGCCAACCCCTTCGGCACCACCCTGTGTATAATATATATACGCATATATACATACGTGCATATCTGTGTGTCCAGTGTAATCGTCGTGGTTATGCGTCCCGTGTGTTTCGGTTAGCGTCTCCTATTTTGTTCGTCGAATAGTCCGTTCTCTCTTAGCGACAACGTTCGCGAAATGGCAACCCCATAAATATCGGAAAAGGAAAGAGAAAAGAACCATCGCGCGTCGGTCAAAAGTGATTCGTCTCCTCGCGTCGTCAAGTGTATATACTCCTTCGTTTCCATTTTTATATTCTCGTAACAATGTAAAAAAAGAACGTAAATAAGTATCTATATATATATATATATGTTCATTACGTATATATATGTATATATATATACACATATACACGTATACGTGTACATATATGTGTATATACGCCAGAGGATTCATATACATGTATATACGTATATATGGTGTGTATGTATGTATACGTATCGGTACAATACATCGTACGTAGCCTTACCGTCTAGGAATATTATCATTATCATTAATATTATCATTATCAGTATTAATATTATTAATGTTATCATTAATATTATTGTTGTGGTAGCAAGTCGCTTAAGTCTAGAAAAATGAAAATCCTGCCTCGTAGGACGAGGAGAAACGCCCGCTTCGCTGTCTCGCGATTGGCGAATGGAGGGTGAAGAGATGGGGGTTGTACGGGGTGGGGAAGGGTGGAGGGTTGGTGGCTGGGTGGGTTCGGTCCCGACCCTGAACGGTCTCGACCGGGCGGGAGAGCGGCGCGGGAGGGAGGATCCTTTCTTCGAGATTCAAGGAGAACGCGGGGGATCGTCGTCGCGGCGATCGCAGACGTGCCACACGTGAAAAACGAGACTCGGAACCACGAACCGGAGGGTTCGCTTACGCGTGTGTCGGTGGTATTTACAAGAAGAAGTAAAGGGGGGTTTTGAGGCGTCGGGGTGGATGGGGCGAGGGGCTGGGGCGTCGTGGGTCACATGAGGGTTGTTTGGGGGTTGGAGACGTTTCGACGACTCGGTGGCGAGGATCCTTCCGTCGAGCTTCTTCGACTTGATGCTTCCGCCCTCGTTTCGAGCCTACCCGGACCCACCGCGGACTAACAGCCGATCTGGATCGTCAGCCTCGATCCTATCGACGAGCAACGTCCTGGCGCGTCGAACAGGGGATCGTCCGAACGGTCCTCGCGCGAGATCGTGGTCACGGATTCGGTGCGTGCGGTCGAAACGAAGGCGGTTATGAACGGGCAGTAGGAACATACGAAAACACCGACCGGACTCGCTCGTATCACGGCTTGTCGTCGGTCGATGGTGCAACACCGAACGCAAGGAGGCCTTCCCCGAGGGTCATCGAGAGGAAACGGGGACCCCGGCTCGAGCGTCTAGGGTGCAAACGTAAAACGGTCGCTTAAAGATCCTTCCTTCGTCTCTCTCTCTCTCTCTATCTCTCTCTCTCTCTCTCTCTCTCTTTCTCTCTCTCTCTCTCTCTCCCTCTCTCTCTCTCCCTCTCTCTCTCTCTCTCTCTCTCTGTCTATGATCTCCGGCTCGCCTGACGTGCACGCGCGACGCGCCGACGGTATTCCTCTTGCCTGGACGCGACGCGGGGACTGCTGTTTCTCGAGCGGAGGCGAGCTAGCCGCGGCGTGGAGCGCGCTCAGTTTACTGATCGCGTCGCGCCTTTCGATCACGAGTGCTTCACCACGATCACGCCGGGACGCTGCTGGGTCTGCTGTTGCCTGTGGAACTGGAGGAACTCGGCCTGCAGTAGCCGCTGCTTCGCCGTCGACGGGGCGGTCGCCGACGTCGGCGACTTGCCCGGCGCGCTCGCCGTCTGTTTGTTGGTCAACGCGAGGGGCACGTCCTGCGCTGGCTCGTCGCTGAACAGATGGTCACCCTCGAGGTGGCGTATCGCCTCGACGATCGTCTCCAGGTTCTGTCGCGAGGTGTTCGCCAGGTACAGCCTCGCCTGGGGGGAGCCGTCGTCTAACGTGTTCGACGGCGACGGCAACCTGCAATTAGAACGAGGGGTTTTTGTCTGTTAGACAGGCTTGGTAATTCAGGTATTCTTGACGACTAGTTATTCTGTGCACAGCTGGGCCAAAGCTTGGGCATGGTTAGGTGGTTATGTGCTTCTGCAGGGTGTGGCGGGATTCGTCGAGGTACGTCGGGGACAATTGGAGCTACTAAGTGATCTATTCACCCGTCGACTGGCTCACTCTTTAATCAGAAGTGGCTAGGAATCAGGGACTTTAAACCGGTATGAGTTTAATACCGGTATTACGTCAACAAAGCTATACCGAAACCGATATCGTACCGAAACAGATGAGTACCGAAACCGTTATAGAACTGAAATAGGCGAATACCGAAATGGTGAAAGTACCGAGACCGAAATAAATACCGGTATTTCTCCGGTTCTTCTTTCGGTGACATAGTAGATTAAAATAATATGTTCATAACCCTTATTAATTCGGGCTGTAAAAACACCGACATAACGTAATATCTTTTCATAAAAATACCAATATATTAGTATACGTTTAGCGTATAGATTCTTGTCTAATAATATTTTGAAAACTGTAATAAAATCCGGAAACCGAAACAATTACCGGTAAATATAGGTAAATATACCGGTATTTGCATATATCGGTATGACGTCATACCGGTATTTGCGTCTTTCGGTTTCTATAAAGGTTTTGGAGATGGAACCGAAAAATACCGGTATTTTACCGGTATTTTCAGTTTCGGTAGACGTCCCTGCTAGGAATGTGTGTCTAAGAATGGTTAAAGCTGAGCAACCTTATTTTAGTAGTTGTTAAATTTTCTGGATAAACTGACTCTTTGCGCCAGTTAATAGATTACTTAAACAGTTCTAACGAAAATTCTCATTATTAGACTCGGTAATTGGTCCCGAAGGATGATTGGTTATTTAGATTTTAAGGGCACCAATCTTATACTCCCAGGAATAATGAACACCTACACTCGGCTCAAACGATTGTGAACGATCGAGATTCGATTGCATTCGAGCTTACCAGGGTTGGCTTTTTTACATCGCTAACATTCTACAGTATTTGATGAACATGGTGAGGGCACTTCCAAGACACAGGTTCCCGCCTAGAACGCCTCTAATTCATGTTGAAACACCACTGTGGCACAATCTGCCTATGATTGTCATAATTATATAAATCTGCGCGATCGGCTCTGTTCGCGATGCTGTAGCGTAAATAACACCAGGAATAAATGTCAAATGACTTTTATTGCAATGAACCTTGAGAAAAATCATAATAATTTTGACACTATAAAAGATAAACTTGTAATGTCCAAAGTAAATATATTAACGGATTTATAATGGAAAGCACAAATAAATAAAGCGGGATGGTGGGCCGTGGAGAATGGAAACGAATGTTATGTATTTCGTAGAGATGGCACGGGTTAGGAAACCAGAATACTGCGATGAATAAAGTCTTGTGGTATTTTATTCATAGCAGTCTTCATAGATTAGAATCTCAGACGCTCATTATTAGTGGAAATGTGTAGAGCAAAGAAACCCGCATTTATTTCAAAATCTACTATTCGCTATTTTATGTTAACAACGGGGGAAAAAAACATAACCGAAGCAATGTAAATTAAATTTTGTGACAGGACTGCGCGAACGTGTCTCATATTAAACATCATCCGTTTACCTCGCGCTATATCTGTCACTCTGCCCATGCGAGGGGACAGATGGTGCCACAGTGGTGTTTCAACATGAATTAGAAGTGTTCTAGACGGGACCCTGTGTCTTGGAAGTGCCCTCACCATGTTCATCAAATACTGTAGAATGTTAACGATGAAAAAAGCCAACCCTGGTAAGCTCTATCGAATCTCGATCGGCCACAATCGTTTGAGTCGTGTGTACAATTACAAGTTCCAAGGATCTCGAATAGTGACCATAACTGCTCCAAACAAACATCATTCACCACTTCCTACTCGATACCGTACCAACAATACCCCCTCGTCTATCTTTTCTATCACATCCCACCGGATTCGTCACAATTTCTTACTAAAACATGTACGCACTCCATCCCACTTATACAACTCGTTTAGCTATCCCTACTCCCTTCAGCCGGCCCAATTAACCATAAGATCCCCGTCCACCCTCTACGCCCCCATAAGAACCTTTCAGCTCCGCCATGTTGAATATCAACCGGCCTTCCACCCGCTCCATATCCCACGGCGAGGCATGGGGGACGCTTACCTCTCGACCTCGACCTTCGGTTCCGCTTTCATCGCCGCCTCGAGGACGCTGGGTAGCCGTTGCGGTTCCGCTGACGGCGAGAACGGCCTGGTCGGGCTGGCGGTAATGTACTGGGGCGAGGTGGTCTTGAAATCCCCCGTACTCGAGGCGTACGTGACGCGGCTCGACGAGGAGAACGAGTCGCCTGTCGTTTGCTCCTCGATCGTGGTGAACGCCTGAGTTAGACGAAACGTGACGACCTTCGGGCTGCCGGGGCACGTCTCCTCCTCCTTGATATCCTCGGGCACCATGTCGGCGGGCTGCGGCGACAGCGGCGGTGAACTTGGGTCCGGACTAGACGTCTCCACCGTCTGCGTCGAGCCGACCGGTGGCAGGGACACCACGGAGACTACTTGAAGAGCTGCGACAGCTTCCTCCGTCTCCTGGGCGATCACGTTGTCCGTGTGCTCGATCACCTGCGCAGAAATATCGAGCAAGATTCAGTGATTGGGGGAACCAGCTGTTACCATCGACGAGTCACTTGTTAAGCGCGCAGACCCATCTTTGAACTTTTAACCCTCCCGGGTGTCCGGAATGCATGTGACCCGGCGGGGTCACCGCTTCCTGCAGTGGTGTGATGCAACCGAGTTTTCCCCGAAAACTAATATTCAATCGAAGGCATTCATGCCTCCACTACCTTCTAGCCGAATTTCACCATATAAAAAGGGCCACGAATCCACACTCGGGGGCTCATTTCAAGTGTGCTACGTTTAGACGAAAGAGGCTCGTGGGATCAAGTAACTTTCAAGTATTAATTCAACTTAAGCCATTCGGCTCACACTGTCGCTGATAGGCGTTGTAATTATTAAAGTCTTCGAGACCCCCGCATCTCTCAGTGCGCCAAAACCGAGAGGTGGACTTCGGTACCGCGACAACTAAACACTCAAGCAATTGTAAGAACCGAGCTAGAATATACAATTAGTTATTTCCTACTCAGAGTTCCTTTATTTGAATCAATCATTATCTGAACTACCTCTTCGAGACTAACCCACATAGATACATCTTTACCGCTCAAGGTGTATCAAATTATAAAGTTACGGGGCTAAATTAACGTTTCCTAGTGGCTCCCGGTGTTATCCAGGCACCGGTTCGTCCACGCTTTCCAACCTCCTAGTGGCTCCCGGTGTTGGCCAGGCACCGGTTCGTCCACGCTTTCCAACCTCCTTATAACGGCTCCCGGTGTTAGCCAGGCACCGGTTCGTCCGTTACTAACAAACTCTAATAAACAATTCGATCCTCGGCCTCGCAGCCGGCAATCTCCTTGCCCTCAGCCTCGGCTCGTAACACGCTTAACATCGAAGAGCGGACGGTACCTCGTGTGGCTGATAAGTGATGAGCTGATTGTCCCGGAATCTCTCCGGGTACAGTTGGCTCTGTATAGCTCTCATCTGCTTCTCGAGGTGCAACCTCGCTTGCCGCTCCCTTTCCAACTGTCGTCTCAGCTCCACCACCTCGCTGTTGGCCACGGAATGTCCATCTGTGGTCACTGTTATTACAGACAGAGGTTCAGGGGACATGCTGCCCAACCCCTCGTCACCACTCTCGCTAACGTGCATCGGTAGGCTGACTACGACACCTCCTGAAACGAAGAAATTGCGATTTAACCGCATGCCGATTGTGACGTCGGTAGCACGCCCAAACGAAGACACTTTGATCCAACGTTCATCGCGACGTTCGTAGCGGGAAGAAATTTTAATTGAAAGCTCACGGATGGCGCGACGCGGCGCGCCGATACGCGAGACCACGGAAGCAAACGCAAGGAGAATCGCAGTCGCCTCTACTAATCAGCCCGTTGCATTCGGCCCGAACGAAGGGACGTAATGATTTCCAGAGCAAAGATCCGTCCCCCTTTCTATCCGCGGCGGCTCGATAATCTGAAGATTTAATGGCACCGCGAAGGAGGGTAAACGAAGTTTCGATCCCATTGATCGGATTGCGACTTTTTCCCTCTCGGAGCAGAATATCCGGCGTAAGGATGCCCGACCTCCAGGAATGTAATTACTCTCGCGAAAATGATGAACGCCCCTCCTATATTAATCCCCGCGCCACTTTCGGCGGGCAAATTAAAAAATTCCTCGACGAATGGCTCCGATGAGTCAGTGGCGCAAGGTGCGTTATATGCTGATGACGGGGGTGAATTAGTAGCGTGTTCGTGACACTGATCGGTGTATAGTTTTCCAGGAGAATGGGAGGACATTCGACGTAGCTGATTTTAGGAAACGTGAAAATATTCTTTAGGCAAGGATCGCGAGATTTCTCCTACTTTGCAAATTGATCGGTGATAACGTTTATTCCAGTTCAATAGAATTCATTTGATAAATTAATAGTTTGTGTTAAATAACACACTATCTGAATGGTAAGTTAATTGTATATCGGGGGTTATTGATATTTTGAGATCCTTTGTGTTTAGAAAACGGGAGAAAATTTCCTGTTTACTTGCAAGGGAAGATCTCGAAGCTGAAAATTCAAAAAATTCTGAAACTTTGTGAAAATGTAGGGGATTTCCTCCTGATTACAACGCAATTTTGGTTTGCTGCCCAAATTCGCTAGAAGGGGGTGAGATTAACCCCTGAAAATTCGGCTATTTCCTGATTTTATTTTGTAACCTGCAATCTGGAAGAGATAGAAAAAAAGTTTCAAGACAAAAGTTACTTCTTTTAATTAGATCTATCATTTGGTAAAAAAATTATTTTACAGTTCGCGAGTTATAGCACAAAATCGGAAAATAACCGGATTCTCAGGGGTCAATTGCACCCCTTTAGAGTGAATTTGGGCAGCAAACAAAAATTGCGTGATAATCGGGAGAAAATTCCCCATATATTCACAAAGTTTCAGAATTTTTTATATTCCCGGGTTCGAGATGTTCCCTTGTTGGTCACTTTCTTCACTTTTCGTTCAGACCAATGCTAGTTTCTTGAAAACTTATACAATGCAGCCTGTAATTTGTGTGGCAATTTTCCACAGTGGGGCCCGCATAATCTGAGCTCTGCTTAAACCGATAATTGCCTTAATTCGTGGTCGTGTTCTGAAGAAGTTGGATAATCCGAGCTGGTTCGAATCATTCGAAGTTTCACTATGTCTAATCTAGTTGATTATCCAAAAGTCTTATTCGAATTATTAATCTTTCAATTGAATCATATGAAATTCAATTAAAAACGGATCGGAAGTATGAAATTACTTAGGAGTGAAACACTCACCTTGATTGTCCGGCTTGCGCTTCTTGATCGGGACATCGCCGCCCTCGTGCTGGTCCACCAATCGCTTCAATTGACAGTTCTGTGACAGCAGCCGTGTCTTCTCTTGCTCCAACTGGTATATGTACTCGGCAGTCTGCTGAAGTATCGCAGCCTGGAACAGGAATATCGAAATGTATTAATGAAGGAAGTGTTTAATTGTATCAAATTCGATATCCAGTAATTACTTTATGCAATGTTTGATCACTTTTCGTAATGAAGTACACGTAAGAACTTCGTAAGTACTTCGTAAAGTACCTCGTCGAGTATTAATTTATCGATACCCACCCCCTTATTCTTATCTGTGAAATAACAAGAGAGATAAAAAAAAATAATATAGTTGCACCTTTATGTGTCGAAATTTTTTTGCATTTCTTTGATCTCACCCCCTAGAACGGTGCCATTTGATAAGAAAATAGTCCCTGAAAGGTTTATTGCAATCGGACAACAGGAAAGGGTGCCGACCAAGCCTTAATGTTTAGAATTCGTCAGCTCTGTATATTTAAGCGCTCTTATCAGAAAAATGGTTGGAAGCACGAAAAAATGATATATACAGTAATTGTAGAAAATTGAATGCTCTTTTAATATTATTTGAACAAAATTTCGATAGAGCATACCATTATTGAGAAATTCTTCCAAATTCAAACCACTGAAGAATTCTAAACTTTAAGGCCCGGTCGGCACCCTTTCCTGTTGTCCGATTGCAATAATCTTTTTCAGGGACTATTTTTTTTATGAAATAGAACCATATTAGGGGGTGAGAGCAAAAAAATCGCTGGATGAAAATAAAGGCCACCCTCTATTGCGCAGGTACACCCATCATAAAAATATTATTATAGGAAGATGGGAAAGCAGTGCATTGCTCGCAACAAGTGGCTGTACACCATTGAAACGAAGTGCAAGCAGAATACACACCTATACATTTATTCATACACATTTCATTCAATGCCCCAATACAGAGGGTACCATCCCCTATATTTTACGATCGTTGCAGCGACGTATTCGACCCAGCTGTGCTTCTTCCATTAACCACGCTTACGATAACAAACTTGCTACGAAAATCGAGGGGGCCAGGGGTATGTGTGTCCGGCTCGTTTAAAGTCGAAAGAGAGGAGGAACGACGTGGAAATGGGCCGCGTTTAAAAAGAATCGTGGGTAATGATACGAGGAGCGCAGGTGTTCCGTGGGCATTATTCGCAAACCTGCGTCGGAGGGCACGATGGTAGGCGGGGGTACTTCCTGTTTACATGCCAAGGGGGGACCACCATGGGTCTGCGCGAGTCGATAACATCCGGGGGAGAGCCGACTATCGCGTGTCGCGCGCGCTAACGTACTACGGCGTAGTAAAACGGGATTGGTGTGTGCCCCGTGGAGGAGCCGTTGAAAACAAAAGGGCCAATTGATACCGGAGTCGAAGGTAACGGGCCCAGGTTACGTTTTGCACCTGCCGACAGGTGGCCAACGAACCAGATGCTCCCGATCGTGAAGCCGCCTCACGACCGTCCAGCCACTGTCTTCGCGTGTTCTCTGGAAACTCGCCTCGACCGGCTTGCAATTAAAATCGCTCCGCGCCCCCTCCGCGACGACGGCGTCGCTTCCTCTGCTAACGAGGGAAGCGGAACGGGCGAGGGTCACGGTTTTCTTTGAAATTGTTGCGCTCGCCACGCGGCATGGATGATAATTTATTGAGTGCCGAGCGAGGAAGATTGGACTGGGGAAAACTCTGGGGAGTGGAGAATTATTTAATTCACTGTAGATATATACAGGGCTCGATTTGACTTTTCCGCCGCTCTGGGCAAAAGTGATTTTTGTCGACCTTTATATTTAATTATAAATAATTAGTCTTTTGTAAAGATCTTTAATAGGTATAGGTACACACTTTTCAGTAGTATAATAGCAATTATGATTTAAAAACTTTGTAAGTTTGATAGAGGAAAAGGTGCAGCTTCGTGTATTTTGGCCGGAACCTTTGCAACCTGCTTAGGAAAATTTTCGTAGTTCCTAGAAGTATTTCTTGTAGGTTACGACAGTTGAAGTGTTGCGTCGGGATATATTTGATACAAGGTGTGTAGAATCAATAGTTATAAGGGCACTTAAGCTTTGATATTTTCAAATATAAGCTTAAAGTTTCTAAAATTATACGTGTTGATATATTGGCCCCCCATAATGGAGGGTCATATGGTCCCCGAGTGATGAGTCCTAAAACTCATTCGCTGATATTTCAGACATCGAAATTCCTCAAGAAGCTTCTGATAACACCGATGCAATATGCATGTTATGTGGCGGACGTTGTGCCATGAACCAACTTGGCGAAAATGTGAAATGGTAAATGGAAAAAGTGGAATACGTGCGACTTTTGTGTATAAATAATAAAGTGTTCTTTATTCATTTATTTCTTTTTATCTCTGATGTTGCCAAATATTATTTTTTATGATTTTTTGTCAGGGGGCCATATTACCCTCAGTTTTGTAAAAGCGCTGAAAATGACGTTTTTTCATAATATATTTTAAATTCAATTAAACTGTTTTTCTTCCGCTTCCACGGCTCAGTCGCGCGCTTGACACCGCTTCAAGGAAAATACCATATCTCCGTCAATTTTGCGAATTTCTTTATACAGTTTGGAGAGAACATTCTTGAAATGTACGTCCTTCAGAAAATGTGGAAAATCAATTTTCCGATTTTTTACAGTGGTCTGCCACCTTAAGGAATCAGTTACCTGGAGCTATCAATTTTTTGCAATATTGGCCAAGTTCCCCGGTTCAACTGGTACTAGCATCAGAGCAGCTTAGAGATCGTTCGAGTACTCGGGAACTCCAAAAAGTCGTTTACCTTACGATTTCACAAGGAAAAGTAGAAACATGATTTAAAAGCGGCACAAGTGTAATTAGTAATTTTATACACGAGCGAAGCAACACCTTGAAGAAGTACCAGAAGTCTAATCATTTTCGCAGTGCTACTAATCTTCGATATTACGAGACCGCTGCCAATTAGCAAATCACCACAGTACAATTGCGTGCACTGATCGGATGTTTTTCCACCCATCGCGTTTTCTCACGAGCGATTGTCATCGCCGAAGAGCGTCGTAAAATTAATTAAAGGTCAGAGTGCCTTCTACCGAATCAATACAGGATAATTTACGAGCCAGTGAGGCCACAGTGCGGTGTATAAATTCCGGGTGAAGCCAAACAGCCGCGAGATGTGAAACGTTCGACAGCCTAGCCGTGTCATTCGTCCAGCCGATCAGAACAGATATTTTCATCATCAAACGCGCTCCCAGTCGCTCCATTTATCCTCCACGGTGTATAATTCGAGTCCTGCGAGTTATTTATTTACCCCGCGGAAATGGTGACCGAAACGAGCAAGGAAAGCCAGGGGAACCCATACGAGGAGGAAGAACTCTCGGAAATAGAGAAATACGGCACCGACATGAATTACAAGCACAAGTATATCTGGCAGCTCGTAACAGCTCACATTCTTCTTCAAGTAGCAGGGTTGATCGGCATGTACAGTGCCTTTGCCTACACCAAACGCGCCAGCATTGTGTGGGGTAAGTGATGCTTGGGGTGGCAGTGAGGGAAAAGCATGGAACGTTCAACGAAATTGAAGAAGACCTAAGTCTAAGAATGTCTAACGCTAATTCGTGACAGTGTGCACGTAAACTTGCTTTTAGTATATTTTTCAATGGTTACAGCTACCTTTCTTGAAAACGTAGGCCAGTAATGTGGAATATGTGCTATCTTCGTGGAAGATAGTGATTTTTTATAAAACGGTGTTGAAAGTGATTTTGAGTAATATGATAGATTTCGTTGGGTACAGTGTATGAAGCAATGATCGAGGTCACCGCTACTTTTTATCTGAGAATATTGAGAAGCCTTGATTTTTAGAATTTTATCCTAAATCCTTCTCAAGGAAAAATGTACCACTGTACCAAAGTATACGACCAGTATCGCGTTATGAACGTATACTTTGTAATTTGAGTAATGCAAGGATTCTACGTAGGTACTCTGAATAATTCATAGATGCAGAATGTCAGAGATTAATAGAATTATAAGAGATTAATATAATTCAATAATTACGTTTGCATGGGCCATATCAATTATCATTTTGCAGTGAAATTTGTGAAAAGCTGCAGTTTAAGGGGTCAGTCCACTGTGAAGCCGTGAAAAATTGTCATTTCTTAGGATTTATTTTTTAACCCTTTGATTGCTGACAATTTGAACGCCCAGCGTAGGTACTCCGCGTGCGGGACTCCTCCACTCGCATCTCATAACCATAGTCTCAGAACGCCCATGGGCGTTCTTCGCACACGATGCACTGAACACATAATATACAAGTACATAGCACTCCAAGGGTTAAGGATAACGCTTCTGAATTTGTATTTTACAGGATTTATCATTGGTTTCTGCGGAGCTGAAGGAATAGGCCTCGCCGCGCATCGTGCCTACACTCACAGAAGTTTCAAACCGAGCCGTCCTCTAAAAATCTTTCTTATACTCTGCCAAACGATGGCAGGCCAGGTTATAAACAATTTTTTCCACTCTTCTACCATAGACTTCCCAAAGACTTTTATTAATGAAAATTTTATGGAGCAAAAAACTTTTGCAAAATACGTGCTTACGGAATCTTCCTACTTTGACGAACGAAAAATGATGCGAGCTTTGGGAAATTTTTAAAACCAAACCATTAAATATATTTACTTCCAGCTTTGTGGCTTTATTTGTTAATCTATAAATAATATGAAAAAAAAATTGTATGCGAAAGTAATCGTTATATCCGGAGTTATAGTGCTTCAAATTGAGCGCCTTACAAAAATCATTTACACATGGTTAGCATAAAATCAGCCGTTGTAGTTGTCTGAAATGGAACATTTTTAAAATTGTGTACTCTGTGTGAGTGTAGCTAGCGTCCGAATTAGATGAAATGAGAAATACTGAAAAGTAAAAAAAAATGGCAGCGTCGAAAGCAGACATCGATTTCTGCAAAAAATTCGCTGCTTTTTTAAGTCGCAAAAGTCTAATTTTGCGAAAACCGACTTAGTTTTAGTAACCACGAGAATGGGACATCTGCTGAAGATATATACCAAGTTTGAAGTCAATCGCGCGATTGGTTTTTGAGATATCATGCTAACCAATTCGAAAAATTTCGTTAATTAAATTTTGGATTCATAAATATTTCAAGTAATATAATTTGAGGGTTTCTCATAAAGAAATCACAAATATCGCGCTCCTTTTCAGGCCGTCAAAGTAGGGAGACCCCTTGATAGAATTTTCGAAAATGTAATCCAAATCGTGATTATTTCTTTTCGTAATAATTTCGTGAATTGGAAAATTTCAATAATGATACTAATAACCTACTAATATCAATGAATGTAATAATAGTTTTAAGAAACAGCCTTGCTTTAAACAACTCCTGGCACGAAGCTGAGTTCAAGGTTCTAATTGAAACGATTGCGCTAATTACAGAATAGTATTTTCACGTGGGCAAGGGACCATATGCTTCACCACAAATACAGCGACACGGACGCAGATCCACACAATTCCAATCGAGGATTTTTCTTCTCGCACATGGGGTGGCTGATGATGGAGCCGCATCCATTGTTACAGCAGAAAAAACGCGAAATCGATGTGTCTGAACTACGGGCAGACAAACTCATCATGTTTCAGCGCAAGTGAATAGGAACGAACGATTAATTATTCCCCATCAAACTTTTAACAGGGAGATGTTTTCCAGTGTCCGCCGCCGATCGCTTTGGTTTCCAGATATGTTTCAGAGAACCGAAAAAAACAAATATATGTGTTCTTTTATTTTAGTCCGTTAGAGGAGCTACAGAAGTTCCTATTGTTAGTTTAAAGAATATTATAACATTGTGTATATCAAGTTTTATTCAACACAATGTTATAATATTCTTAAAACTAACAATAGGAACTTTTGTGGTTTCACCACCTAAATATGCAACAAGGCCAAAACAAAAAAGCACGTACCTATTTATTATTTTTCGGCCGTCTAAAACATATCCGAAAACCAAAGCAATCTGAAGTGGACACCTGGGAACCTCTCATGTTTTATCATTTCAGACAATATGTAGAAAAGAAAATGAATCTATTTTAATTTCATGTACATTGAGTTGTTAGATTTTAGGGTTGTTAGATTTTTTAGGGTTGAGAAGATTTTGAAGTCTTGGGGATGTGTCGCTTCCTTTCAGTAACATGGGAAAAATTAATATTCATTTTGAATGGGAAACACAATAGTTCATATTAATCGAAATCTATGTCCTTTTCAATTTTCCAAAATTTGTGATGTTAAACATCTCCTCGCGAAATTCTAATCCATATACAGTTAGTAAAAAAAGTATTTGGATCGCTGATTTCGGGAATTTCGAGATTTTCGACCTTATTCTTATTACAGGCCCAGAAAAAATTTGAAAAAAGAAAAAAACGACCCTCACCATTTTCATCGCTATTCCGACCAGTTGCAATTTTTTTCAAAAGGACGAACACGTCACCGAGAAAACTAATTCCGCTAGCTTCTAAAATAAAACTCAAGTCAATTTTACTTCAATCTACAAACGGGTTTTTTGAATTTTCATTACACGCTCACAAAAAAGTTTAAAAAACGACCTTTACTATTTTTTTTTGCTATTCCGACCAAATGCCTTTTTTCAAAACAATGAAACACGTCACTTAGCAAACTAATCCTTCTACTAGCTTCTAAAAAAAAACACCATGTCGTTTGGACGAATCCTAACAAAGTTATGCGATTTTAAAAAGCGTCCAAATACTATTTTTACTAACTGCAGGTATTTTTTCCATTAACCATTTCATGGTCGAAAAGAGAATTGCGTCAAGAGCCGTGCAGTGCTTTGAAGATTCATATAGATTACGTTGATTTCAGGTACTTCCTGTACATCTATATTCCCCTGATAGCGTTGCTCCCAATAGGGGTGCCGATGTACTTTTGGAACGAGTCATTCTGGAACGCTTTCTTCGTGGTGTACTGTTTCCAATACATCATCAACCTTCACATCACCTGGACGGTCAACTCGTTCGCGCACCTCTGGGGATCGAAGCCTTACGACACGTAAATTGACAATATAACGTCATTCATTAGCACCTGTTCCCTGGTTTTAACGTGCCACGACACGATACAAGATTCCCTCGGCCATAATAACGCACGAGGCTCTGATAGTGATGATGGAGGAAGCGAATTGCATCCCACTTTAACGCGTTTAGTGTCAAAATCAATTTTCCTCGGTTCAATCATTTAATCATCTGTTTAATGGCTAGCAACGATAATCTTTTTCTCTTCATTGCTAAATAGTTACAGATGCTTTTACTTTGGAAAGGATATATGTTTAATAGTTCTGTTCAGAGCCGGATTTACCTTTCAGGCGCCCTAGGCTGAATATTTGGTGGGCCCTCGGTTAAATCCAAAAAATAAAACGACGCTGATTAGATTTTTTTTATCATAATACTCGCATAATCTAAATAAGAATTTATTTTCAAAATTAACATTGAATATCAAAACTAAGCATAATATTAACATAAATAAACATTAAAGATACAAGTTAATAAAGATAATAAATATTAATTAATAAATGTTAATAAATGTTAATTTTTCGAAGAAAATATTTAGAATGAGGGGCCACCAGCTAAACGGGGTCCTAAGCTTCAGCCTTGTTAGCCTAAGGGTAAATCCAGCACTAGTTCTGTTAATACCTGGTTAACACATGACTAGAGAAAATAAATTCTATTCGCTGAGGGTATTTAAATGTTGGAAAATTAACGTGTCAATGTGTAGGTGAATTTTTCCAACAAAAATGTGACCATGGAAAGATGGAATTTACCTCCACCTAATTTTCTGTCTCTTAATTTAGAGAACTATCTGTATACATCCCAGTTTCTAGCTTCTTTTCATACAAACATTCATTATTCCCTAAATAATCACCAAAACATGGTCATAGTCTCTCAATTTCGCAAGATCTACTGTTCCTAGTAAACGGACACTGGAAAATATGGACATTTCAGGAGGATCCGAGCCGCGGAATCGTACATTTCCTCAATCCTGACACTTGGAGACGGCTGGCACAATTTCCATCACGCTTTCCCGTGGGACTATCGAAATGGGGAAAAGTTCTGCGTGACCGCCAAAGTCCTCGACCTGCTCGCCTACCTTGGGCTGGCCTACGACCTCAAGATGGCATCGCCCAGCATTATAAACGGCCACTTGAACAGGCACGGGCAGAGAGTCAATCAAGAAACGCTCGTTGAGAAGCTCGTCGAGTTCCGACGAGAACGAAACGGCACCAAAAACATACACGCAATGTGAACCGGGAGAATCGGAATTCTGTTGAGCAAATAGATTGTAAGCCTTTGCTTCAAAAGTCTTCGTTTTCGAGGATATTGACTTTGAAAGTGTGCGGAATTTGTAAGTGAAAATGTTGGAGGATATTATATGGTAGTTTGTTTGAATTGAATGAAAATTGCGCGAGGAATAGGAGAGTTATGAAGTTAAAGAATTGTTAATGTTATTGATGGTTTGTTGAGGAATAAAATAGGGAAATTGGATGTTGAAGAATTTGTTTGTTAAAAATACTATTTTGCGACGTTATGTGTTTTGTGTAGATGTGTAAGAGCGAGTACTTACAAGTTTGTGAAATATATGCGCGTGTGCACCGTGCACTTCTCGAAATCGACTATGTCCAGAACGAAGGGTTGTGCAAAAGGACTGCTTTTGACAATTTCGATGCAAGTATTTTTCATAGGAAATTACCTGATTTTGGGTTGTAACTTTGATATACTCTGTATGGATAAGGTGGAAAGAAATGCAAATTTTTCGTAATAAATTCTGATGACTATATATTTGGAACTGAAGACGTACTAACCTAATTCTTAATTTATTATTATCGAGATGTAAACTCGGCTGCGTTCGGCTCGGAAACCGAGTCTCGGCTCGGCTCGGCTCGGAAACCGAGTCTCAGCTCGGCTCGGCTCGACTCGGAAACCGAGTCTTAGCTCGGCTCGGCTCGGAAACCGAGTCTCAGCTCGGCTCGGCTCGGAAACCGAGTCTCAGCTCGGCTCGGCTCGGAAACCGAGTCTCAGCTCGGCTCGGCTCGGAAACCGAGTCTCAGCTCGGCTCGGCTCGACTCGGAAACCGATTCTCAACTCGGCTCGGCTCGGAAACCGAGTCGCGGTTCGGCTCGGCTCGGTCCGAATTTCAAGCTACTCGAATATTCGAGTACTCGAACAGCCCTAATATAGAACCGAAACTATAACGGTTATGGAACCGATACGAGGAGGGAAATAGGAATCGTAACCGAAATAGATAATAGTTGGAAATTTCGGTTCTTAGTAACAGTTACTCAGAATAAAGGTTCTTCATAATCGTTTGGAGAACCGAACTCGATATTATTACAACAGTTTTCAAGCCCCGCCAGCAAGCAAACGAAGGAAAGAGTCACGAAAGCAGCATCGCGGGAAACGTCTCACGAGGTACGCTGAGCATCTAACCCAGAAGAAGTAGGGAAACGAAGTAACCGTGAAATACGAAACTACAGCACGGTAGACGCGGAGGTGCGTGGGGGAGGGGTGTGGTCAAAGAATCTCTTCGTGGCAAGGACAACATTTCGCGAAGAGGGAAATTAAAGGATTTCGCTGGAAGACGAAGGCAAGAAAAACTTGTCAAACGTAACAAGATAGATTGAAGTGGCGGGAAAAGGAATTGCAGGAAATGTTTGAAAGAGAAGGAAAAAGGAAGGAAGCGACCGCGGCGAAATTGAATAAAGGGAGACAGGAAGAGAAATATTACGCGAGGGGCGGGAAATGATGTCTGAAGAGAGGGGAGGTGAACAGCGGGGTGAAATAAGAAGAGAAGGGAAAGCGGGAAAAATCTTCGGGAGGAAGCGACCCACGTGACGGAGCAGCAGAATTCCTACAGGATGGAAGAGAACAGTATTAAGGTAACAAAATATACGGAGAACGCGTAGTTGGAATGAGAAACGAAATGGAGAGCTCATCGACGAGGGCTGACGAGGGAAATAAAAATATTTGGGAACAATGATGAATAGCGCTAATAATTAATCACCACAATTCGTAGAAATGTCACTTACAAGGGAACGCCGCGAGCCCGTATTCACCGATTGCAACCCAGTTTTGTGGGTTTATAGAGTGAGTTAAGACAAGAACAACCGTATGTTTCATACGTGCCTAATCGCCTGCTAAGGGAGGATTGCGCCTCGTTGGACCGAAAAGTAGGTAATTCTTTGTGAATTTTTGGTACGAAAACAACTCGACAAATTAATTTGAGGTTTGGCAGGCTGTTTTATTGTATCTTGAACTATTGTTCTGAATTTTTGTGTGAGAGTGAAGAAAAAAACATGGCAGGTAGTGAGAGAGCGGTGAAAAATAATCGGGTTGCGCTGGTGTTGACGAAAAGTACTATAAGGGTTTATAGTCTTTATCCGAAACACAAATAGGAAAAGAGAGATTCTCAAACTACTGTAAACTGGGGGAACATTGGCATGTTTTTGGAACATTTTGCTATGTAATATCAAAATTAACATTTCTACATTTGCTTTAGATATCCTATCATAACAGTGCATCTGTTGTGAATGCACTACAAGTGTCGAAATGCATACAGATTTTGTGCTTGTCGTTCTTTAATAGATATTAAATACCTGCCGATGTTGATGAGGAAGAAATCTTTTTTCAAAATGTTGCTAATGCAACTTTGCAGCGCTTGGTACATCATTAAACTTTTTTTTTTAAACATTTTAGTTATTATGACCATGCGATGATCCCTTTTATATAAAACAGCATGGTTCCACAGATACTCAAGGTGGCAATTTTCATCGGTCTGCACTATATATGAATAAATGATAATTTAAGTACACCTCCACATCACGGCGAGCGTCTCCCAGCCACCTAAACTCTTAAAGGGTTAATGGATTCGTAAGACAACAGACGGGTGGAAAAGAACTCTGCCGCCGACGAAGAAGAAGTGAGGAAGACATATCCCGAGGGTGAAGAAAAAGGGGAGCTTGAAGCCTCGAAGACAAATTGAAGAAAAGTGGAAGGGTGTCGCGCGAGGGGGAAGCTGAAAAGGGGTCTCAAGGTGTGCGCGGCAGGAACAAGATGGCCGCCCCGAGAGAAAGAGAATTAGGGAAGCAGAGTAGAAGAGGGAGGTTCTAACGAGTGAAAGACGAGAAGGAGAAAAGGTGTCCCGACAATAATAATATCACAGAGCAGAAACGACCGGATACCAGGTCTTGTTATTGCGTTCGCGTGCACGCAAGCCAGGTCTTGGGGCGAAATCGCGGACACACGGCATCTGCCACGGGGCACAAAGGGCTGGACGAAAAGACTTGCCCTTTGCACGCTCCGCTTTATTCGCAGGCCTTTAACCGTGCAATTAAAAGCTCGTGGCTAAGACTGTGGACATCCGAGGCGAACCTTCGTGCTCTGTTCACACGCGAATTTCGCTAGGCCGAACTCTGCCTCTGCTTGAATAACTTTGTTCTTTGGTTAGACAGTATGGGCGTCGAATTCTATGAGAACACTAGCTTCACTACTCGGCTTCGCCCGAAATTTAGATTCTGATTTTATAAAAGATATATTTTTTTTTTTTGTGATAATAGTCACATTTCTCTGGATTAGCTGGGCATAATGAGTCGAGGTAGATTTCGTGACCCCCAGGTTTACCGTTCGAAAGTTTTTAGGCGACAGACAAACACGCAAACATACGGAACAGTTTCCGCTTTATAGTGTAAGATTAATTCCGCTTCATTCGAGCTCTTAATTGCGATTATCTCTGTCGAAAAATATGATAGCAGTGGAGGTTTATGTTTCTAAGAATCTCGAACTTTTTATGATTAGAAGATAATGTTTGGGAAGTGATAAAATCAATTGGCCTCTTGTTTAGAATGTTATTTCTTCAGTTTTATACGAGAAACAGAGCAATATCACTTTCGATTCCCCACGCAGGCAGCGTTTCCCGCCAAGAAACAGCTCGCTCAACGACTCGAAGGAACCACACTTTACGCTTACTTTATCGTTTCCGATTGGAACGGCCACTGTGCCACCCAACGGCGGGATTAACTGTAATCGCGCAAACGGAATAAGGATGTGACGTGTTAGGTACTCGCAACTGGTAGGTACTTTACATGGTCACAAATGTTTACATACACCTAGCTTCGTCATGAGTAGAGGAACTACTGTATGCTTTGTAATTGATACAGTAGAACCTTCAGTGTTCGAATTAATAGGAAGCCTAAATGTGGAATGTAAAATTAACTTTCTTCGTGGTGATTATTCTATATTTCAGAGAGAGTGATACAAGTAACTATACCAAAAATTTCTGCTTCTTACTGATAGCAATCCTAGATTGTTTAATATTGTATATGTTTGTTGATGTTGCCACATTGTCACTGTTTCCTAATTTCTGATAGAACGTAAAAATTAGATACGTTAAGAATTCTATGTAACAATTATAATAGATATAAGGGCATTATAAAGAAGGTATGATGAGCGAGGACTGTTTTAGTACTACATATTTTTCTAACAGTAAGTATATAGTACACTAGACAAAAATATAATAAAATACTATATATTATAGTACAGTTGGCAACCGTAGTTTTAACATATATTTCTTAATAACTGCCAAATTTCCATTTTCTTCCTGTAAACGAAGACTCCTGCTGTAAATATCTTGTCTAAAGGGATCGTCCTTAAATTACATAGCGCTGGGGGGGTCTAACATAATATTTGTTTAACCTAATTTTCAATATGAGTAGCCCAACAATCAGTGTTTCATCGCATTCACGAAACCGAGTTAAATGAATTAAATAAACCTTTAAAAGAATTTTAATGACTCAAAAAATACAATGTAAAAAATATTACGTAAGGAAGGGGGTTGGAATACAAAATCTTACGAATTCTTATACCGGGAGAGGGTGGAAGGAATCGCCAAAATTATGATTAAAATGATTCTTTGAAACCGTTAAGTGAATTATAGAAATGACCATTAAGGAAATGGTCAAAGAGTGACCCAAAAATGAGGCCTTTTTTAGCCTCTTTTTGATCCCACGATTTTGGAACTGAATTTTGTGCCAACTGATACCTTATGATGAGACATCAATCACAACAAATTTTCAAGTTGAGGTGGCAATTAGTTCTTGAGATGTGGGAGGTGAAAGAAGTGAAAATTCGTTAACGCGTCAGCCCATACGTTTCGATGTACGGACTTTTATGTCAGTCCGATAATTTAAACAATTATTTCCAGGGGTTTTGCTGACTGCTAATAACGAATTTGGACTTAGATTTTCAGTTTTGTTGACTGCTAACAACGAATTTGAACTTACATTTTCAAAATTCACAAAAAAAAATAAAAATCAAGAAATATAAATGTCTGTGTAGTGGATGTTTTTTTTTAAATATATCGTCCACCATGTTGACTCGGCCATTGTGAATTTTGAAAATCTTAGTCCAAATTCATTGTCTGTTGTCAGCAAACCTCACAATGGCCGATTCCATATGGTGGACGATATTAAAAAAAAGCACTCGCTACACAGTCATTTATATTTCTTGATTTTGATTTGTCTTTCGTGAATTTTGAAAATCTAAGTTCAAATTCGTTGTTAGCAGTCAGCAAACCTCTGGAAATAATTGTTTAAATTATCGGACTGACATATCTCGGAAACTAATTGTCACCTCAACATGAAAATTTCGTGTGATTGATGTCTCATCATAAGGTATCGTTTCGCAGAAAATTCCGTTCCAAAACCGCGGGACCAAAAAGAGGCTATTTCTTGAGTCACCCTTTGAATTTGGTCCGTGACCTCAGAGTGTCAAATCCGCTCTGAAACAGTCACAACGTCGTTCCAGGGTTAATTCTACAAATCACGACTTCTTCCACTTGCATAAGTTTCAATGACACCAGTAATGCAACCTGAATTTAACCTCGTTGTGGTTGAAGAGCGCAGTTGGTGTGCAATAGGTCGAAAGCACCAGTGACCGGCTAGCCTCAAAAGTGTCCCGTGCGAAAAGGCTTTTATGCTCTCCGAAGCGAAACGAAGTATACTTCGATCAGGAGGGGCGGGAAGGCTACCAAGAAGACAGAGTCGAAGCGCACGGCCTGTTCGAGCAGAGTTCCAGCGCACGTGCCGAAATCTTAATACCATTCTGCAAAGTCGAGGCGGGCCAAGGTCGAAGCCCGGCGTTTCCTGAACGGCCCCAACCCGACGATTTACGGCCGCGGTGCGGCCGACTGGCCAGCTATTTTTTAAATAACTCGCTCCGAGTGTTTCGCACACGAACAACCGTTTCCCCTGGCGAGTCGGTCAATCCCGATCCCCTTCGCTGATTTACGATTATCGGCGGAAACGAGCGGGTGCTTTTCATCTGTTGGGCGTCAACGTCGAGGACGTACACCTCAGCGTAGATGGATGAGGCGATCGGATCGAGCAATACCGAGAAATGAGTACCTAGATGTACCTATTCGAATTCTCGAACAGTTCTACGAGAAGCATCTAGTAGAATAGAATGGCTGTGGAAATTGTCACGAAGAGACACCGGACACCTGTCATCCAACACTGCTTCCTACTTCCACGAGAGGAGCCAAGCTCATCCATGATCTGACGCAAAAAGAAACAAGCAAGCGGTATCTACCATTTTACATTTCACGCAATCCTAATAACACATCTATCGACACAGCACATATTTATTCATGAAACACTGTCACGTTTGGTAGACCACATGACTAGTGTAATCTTATTCTTCCCATTAGCATCACGGATCAAGTGGTGCCAATCGAGAGATGGCGACATCCACAATCAGTTATCCTTAATTCTTCTGAATTTACTCGGGCCAACTCGTGAGTCACCGGGCAATCTACTCCAAAGTAGATACCCTGGAATACGAGGAGCAGAATGATGCTTGAACGTCAGGGAGCAGATGGGACCTCCTCGGTCCACGAATTTCCCTGGTGCCGCGGTGCCGGAAAAATCAGGATACGACAGCTGTGGCCGTGAATGAATAGTGGTGACGACACAGCGGCCGATCGATAAGAGCGAAAGACTAGAGGGCATAATACCGCGCAGCTGGCGATCGAAAGAAAGGAAAGTTCACAGCCGCGGAGCGTGCCCGTGGTCTGAGCTCGTGACCCTACCTGCTGAACTCATTTCCACGCGTGGCCCAGCTCCTTTTCGAGCCGGATCGCCGGCCGGAGTCGCCGGGAATAAAATCGTCCCTTCGTGCGCGCGGGGTGGTTGGAGGTTACCAACTTCGCGGGATCACGGCCTTCTTCTTCTCCTGGAAAGTACGACGCAGTTCTGCCCCAGTTTAACCCCCTCTGGGCACTGTGCATGGTCGCCTCCGAGGAAACATCCTCGAAATCAATCCGACCGCTTCGCGGAAGAGTCTTCGCATCTGTGACTGGAGAACAGGGGTAAAGGCTTTTTCACGCGGGACACTTCTATCGATTCAGGGAGTGTAGAGTCGGGGGTGGTTTAACCCTTTCTGCGTTGGAATTAGAACGCTGATTATAATAGCTAAAGGGTTGAGAAAGGTAGACGATGGATACGTGGCGTGTTAAGGGTTGGAAAAGGTAATGGATGCGTGGTAGCTAAAGGGTTGAAGAAGGTAGAGGATGGGTGGCCACCCAAGGAGCTGGAAGAGGTAAAAGATGCTGGAATATTTCTGACGAGCCACAAAACTGGCTCGTGTGAAAGGGGCTAACTACTCTCCGCACCAAAGTATTGGGCCATAAGGATTACGTGAGATGAAACTCAAACTTCCCAGGGATTTGGATTGCGAATCAGAATGAAGACACCGCTGCTTACTGGGGAACTGTCAAAATTAAGAAGCTTCAAATTTCTCTGTGATTAATTCAGGGGGTGCTCTAGTGTAGAGGGAAGAAAAAAAAGTTTTTTTTTTCGAAACTAGTTTGTTTTAATTGACTGTCATAAGAACTCAGAAACTAGTAAACCGATTTAGTTCAACCTTGGCAGATATGTTCAGCAAACGTGTCATTCAAGCCCCTACCACGATTTTTCTGAAATAGTCAACATTGCAAAATTGCGAGTTAAAAACAATAAATTTTTATGCAAAAAATATGAATCTTTTTGTTTGGAGAGCCGCCATTTTATTATTATACAATTTTTTTTCAACTTTCTGGTACGGGCTGTAGCCACATATATACAGATTGAGAAAATATTTGTTTTTTTTTTCGTCTCAGACCAGCACAAGAGCTTATATCATGGCAGCCATAGGAACAAAATATTTTAAGACGCTCCAACAAATTTACGATAACTTTAAAAATATACACTATTTGCACTTCAAAAAAATTTAGTATACTCGGGAAATATCAGTTAATAAAACTTTATAAGTTCAAGCTGATAAGTTCAATGGTCTTTCTTTAAAAAATGTTCAAAGATTACCGTAATATACGGCCGTCACACTAGTCCCTTAATCGTCGATAACTCTACAAAATGGCAATCTACCAGCAATTCCCTATATTCCATTTGTAATAGCAACTTAACTCAAGTGTTTCCTCAATTAAAAACCCATCAATTGGAACATAATTGGCACAGCCACTGTGCAATAAATTATTTCAAAGGAAAGCTGCACTTAGCAATTTTCAACTGGCATTTCCTCGACAGTTTCGATCCTCGTTCAAAGCCATCGCTCCCCGCGACGGAATTCACTCCCACCGAAAGTCCACTCGGCCTCGAGAAGAATCGAATCGTTTTCTTCTTGTTGCGTCGGCGTCGGCGGCGTCGGCGTCGGCATTCCAAAGACCGAACACGCTGATGCAAGAGAGCGGTGGTCTCGGGCCGTTCTCGACCACCTATCGAAACTCGCTCTCACCTCCGCGCTGTTTCGCGTCCCTTTATGATTCTGCGTGCCATCCGTGGTCCACCCCGCTCTTCTTACCGATACCGTGACAGGCCTTGTACTGTTTCCTCCGTTCCATCGATCGACGATTATCCTTGCATCGAGCTGCTCCTCGTCATCGGTGGATCGCTGGGGGATTCAGATTACCCTCGATGCAACTAGGGCTACTTGTCCATTTCTTCTGACGCAGCAACAATTTTATCGGTTTTCTTTGCTCGTCCCCGACCTTCCACGAGTTTACTCGAGGGTTTCCTGAATGGTTATTCCGTCGATGGATCGTGTTCGATGGAAAAAGAGGATGAAACGTGATACCTAAGTAGCCTGTAATCTGAGGTGTTATAGAATTTACATACGTTTTTTTATCATTCTCTCATCATATATTGGATAAATGTGTTTTACTTTCTTGATTCTGTGGCAATTTTACTTCCTTGACGAATCTCAGAACTGTTAATCTTCTATCAGTGGCTTTTAAAAGGGATTTCAATCGCAGAAAAATGACTTACAAGGATCTTTAAAGATGTTCATATAGGCTTTTAGCATTTAAATGCAGGGATCAGCTGCGCAGTACGTCTTACGATATGAAATTACACACGCTGGGGCGAATAAAGAGTGCAGGAAAGGAAAAATTACCAACGGAAAGTTTGCAAGCTTGAATGCCCTGCAGAGTCCATGGAAAATCCTGAAATTGAATGTACTTTTACTTGTGTACGAATCTCCCGCGGATTTGCGTTGATTTAAATGATTAAAATTTTTCCTTCATTTCGACGTTTCCTCCGATATCATACAAAGTTCCAAAAGTGCCTGGTTCTAGTACTATTTCAGAGAAAATCACTGTTCATCTGCATTGTGAGACAAATGAAGGCAAATGAATTGCCTAATTAACCACCCTGTCGGGGTTAATTGACAGGCTCCAATATACACTGCCCCAAAAGCCATAGCTCTCAAACCAAACCATAGAACTCAACCCAGTATTTCACAAAAAAAAAAAATTTTAAATTAAAACCGACTTCGTAAACATAAAATTGCACTAAAAAGTAAAAAATAATTGTTTCCCTTATTTAATCTACGACTAGCAATTTTTTTAATTCGGCGTCAGATTTACACAGTGCAAGTGATGAGACGCCAAATTAAAAAAATTGATAGTCATAGATCAAATAAGGGAATTTTTTTTACTTTTTAGTGTATTTTTATGTTTTTCAAGTCGGTTCTAATTTTTTACTTTTTAGTTATTCAAGTTAATAATAATAATAAGTTTATTTGTACTACAGGCTCGCAGCCTATTACAAAGGAGGTTGTTTGGTTTTCACATCTACATCCTTACTTGTATCTACGTTACATTGCACTTAAGCCTAACACCTACACTTTATATATTATTTATTCTCTTATAACCTGTATGAAAAAAACTGAACCTAAGCCTAAACCTATTTATACTCTTATTACATTTCAATTAGTGCGAGTTTTCTTATTTCTATGACTGACTGTACAAAATAAAATATATTCTTTACTTCCTCGATATTCCTAATATTTAATACTTCAGGAAACTCTTTTTCCCTAACTTTTAATAAAAAGCTATCCCTAACTTCAGACATAGCAACAGCTTACTAGTTGCGCTTCGCCTTTTACTGACGTAATAAAGACGTTTAATAATAATAATAATAATAATAATAAAATACAAATTATGTAATGAGGCGAAGTTTGAATTAACCAAACTGGCAAAGTATTCAGCCAATATTGATGCAGTGTAGGAGCACCGGAGCATCGCCGTCGTTTGAATAAAAAACAGATCATCAACATCGGTCCACATGCTGAGGACTTCTGCGGGGACAAACATTAGAAGAAAAAAATACATACGGGTCGAATCTATAACCTCCTCCTTTATTAAGTCGATTAAAAATACAATTCACTCAATTCCCCTAATCGACCCATTCAACCCACAACGACAGGAGCTCGAAAACAAATTGAATCTTAAAATCAGCGCTGCTCTTGAAACCCCTGCAATCGGCTCAACAACACTCTCAGGTTTCCACTTCCTAACGAAACAGTGTCCCGCACCATTTCCGGCATCAAACGACTCGTTACTCTTCCCTGAATGCTCTTCTCCCAGAATAGCGTTCGCGGAGAATTGACGGAAAATTCGCGAAATCGCAGAAACGCGCGCACTGTGTGTGTCCCGAATCTCGTCGGTCTCGCGTTTCAAAGGCACAATGTTCGCGGCGAAGTGGCCGCCGGCCAAAGCGTTAGGATTTACAGCCAATGGATCCTCGCCGGGGTGCTCGCTATTACGTCGTAATTGCCCTGACGGACGGCGTAGAAATGCGTTTTCGGCTGGACCGCGGGAATTACCATTTTCTTGGGCCGTTATAATACGGCAGAGCGCGTTGCTAGCTTTCGGCGTAATGTCCGCCAGATTTTGCCGGTGCGCCTCGGCGAGCCTCTAATTTCCCCGTAATGCACGGGGATTCGCAATTAGCCGTAAATTTCCAGGCCAAGACGCATCGCTTCGGGAAGACGCCTCGTACTTTTACAGCTGCGGTACGTTTCGGCTACTGAGAATAAGTGTGCGGGCGAAAGAAAGGTGGAAGACCGAGTTGCAGATATTCCAGTTGCACAGCGAGTTTACTAATATGAAGGGTAATCGAGGAAAAACGAGGATTTCCATTTTTCGTGATTTTGCGATTTTTACCATATTTTGTTGGTGGTAAGTGAGACTGCAGAATTGTCGAATCACAAAGGGTTTTAATGTTCAAATGCCCCCGTGAGATAACGTTAACGTTGTGGTATACTGGGTAGAAACTAGTAATGTCCACTCTGCATTGGAAGAAAACACTTCATTTTCTCGATAATGCTGTTTTGTGACATTCCCTGCTTTTTTAATATTTGACAAAAATGTCACTTTTGGGGGGAATTAATTACATACGAGGAAATGGCTACTAAGTCGGTTCAGTAGGTACTTTTGGGTAATATTTATTAATACTGTAAACTGCACAAATTTTTGTTTTGAATAATATACCTATGTAGGTTCTAATTAGAAGAGATGATTTCGGCGCACTGGTTCGGTCTGTTAAATAATCAAATAAAAGCTATTTTACAATTTGGAGAATTTGAGGCACCGGTTAACCGACTCGTGCGTCGCACGTTCCCAGCAACGAACGTGATATTTGTTTAAAAGACAAATTTTGGTATAAAAGCATACGCAGTATTTGTTTCCTTTTATCTAACTTTCCTTGAGAATGGTCATAATCATTGACCGAAACGTTGGAATTTGATAAAATTCTAAAAATTGCAAAATAGCTTTTATTTAATTATTTAATAGACCGAACCAGTGCGCCGAATTCATCTCCTCTAGTTAGAACAATTTTTACTATTAAAATACAGTATGCGAGTTGATTTCAATCTACAGTAGCACGTGGAATTATGAAATTCGAACAATTCTGTAACACAGAGGTGAAAGGATTTTCAATATCAACGACTAATTTGAAAAAATGTGAAGGTTCCACTGAATTATGAAATTCTGTGGCCAATTGTGAAACTCAAAATTTCGTACTTATATCTACGTTAAGAAAGTGCAAGTGTCTTCTCCAAACCGCGGGCAATCTTCACAAAGAACAGCAGAGACACGGGATATTTCGTGGCGAGCAGATAGCGTATTAAAATTTTTTCGTTATCGCCGGCCCGCATCGCGCGCAAATCAACGGCGCGTCCGCTGAAAACGCTCGATCGGCCAACGATACAATCAAAGTTAATTAACAGCTTGTTCCGCGGTTCCGTTAGAGTTGTCGTATTTTTTCCCTGATTGGACAGCGAGGCAGGCGAGGAGGGGTAATTAAAATTCCCCGCGATGAGGTAACGAGTGGCGAGATCGACCTTTCTGGCAGGAGAACGAGAAAAGAAACTCGTTGCCGCGGTTTTAGAAGCGACTTCCAGGAAGGATGGTCTTTTGTAGCCGTGGCGTATGCTAAACGGGTTTACCTGCGAAAGAGGTGAAACGGGAGACGCCAGAAACGCGAGCCAAACGACCGTTACGGGGCCCTTTGCTGGGCCCAGAAACTACTCTGTTCCTGAATTAATACCCCTTTCAGAAAAAGTGTAACGAACATCGTGTTCTTCATCCTCTACTCTAACGATTTCAGGTCTGTGACGAGTTTCCAAATTGCTCAGCTTCTATCATTGGTGCATTCAATTAGTACTCTTTGGGCCTTTTTGGGGACTTACATAAGTTTCTTCGAAGTGGATGGTACAATTAAATGAGTACATAGTTACTTGTGATTATGTTTTAGAGGACCGAAAAATAAGATATACGTGTTTTTTTATAGCGGCCAGTTTTCATATTTAGGGGGTGAAACCAACCCCCAAAGTTATAAGATTTTCTGGTGTTCATCTCCGATTGCTTTGGTTTTTGGATATGTTCTAGAGCACCGAAAAATAAGAAATACGTGTCTTTTTATTTTGGTCTGCTTGAATGTTTAGGGGCTGAAACCACCCATATAACTTTGAGGGGTAAACATGCAAGTTGGCTAAAATAAAAAGACACGTATATCTTATTTTTCTGTCCTCTAAAATATATCCAAAAACCAAAGCAATCGGAGGCCGGTACCAACTATTCTTATGAGCTTTGGGGGATGGTTTCACCCCCTAAACATTCAAGCAGGTAAAAATAAAAAGACACGAATTTCTTAATTTTCTGTCCTTTAAAACATATCTAAAATCAAAAGCAATCGGAGCGGACACCTGGGAACCTCTCCTTGTAAGTGGGAACTTAAGGGAGAAAATTTGTACACAGAAAGCTTAGGTACTTTTTGGGGACATTTATTTTGAAAATTCATCTCGTACCCGTGCATCTGAGAATGCAATCTATACCATACTCGGTAAGCAAATTAAGTTGAAAATTAGTGAAAGTCCTCGTTTCGAAAAGGGAACAACAAATTCTCAAAATAATTAATTTTGAACACCATGTTGAATATTAGAATGCTTGATTTAGTGAATAGTGATATATTTCAGTGATTAGTGATTGCAATCCAATTTGAAGAACAACGTTAGATGCATCCACAGCGTAAAGTTTAATTCGTGTCCGACCGCATACGGCTCATTTCTACTTGCCCATATTGTTCGATCCCTAACCAACTGGCAAGAAATAAGTCTTGCGTTCCTTTCAAGTGTCTCTCACAACGAAAAGTATAATTTTCTATCTCCCCCTGCAAAGAGTAACTCCAACATATCACAAAGAAATACGCTACCACCGCGTTATCAACGCAACCGCAATTATCTCTGAATTCTCTAATGTTTCCCAGGGAAAGAAATCAGCCAATTATACCACTAACCGAGTCACTTCCGCTTGCCTACAATCATAAAACTAAATATATGTAAAAACGCAGAATATCTACAGCTTTCTAGCATGTAAACCGATGGAAATATTCTACAATTTATCTTGAAACGTAAAAGATAATGCACACAATCTAATATACATAGAAATCCTACTTTATCATAATTGCTGAAAATTCATTACAAAACCCATAAATCAATCCAGAATGTTGCCCACTATATTAATGCAGTTAAATAAATTCATTTATCTTCCCAGGAAACAAGGAAATACCCACTCGCTTTTTCCTTAGTTCCTTTTAATGGCTAGTCTACATGTTACTGCCAACTGTCAGGCAGAGATACAGCAAATAGAGGACGGCCGGTACAGAAAAGTGCAATCTTTCGGCTGATATGCAATCTTGTTGCCTGGCTAACGTAAACGCTTCGCTCGCCGCTGCATGGTCTATTAAAGCGAACGAGAATTGCAAATTACCTGCATTCGTTCGCCTGTCATGGCACATTGCGGTCAAGCGTCCCGGCGCCAGACGACGCCGCAAATGCTCCGGCGTCGAAACGGAAACGCAGAAATACGCCTCTCGAGCGGGGGAGGCCTTTGTGACGCGCCATTTTTCGCACCCCATTCCATTCTTAACGGAGAACAGCGACGGCCGGAAAAAAGACCTTTTTTAAGAAGTTATTTATTAAAGGAATTATTTACAGTTTGCATACAAAATTTGCATCACCTGTCTTTAGTTTGTACTAGGTAATAAAAGTTTTATATGAAAACTTAAGGCGAGCTTGTATGGTTCAGTTTGATTGAACAATGCGGTCGATTCAACAAAACTGAAAGCAATGGGAACAGTGTAGGGTAAACGCACCAATAAATGAACACTTAAGGCTAATGAATGAACACTTTTATAAAACTACGTTTGCAGCGTGATTGATTCGGCGTGCGGCAAAAATTGTTTGGATATGAAGCAAGAAATTAAAAGAAGTCTCTAATTAATTTTAATAACTTATTTTACTCATTTTCATATAAAATGTCCATTCACTGGTACGTGTTCATTTACTAGTACATCTACCCCAAATTACCTTTCGATCAAAGTTTTCAAGCATATTGAACATTGGAAGAAGTTGACAAAGTTTCTACTTCCATCCAATGCGGTCGCCCATTCAGGATGATTCATGCAAATTGAACGCATGTAAACGCGCACCTCGAGTATTGAAAGTTCTATTTCAGTTGCGTTGATCTATTGTTTGTAAACACCGCTTGCTGCCAGGAAATAATTTGTAAAGGCAATAAGGATATTATAAATAATTTATAGTACCTCTCGATTTTATAATATTGTATAAATGAAGAGGAGAACAGACTTCATTACTACTACTTCTTTACGTTTATTTTAATTTCCTGACACAGTGCCATTAAATGTTCGCAAATTATTTCAACACCGATACATACAATTTGCTTCGACCCCATTTTCAAATCAATTTCTTTGAAATGTGTAAACATTCGCCATTCAATTGCTTTGCTCCACTTCTGTGGAACCGACCACATTCTTCAACCAAAGTGAACCATGTAAATTCGGATTTATGAATATATTTCAACGTTATTAAAAGGAACAATGTCGCCCTTTATCCAAATATTTAATATCTATTTTTACAATTACAGTTGGTACGGATGCTTTAAATAGGGAAGTTAAGGTTAGCGATTATGAATTGTTGCGCAAAGCAGAAGTAAGAGGGTAGAACGAATTTCATTCTAATTGCAGCGACGCATCAAGGTTAACGCGTGCATTGCATGGCAGAGGGAGTATTAACGCATTAAGAACGAGTTGCACGCGAAAGAAACAAGTGAATTACCGTCTTCGTGAATGCGATATCACTATTAATCACCTGGATTTTCAGGAACTCGCGTCCCTTGACCTTACAGAGTAGCAAAGTAGTTTTATCGATGACTGATCACTTCGTGGATCCCTCGCACTGATAAAAGACAGAACTAAAATTCGCATCAAATAAAACTTCTGGGCGACTACGTTTTGAAAATATCAAACATTTTCTTTCGTACTTAACGTCTCTTTTTTCGAAGACAGTTGTCACGCTGGGTCAATTCGACCCAAGCCAATTTTTAATCAGCTGTCGTTTAACAACTATCTATTAAATTAGGCTGCAAAAAATCTGATATAAAGTTTGGAAATTTCAGAATACATGTTTATCGGTGAGAATTAATATTTACTGTATCGGCATGTTTAAAAAAGTGTTTGGAAGTAAGAGTGTTAGGTACACAAAACGTTTTTTTGCTTAAAAATCATACCTTTTATCATTTTTAATATTCTTAACTAAAAATCTATAGTTACATTCTTGAGATATGCTACTTTAATGACAAAAATTAAAAAACTTAACTAAAAGAAGATTTAATAAATAAAATTTCCTACACTTGGGAAGCGTTTCTACCTTGCAATGTAGAAATGTTTGGCAATTCTGAGCCAGTGTGACAACCGAGGGTTAAAAACTGGAATATTCTTGGTGACATTTATGCCATCAACTCCTTCAATATAAACTTAACCAGAGCTTAATTATAAACAATAGCTGGCCAACTGTGTTCATCAAGATACTATCATATTTATTCACCCACATTACCTGTTCACACATCTCTGTTTTCCAAATCAGAACCGAAGCAAATAGAAGTAACACATGAAAACGAAAAATAGTACAAAGAAAGAAGCAGCATAATAGTTTCTAGAGCTAATTAGTGCCTTAAATCGACGTGAACGAGTCTCTGGGCCACTGAATCGACAAACATCTGCATGATGAACGAATATTTAATCGGTGAGAACCAGTGACGAGGCGCCCAAGTAATTCAATCGTGCAGTTGAACCATTTCAATGGGGAATACACGGCAAGAATAAATGATAGCCCATTCCCACGGTTACCGTATTAAGAACACGTATCCGCGCTCATACGATCCGAGCAACTTCACCGGCGTATTTGGGAGGATTTGGCATGGAAACGTTGGAAAGAAAAATAACTTAAGTGCAGTCGAGTTCTGCGGAGCTGGGTAAAGCTGGACACCCTGCCAAGGCACGAAGCCGTACATTACGACGGCGGAAGGAACCGGGAGGAAGGAAGCAGGATTAAACCGCGCTGCACTAAACAGCTGAGGCTCGTCGAACGATTGCGACAATTTTGAGAAAAATGGAGGCGGAAGTACGGTGAATTGAGGAAATTCAAATCGGCGGGGGAAGTCTTATACACTTATGTGAAAATTGTGAATATTGTACGGATGTGGTGATAATAGCAGGATTATTACTTGTGGAATTGCAGCCAGAGCTTAGCAGAGCTAATTAGAGCTTAAAGGGAACATATCGAACCCGCACATGCCGATTTCGATGAGATTCTGCAGATTTGCGGAATAGTGAAAAATATTTGACACCTATTTTTGTGATCGACAATCGTGCATATTGAAAGGGTGTAAAGAGCACCTAAAGTTGGGGGTCGAAAACATATTTTTAGAAATTTTCTAAAAACTGAGCAGGGAATTGGATTCGTGTTTAAAAGAACTCACACTTTAAAAAAAATGTTGTCCTACGCCTAATAGTTCTCGAAATATTCCAGAAAATATGTTTTCGACCCCAACTTTAGGGGTTGTTTTCGCCCCTTCAACGTGGACGTTTATCGATAACAAAAAATAAATGTCAAATATTCTTCACTATTCTGCAAATGTCATAATCACCGGCACACATAACACACAGGAAAGTGCGAGAAGCTTGGCGAGAAGGAGATGACAGGGGTACACGAAGAAGAGTTTCCTCCTCTCCTGCCTCGGAGAAGCAACGGAGGAGGGAAGGGACGAAAAAGACCGCGGCGGACAGACGGGCCGTGGAGGTAACGTTATGCAACTGCATTCTGAGCGTGGCGTACTCTCGTACGTGCACTCGAGGACATTACTCCCAGCGACTCGATGTCGTTTCCGCGCGGCTGCCACGGGGCCCGATCCAAAAAGACGGCGAAACCGCGGCGATGGCCAAAATATCTCGTCAGCCAGGGCGCGCATGGCCGCCCGTCGAAATCGGCGTAGACTTCTTTCCCGGCTGGATGCACGCCCCACCGTCGTCAAACTCTTCATTACCAGCAATCCGCCCTCCCTACGGTGACTTTTAACGGTCCGAGCGTCTGGCGCCGTTTAAATGCCCACGATGGCATTGGCGCGACGCTGCTGGACGCTTGAACGAGTTCCCTCGCGATTTTGATGAATGAAGTTCGACCTCCAGCGCCATGCATGGCGCACTTTACTGGCTGTTAATGCGCGATAACTCACTTTAAGGATTGTATCTGGTTGTGCGCGGTACTCAGCGATCGCGGTTAGGGGAGACTTAACTTGTCGAATTTATGTCGTTATTTCTGGTGAGCAGTTTATGGTTTGTGGAAGTTCTTGGGGTGCAGTTGGGTAAATTGGATCTGGAATGTTATTTGTATGATTCCTTGCCTTCTGTATCTGGCATTTCTTATTTCACTTTCGCATCAAGTTTGACTATTATCGCCACTAAGAGGCATCAGTATAAATGCATTTCGGATTACTTGGAGTTGGGCCTAGTTATGCAGAGAGCTTCCTCAATGACCCGAAACTGAGTGAATTTAGCTCGAAGATTTTAATTGTTAAAGAAAAGTAGCTTTATTTCTATTGCATATGTTTTCTGTGGTTTTTGTGTTTAAGCCGAAAATGGAACTATGACTTGAGAATTTCTGTAATTGTAGTATGTTGTTCTAGCAGTTGCTAATTTTTTGCAGAATAAAGGTCACGAAATTATGAGACCCGTACTAGGATTGACTAAATTTTTGTCAGTTTTAGGGTTGTAGGTTTTTGTGTAATTTGGCTCAAACGAAAAGTAAGCTGTTTTTAAGAATTTTTTTTCAGGAATAATTTACAGTTTTCATAGAAAATTTGTATTACCACCGAAAACTGTAAAGTATTCCAGAAAAAAATTCTTAAAAATAGCTTACCTTTCCGGCCGCCAAGGTGTTGTTCCCCCTTAAGGGGTCATTCCACTGCGACGGTTTGAAAAAAGTCGATTCTTTTTTTTTTCATTTTTGAAAAGTACCTACATGTATCTAATGTGCTGGTAAAGTTTCGTGGTCTGTTTCGCTTTAGTTTGGTTCGCTATAGCCGAAAGTTGCAGAGAAGGCGGTGCACTAAGCGGAGCGCGCTGACAACTTTAAACGTAATTATCTCAAAACAACATTTTTTCAACTGGTGCGGGTGATTGCAAGAAAATTTTTTGACCAATCACTCTGAAATTTTCACACGTTATTCAGCACATCAGTGGGTATCGCAGGGACCTCGGCAAGCTTTTTTTATTAACAATTTCATACTTTTTACAAGGCAAAATGATTGACAAAAGCACCTTATTTCGACACATAAACTTCAAACCTCCGCCATTTTGTACATTTTTTATCAGTGAAAGGAATTCTGCTTCCAACGATAACCACACTAATAATGATTACAACACACTTTGAATCTTTTGTTTCAAATACGTCGTTCTCCCGGAATCACCCGCACCAGCATTACATCACTTTTTCAAGCCGCTTACTTCAGTGGGATATATATTAAAAAAAAATTTTAAGCCATTTTTTTCATACTGTCAATAAGTGGAATAATAAGTACACAAAACATTATTTACGGTGGACATTCCGTTCACTAAAAAATAAATCCTAAAAACGACAACTTTCCCCGCCTTCACAGTGGAATGATCCCTTAAGCCGGATACCACGCGTGTGCATTGTCACGTGCGATGTAACATGCAATTAAGAAGATTTCCAGGTTTGAAGTGTCTTACTCAAAGCCTGTCCATAGACCTTGCGTTGGATCGCGCGTTGCATCGCGCACGCGTGCACCCCGCCTAACGCGTCGCCACCTCGGGAGATGCGTTCGGACGTCGCGAGGAGTATCCGCCGACCTTGCTGGAATGCGACGATCACGCGCGGACTCGCGCTGTCCGCCGTTGCTCGGTCGTCTTAGAGGGCTCATTAACATAAATACATAACGTTCACGTAACGAGTTTACCGCGGTTCAACATACTCCGCGAGCGAGCGGCCATTAGGCCGCGATAGAGCTTGCTGGCTGTAAAACGCAGCGGCTGGAATGCGCGTGGGAATGCCGGTGCTGGAGAAAGAGACGGCGAAAGGAGAGAGGCTGTGCACGAGTCGATTGCGATCGATCGTTTTCCATTATTTAAACACTCTGGAAACGATTCGTGCTCCCTATCACCGCGAAACGCGTTCCCAGGCGCGTTTTAATTGAATCTTAAGACCGTCTGCATTTTCTACGGTCGTGGATTATCCTGGCGTTTTTATTGGAGGAACTGTGAACGACGGCGTTGGATTGATCTTATTTCGAAGAGCATGCTAAGTGACGAAGTTTGCGTCGTAACGGTCTACGTGATAGTTATACCTACGTACTGGAGTTTGGTGAAGGGAAACTGGTCGTACGTATCACTAGTAATCAGTAAGAAAGTATTAGTATTTAATTAGCATTTTAGAGGAATAGAGGAGCTTTGATTCTCGTTTCCATCTTCACCACTGACTGCTAACTGGAATTCTGCAGAGTTGTGCATTCACGAAATAAAGCATTATTTAAATAACGGCTCGAGTAAAAGTTGCTTTAACTTCAGATTAGTCGACGAATAAAGTTAATTCTTTTATTTCGTTAATAAAGTTAACTTCGTTCGACACATGAGAAATAATTGTTTTAACTTTCATTCGTTATTCGAAATTTGTATTTGAATACAAATTTTGCCCATCTCTGAATTCTGCAGGATATTTTCTAAAAGTGATTTGTGATTAGGGAAATTATTAATTTTGTGGAAATATATGAAGGTAACTCCTGATAATTTTTCTTCGACCTTGATATACTCTAACCTTGATAATTTAGTAGCTTTCTACCAATTTCTTCATTACGAAAAGTTCTTAGTACTCCTATTGGGAACATAATCGCCTATTTAAATAGTGGACACCATCGGCTACAACAAGTATAATAATAAATCCTCTCTCGTTTTTCGTACGATTGTAAAAATCACTGACAAGTAAAATTCGCGAGAAACAGGACACCTCTCGTTCCGGCACCATCGACTGCGTGCCTTACAAACTCTATAATCGGATCAACGTCGCGACGAGTGGGTTGGTTAACGCTATTCTCCGCTGGATTTAGGGATTTATCTGATGAAGACGCGCGCGTATAATGTAACCAGGTTACAACCAGTCGAAGGCGTTGGGTCGAAAGCGTACGAGATATCGAGAACTACTCCAGTTACAAGGGAAATTGGCACAGCAGTCCATTCTCGACAGGCACGGAACATCTATGAACTGTTCACCAGAGATTCTAATAAGCTGGGCAAGTTTGTACCCAAAACAAGAAAATTGTATTCTTCCCTAGCGGTAATAAATCAAAGTCAAGAAGTGAAATTATCCTCCACAACTCCAGCCCTTAAGCTTCCGTCGCTTCAGCTGAAAAAAAACACGTACGTCTCCCTTATTTTTAGGTACTGTACAAACTTACAAAGATTAATCAAAATCAGATACTTCACAGTTGTTTCTGAAAAGGAACACATCAAAGCTATTTCTTCAAGCAAAAATTAAGAAGTACAAAGTATCTGAATATATAAAGCAGAAAGCTTCTAATATATTTGTGTTTGTCTTTCGCCCAAAAACTTTGGAACGATAAACTCTGGGATCACGAAATGTGCCTCAGCTCGTTATGTTTGACTAATCCAGATGAATGTGACTATTTTCACAAAAAAAAACCCAAAATTTTTTATATATAAAATCAGAATCTAAATTTCGGGCGAAGTCGAGTATTAAAGCTAGTATTTGATAAGAAGAAGACAGTGTTTCCAAACTATAGATGCAATTGTCGATTGGCTGCCCACTGTCGGGGACAGAATATAAGATCCATCGAGGCCCTTTAAAAAGTAACCAGGGACCACTGCGCTGGAGAACGCGGGAATTCCATTAGGTTCGATTGCGCCTGGAAATATAAAATTTCATCGGCGAGGAGCAATAGGATCGAATGGAGGTGAAAGGACCACGGTGAAACGGAGAGACTGAAAAATAACAACGATATCGGTTAACGTGAATTGATTCACTCTCCCGTGAACGCGATACGGTTGTATTCTTTGAAATCCCTAAATCGAATATGATCGACAGCGCGCGTCTTATAAATTTTAAAGCACCCGCCGCGTATCGTCGTTCGCGTTTCGCTTCGCCGGTTGTCTTGGGGAAGTAAATAATAAATGATAATATGGAGCTGAGTTTGGTGGACGAAGATGTTTAACGAACTTGCTATTAGTCGTAGCAAGAATTGCCAGAATGATTTCGAGATGCTGAATAATAAAATTGATAAATAATAATTCTGTTATGATTAATGTAATCATAGTAATAATTAGGCTGCGGATGTTTATGCACGTAATATATGCAAAAAGCATATGCAAATATGCACGTAAAATATGCCATGTCTATTTTTATTGAATTTGTTAAGGATAGACCGACAGTTCCCATTTCTTTATTGTGGCTGGAAGAATTTGTAGCTGTGCCTTAATAAATGTTAAATTTTGAACACCTTGTGTCTGTTGGAAAACCTTTTGAGTAGTTGCCATTGCAACGACATTATTTCCATTAAAAGTCTCAACTGCCTATTTGCAGAAATAAAATAGAGTGAAAATTAATAATTTTACTATGTTCGGGTGTTAAGAGAAAAAAATGGCCGAACCTCTTTAATTTTATCGAAATTGTTTATGTGCATCGGGCGATTGTAATGAACGAATCTCAACTAATGACTTATTCTATCGCATGATATCAACATTGGTACTTATACTACTTATCACTAATGTCACATAACGGCTCGATAATTCATCTAGGTATGATCGCAATGAAATTCAGTGAGATAAATTAAAAGAAATATGTAACATAATATGCATACGTCTTTTAACAAAGCATATGCTACATGCAAAATAATTTTTGCATATCAATACATGCATTTGCACATCCGCAGTCTAGTAATAATGATACAGATGATGCAATATTACTATAATATATTCTTCCCTCTCGGACAGAATATATAATTTTAAACCGAGCTTCACTTCTTCGCCCTCAGACGAATTTGAAATAAACACACATTATAATTACCAAACAGCTATCAAGAAATCCTCCATCGTCCAAATTAATGCGGTCCACTCTACAGAACCAAGAAATACCACTCAACTTGAATAATAACAATAATAACTGCAAAGTAAAAATAATAATTGCAATGCAAAGAAAAAACGATACAAAATAATATCAAAAGTAGATTTTACTAAAAGAAAAAAGAGAGAGAGAGAGAAAAAACAATTTGACCATTTTTCACCGATTACGCATTCCAATGAAATGCAAAAAGTGTCCACGCGTTGCGTTCGAATAGCTACTACTCCCAACGACCACCTAAAAGTAACCAAAAATTCCCCGCGTCTCCCATTTTCGTTGGCGCCAGAGGGGGGACTGAAAAATCGAGGGATCGCCTGCGAAAACAGTGGGTGGGAAAATTAAAAGAGAAAACACCGAGGCGAGGATACATCTGACACACTCTAATCCAACGGCGATTGCGGTGGGACAGCTGTATTCCCAGGAGAGTCAACATTGATAGCGACGGTCATGCAATTACCGGCTTCAGCCGGAGCCATGGAAAAGCCGGTAATTAGTTAACGTGCTCCAGATTCGATGTTTGAGGAGATAAGCTGACAGCATGGCCGCGGCTGCATGCGATTCATGGGGTTGGTTCATGGTCACGGTCAAGGTTACCTAGTGGATTCCACGTTCATCGGCACGGGCCATCTGCTGCCCCTCGTGCAACCATCGATCTCGCTTTTGGAAACAGAATCGATCGGGGGCCGTGATAACTGAGACGGAGCGGAAGAAACGTTTTCGTTGCGGGAGAACGTTGAATAGAGATGACCGACTAGGGTTTTGGCTGACTAGCCGATTAATCGTATCTCAAAACGCCGAATAGTCGTAGCCGACTAGTCGCCGACTACAAAAGTGGCCGGACAGTCGGCTTAACCCAGACTAGTCGGTACATCTCTCATGTTGAATGAGAAGCCTTTGAGGTACTAAGGTTATTGAGGAGAAAGAAATGAATTGTGGAGGATTGTTAAACGATTTTATTCAGCTTCGATCCTCTGTTTTTCTAGCAACTCAAATTTAACCAACTTCCAACTATCCAATTGTCTTGAAACTTTGCAGGCTTTCGTAGTATATCACCATCGAAATTGTAGTACAAGAAAAGAATTCTTTTTTAGTGACTGTAGCACTACAACGTTTAAGCAAACTGTTAAACTGTATACAGCAATACAAAATATTTGTAAAGCCGTCTGAGCTGTGAAATGTAAATCCACAAACACTAAAAACTAAACTTAAACGATTTTATTAAAAATGCATTAAAAACTAAATTAAAATGCACTAAAAACTAAAAAAAAATTATTTTCTTGTACTTCAATTTTGATGGTGTTAATATCAGTTTAAATAAACATCCAGAAGTTGAAGTATTAAAGTGATTCATATCCTGTTTTGAAATATCGTGCCCCACGATTTTATTTAAAGTGATATTAACTAGTTTTCAGTTTTCAGTGATATTAACTAGTTTTCAGTTTTCAGTGATATTAACTAGTTTTCAGTTTTCAGTGATATTAACTAGTTTTCAGTTTTCAGTGATATTAACTAGTTTTCAGTCTATTCCTCAGCCTAATTGAAGTAAAAATTTTGTACGTAAAAAAGCTAGGCTTTTTAGAAGAAGGCTTTTACAATTGTCCTGCGACAAATATACCTGTCATAAAAGTGCCTCTTGTGAAAACGCCCCAACGCGACTCGTCTTCGACTCTCTCGCGTTCGATTTCTTATAGCAGATTTCATGGATTCGATCGAGTGTCAACCGCGGATCTCGTGAGAACGGATACTTTTCCCTGTACGAGACCACTCTGAAACGTACACGCTGTCTCGTATTAAGGACAGCCAGAAATCCTGCCATTTGACGAGCCGTGCCTTATCTGCGGAGGAAACGGCACATGATCTCCGCCATCGCGCCGTGGCCAGCAGAGAGTCAGCGACCCGCCCAAGTCTCTGGCATCTTCTCGCCAGAAATCTGCTTGCGACTTCGAAATCCAAGTGGACTGTCGAGTGGACCACGTCGGGGGGGATCGAATAAGATGACACATGTGCTTAGGTCTTCTGAATATTTCTCATTTAAAACGAAGTGGACAGTTTGCAGCCCCTCGGAGAACCTCTTTATGGCTGATGTTGGCTCCCATTTTTTATGTGGATTAGTATGAGGCTGGAGGAGTGTTTTAAACTGTGCTAAGCTGAACTGTTGAGACGTAAACTTGTTGGGGTAAGTGTTCCTATTATGTGATCCGTTAGTACGAATTTTTTGGGGTAAGTGAATCTTTGTTGGAGAGAGCAGAAAAGCAAAACATGGGCACTAACGGTGAAGTTAGCTAAGTAAGCGATATGTTTTAGCCAGCAGCTCCTGAGGGTTAAATCTTAGAGTTATAAAGCTTATGCAGTATACCAACCTCGTTTTAAATTGAATCAAATACTTTAAATTGAATCGAGAACGGTCTCCGTGACATCTGAAGTCTACATCATCCCAGCCTCTACATCACCAATCCTACTTCATGTATTACACAGAATTCAATATCTTAAATTTTTCCCCACCACCCTCACTCAAAGCAACATTCTAATTTAAATCAATACAATTCCAGTCCGTTTCCAAATCAGGCGTCACTTCAGAACACAGTAGGTGCCCCAGTGCCACTCTACTCCACTTCCTAACATGTCCCATTACAATTCCTTCAGCATCAACAACTCATTACCCACACACCCTACACAGCTAAAAAAAACCATAACTCTGTGCAGAAGCTCGTTCGCTTTACCGAACCAAAGTCTTTATTAAAAGTAAGAATACATCACCATCATTTTTGAATCCAAGCCTTTTCCTCAGCTATCTGTGCCCTTTTGCCATTTTTTCTGATAAAAGTACCAGTAAGTGTAGCAAGAAAAGTGCCTTTCCTAATCTAACAGCGAGATAACGAACTTCTCCACCGACCTAACGCAACAATTAACCCCCAAATATTCCACCTGCGCCAAACAGGGAGCCGTCCTGCGGCGCCAACCATCGCGAGTGCCCCCCAACACTGTCAGCCACGCGGCGACCATGGACGTAAGCGTTAATTAAGCGTAATCCGGCGTGGTTAGCGTTTACAAGGGAACAAAGTGTTGGTACACGAGATGCAAGGTGTACACGGTATCGCGCGTAGGAGGACCATGGGAACATCCGTGGGGAATCGTGAGCGGCGCGGATCGCACCCGTGGAAACGTCCCTGAGACCAGCGGGACGTGTCAGTGGGATTTTCATCGGGCGCCGTTCGCGTGCAAACGGGCCACGTCGGCCTGGGCGACGAAGGGGAGCCGGGGAGGGCCGGTCGTGTCCGCCGTCGCGGAATCGCTTTTGCCCTGGTATACGGGTGAATCGAGAGGAACGGCCAGTGGTACCAGCACGTGGCCGTTTATGGGAGACGCGGTGCCCATTGGATGGCAAGCCGAGTCCTGGCTGGACGTGTGGACGACCCTGACCTTGACTGTCGGACAAGGACAGCGAGACGACTCGAGCACCGTGCAGCTCCGTTCACAACGGTACACGGATGCGTCCGCTGGACGCGACTTGGCGATTTTAGACGGCATGACCTACATCGTCCGGATCCGTGTGGATCCTCAGGGGAGACGTTATAGTGTGACTCTGGAGGAAATGGTATAGTTAACCCGGGTTAACGAACGAAGGACGAATAATTTTAACTCTCATTCGTTATTCGACATTTTATTTACATAAAAGGTTTAACCACCCCTGGGGTGGTGTATAGTTGGTGTATGATGTGTATAAAGGGGTGCTGCGTGGGGTGGAATACCAAAAAGGTTGCAAGAAAATGGAGTTTAGTTTTTCGTGTCTTTTAGAGTCTGGGTTAGGTCTGGGTTAGGTCTGGATTAGTTCTGGGTTAGCTCTGGGTTAGCTCTGGGTTATATGGGTTAGGTCTGGGTTAGTTGGCAGTGCCAGTGTGTTTAGTTGTGCTTGGTGTAATAATTACGAGTAAGAATATGAATACCTATGTAACTTTAGTATTTTGGGTAAGTTTTAGTTACTTCTGCGACTGGGTGTTTAAGTCGTCAGCAAAATTTTTAATAGTAGCTTTGCCCTATGTATTTAATGACATTCTGTACATGGCATATAGGATAAATGTCCCAATTACTGCCAGTGTCTCTACTATTGCCACTTTATTCATTTTACTTAAAGAGAACGTAGCGTATAAAGAATAGCGTACAATAATAATAATAAGGACAAGAACAGTACCAATATACGTTACGTTTCTATTAATTAAAATAAACCAAGTGGCAGTAATAGGGACACTAAGTAGCAGTAATTGGGACGTCTACCCTACCAGCTGTTTTTGCACCTGATATATAAATGATAGTGTACTTGGCTCACAAGCGTTCCTCTTTACACTAAACTGTCGAGCGATTTAAACTTTTCGTTTTTATCATGTGTACTATGATGAAACCCTGACACGATACCAGAAGAAGGAACATTTGTCTCTTAATAACAAGTGTATTAACGACCACACAATAATTCGCAACTACACTTTACTCTGAAAAATAGGGAACCAGAAAATGCTTCAAAAGTGGACACCAAAAATTCCTCAAAATTTTCCGTAACTATAACTCCACCATAATTCATCATCACAGAAGGTGAAATTAGGAAGAATTATCTACACCAATTCCACAGACCCAGAATATAAACCTCTGAAATTGGACGATTGAGTTCGACACCAGAGAACAGCTATTCACCCTTGCCCACTTTGATCCTCAAGTTTGCTCGAAAAGACCAGACGCATAACCCGTCACGATGCACGAAAACATTCAACCACAGTGTCCCCCGTAAAAACCAAAGAGACGATCAACAAAAAGCTCCAAGATTTCCGATAACCTCCCCCGGTGACGTGCCCCGAGCGAACCACGGCGTTTCCAGCGGGAAAGATGAAAAAAATGGACCGGAAGCGTCGCGGTAAGTACGCGTGAAAGAAGACGGAGCACAATGAAAGGGCTGAACCTGATCCGGGGGACACGTTCTCAGGAACAAAAAAGGCTCGCCCGTAAGTGCGTGTGAACCGAGCCTGAAGGTGCACACGCGCCAGGTACAAAGCGCGAGGAGGCGCGAAAGAGGAGAAACGCGGCTGGGGACGGTGGTCGTCGGGCATGGTTTGTTTGCATTCCGCGGCCGTGAAGCGGTCGTCAGTCTTCCATGGAAATTATCGTCGCGCATGGGGCCCCGGCTGCCCTTCGTCCCCCAACTCATCTCGCGACGCCGTTCTCTCGCCTCTTCTGCCTCGCGCACCTTGAAACCAACGGCGATCAAGGCGAGTCCGTTCAGAGTGCCCGCCTGACAATGGCAACGCGTCCATATCGTTGGATCGAATTAGTATCATAGGCGTGCACGGTGTCCCTGCATTGATACGCTGTAAAACACAGTGAATTATGAATTTCTTTCTATACAGGGTGGATCAGGTAAGGGGGACCACAGGTATGTATGAAATATGGATAGATTTGGGGGGATTTTGGGCTTCTGAATAGGGGATGCTTTCGTGTATAATATGTTAAGTTTACCTCGAGTTTAGTAGGTTGGTTTTCGTTCTTTTTTGGGAATCGAAGTTAAAAATAAAAAGTTGTTTTAACGTATGTGCCGGTGATTATGAAAGTGTTGTAAGTTAAGAATTTAAAACAAAATTAATTTATTACGTACTTTGTGTTATCTCACTTTACATTTCAAAATAAGTGATAAATTCGATATTTTTTTATATTTCTGTACATTTTTGTATAAAAAATTGGAATTATCTTATTTTGAAACGTAAGGTGATATAACGCGAGTGATAAGTTATAAGTGATATATTGATAATAAGTAATAAATACTATTTTTTATATATCTATATATTATATATCTCTATTTTAAAAAAATGGAATTTATCACTTATTTTTAAATGTAAGGTAATGCAACATGAGTAATAATTTATAAGTGATATATTAATAATAAGTAATAAATTCAATTTTTTTATATAGGAATATATAAAAATAAAAAATAAGTAATAAATTCAATTTTTTATTTTTATATATTTCTATATAAAAAATAAGTGATAAATTCATTTTTTATTTTTGTATATTTCTATATAAAAAATAAGTGATAAATTCAATTTTTTTATTTTTATATATTTCTATATATCAATTTTTTATTTTTATATATTTCTATATAAAAAAATTGAATTTATCACTTATTTTTTTATTTTGAAATGTAAAGTGATGTAACAGAAAATAAGTGAGGAATTCAACTTTTTAAAATTTTTGATATAGTTCCACCACTTTCATAATTACCAACACATGTATGTTATTAATTTTCACGTCCAAAATTGATCACCTGATCTCACATCCCACTTTAAATATTCCAAGTGTCTTCGTGCAAAACTATTAATTCTGACTTATACTCGTTTGCCCGTCCACCAGAGATGCAATACCTAAGAGATATGTGAATATAAAAAAAATTGAGATTTAGGAATTCATCAAACTATTCCTTTTTCCAGTTCAGTCACCAATAATACAAATTTCCACGAAATACAGTCTTGGAAAAATTAACGATACCAATTATAGTCCTATCTCTCGGCCCGAACGCACTAAGTCCCCTGTCAGAAGCACGGACAATTCGAAAATCGACATCGATCGGAAATTTCAGCATTGAAAGCGACAAACAACGAGGTCCCCCTGGCAGTCGCGGAAAATCTCTGAATAATTCACGGTTTCGACTAATCCTTTATCCGAGCACGTGAACGATAAGACTTCAAATGACAGGTTTAACGGTCGCTGGCACCCAACTGGTTCAAGCGCCGAGTCAAAGAGCCGTCTCGTCCTATGTGTGCACGCTCGTTGCATTAACTACGCGATCGAACTCACTCTGCATATTTTGTCATTCGCGTGCGATCGCGTACGCGTGCATGTGAGCGTTTCATTGAATCTCCCCGGCGAATAATGAAGTTTAAGTTCTAGCCTGGCGGGCGTCCTTTCTATGACAACAAAGGGGAGGAGAGATATTAGCATCGCGCGGGCGCGACACACAGCAGAGTCCTCTAAAATGGTACTTTCAATGAAGGAACCAGCAAATAGAAATTACTCGGCACGGCAAACTGCGCCCATTTAATCGCCCTGGAAATTGCCACACTTTTACAGAAACCACGTCCGGGCCGAGTTATTTAAGTTGCAAATAAACAGAAGCAGCTTCGCCAAACATTCCTTTCCGCGGAAAAGTCTCTTTCGCCAAAAAGTTAATTAAGCTCGTGACACGTTAATCACAGCTGGGCAGCAACGGCAACTTTTACTCCGCTCGAGACTCGGAATTTCGAATTCGCGCGAACTGCCGGGCACGGTAGAATTTGTTCCACGGAATATTGCCCGGAGGCAGGCATCGAGTTCCTCGCCCCTGTGCATTAGGGAACTCCCGCCGACGCCCCTCGAGACGTCGCGCTCCGCAGCCTTCGATTTCCCCCGGTTGGCGCGGAAATCTCCACGCGGATTCCCGCGCCAACGAGATTAAAGTCCACGGCTGTCAGGTGGTCCGCGGCACGGTTCGTTGAGGACGGAGGGTCTGCGGCTCCGAGTGACAAGCCGGACAAGGAAAAGGGAATGGAAAGAAGCGGCCACGCGACAAGCTCCCTCGGCGAGGCGCGACCGGAAAGGCAAGAACGAGGAACGGCCGTAGGAAGGGCGAGGGAATTCGATCAAATTCCGCGAACAACGAGGATGGGGAATGCGGGAGAGGAGGCTTGCCACGGGCCCCCTCTTATTTATGCATTAAAAGATGCCAATCGATATCCATCGATATTGCCATTCTCGAGTGGCGTGGGCTCTGGTCTACAGCCGAAACTTAAACTCCATTTCGCCATGGTATTTCAAGTAGTTGCCGAACCCTCGAGAAACTTTAATATCCCGCGTCGCGAGAGATTAAAGATTCAACCGCTACTTGTCATTCCATCGCCACGTCCCGTGGCAACCGCCCCTTCGCGTCCGCGTTCACCGATCCCGTGCTTCCCCATCGCGGTGCCCTCTTTCCCTCTCTGTTTCCCTTTCGCCCCGCTGCCTCCGCTCGTTTGCAGAGCATTCCCGGCGGTAAATCGTTTTAGTCCGGGAGCCAGCGACACTTTTTGATGTCTCATTTGTTTAAAGTTGGTTTATCATTGTTTCTACTATATTTGTGCTACATATGCACAAAACGACCTCCTGCCAGTGCTCCAGCGGAACAACGCTTAACAGCAGGGCGTTAATTACGTAAGAAAATATGTGCAAAATCCTTACATGTTTAAACTTGAACATTTTTGTACTAATAATAGACACCACGAAACACCGAAAAATGATCTGCTGCCACCTTAGTTGCGGAACAGCATGCCACTGCCACTCCTATAAACATGTTAAAAAAATTAAATCCATTGACTGAAATTTTGTTTAAAGCTGAAATTTTTTTTGGTGGTAGTTTATATCACAAAATGGAAGAAAAACGATTGCTGCCATTCCTATCGTGGAACAAAAGGCTTGGCAGGAACCACCAAAGGTACAGCGCGACGCACCTTAATATGCAAGTCGAGGCAACGAGTTTAGCTGCTCAAATCCACTTCCACCACCACAAATCCCTCCAAACTCACCCCTACCAGTTTTACACCCTATCCTCCCTTCAAACTCGCAGGCCTTCCAAATAGACCACAACAAACCAGTAGAAAATAATTACAATATCTAACACCATGATACTTAATAAAAACAAGCTAGACTCAATTAAAACGATTTTAAAAATTAAGCCTGTGTACCTAATGAAGTTTGTAAACTTTTGGTGTGCAGCAAGTCAACAAAATACCGATGGTCTATTTATAAAAATTAGAAATGTTAGAAATTAGTCAACTACACTCGGTCTTCCCTACTTAATTAGATGTAGTGTACCAAGTTTTCCGAATCGATCTTCTCGAAAACTAACCCAGAAAAATGGGAAAATTCTATTCCTCACTTTTTCTATACGACTTCCCACGAAACACTTTCTACAGAAGTTGAGTAAATACAGAGGAATATCCTCGCGAAAATTGTTTTCCATGCAAACAAGTGGAATGCATAAAACATTAAATCTAGTAACTGTAACTGAAATATTCCTCCAAATTTAGCCAAGTCTCCGTCGATTAATTATCCCAAGTTGTCTATTAAATTGGAAAGCCTGCACAGTATTACCGAGTTATAAAATTACTGGGAGACAGAGTATCGGAATGAACGTCACTGCGGTACCAAGAACGGCCACGTTCCCGCATTCTTCGTTCCACGATGGAAATGTTAAAGGTGAGGCGAGCTCCCGTTGCAACAATGTGCCGCGCTCTGGTGGCAGCGCCATGCACCGATGCTGCAAGTTGCAGCAGCGGGACCTCCGCGCTGCAACGTGTGCAACGGGGCAGCAGTTGCGTGCATTTATGCACGCCCTGGCCAGGGGAACGAGGGAGGGCAAAGGGTCGGAGAGACCGAGAATATTCGCGGTCCTCGAGCACAATCAGCTGAAAACATCGTTGCAACTTCGGTAACCTACATCGAGGAGAAAGTAGCAGCTGGAGGTGTTGAATAAAAAGTGCATAAATAAATGTGCATGTATGTTATTAACACGTCCAGTGTGTCGTGGACCGATATTAATCTTATGTAAATTTCTTAACAATACTGCAGAATAAAATGGAGGAGAGAAGAAGATAAAGGGAGGAAGGATTTAACAAATTTTAATTTTCCTGAGATTGGATACTGCAATTGAACTTTTTCAACAGTTTTTAAATTCAATATCAATTTCAAGCTTTCGATAGGTTTTTGCAAAGTGGTATGAAATTAGATAATCAGTTTGTGAATTTTTTTTAACTTCAGCTTCGTTTTCTTGTATTTTATTTCAAGATCCAATTGATTAATGATTAATTTTCAAAAATCATAGTGGATCACTGCCAAAATTGCCACCTCTCCGGTATTTAGCAAAATCTCTGGGTTGTAGAAAACAATAAGATAATAAGATATTGTGGTATTATTATGGTACGAATTTTATGTACAATAAAAGTTATTAATTAAGAAACTGATATTTTTAAATTCTCAATTTTTTACGTTTAAAAGAATTGGATGCTTCTTTTCCGGATATTCAAGAGCGAACCATTTTCTTTTTGCGTTTTCCATCTCCGGGTTGGAATGTGGGGCACTCCGGGATTTATACGGTGATAAGGTGGCAACCCTGCTCACTACCCACGTGACACGAGTCTGTTAATAATTCATTTTATAAGGGCACAGACCCCTAATTATATTTATAAGCCGAGTCTTATCGAATTGCAAGTAACTAATACATGAATATGTAGTGTACGATGTTTCTGAGCTGATTGTGTGAACGTAAGCGAGTGTCTGCTGCTGTGGCTCACGACGAAGCGTCGAGAAGCTGGTCTTTCTCTCTCTTTCCCTTGCGAAAATGCATCGTCACGGAGCTGGCCATGCGTGGCATATTTGCATGCGTAGATTGACCGTCGCGGGATCTATCGCTTTTATGAAGTCTTGGATTCCGATCTTACGTATGAAATTAGTTAGTTATGGAGTCTGGAGGGGTAAGCATGACGTGGGATTGGGTGGTCCAGTGATCGAGAGGTTTAAATTAATTCGAAAGAATAATCAATTATGTAAACTACCTTGTTACTTCTTTCTGACTGGCAGCAACTTCTGTTTTTATATGTAATCGCAGCTTAGTTTATTCGATTCTAATATGAAAAACAATACTGACGTGTTTATTCGAAAGGGCATAGCTGGTCAAAAGATGGTTCTGAGATAAATGACTTTTAGTATCCTGTGCTATGCCATCGGTATGCTATAAAAATCGGATTAGGTTAAATATTAAATCTGGATAAAAAGGTATCTAAATATTTGTGATAAAATCGTAAAATATTTCATAAACTCCAAAGGACACTTTGGTAGATACGCCCAAAATCAGGCACCGATTTCAAATTCGTCCGAAATATACACTGTTATATCTTCAGTTTTAATACAGATGTGGCTTTATTATTTAACTAGCTTTACTACTCGGCTTCGCCCGAAATTTAGATTCCGATTTTATAAAAAAAAAGAATTTGTTTTCCTTTTTTTGGGGAAAATGGTCACATTCATCTAGATTGGTCAGACATAATAAGCTGAGGCACATTTCGTGATCCCAGAGTTTATAGTTTGAATGTTTTTAGGCGACAGACAAACACACAACCAGATAGAAGCTTTCTGCTTTATATATTAAGATGTACAAATAGATAAACTATTTTTCTGCTACCTGGCAGGAATACCTCAATTTAAGCGACAGTTGCAAATACGCCCTTTCAAATTAACACGGCAGAATACCACTGGTCTATTCGTTTGCAAGGAAAAAGCAGCGTAGTTACACAAATATGCGAAACGTGAAAAACTTACTGTGAAATGAACGGAATTTAACATTGGAAACCTTTCTTAATCTCATACATAGATCGATTATAGAACTATCACTAATAACATCGTGACCATCCTATATACAAACTAATTCAATTAATCCACTTTGCCTAAAAGAAGAAGCAAACAAACACGTCGACAAAAAAACCGATTTAGAAGGCCTCGACTTGAAGTAATATATTAAAATCTGCCCGCTCTAACATCAACATAAAATACATCACTTGGCGAACATCCCAATACCTAAAACATTCTAGCCTTCAACATCTGCCCATGTTGTTCGCCATCTCCTCATCTCCTCATCACCTCTAATCGAAACCTCAAATCCCAGCAAGAGACCACGGAAAACATACTCCTCCAAAGTGAAGCTCCCCTTACATCACCCCCAAGAATCCAAAGGAAAGCCATTCCTCCTTAATCGCCGGCAAAGAAAAATGGCCCCGTCTCATTGGCATTCGGCGAAGCCGCAAGAGCAAACGCGATAAAGAGCGATATCGATCATTGGAGCGCGCCAGCGTGGGGCAAACGATACCCAACGCGTCCGTCTGTCCGTGGAACCGCGGATTCTATTATCGGCCAGCGAAAAGTTATTTTTAACGTCGATTTTGCTGCGAGCCGCCATCGTGGCGGGCTTCTCTGTACAACGCCACTGACCTCGCCAACCGCCGACTGTGGTTCACCGCGAAACTCATATCTGAAACGTCACCTCTTACTCGGCCAGCTTCTGATTCCCTGCCTGTTTTTGTAATCGCTTTTATTCCCAGCCCCCTGCGCCCAGACGGAACCGAGTCTCCCGTTTCATCGGCCACGCGTACTCACGCGTACCGCGCGCCAGATACACTGCGTCGCGGAAAGTCGATTAGACTCATTTGGGACCGTGATTCGTGGGCCGGCCGAGAAATGGAAGATTCTTTCTGGTGAAATGGCCGAAAATGTGGAACACAATTCCTTTGTATAGGCCTTCGTTCACGAGAGAATGGAGGTTGTAGGGGACGAAGTGAATTTCGGTGTGTCTGTCCAGTACTGATTAATTCTACTTGCAGTGGAATGAGTGGCTATTACGGCGATCCTTATTTTTAAGGTGCAATTTTTTTTGTGTTTCACACCTTAAAAATATGACGCTTGGTATGAAAATGATTTCTACGAAATTTCAGAGCGATTGGAGAACGGGGAAAGTTTTGCAATCGTAGTGATTTCATGTCAATTTCGCATATCATCGTGTTCCCTTATTATAGAACTTCTTCGGTGTATAACAGTAGATATTATTTGTGTGACAAACCGAAGATCACAGATGAAGATCGGACGTTATAAAGCATCTTAAATATATTTGAAGACGATTGGAGGTTGATGGCGAGCGTAAAAGGGCATTAGGATGATATTCAAGTTTTTAGAGTCTCTCTTTATGACTTAGAACGGGAACGCTTAGTTTCTAATTTATGACAGTGGTTTCACCAATTATCGGAGCCTTAATTTCTCTTTAAATCGTTAAACCCAATTACCTTCTTAACATAGTGGTACGATAGTTCGACGAGCGGCGGCGACGGAAACAGGAAATAAGGACACCGTGTCTGAACGGATTGGGTAGACGTAATTGTTGTCTTAATGTGATCGAACCAGTGGCCACGGAATAAGTAGAGCTAGTCAGAGAAAAGAAAAACCGTTGCGGTTCGAGAAATGAATGTGCAAAGGAAACCTGTAATCGCAAAGATTTCACCCGATCTTGCGCTAAGCGTTAGGTAAACGAAAACGAAGCAAGGGGACGCGAGATCTAGCAGGCGAGCGTATTAAAATTACCCTGTGGTTGGCGAGATTAAAGGCTTCCTAGTTTTCTATTAAGCGCTGCGCGACTAGTTTAACTTTGTTCCACGTGCAATTTGCATCGTTTCATTCAGATTCCTCGATAACTGTGAGCCTGAAGACATTGGATCGCAGCTTGTGAAATATCCGCCTCTAGAATGGTTTTAGAAATTTTATCTACTTCACGATGATATTCTGTTTAACAGGAAATATCGACCTGTATTCTTTTGTTGCAATGGAATAATTTTGCTAGTCGAGACTTAATATTCTACATGTCCCTTGATTAACAGAAAGATACAGCTTTTTGACGAGGGTAAGAATTACTGCACTTCCTCAACTGACACAAAATTCGATTCGAAGACATGAAAATAGTTAGGGTTTGTCGGTTTTCAAAAATCGGGTTTCAAAACGTTGTTTTTTATAAATTTGTAAAATTTGAATTTACTTTAATTTGTTTTCAATTTACAACCCCGATTTTAGATACTAGAATCAATATGTAAAAATTAATGAATTATTTAATTAACAACGTTAACATTTTTACTTGAAATCGAGCATAGTGTAGTCAAACTTTATTATAAAACTAATCTTCATGAGTTCATATATTCTGCAGAAAAATATTAAATGAAATAAAGATTTATAATTTATATTTTGTACGGAATTTAGTTATTTTAGTTTCTTTTTTATTTGGTTTTGTATGGAGTGTATTTTATTCTGGTATAGTTTTGTAGTTCCATAACTGTTGAATGAACTGAAGAATTTTATGGAGTTGTACGGGTTTTAGTTATTGTAATTTTTTTTATTTGGTTTTGTTTATATTTCATTTTGTTTAACTATATATATTCTTTTGTAAAAATTCGAATACCAGTATTTTGGAATATTGGAATTCGAAGACCGTTTTTTCCAAAAGTCGGTTTTTGTGTAAACCGTAAAAACAGCGCCACGCCACGTTCCATCCATCGTATCTTTGACCTAGTGCCATAGTGGAGCCATTACACCGACAAGGCGTGAGACCCAACCAATAACAATGCTATCGTCGAGCCATAATTACGAAGAAATTATAATAAAGCCTGATAGAACACCGTTGTAACCCGTGATTTTCTTCATTCTCTACAATCGGTCCTGGCCGTCCACGTAATTACGCACGAGCGCAGATAGTTACATAAACGCGTTCCTCGCCGTCCAGGAGAAAATACGATAGTTTATAGGGCGTATCGAGCAGCGTGTGCTCAGCGTTATTTCAAGCTGACACTTTGCCACACACTCTGCAACTAACTTGCACCTACCTCTTTCAAATCTCCCCTTGATTCATTAATTCTTGAGAATATAATTCACACACTACTAGGCACATCTTTTAAATACAATTGAGACTCTCAAAATTATACAATTACGTTGGTGAAAAGTATGAAATTAAATTAAAGACTTAAGCTTACACGCGGTGATAAAGATTCATCGTCTTTGAAGATGTGCATGCAGGAAATGTGTTGAATTAATATTGCTTTTTGTCACGTTTATTATTATTTTAAAATAAGGTAATTAGAATCATTCTGTCCGCAAAATTCGATAAATTATTCATTCCAAGAATAAAATATGTCGTCCTTCAACTAAATGTTATTTTCACTTGTCCTTAGCACTGTGATTGATAGAGGTGCCGTAATTTTTAAAAGTCGAGAAACTAAGGATCGTTGAGGCTCATTACGAGTCTGTCGTATAATAGATGAGCACCTAGTGTGACTCAGACAATTGCTTGCTACAAACGACGGAACGATGACTATCTAGCGAGTAACGATAGCAATCGAATGACTGTGTTGCCTTCAATCTCTACAAATAGCACAAAGTAGTACCAATTATTATAAAATTATCTTCGACTGTTTCATCGTGTGAACAATTATGTTGGAAGTGTCGTGGCGCAGGATCTAGGTAAAAGAAGCTGGCTCGAAGGCAATTTTAAGAAATCAAGAAGGGGGCCGATGATTATACAAAGAGAAAGAAGAATATAGTAAAATAACGCTTGAGGTGGTATCGTCTCTTGTATAAGACTGGCCAATTTAACGTAATTATCTCGTCGTTATCTGAATTAGCCTCGTTCCAAGTTACGTCTGTGATTGACTTATGATTACACAATTAACTTTCACACACTTTAATACTGATCTGGTATTAATGTCGTGTCAACATTGCAAAACAATTTTTACTTTAATTCCTGGGTCTTTCTAGTGTGGCGGCTGAAGAACTTTAATTTTTAGGAAATTAAATAAAGAAACAAGTAGTCCACATATCTTTCTGCAAGTTTGTACCTTTAGTCTATCATTTTTTAAGACTATACAAAAATTTGTAAGTAAAAATATCCATTTATAGCGGAATAGGAGCATCGTGAAGAGCACAATATCCTGCCGGTTGGCAGACCAGATTGCCAAAAAATTAAAAGCCCCATCCACTTCAAATATATCAGGCATACTCAGTCACTTTATCGTCCGAACTAGAATTTTGCAAATATTTGCAAAATTGGATTACTACGGTCAACAAAACATAATATCTTTTTGCTAAAACTGATAAAATCTTTTTAATCGTTTCATTACGCTGGTTCAGACTATAGCCAGACGTCTGCAGATTACCAATCTTTTTGAATTTTGTGTTTGAGATAACTAAATTGCTGATATATCAGGTTGGACATCCGGAAGGATATTTTGGTATATGCTCCTAATCCGCAAAAAAAATTGAAACCGACTTCAAAATAATAAAAATGCACTAAAAAGTAAAAAATATTTTTTTACACAGTGCAAATGATGTGGCGCGCACTTAAAAAATATGAGAGTCGTAGATTAAATAAGGGAACAAATTATTTTTTACTTTTTAGTGCATTTTTATTATTTTGAAGTCGGTTTTAATTTTTTATAATATTTGTATTTTTAACTTTTTAGTTTTACATATATTGGCACAACATGCTGAGGAGATATGCGCGTACGCACATAAAATAATAATAACTAGGTGACAATAGTCTTTATTATTAACCAGAACTGGCAAAATATTGGACCAATGTTGATTTAGTCTAGGATGAAAAAAAAGATCATCAAAATCGGTCCATATGCCGAGGAATTATGAGGGAACAAACATAAGAAAACATACGGGTCGAATCTATAACCTCCTCCTTTTTGAAGTCGGTTAATAAATGGATATTTTCTAGCCCTAAAAGGTGACAGAATAAACCTACAAACTTGCAAAAAAATACATCAATACTTGCTTCTTTCTTAATTCCCAACAAATTAAGTCTAATCGTCGCAATTAATACCGGAAACATATCAACAGAAAATAAACTGTTCATTATGTATGAGTTTAATTTGCAACTTTGCTTCGTGAACAAATTACTCAATTACTACAACCACGGACTAAAATATTCCAAACTTCCTTAATGTCCATTAAAAGGCCGTTAACGAGTTACCGATCCATTTAATTTCCAAACCAAAACCACCGACGTTCCCCACGCTACCACCACCACCACCACCAGAAATTCCCTGATCAAGCATCCCGTCAATAAAAAACTACTCCCCCATCAGCGATCGCAAGCCAGCGCGTCCAGTAACGGGGTCATTTACTTTATACGATTTTACCCGCGCAGCAGCGTCGTATACTCGTCCCGCGACCTTGCGCCATTCACGAATCACGCGTTTCGATCGCGTTTCCAGCCGAGCGTCCTTTAATCGGCGCGATCGGAGCGCACGGGGGGACCACCTCCCTCATTAGCCAAACACAGGCGGCGTAGTGGAAAACGGCCACGCTGTATAGCCGCCGTGTGCAAACCAAGGCGCGCTCATTGAAAAGCTCCCCGCAATGCACTCGGCCAGATGCATAGCGGCGCATCGGCGCGGGCGCCCCCTGGCACGCCGCAGCCCGCCCGCTCGCGAAAGATCTGTCAATACGCGGGGCGGGCGGATCTGAAAAACCGTGGCTCGTCATTCATCGCGACGTAGGACAGAGGCATCTCGCCGATAATGAGGGAGAGGACCGAGGCGAGCGGGTGGAGGCGGGTGTTCCCATTTTTCTTTCCCGCTGCTGGCGGAGTTACGGTTGTAATCGTAACGGAACCATTAAAAGCAGCGACAGAAAGCTCCGGCGAATATTAGGTACGGCCTCGATCGCGGGTGGTGGCGGTGGCCGCGATAATAAAAGTATCGCGCGGCCAGCCGTGGTGGTAGTGACGGCGGGCGCGGTGGTAGTAGCAGCCAGCCAGCCAGCAGTCTCGTACGCGCTGTAGTAGCATGAATAGTAGTAGTAGGAGTTGTAGTAGGAGTAGTAGTAGGTGGTCGGTCGCAAGCCACAGTTGCAGTCGAAGCAGAATCGTGAGAGAGCTGGCTGGAGGGGTTGAGAGTGGCGGGCACGAGGGGGCTGAAGGGGCGGGCGAGGGGCACAGGAAGGGGGCAGAGAGCGTAGCCAGGCTGGGTCTGGTCGCGCTAGGTCGACTCTCTGGTTGCGGCGCTCCGTAATGAATGGCGCATCGCGCGCGGGGCAACGCCCTGTCAGCCAGCTGACTGAAATGAACCGAATCGAACCGAGCCGAGCTGCGCCGAATCCTGCCGAGCCTGCAGCAACCTACACGGAGCTTCTTTTCGCGCGGACGCCACTCCCTCTGCCAGGCCGCTATCAATTTTCGAAATTTCCTCCGATACCACGCGATCGATCACCACCGTCCCGTGGTCGACGTACTCGCTTCGTCCGATCTTTCTTTCTCCTGCTCTCCCTAGTCTTGCCAGTGACGCTTGCACGTATAGGGGACAGTCGATGGGCATAGTATTTTGCTACGTGTGTCTGTGATCATTTACTTAAAAATCCAAAGTTTAACGCTGATTTGAAGATTTATACTTCTGTTGCGCTGTTCTTATCTCTAAAACTTCCTCCCAACAACCGTCGAGAAATATCACAAATAGTAATTCAATCAAAACCTGCGAACCCTCGCATATCTTTTGCTTCATAAACGCCCTCGACTTCCTTGATCCTTAACAACTAATTTCTCCGTATTCTTTAATGCAGCCAAGAACTTACCAGTTCCGAAATCTTCCAAACTCTACTTCGCCCAGCCGCCATAGTGAATCTAAGAAAAGTCTACCCGAACTGTTGCCACGAGCAAGAATAACAAGGCACAGGGCTAAGTGTTTGAAATCGAGCGTTTCCTTTGCCGCAGGTTAAAATTTCTCTTGCAGCGCGTCATTAGCCGTGGCTCGACGAAGAGGGGAGGCCAGGAACGAAGGGGGAGAAAAAGCGCAAAACGTTCATCCGGGCGGATCGCGTAAGCGTGTCGGGCGCGACGAATCCGCGAGCTGGCGCGAGAGGAAGAATGGAGACGGGGCTCTCTCTCTCTCTCTCTCTCTCTCTCTCTCTCTCTCTCTCTCTCTCTCTCTCTCTCTCTCTCTCTCTCTCTCTCTCTCTCTCTCTCGACAGTAATCGCAGTCATCCCCCATAAACTGTTCGCCCGACAACCCGACCCGGTTTTACACTTACACACGGAGGCGCACGGCCGTCTCGCGGTTCCCCAGCCCATTTCTCGATAAGGCCGTGCCTGGGATTCGTCGATTCTCGAAACTGTGCCGACCCGTAAATGGGCCACTCCTGAAAGGCTCGCGAGAGCAAACCGCACTGCCCTGACAAAGGCGCAACTTTACGCGGGAACTTGGATCGTTCCGTTTCAACGTCCTTAGGAGGCAGTTCGATTGGCGGAGACATAGTTACCTACTCGATATCCTACTTTGGCGGACCGCGGCGGGCTTCGGAAGCTCGATCTTCGGTTTCGTTACTGTTACTGCTAGCCCCGAGAACATCCTGCATACGTACCTGAAACAAAGCGGAAGGTATTGGTCAGACAAACATGGCAAGGTCGACCTATTAACTGGGGAGGATAAGCTGCTTCATCGCGAAGATGAAAAAAATTTCGATCCCACCTTCTCGCGAAGCGAATAAATTGTAAACATTTTCAGAGGCTTCTGGTAGAGAAGTCACCCACTTGACAAGAACTATTTAGAGATGACTTTCCGCTTGTCCAATCACAAAGTATCCCGCAAGGGTTTCAAATTGGACTTCGCTGGGAATTGCATAGAATAAGCATCGCCGACTATCGGGCTCGAGATTCTTCATTCACGGTAGCGTATTCCTGCGATACAGTGACCCAGAGAAGATTATTCCTTCTCCCAAGATGATCTACCCTGGGCAACGAGACGACGCGCGGTAAACCGCCCTGGCGCGTGTAAGGTTGCAGGAGCCGAGCGATCAGAGGCAACGAACTTGCTGCTGGGGGGCTAGTTGATAGGAGCCCTGTAATACATAGACGGGCCAGAAGAAGGGGGTTATTTGGTTTTGGTGCTCGGCGGGGTGGGTAGCAGAGCCGGTGCAGCCGACACGAGATGGGCGAGGGCAACGGGCGTGACGTCACGCCCTGCCCTGATACCGCAGAAGGGGCGTGAGGGGACGAGGCGCAATTAGAAGAGAGATGACCAGGCCAGGGAGGGAGCACGAGAGGTGTGCTGGCAGGCACACCTGGGCAAGAGATGTAGGCACCCTCTGAGCTCCTTCCGCGCGAACGCGGGGAAAAGCATGGAAAAACCAGCGGGGCAGGTGAAGAAGGGTGTGACGAGAAGAGGAGAGAGCTGAGAGGAAGATGGTAGCCGAAGGCGAGAAAAATGGAAGTTTGAAAAGAAAACTGTAGAAGAGGAAAACAGACGGTGGGTCGATAATGCAGAGGGATTAGGAGAGGAAGGCGATAAATGCAATAACAAATGTGAGGAATGAAGGTGGTGCGGGAAGGGGCTGCGGATAAACGAGAAGGGAGGAAAAAATGGGCGGCAGAGGAAAAACAGTGGAGCGATCGGAACGGGAGTGGGGAAAAACGAGAGTAACGTAAGAGTACGAGGAAGAGGAACAGGAAGTGGGAGGAGGAGGCGGCGGAGGGAAAGGCGGGAGGGAAACGTAGTAGAAAGGAGCGTCGCCCGGGCGAGTGGAATATCGAGCGATGTCCGCCGTCGGGACGCCGACCCACGCAAGCCATGACGTCACGCGACGCGTCAGCTGCTGCTTCCGCGCAGTGCAAACCGTGCGCCCAGCTCTGTGGACCCCACCGGCGGCTCCCGGTCTTCCCGGATCCGCCACGGGTCTTCCTCATTCTGTTTGCACGGACGAAAACGTGGTCGCCACATGCGGCCGCGTTATATACGCGTGCGGCCGCGTATTCTTCCCTTTCTACGTGTGGTACGCGTTATGCGCACGTTTTTCAATGGGACGGGTATCGGGCTCGTTAAAAACTGCCGGGCTTTTGCTCGCTGGGGATTTCCATTGACTGTTAAATGTTGGCTAAAATGTAGTGCATGTACGCGACTGACAATGCCTAGGGTGTTTGCTATTGGGAGGTTTTGTATTATACAGAAGAAATTGGTCGTACGCGTTTCAAATTGTGAAACTGATAAGTCTTCTTTTAACCCTTCGTTGACATACCTCTTTTTTCCATCAACTTTGACATACCTGGGTGGCTCACACCTTGGGTTGCCACCCGTACTTGAAAATAAAGTATCTTACGTTATTATACGTAAACGTACTCTATACTTCTGAATAACAGTAAAGTATGCGAAAATACTTTATTTTACGAAGTGATATTACGCGAGACGTAAAGGAATATTATTGTACGTAGTTCCCAAACATACACAAACCATGATAGTTTTCAAAGTAATTTCTTATCTTCTGTCTGTTCCTGCCACTTAATTTAATAAAGAACAAATTATTTATATATTTTAATATGAATACAGCGTGCAATAATGCCATTGAGTTATTTAAAAATGATGAAAATTTGCTTTGTAATGCTAAAAGCAATAAAGAATATGTTTGGAAGAAATAAAACCTACTACGATTAAAATGTACTTTTAGCTTTTTCGAGCGTACTTTTTTTTATAGGTACTCCACTAAAGCAAATTTCCGTTATTTTCCGGTAAAAAAAGGTGGCAATCCTACTCACACCCAGAAAATATTTTTGAACGACTGCCATTCTCATCTAAAGAATCCAATTATTATGAAACAAATTATGGGTCGATTCCAAGGTCTCTAGAATGTATTCTAATAGTTTTTTTCATTCAAATTTTATCACAGTTTTTGTGTAAAAATTCTAGATTTCCACATGTCGAGATAAACGAAGAAAATCTGTAAAAAATTGTAACTTTTGCATATTTCAATATTAGAAGCTAAAAATCTACAGTGTTGTTGTTCAGAAATAATATTTTGAGAAAAAAAATAGTTTGTAAGTCGGCGTTGGAAAAAAGTATTTATTTTGAACATAGAAAGTACAGAGCGTCAGAATCAGCTTATGGGTGGCTCACACCCAGAGTGTCACCGAATGGTTAACATCGCGTATTGATAACAGAACAATGTCCCCTTCTTCTTACCAATTTACCTCCTGCTAGCCACAGAAGCGTAACCACGAGAAACTCATAACCCAAGCTCCCAATTAAATCTCCGAAACGCCTCCACCTACATTCGACCCAACCCATTTTTCCCTGAACGGAATCCCTGACCCAAACCAATCGGACAATTCCAACTCCCGCATCTCTCGCCAGTCCCCCAGCAGCGGGTACGCGAAAATTTGTCCCAAAGCTGCTCCGCGTCCCTGTGTCGCGTCTCGCGAGTGCCAGAATGGAAACGTAAAGGCGGCGATCGATTGTCACAGCGAGCCAGCGTTTTCCCGCCATTTTAGTCGCAGACAGGAAACGGTCGGCGCGGCGGTGGCGGCGTCTGGTTTGACCCGGAAGTGGAGTGCCGCGGATGGAGGAGAGAATGACGGGCAGACGGCGCAAAGCGAGGGATGGAGGGAAGGGGATGAGGGGGAGGAGAGAGAAAAAGTCATTGTCTATGAATTCCTGGCGGGCTTCCGCCTGGGCGTATCTCCGCGACCGGATTGACTGCCTACGAGCGGTGGCGCGCGTCTATCCAGCACACAGAGGCTACTTTCACGTACGGCGACGCGTGCAACGACTCGAAATTCCAATCTCTGCTCGATAAAAGTCCGCCTACGTGTCACCTAGCACGGCCTCGGGACGATTCGAGGCGCATTTCTTGCGGGGGCCACGCCGTCGGAAGGCCCTCCGCGGTGCACGCTCCCCCGGCCGTGGCACTCTATCGCCCCGCGATGACGCACGCCGGCAGATAATCGACGACCTTGAATGTAACCGGACGAAAGATCACGCTAAATATATCAAAGCCACGGTTTTCGTACGCCCCCGGCGCGTTTTCGCCGCCAACTCCTGCGGTCGACTTATCAGAGGCTTCGGAGTTCTCACCGCGGGCCCGGTGCATCTCGAAGCGCCTGGCAAGTGGGGATAAAGGAAGACGGCACGGAGCCACATGCACGGAGCCGTGAATTTTTTCAGGCGACGTATATAGCTTCGGGAAGAACGAAGACAATGACCGACTCGTACAATGGAACGTTCACTGCTCCAGCGATAGGACTCTTTCTCTGATGAATCTAAATATAGGGCATCAGATAAAGGAATACAATAGTGGGTAGTGTAAAAGGAGGTGGGTCTGAAATGTTTCGGGGGAAAGAAGCTAGAAAAATTCTTCGACCGCTTTCTACTATCCGGGAACCATAATTTCAAGATTTAAACAAAATGCAGTATGCACCGGAACATTTGTACATCCTCCCAGGACACAGTGAGACTATTCGTCGCACTAAAAGCGTTTAAATAACCGAAACTTTATATACCGAAAGATTGAGGAATCATTGCGAGTTCAAAGGCCGACGATTCTCCGCTCTGTCGGCAAAATAGTCAACGATGCTCCAAGGTTGTGCATTCAGCTGCCCAGCGACACATCGACTCTTCGTGTTTCGAGGTTAGCCAATGCGAGCACGGTTTTCAGCGGTGTTGATCCACCGCAACGAGCGAGAACAGACGGCCGCGCTCGCCGACCCTCTTACCACCGACTCGCAGACGAGCCCGCAAGTACGCCAATTGGCTAACGCGATAAATGAGTAGAATAAAACGAATTGACCGTACGATAGGTTAGGAGCATCAGCCGGTCGGACCAGTCAGTCAGGCGTTCGGCTTCCTGTGACGCATCCGATTGAACGGCCAAAGAGGAATGAGACGCAGTATGGAACAACTCGCCTGGTACCGCCAGACACTAACGCCTCTCTTTCGCGTGGTTCTCGCGTCCCCGCGTCGCTCGCGCCACGTGGGTGGCACGTACACCCATGACGAAACACACTATCGGCCGATCGATCGAATGATTCATCGCTCCTATCCGCTAACCTTCCGCTTCCTGATTTTACCGGCAATTAGAACGGCCGTGCTAGATACCCGGCTAGGTACACAATCCAGCACGCGGCCAGACACGACGCTCGTGAGCTCCTACCGCTGCCCAAACAACGGGACAACGCGCCGCGTGGGGGGCCCTCGAGATGCAGCCACCCGACGACACGCTGGTCTCCCTAATCTCGGATACAGAGTTCGCGATGGACAACCGAATTTTCATGACACGGTGTCGATTGAGAAATACCGAAAGGGGAGCTTTATAACTAGGTGTGTGAAGTTTAGGTGAAGAATGTATGAAGTTTTACCTAATTTCGGATACCGAATTCGTGATGGACAACCGAATTTTCATGACGTAGTGTTGAATGAGGAATACCGAAAAGGGAGCTTCAGATGTGGGTGTGTGAAGTTTTGGGTGAGGAATGTATGAAGTTCCACCTAATTTCGGATGCCGAGTTCGAGATGGACAACCGAATTTTCATGACGTAGTGTTGATTGAGAAATACCGAAAGGGGAGCTTTATAACTAGGTGTGTGCAGTTTAAGTGAAGAATGTATGAAGTTCCACCTAATTTCGGATACCGAGTTCGGGATGGACAACCGAATTTTCATGACGTAGTGTTGATTGAGAAATACCGAAAGGGGAGCTTCAGATGTGGGTGTGTGAAGTTTTGGGTGAGGAATTTATGAAGTTCCACCTAATTTCGGATGCCGAGTTCGGGATGGACAACCGAATTTTCATGACGTAGTGTTGATTGAGAAATACCGAAAGGGGAGCTTCAGATGTGGGTGTGTGAAGTTTTGGGTGAGGAATTTATGAAGTTCCACCTAATTTCGGATGCCGAGTTCGTGATGGACAACCGAATTTTGATGACGTGGTGAAGGTTTTGTGATTTTTGAGAATTTTATTTGTAGATCAATGAGGTTTGACAGATTTCTCAGCTGGCTATATTGATTTCATTTAGAATTAACGATTTCGTCACCTTCATCTGAAAGTTCGCAATACAGTGCAGTCTCGAAAAGAACGCGCGTCTTCTGTCTTGATAAGAACCCGCCGTTATCCCCGTTACTTCTTTTGAAGTTGCCGCAGCGAGTGAGAGGATCCTCTTTTTTCGATCGACGACGCCGTGGCAGTGTGGACCGTAATTTATGGCTTGTCACTGTCGCGTGTCCTCTCGCTCGCCACGGCAGAGAGCAAAGGCAAGCCGAATAGACTACCCGCCTTGAAAAGAGCTCGCGCCCGATCACGAGGTGCGGGTTCAATTCAAGGCGAAACTGTGTACTAAGCTCACAAGGAATACTTAGAATATTCAATTCTTTGACAGCTGTTTATCTCGCTGAAGGGTAAAGTCATTTGAGTAAGTGGCCTCACATGATCTCTAGTTACTTGTATCAACGCAATAGCAGCAACTGAACAGCCCAGTCGATCTTTCCATCATCAAATGCTTTTCACTACTTCAACTTATTCAAAAACAAATAACAGTAAACCTACTAGCAGTTACAACTAACAAGGGGAGGACACCGCGAGGTAGACACCGATTTTGATCAGCCTTGGCACGATGGATCTATGTCGAAAATAAATAAATAGGTGTCCGAGCGTTTCTGCCAATGGGCCTTAATATTAGAGATATTTACATGGAAATTATTAAAAATTTCATAGTGGCAGTGGGGTTTTAGTGGGTAAAAATCCCACAACTACCCTAGCGCCCCCGGAGAATTCCCTTCTGGAGGAGTCGGGGTGCCATTTAAAGATTTCCCTAAGTTAAAAAAATGTATTAAAAAATATGTTATAAAAAAGTTATGAACAAAATATTTTACAAAAAAATATTTATAATTTATTTTTTTAAGGTGGAGACATCTTCAAAAGGCACCCCGGCACCTCCAGAATTGTATCTCCCGCGGACACCAGGGTAGTGTGAGATTTTTACCCACTAAAACCCCACAGCCACTATGAAATTTTTAATAATTTGCGCGTAAATATCTTTATTATTAAGGCCTATTGACTGAAACGCTCGGACACCTATTTACTTATTTTCAACATAGATCCATCGTGCCAAGGCTCATCAGAATCGGTGTCTACCACATGGTGTCCTCCCCTTGTAGAACAGAACATATTCCACCACTAAGAAACACGGTTTTCAAAGGCTTTCCCCAAAATTCCTCTCAAAATAATTATCCCTAAAATCACACTAAAAATCCACCCTGCTCTTTTTACCGCCATTAGTCTTTAATCTCGCACACCTTTCAAAGCAAACTTACTCTCGCTACCATCATTCCCAAATTCCCCATCAACTCGGTTCCTAAAAACCTTCTCTTCGGCATCTCGCAAACAAAACAAATATCCCCCACAATCCCAACGTCTTCCAAACCCTCAGACCGAGCAACGATACCAGTCCGAAATCGCGAGGCCACGCACACGCGGGGCCAGCTGGCCGAGGAGCGTTAAACGAGCCGCTCCACTTGTGAAAGGTATCGGCGGTGCTCGCGGGCCTCAGCGTGTCAACAGTCAACGACCTTTCGGCTTACTCCAGTGACCAGCGCCGGGCACCAAGTGCATGCAAAGTGAAGTACGACGGAAAATCGAGCGTGCAGATAATAGCTGGGTAGGCCCGAGCGCGGGGCTGGCTTTCCTCTCCGTTGTCGTTCGGTCGAGTAAGTAGTCGGCTCGGCGAGGCTTTTCAGCCTCTCGCGTAATGGCCGCTCAAGGTTTACGCTCCGCCGAGCAATCCTGGCCTGGATCGATCGACCAGAGACGCGCTACCACCGTCATCCCCCTTTTCCTGGCGCGTGCTATCGCTTTCTTGTCGATACCACGCCAAGATTATCGGGGGAGTTGGCGAAACAGTAGGGAGCAGCGGCAGAGGCTGGCCCGCACCCCTCAACGGGGCTGGCCGGTTAGCAGCGACTCGTGTCGTCGCGGCACGAGCACGAGGAAGAGGCAACGGCGATCGCCGTGATCTATTCATAGATCGTCGAACGCGAAAGAGCGCGGAGGGGCACCGCGTGGAAGATCGTGAATCAGTGCTGCCACCAACGCGCGCACCGGGGGTGTCGGGCACGCGCGGGGTGGCCCGCGGAATGTGTTACGAGCGAGCTACTTTCGTGGAAAGGAAATTACTGAAAGTGATAGCGGAGCAGGGCAGGAAACTGTAAAATTCTTTTTTGGTAGTTTAGAGGGAGGTGGGTTATGTGGCACGTGTGGCAGCATTGGGATGAGGGCGCAGGATGATCTTGTGTTTTTCAATGGAACTGTTTGAATTTCTTTTTTAAGTTGCTTTGGTTTTTCATTTTTATATCTGCTGGTTAATAATTATATTCGATACGTGAAACTCGTGGTTTAGGTGGATTCTTTTGTGTGTAATAGGAAGATCTTATTTCGGCAAATTTATTTCCAAATGAAAATTTCAATTTTGCCACGGATTAATTGATACCTCTGCCACAAATAAGTGTACCATAATTCACATACTTATGCAGATACGAGGAGAAATGCGATTCCCCAACAAACCTCCGAGGCAAGCTGGAATTTATTTATTGTTTTTAGGGTAAACGACCCAAGTACAGCCACCTACCCAATTAGGGTAGATGTACCGTTTGTGGCTATTGCGCTATTTTTGGCCATGTGTATAATTATCTTATTTTTAAATTGCTTGCAGATCATTATTATGTGGAGAATTTCACATCACAAATATTTTGTTTAGTATACCGCCAGAAATATAAGGTTACATTTATTGCTTACGCGGAAAAATATTATATTTTTTAAGAAGTGGCCGAAACTGGTACAATACACCTTAAAGTAGTCACAAATGGTGCATCTACCCTATCATAAGCTGTTTTACTTAAAATAACGAATAGACTTGTGAAATCATACATAAAAATAATTATTGAATTATTGAAACTGTTATTTATACATAATTTTTTCATCGTTAATTTTGATAAGACAATACAAAAATTTAAGCGGATATTAGAAGAGTAAAAACGACGGCTTCCTTACTAGCGGAAGAGAAAACAAGGCATTAAAAAAATGCTATAATTGTGATATTTAATATAATGTTTTAGATAGTAACCATAGAAAGTAATAACGATCGGAATTCAACGGTTGATTAAGTTTTTGTTGGATATTTCGTGTCTGCCATGATGGAATGTAATGTCAAAATTGAATCAACACTCTAAGCGGAGATACTGCGTTATGGTTTATTGTTTCATGAAGGAAAGATGTTCCTTTTCCGATTAAGCCGAGTGGGCACCGATATTCTTTCTCTCGGCTCTCGTTGGAACCATTCGTTCTTTGCGACTTGTATCATACAGACGTACATATATTCAAACTCCCTTCCTAATTAAAGTTTTAGATTGTAATTACAAATAGACTTATTTTATTAAATCACCTATCCCACAATCAACAGCTTTTTTTATTTAATATTTGGGTAACAGTGGTTGATACAAGCGTTTCAAGCATTTTGGTCTTACTGTCATGGTAGTAGTTTCTCATGTACACAAAATGACAACTTTAAAATGAGATAAACAGTATTCATCGTTAATTAGGTGGCAATAATTGGGGTGTCAGTAATTCCATCGACCAGGTTGTAAGTGTGACAATAATAGCTCCCGACATATTTTTGTAAATCAATGAATTTCTAAATAAAAATACAGGGTTCGAGGGCCACAAACCCTTTCTTCAACTAAAGATATTAAATAACAAAAAAAATAGACAAACTTATATTGGCAATTTCACCACAACAAATTTAGAATCTGAAATGAATTTCGCTCGAGAATATTTCACTCGTGCTTCTGTCCACCTGCAAAACTAATATCCTAATGACTCGAGCGCGGACTGGCGAGCGAATGATTAAAGACCGCAGTCAGGCTTCCTCCACTTTTTCCAAACGATCTTAGAATTAATCTGCACGCGTGCTCGGAGTGCAAACAAATCGACCTTGACAAAGTCGACAGCGTATACCAGTTTTCGACGCGGGAAAAACTCGCCGGTGCATTACACTCTCGCGGCGGGACGCGGCAGGAGGAAAAGGTCCGAAACGATGATGGCCGTTAATCAATGTCATCCACCAAGCACGCTGGAATCTACGAATGCATCGAGGTCACGGTATCCGGCGAATCTAATCACGAACTTGACTCGATAGGAATACGGAAGGTCCCGGGGGTTAAGCTGGCGGTTTTGACGACCGCCTGAACAGATTCGTCAGCTACGAGCGAAAGCAAGCCATTCGGAGATCCGATAGGCGCTTTTCGCCTCTTTCCACGGGGCAACCAGCGGAGCTGGCAGACGCCGGGACACGTCGGTGATAGTAGACGAGGGGCATCGACTGACCTTTCAGAACATGCTTTCGAAAGCTTTGAAGCTTCAACTGTCATGCCCCGCGATACTCGGAAAAAACTCGGTGCCAATCTGGCAGTCATGCTAGTTGCATCTGACAAGGTTTGATTGCTGTGGGAAGTCACTCTTTCCCATGGCACCTTCCCGTTCATTTCCTGGACAATTTGCTCACTCGGGTGGTGTTTGAAGGTGTGGGCCAGAGATGGGAAAAAATTTGTATTCAAATAAATTTCAAGTGACGAATGAAAGTTAAAAAAATTATTCGTCGTGTGTCGAATAAAATTGACCCGGGTTAACTTTATTTGTCGAATAAAAGAATTTACTTTATTCGTCAAATAATCTACAGTTAAAGTAACTCTTATTTGATCCGTTATTCATATAATTTTTATTTAGTTAATGCCCGACTCTGGTGTGAGCTTTTGCGGTGATTTAACATCCGGGTGTTGTATTTAATTCGTTTAAATCGGGGCAACGGGGCTTGATGCTGAGCTTTGCAAACAGTCGAGGAGTAACTTTTTATTAGCTTTTAAGGTTTCACATGGAAGTGTGGCTGCGACTGAGATTGCTTGCGAATGTTGCCGCAACGATATCGCGTTAAAAAGAGGAACGGGCGAGGATAAAAGTTGTGATATCGCAGCCTTGGTCTCCATAACGCTTGGAAAGGACGAAACCTTCGGGAGGGGCGATTATGAGAAACAAAAAGCGAACTAGTTCGCCTTCTTGTACGCGGCGACACAAGAAATGCCAAGGACGATGTCTTTGATCTTCGCGCTGAATGTAAATCTGCCGGCTGATCGTTTGAAAACGTACTTCACCTACTCAATGGGAATATTAATCAGATGTAATGATATTCGAAACGGTACGTTTTTAGAAAACTAGAATGAGTTCGACGTTAAAAAAACTTGTATAGGTATGCTAGTGGGTACATTATACTTTGTGGCTGGGGGGACAAGAAACCAGGTTAATTTCTAATTCTTACGATCGCGACAATTATCAGTCAATCCGATTTCAGAATAAGAGCAGTCACTTAAGGCTGATGAAAAGAATTAGTCTGCTCAAATATTTACACTGCATAGGGTAAAGGACCCAATTACTGACACCTTAAGCTATTTTACTTAAAATAACGAATAAATAAACGTTGTAAAGTCATACAAAAAAAGAATTGTGTAATTCGATCTATAATCTATACTATAGATTATAGTATAAATCTATACTATAGATTATACACTATAGTTTATTTATTCGTTATTTTAAGTAACGGCCGCAACAAACAAGCGAAACTTTAAACTTTATCTCGAAAGATGATTTTTCCGAACAGTAGGTAGCGTAAGAAAAGAAATTATGGACCGATTCCACAAAAACCTTGGTGACATTATCTTTGTAATTGAAAACCTATCACTTAGCAACCTAATCCTTCTAGCTTCTCAAAAAAAAACTCAAGTCGTTTGGACCAATTTTAAAAATGTTATGCGACTTTAAAGAGTGTACAATTATGGATGTGAGCCACTGTAAGAATATCTTTGGTTTTTTTATTTGAGACAATTCCACGTTGAATTATACTGGCTACCGTCGACGCCCCTTTTTGTCGTAGCAGTGCACTGAGTGCCACATAGAAATCGAACCACTATATGAAAATGAAAAAGAATTTTTTTTCACATCCTTGAATAACGAATAAATAAACACAATTTTTTTATTACAAGCTATATACTTTTTTCAACAAAAAAGAATCACCTACTTTTTGCGATTTGATGAGAATGTCCCACTTAACTTTATTTTCGCAATACGAGCGCTTGCTCCGAGCACGCCACGCTGAATTAGCGCAGCCACCCGCGAGTCCGATAATCGTGAATCATTTCCAACCAATTCTGATCGGACGAGATATTATATCAAGCTCGCGAAACCTGACGCCGGTCGACACGGAGAGCGTCGCGTCGCTTCGCGAAATTACGTCGCCAGCGAACGACTTATTTTCGGTTTACTCGAGCGTGTGAGACAGGACGACGCAATATCTCGGGGAAGGCGACGAGCGACGATATTTCTAAGACGCGGGGACCGTCTGCCGTGGGGTGGCAAAATGACGATGCGTTAAGGACATCCCGCGGAAGGTGCGCGGACGTAATTCCATGGAAATAGAAATCCTTTCGCCGACTTCTGGAGCCGCCATTGGTCGCGGTCGACGGCAGCGGAAAAACGGCGCCCGCCGCGAGTGAAACTGCATTCTTGTCAAGTACGTTTGCGGCGATCGTAACCAATCATTATTCCACGCAAGGTGAACCAGCACGCTTTCCCAGGAAATACACTGGCACAGGCTTAAAATCCTCTAGCGCGATTGCCTTCTCATTTTTGCCCGCCGACCGCGATACTACTTATAGTGGAGTTGTACAAGTTTTGGGTAAAATCTTGCGTATCAACCAGGCTACGTATAATAACGTATTAATTACACGGGGAAGAATATTCCAAAATTCGAGGAAAAAGTGGATTTAAAGTTCATTTTCCTACATCCTGCAAATTAATCCTTGGGACCGCTTAGTTCTGAAGCTATTTTTGTTTGCAGGAAAACATATATATATATAAGTTACAATAAATGACTTTTAAATGAGTTATTGGAAATTTTGATACGGTTCTGTCCAATACTCCCCGTGTAGTTTGAAATATATATTGCATAACAAACCGCGTTGATACAAGGTAATTTAATTTGAAATAAAATGTAGAGAATCGTACTGAAAGATTCAATTCACTGGCTGCTACCATAAAACATACATATCTGCGCGTAATATTGAAATAAATATTTCAAATGGATATCGAAACTTTTACTCATTGTTAAAATAAATCCAACGGTAAATGGGAATGAAACGAAACCTGGTGCAAAAATGAGTCTAGACTGTGGTAGATTTTTTTGAAACAAATCTACTGTATAAATAAATGCGGCACCAGTTGAGTAGAAAATTAGATGCACACTTCCCTTCGCATTTGCTTCGGGAAGATGGAGAAGATCCTGTCCAAAGCCACGGCCTGGAAAGTGGCTGGCGAACGAAACGAGAGCGACGGCGGTATGCTAACGCGCAGATTCATCGAGAGATCGTAGCTATGAATAGGAGATAAATAGACAAAGGGGCGAGAGAAAGGGAGGTGGAAAGAAAGAAAGACAGGTAGGAACGCCGTGAGGTGTTGCAAACAGAATAGTCAAGGTTCACGGGAGAGGTATGCGGATCTGTGAAGTCGATACAACCGAACGCGAACCAACCGAGATTTCGCCAGTAGAATATGCACGGGACGAACCGACACAAATCTCGCCGCATGCCCCTCAAAAATTTATTTTCACCAATATTTTCCACCCGACTCACAGCGGTCTGTATTGGTAGTCTAGCGGGACAAAAGTCCAAAATCGTGGCCATCCAAAATGAATGAATCTTGGTCATGCCAAAAGCTACTGAGTCAGAGATGTCTGAATGACATGGTATGCAACTTTATGCGTAGTTCGTAAAAGTAACGATCGCGAGTCGGCCTCAGGAACCGACTGTTAGAATGCATCAGTATCAGCTACTTTCAAAATCGCATAACTCTTTTAGAATTGGTCCAAACGACATGAGTGTTTTTTTTTTTAGAAGCTGGAAGAATTAGTTTGCTAAGTGACATGTTTCGTTGTTTCGAAAAAAAAATGCAACTGGTCGGAATAGCAACAAAAATAGTAAAGGTTGTTTTTTAATCTTTTTTTTGTGAGCCTGTAATGAAAATTCCAAAGCCCGTTTGTAGATTGAAGTAAGTTGTATACGTGTCTAAAATTTCATCAAAATCGGTTAACGTTGCTCTGAGCTATAAACGCTTAAAGATCGCAGAATAAGGTCGAGAATCGCGGAAATTCCCGAAATCAGCGACTTTGACGACGAAAAACCTTTGCAACCTGCAGTTATGAATTAGAATTTTATTCGAATGCTGAAGCTATGAGTTGCTCCTTAGAAATATCAAAGGGTGAAGTTGAAAAGTGGAGTTTGTCAAGAAAGCTACTGTAGTACTGTTTTAAATTCTGGGTAACGAAGGGAGTGGTTGATCAAGCTGCAGGAAACTATTCCCCTCCACGTACTAGAAGCACATTTTCAATATAAATTCTGAAAAAAAAATTTCCTGCAAGAATAGGATAGAATCAGAAATATCAACATAAAAATTTTGCTTCCCGCACAAGATGCAGACTGTCTTACAGATTATAAAAATGCCTTTACTTTGTGTTTTAAGTAATTCACCTGTCCGGAATCGTGTTCACCATCGAACAGTGCATCGCGTACAAGCTCTCACATTTATATTTATAACTCTTTTTCCTATAAATATATTTAATATTTTCTTTTTCCGCATTAAAGTCAACAAAATGACGCTTAAAAATTGAAACAGAAATTATCTCTATATTCATTTATTACTTCAGAATATGCGTTCGGAGAAGGGCCTGATTTTGGGCTCTTGAGGGTAACCTACCCCCTTAAGTTCATATAAAAACATACACGTTCCCCATAATTGAATCACTGCAGCGAATACACCTACCTCCCCCTTTAAAACCAACCCACCATCCATCGCCGTGATTCACAACCCCTCTACGTGCATCCTCCCGCGTGGCTCGCACAATTACAAGGAGAATATCATTCAGAACTCGGTGGCAGAAAATCAGCAAACGGGCGAAGAGTGCTAGCGCCCCAGAACCTTCCTCTTGTCCTGGGTCGCGCACAGAGACTGGTTTTCCCCGAAGGGAGACCTTCTGCCCCGACAGAGTAATACCGCCGCTTTTCTCGTCCTCCCCCCGGAGCATTGGCGACGCAGAGAATTTCCACCTTAAGGCCGATCGAGTGTAAATAAAGCGGAGATACGTCGCGCGAACGTATAGGGAGGGCAGAGGCCGAGGGAACGAGGCAGCGAGCGAACGAACGAGCTCGATTCTTAGCGCTCGCGTGAGCATGACCCGCGCAACACTCCGCTGGAATTCCGCGATGGTAGTAGTTCTTTCCGCAGCCACCGTCGGCCGTAAATGCCTCGGGAGTTGTCGCTGGAAAAAGATATTTCCAACACGCGCGACAAACTGCTCGCGACACGACACGGGAATACGCGGGAGTGCTTCGAGAGACGTGCGACCTAACGATACGCGCCCCGGAATGTCCGTACGAAACGTTGCGGAGGTCTAACAAGGGGGTCGGGGGAAGCGTTGCGCACTAATGTTAACCCTGCTATGGATTTTCGGCTCAACTATACGTTTGAAACAATTTTAAAGAACAAGAAACCACGTGTAGGTGTTAGTAACAACCGCATACGTGTTTCCGAAAATTACAAGTGGAGAAGGAAATGAGAATGCGAGTGGGTCGATAAAGACCCGAGGGTCGCTGTAAGGTTAACTCTTATTTTTCATTGCCATAAAAGAAAATATATGCATGTCAAATTGGTAAATAAAACAAGTATTCTTAATACTTACTATTTCTATAATAGGTAAACTCATTTCTCGTAATTTTGGACTTGCGCCACTTGTCGATTAAGAGGCTCAATTGTAAGAAGAAAATTAGCAAATAACGTTTTTCTTCGGCAAGCTTTCTTCCCCTCTGCTTATATTAAGTGAAATAAATCAATAAATAGTGAAATTCTGATGCTATCTGGTGCGACAAATCGAAGCAGAGCCTTAATAAATCCTACAAGTGAAACGGAGCGACAGTGACATTGCGTAACATCGTATTTCGTTAACGCTATTTATTGCGAACGGAATTGTACGATCATGAATGAATGCAACGACGGCATAGGAGCTGCGCAAAAACTGATCACGCGAGAACGGATTGCAATCCATTGCGTTACTTATGGCGCCTGTAAATTATGGGCCTCGGAGAGAGCATTTTGTGCCGCGCCGCGCCTCGCGTCGCTGTTCTTTTTCTCTTGAATAAATATCGAGGTATCCGCACGGTGGTCTTTGCAAACAACGAAGTAACAAAAAGAATATCTCCTCGACACCCAGGCTCCAGTATCATAAGACGCAACGAATGAAAATAGCAATCTAGAGGCCTACCCACATTATCGAATTCAAGAAGATTAGACCTTAATGAATTAAAAGTGTCGCGAGAGATAAAAGAAGCTGAAGATCAATTTTTACTCTCAGATGACACTGTATTTTTCTACATGTCCTCGAAGCACCAAAGTAGATATTAGGGGTTGCAATATCGGTAAATCGGTTTACCGGTTGCCCGGTAAATCGCGAGATATACCCTCAAATTTTTACCGGTAATTCGATAAATTACGTACATCAATATAGCGCATATATTCGTTCATTAATTCCGTAGTGAAAAATAACTTCAATTACTAATAAAGACGGAAACCGAAGTATCTCATGACGAACGAATTCTGATCCAAAAGAAAAGTAAAAATCTGAATCCAGTCATAAAGAAATGAACGTATTTTCAAGTAGAAAAAGAAAGGAGAAAATATATACAATATATACACGAGCGAGGCATGAAAAGCAATAATTGTATTATTTTTATATTTTTTATTTACTGTAGAAACGTAGTGTAATAAATAGAAAAAAGTTTTATTCTATTACTATAATTATTTTCGTCGCAATAAATTCCTGAAAATCGCTGAATTTATCGGCGCGCTAACCAGAATGAACGCTTAAGCCGTGTCCTCACTGCATCGGCATGCGTTCGGCTTTTCAAACCATGCGACCCAAGCCGACAGACACGTCTACACTTGCTTGGCACTACCGAGCAGACTTGCCGATTGGCAAATGCCTACACAGTGGTGACACGCTTTTACGTACTCGACGCTCTGCCCGTGCCTCGCACGGAGTAAACTGTCAATGGATTAAAATCTAAATTCTCAAGCCGAACGTTTCCTTATGAGAATAGCCCTGTCGTCTGACAAGGGAAGATCCCGAACCCGAAAATTCAAAAAATTCTGACATTTTGTGAACATGTAGGGGGTTTCCTCCTGATTACACCGCAATTTTTGTTTACTGCCCAAATCCACTCGAAGGTGGTGAAATTAACCCCTGAAAATTCGGCTACTTTCCGATTTTATTTTGTAACTCGCGATCTGTAAGAGATAGAACAAAAGTTTCAAGACAACAGTTACTTCGTTTAATTAGATCTATCATTTGGTAAAAAATTATTTTACAATTCCCGAGTTACAACACGAAATCGGAAAACAACTGGATTTTCGGGGGCCAATTACACCCCCTTAGAGTGAATTTGGGCAGTAAGCAAAAATTGCGTTACAATCGGGAGGAAACTCCCTACATATTCAAAAAGTTTCAGAATTTTTCGAATTTCTGGGTTGGGGATGTTCCCTTGTGAGCCGCAACAAAGATCTCCGTTGCGATCCTCCTCTATCAGAGGCATCGACGCCAGCGACTACCCCTCGGACATCCCGTGTATCGCGGTCATTTTAATTAACAAGCCGCTCGAAGGGAAAGCCTAACGACTTCCCGCGTGCTTTCTAACCGCGGGGCCCCGCGACAGTTCCCGTCCCCCCCGTGAAATATGTCGACGGCTAATTGGTTTCTCCTCGAGCGCCCCAAGGAGCAAGCGGGCTCGCGTGCGTCCGCGCCGATTCGCGGATAGTCGCGTCGCCGTTGGTTCAGCAATTCTTGCCCCGGCGCTTCTTCTGGGTCTCCGTTCCCCCTAGGCGAAGCGGACATGGACGAGCCACTCGACGAACCACGCCCAACATTGTTCCAGAAGAGGGACAAGCCGGTCGGGCCCGTCTCTGCGCGCGTCTGGCCAGATCGAGTATTATTACCGGCTCGTAAATACTTCTTCTCGCGCGGAACTACGATGTGCCTCTCCCTTCTTCCCACCCTTCACGGGCCCCTTCACCTTTCGACTTGATGCAAGTCGACCGCGTAGATCGCAACGGGACGGTGGAACCGCATGCCCGCATGATTAATGCCCCGGCAATTTGCCTGCTGCGAATCGAGATCGACGAACGGAGAGCCGCGCGCATTCGCCGCGTACTGGCGCGTTACGCCGATGGAAAAAACGCCTTCGATCGGCGGCGATGCTCGCGCCGGCCAGGCGGCACCAGTCGGCTCTTCTTCGCGTTTAATTACTCGACGTGACGTAATTGGTAGCGTCGCCGGGGATGGCGAGGGGGGTGTCTCTAACTCCTTAGCTGCGCAGGTTGTTCAAGTTCTTCAGGCCCGAATCCACCGTGAGGTTTTGCACGAGACGAAAATCTCTGGAACAACTAAATGTAGATAATGGAAATAGTCGCGAGTCGTGAAATTTCTCTCGTTGAAGTCCAGTTTCATTTGAAATTGATATAAGTAACTTCGAATACATCGATATTTTCTATATTTTCAAATAACAGTAGGCAGGTATTGAAAATAACGGGCCGGAATATTATTTCAAATAGCTATTTCTTGTTTTATTTTTAGATAATATTTTCCCAAGTCTGGTGTGTACACACTAATTTCCGCGAGCCTAAAGGTGAGATCTGACGGCACGTGGATAGGCGAGCCGGCGAGCCCAGGATCGCCCAGGATCGCGGGTCGGCGAGCCATGAGCGTTCTGACCGCGCGTGGGCTCGGCGAGTCTCGTGCCAAGCTCGCCCGGGCTCGCCAAGGCTCGCGAATCGGCGATCCATGAGCGTTCTCACGGCGCGCGACACGGCGAGTCGGCTCGGCTCGCCCAGGATCGCCCAGGCCTGCGAGTCGGCAAGCCGTGAGCGTTCTGACGGCGCCTCGGCTCGGCGAGTCTCGTGCCAGGTTCGCCGATCCACGTGCCGTCAGATTTCACCCTAAGAAATCAACAGAAGTCATCAAGAAAATTAAAGTTTGCCGCAAAAGCTCAAGCAAAACGTCGTTCTGGCCGACTTGAAGGTGCATTCCTCGGAATCTTGCACTACTCGAGGTAGCAAATCAATTATTTATTAGCAAGTAACGAAAACACGCCGAGACCACGCACAAGATGCAAAAATCCCTCGGCGTGGAAGCACGCCGACGCCACGCAAAGTGATAATCTCCTACGGATCCATCCTTCGGCTCGCTTTGAAAATTTCAATAACGATGAAACGTTAAACCGATTTCGCCTGAGTGTCATTGTGCCTATGCCAGTTCAAACAGACGTGCGAGATTGAAAAACAAAGGCATCGATCCCGTGGCAAAGTGCGCGAATAATACGTTTAACGCGCGGATGGGAGCCAATGGAACGGAAGCCAACAAATGGAAACAACGTGGGCGTGAAAGTTCGATAGGTCGGCGACGTTCGATCATCCATCAATTTGATCGTGAAAACTAATGCACCTTTATCGGCACGATTCCTGTTACGCCGTTTCTCGAAACGACGCGTCGTCCCTCCTTTGCGTGGGGGCTTTAAGCCGAGCATAAATCAACCCTTGTTGGCGAACCCAAACAGAAGCTCTCTCTTCCACTTCGATCGAAGTGTGCTCTTAACGAGCACACGGGTTAGTATGCATATCAGAGTAGATATCAAATGTGCGGCTCCATGTCAATACTACACAGTGCGATATTACACACTGTAATTTAGCGCGTATCAAACATAGGACACAGAATATGGTGCACGTACAATTTAGAACACGTGCAGTTTAACGCACATTTTTTTAGTGTAAATTGGGATAGCGCACAGCAAGATTTCACGCACAAGATAGTATCGCCAAGAACTCAGTTACTGATCACAAATTGAAAAGATTTTTTGTTATTTCAGTAGATCTATGGTTTATCGTTAAAATGCAAAGGGAGCAGTTTCTGATCACCTTCACACGTTTTACTCTGAGCTATCAAATTTTGCGTATAAATTTCAAAATACTTCATAATTATTTAGTAATTTGTTAGAATAAATTTGTATCATAATAAGCTTATTATTTGGTTTATTTTCCGAAACTGATCAGGAACTGGGTCGCTGACGGTACGGTGAACTTGCCGGTGAACTGGACTCTCGCTCTCCTCGTCGCCGTCGACTTTTTCACAGCCAATGTTATTAGTATTGGAACCGATGTGAGTTTGGGGATGTTCAAAATGAGACTACGGTTACAAGTATCGCGCGAAGAGGTCAATATCGCTGTTGTTGTCCAGGTCATCATTCTGAACATTTCCCTTTAACTTTTTGGCTTGCGAGACATTCGCAAAAAACTTTACTTAACACTAGAATTACCGAGTTTAACACATACATCGGTTCGCTATCATGTTTTACGCGCCCCCCGTCCCCATCTAGCTCCAACCAATAGATACTAACACCGTCGGCTGTGGAACAGATTTCAATATATTATGCCGAAAGTTTTTCATAGGTTTTTGATAATATATGTCAAGGTCGTTGAAATTCGTGAGGAGGTGGCTTTCAATATATTATGCCGAGAGTTTCTTTATTAATATCTCCGAAACTAAGGCGGACCGCCAAAAAGTTTAAAGGGAAATTAAGGTTTGTCGTTTTTTAAAAACGGCGAGCAAGATATCTAAAAAAACTACTGCACCAATCTTTCTCAAATTTTGTGGGCTTATTTTTTATATAAAAATCTACTGAATGAATGAATTAATAAAAATACAACGATATCCAAGAAGCCTTTTTTAAAACAGTGAGCAAGATATCTAAAAAACTACTGCACCAATCTTTCTGAAATTTTGTGGACTTATTTTTTTATAAAAAAATCTACTGAATGACGGAATTATTATCGTTTTTTAAGATACCCCATCTTATCTCGCTACCCCATCTTACCCCTCCTTCCCCTACATATTACATTCTGAATCCCAAAAATACGTAACTACAAACTTAAACATTTCCATCTTTTTAAATTCTAAGTATTCAATCATCCTAACATACCAAGTACAATATTCTTTCTAAGGCCATCATATCCGCAGAACTTTTCTTTCGTACTTCACAGAATCTTGGAACAGTTCCCCTTAAATCGACAAAGAACCTACAATACCTCCTTCAGGCTTGAAGTCGCATATGAAAGCAACCTACTCGTCAAGCTCTAACAGAACTTCCTTCGTAAACAGAAGTCCAGCTTACTTATGAGGAAATTGATAGCAAAACAGTTATAGCCGAGAATCGCTATTTATCGCTACCTAAACTCCTCACTCCGCCTCGCGTTACACGGTAGTTAATCGACGAGCAGTTTTAGGGTCAATTACCGCGGCTTACTCCGCGACCAGTCGATGGAATGCTACGGGGCAGCAAAAGCCATTTGCATTTCGCGCATGGCCATAGAAATTTCAAGCACCCATAAGATGACGAGGACGTCGATCCTCTCCGTTATTGGTTCGCAGGTGTCTTATTAGCGCCTCGGCCCGAGCGGCCATCGCGCTAAACGCAACAAGTACGCGCGCTAAGTGATACGAACAGGAGATGGTAAACGGAACTGTCCTCGATATTCGTGGATGAAGGAAAAGTGTTTGCGGAGGGAGCGGTGGAAAAAGGTGCTAAAATTCACGAGCCTCTCGGCGATGGTCGGCTGAATGGTTTCTGCCGTAGCTATAAATCTCGGAGGAACTTCCGCGATCGGGGTGATATTTTCCCTTGGACGATCGCTGGTTCACTTTGATAACTGTAAACGCGCGTACGAAATTACGAATTCTTACGAGCGGTTTCTTTTAATATTCTTCGCATAGTGCTTCCCAGTATCCGCGGAATTATTTCTAGAAGCAGAACGCAGCGCGGTTTTTAGTCGAATTCTCTCACTGACGTGTGGGAATGGTATTTATGCTGCTGAATGGTGTTTCAGATTCAGCTGCTGGGGTTTTTACACGAGGAAATATCTGTTCGTGACCTAGAAGCTTCTACATAAAATTGAAGGCTTGGATGCAATAAGGGGACTAGCGCTCGAAAATGGCAAAAATTATTGTCCAAACGCTAAGAAATATTGGAAAATTAAATGTTGTTAAACTGTATTTGAAAAAATATAGTGTTGTAAAGCTCTTCACGACACACCTTTTTTCTATTTACAATTTGTTTATCGAATCATTACTATTCGAGTTAAAAATTATAAACAATAAATTTTTCATCGTTCAAAATCATTATTTCTTTAAACATAAATTGCGATAACTTGAGTAAATATTAACGGATCGCTATGAGACTTAAAACATAACTTCAGAAAATTCTAGCGAAGCCGTAGATTGTATGCACAAACCCTTATGTTAAAAAATGTAATAATATTTAATTAAAAAGTAATACTGGACATAACCCATGTTTTTCAACGCTGGCCGTTAAAAAGTATCGAGGTAATTTTGAGGTACATATAACTTGCAGCGACAAAGTTTTTCCTTAATATACAAGGAAGATTTTCACCAATTTTCACATTGATTAATAACTAATTGTAAAAGATATGACGATATATATAACAAACAAGAATCACATTTAATGTTGATGAGAGCCACGAGCCTAAATCTTACTCTGTGTTCCCAGGTTTTTCTAGAAACCCATACCACAGGTGTTATTAAAACAAGAATCACACCTTGAAATTGGATTACGTCACTTTGTAAGACCAATATTACCTGAAAACTGCAGAAGAACGTTAAAATGTTTAGCAGTCAGTACCACTATTTTTAAAGTAAAAAAGGATACACCCGGATCCGCTTTACAAATACATTAAAAAGAAATTGTTTCTTTCATGGAAAACGACTGCCTAATTAGTCCCCTTAAGCATTCAACGACCAAAGATAGCAGCCCCATGGTCCCCGCTTCCTGTAATTAAAATCCATACTCTGACAGCCCTTGCGAAACGAGAAGGTACGCAATCACACAAGTACAATTTCAATCCACCATGTCAGCATTCAAATTTTAACCCTCCGATGATCCCCCGAAAAATCAAATTCCCCAAATATCCCATTCACCAACTATTTCAATTAATCCAACCACTTCTACACCCCTACAGCCTCCAACAACCACGCGTACGATCCAAGCGGTGTATCAAGGACTCGAATCTCGAACACACTGCAGTATACGCGAACGGAAAAAAGGAACGTGAAACGCAAAAAGAAAAATAATAAATCACATCTGAACCACGTGTAATGAAACAGCGACAGGGCCGTGTGAAAGGGGGTTGCGGGGGTTTGCTGGCCGAGGATTTTCGCCTCCTCGAGGATCGAAATTTACGAGGACCACCTGCGATGACCGAATACCGTCGTGACGTGGCCCCCTCGATAATCGTCCACCGGGGGAGAGAAATCGGGGGAGGGGTAGTTGGCCGACACGACAGGTGCGTCCTCTCTCTGCGGTGGACGCGGTGCATCATATCGCGTGGGGAGGCCGGGGGGCCGTCAATGGGAGACGTGCGTGGCCATCGCCGGGGAGTGGATCGCGCGCGTGCAACGAGTACGCGCGCGAAACAGCGGCAGGCATTCAAGAACGACGAACGGACGGACGGACCGGACCCGCTTACCTTGGCGAGGTCCTTCCACTCGGGGCTCTGGAATGCAACGAGCTACGTGGCCCCGAGAAAAAGAACAGCAGAAGAACGCGGAGAAGAAGAAGAGAGGAGATGGAGGAGCCAGGAGGAAATGTAATAAGACGAAGAGGACGATTACGGGGAAGAGAGTCAGAGGTGGTCCGGCGCAGCAATTGCGTTGAAGGGGGTCGCGCGAAAAGGGGAGGAAGGGCAGTCGGGGAGAATTTGTGTCGAGTGTGGGGGCAGGTGAGAATGGAAAACGAGGGGTGGGGTGATTTCTTTCAGGTTTTCTGTTTTTTTTATGAGTTTGGTGGTAGGTGAGTTTTTGGGGTGTTAATATGTAAGATGGTGTAACTGACAAGGAACGCTTTCCAACTGGTAATAGTTGAGGCATTTGGTGGAAACAGGGCATATACGTCAAAATGCCATTCCAAGAAAATCGATTTCAAAGTTTTCAGTATCTATAGTATAACTTAATGAAAAGTAATGCAATTAAATCCAATTTTTGTAAGGATGTAGTTACCGTATCCTTCAAACGTTCTGAAAACAGTAATCATGATTTGAAAATGATATGCGTCTTTATTTATAAGTTTCAAGCAAGTGGTTTATGTGCCCTTTTTCCGTAAATGTGGTAAATTCGTAACAAAATTGCTTCTTTGCTTATAGTTATTTAAATACAATTTTGTTTACATACTTAGTTACACATTTTTTATACATTTCGACCAGTTGCAATTTTTTTTAAAACGACGAAACACATCACCTAGAAAACTAATTCCGCTAGCTTCTAAAAAAACTCAAAATGTTTGGACCAATTTTAAAAACGTTATGCGATTTTAAGAAGTGTCAACTTACTTTCCCATGCGACTGTATATCATTACTCTTGAAATGTGAAGTATTTTTGTCTATCAGTAATAGTTTCTGAGATATTTAACTGACTACTTAGGTTCTCCATCCCCAACTTGAAGGACGGTTTTCATCCCTTTACTATAAATTGCAGCCGATTAAAAAAGGTGATTAATATCATAATAGTCAGGAATTGCCTATTAAGCGGTATTCCCTGTGATTTCAACGCTGTGTTCCCCTGAATTAAAAACAAACATATTCATTCAGTTTTTACTTAATAGATTTGTGGAATTTACCGTCTATGTATGTAAAAGAGTGCAGGATTTAGTAACCATCTGTGTATTGATGCAGACTTTCGGCTACACGGTTCCAAGAATGAATAGAAGCGCGAGAAGAATGAATAAAATTCGACAGCTTGTTGACAGAATTTCTAAAGAATGATTACTTTCAGAATTACGTGCACAGAAAGACAAATGATTATATTGTGATTTGCACTAGCAGCTTTAAAAGGGAAAATGGAATCACTTACTTTAATTTACTTTAATTTATTTTATAATTTACAATTTTTTAACTTCTCGTGAATAAATGATAAAATATCTTCATACTGAAATTGCAAATCATGGTCTGTAGCTTCTGAATATGAATGGACAGTAGAATTCTAATTACCCGAGCTAAAAGATCGCGCACATTATCGATAATCCACCGGAGGAGATGCCTAGGAGGAGATCGGTGCGTCGCGCTGCATCTCGTTACGAGCCCCGCCTCGCGTTCATTGAGTTCCTGTTTGACGCGCATTTATTATCGCTGGAAATCAGGTTAGACGAGACTTAAGAGCTTACTTCGTGTGCCCGGCCTAATGAAATTAAATACGACACGCGAGAGCATTCTATTAACCGTGCCGAAACTAAAAAATGTCGCGGGCGCTTAAACGGGATTTACCGGCGCAGGTGCAGCTGCGCGATCGTGCACGCGAGCTGATGATCACTTTTGACAACAAATCTCAAGAATTTCAACATTCAATAGCGTAGGAAATACGAAATTCATCTCCTAGAATTTAATTGTACGAAAGACGATTAAACGTTTCCAAGAAATGTCAAACAATTTCACAGGACTGCAAACAATTTTTCAACAACGAAATTATTCCAGTTTTATAGTCCACGATTCCACGAACTAATAAGGCACTTATAATTTCTCAAAACTTGTGCTTAACTGTATAAAATAATGCCTTGGGAGAACAGCAGCAAAAAGAAATGGGTAAGGTTGCAGTAACGGTTGGCTAAATGGCAAACAGGAGGCCATAACTCGAAACAAACAGCCGAGGACTACGGGGAGGATCATCCGGCAGAGAAAGATGGACCGTAAAAGTCGATCGATTGAATAGTTTTCGAATTTACAGCCCGTCCGACGATATATGGGCATCGTTTCATTATCTTCGCACATTATCCGTTAGTTGGATTCCGCGTGTAATTTCCCGGCGCTTTAAAAGTTCGAGCCTGGATGATGATTGGCTCCGAATGCATTCAATAATCGATACGGAGATCGTATACTTGATTTACTCGCGGCGCGGTACGATACACGCGACTTATGTAACTGTGTATCGCGTTACAAAAGCCTCGCAGTCGATCATTGGAAAGGTAATAATATATTTATCGGAAGCATAATAACGCCGGCGTACGCGGGAATTCAGCTGCGCAATTCCTAATGCGAGAGACAGTGCCGTGGACAGATGAAATCATATTTCCATAGGAATGGGAGGTGCGGGGCAAGGAAAACGTCATTGAACGTAATTGTGTTAACTTGTGGAATCCTGAGACGGCGGAGGGACTCGATTGGTAACGAGATTCCGATGGAAGGATTTCTGTAATTTTGTAAGAAATCTGAAGAATAGTATTTGGACCTCCTAAATTTGTAAGGGTTTAGCGCGTTTGGAAGATGCTTACGGAGATGGGGATGTATTATAGTTAATTCGATAGAATTACTATAGATTTTTAATGTAGAAGAAAATATTATATCTTAATATATAAGGCGTAAAGTGTTTGTGTGTTTGTCTGTTGCCTAAGAAACGTTCAAACGGTAAACTCTGGGGTCACGAAGTGTGTCCCAGCTTATTATGTCTAGCTAATCTAGATTAGGGCTGAGACTATTCGAATAATTTAATATTCGAATATTTTACAAGTATTCGAATACTTGGATATTCGAATTATATTCGCCAAATAATTGAGCAACTGAAGTATTCGAATATTCGAATATCGAAAAATTCGACAAATAGTCACAGCCCTAATCTAGATGAATGTGACCATTTTCACGAAAAAGTAAATAATACAAACAAATTTTTATGAAATCAGAATCTAAAGTTCGGGCGAAGCCGAGTTGTATAGCTAATATAGCTAAACGCTATATAGATTATAATCCATATATATCAATAACGACTTAATCATTACTGGATCATTATAGGAAAACAACTTATCAGACTTTCCACTCCAAAGTACAAATTCATACAGAGCCAGACTTATCTGGTTACTAAGGGTTTTGATCACGCTGAAGGAAAAATATCCTGTTTCCTTTTTATCGCTAAAAATGGTCTGAATTTTTATTTCTTTGTATAAACTTTTTTCAGAGTTTAAAATGCATAAAACAAATGAATACAATTGGTTATAAATTTTAGATTTTTTTTCATTTACTATTACAATTAAAATCAATAAATATTTTAATTTTGTAAAGTTAAATTTGTGCTACTATCTCCCCCTTCTCATTTTTTATTAACAACCTAGATACTATTCAACATACATCGAAACTGTTGTGTTCTCAATAACGTCAGACAAGTAAGTAACATTTCCGTATAAGATCTTTTGCTTTAACTGTGATAGTTCCTGCGTAACCATATTCCAAAGTCAAAGTGTTACTACCGCCCCCGGTCTACCCTAGGGTGTCCTGATACCCTAGCAGCCTGCCTCGGCTATTCTGTCAACAATCGCTGAAGTGCAATCGCTATACGGCGTTTCACACTCGGGTTTCCAACAAACTTTTAATACCCACCCCTCCCCGAACAAACTGATAAACGAATGAAACGAAATAATCCTCTGAAAAGGACACCTGATGAACGAGCGTCGGGGGCGGAAAGCAGCCGGGCAAAATCAGCGAGGAACAATGGCCCCGCGCGCGCAGGTACGCGACCCCGTAATGTAAATAATTCGCTGGCCATTCCGCAGCAATTGAGATATCACGGTGACATAACAATGCGACGCGTATGCACGCGCAGCTGGCACGCATTATCGCGAATCTCGTTCGTGCGAAACGTCGAGCATACTGCCGGGGCGTTTCGCGCGCGATACGGCCCGAGCGGGGCAGGGGGCGCAGCGCCACGACGGCGCGCGAGGAGGGAGCGACGAATTCGATACGAGCAACGTAAGAGTATTTAACGTGCTACGCATTCCGCGTACGCTCGAGTTAGCCGGCTCGCCTGTATCGATAAGATATCCCTGCCCAGGGCGATGAAACCCGAGACGGCGACGCGTATGCTGCGGGCGATACGCGCCCGATAACGATTCCCCCTATCTCGCTACCTGGAATCGAGATCTAGAAGGCGAGACGTGTACAGAGGCGAAATAAAAAGGTGAATTAAGATCCCACTGTAAATGGAACGCTCGGCTGCGACGCGTCGCGGTTCTCTCGAACGCTCGTGGGACTCGGAGGGTGGATTAAGTATGAACTTCAGTAACATTAAAAATAAGCGAAACTCTTCAAAAATTGAAGAAATTAATGTTTATACAATAGTAAAAGCTGCTGCAGAACTGTGGACAAATTGATTCGGTAGTTTTTAAATTATTTATTATCTTTTCCCATTTCTGACTGGTTTCCATTACAGAAAGAAGTGTTATTAATATCTTGGAAATTGATTAACTTTTGGCTGAAATATTGTCATTGAAAATTATCCTTAAATGTTGGAGTGTTTGACATGTTTCGGGGTCTTTTAGTTCGAGGGTGGGAAAGGTGATGAAAATTGTGGGAAATGCCGCGGTAGAGGGGGTTGTTTCGGCTCCATTTTTTAGTTCTGGCAAAGTAGAGGAAGGAAAAATGTTTGCCTTCCCGGCGTGGTAGAGTTTATGTCGTTTGAAAGTGGGTACATGGTATCGTTTCTCGTAATTTTTTTTTTAGTGTGTGTAGAATTAAAGTCGAATACATTTCTGGGTTTTCGATAAGTTATCGTAACTTAGAAAATAAATCCCACGTGAGTTACGGGCACATGACATTTCTCTCGCGCTGGGCTCTAGATTCATGCATCATTAATTAATGTATAACGAAGCATCAGATTATAAACGATTCTAAATTTAAGTATCTTTTAATACTAACACAAATAGATAAGTACAGGAGCCCCTAAGAAACGCTAAACGCGAAGACAGTGATTATAATAACAAACCGAGTGACACATACACTACAGCTCAAAAGTTTTGATCAATTATTATTATAGGTGTGTAACTACATACGTTGGATGAAAAAGAAAATAAAACATTTCTCCACATATCTGTGGCTCAACTTGAATACTCTTAGCTCATAGCCATCTATTGTGTTATCCTAAAAGTGGTTTTCGAAATACAATTTGATTAGCATAATTAGTATTCAATTATTATTTACTGAATCATAAAATACAACATTACCAACACTGAGATGTCATTGAATAATTTTGAAGTGAAAAATTGAATACAGGTAAGTTATTAGGATCTGAACAGTTCGATTACAAACGAAGCAGAAATAATAGTCTCATTTATTGGTTTAAATCTCAAAATTGCGCATATACTGAGAAAGAAAAGGGTAGCAATTTGATAAAGGCAAGCAATAATCAACAAAGTTAAGCTTTATTCAATTTTCTCCGTTATCGAACATACATGTAACAAGTGATAAAATACTTTCGATCAGTAGTGTACCTGAACTCTACTCATAAATCCATCGTAAACCATCCGACAACAAAAAAAAAGCACAGAGCAAAGTCCCTGGAAGCATAAACTTCGCGCATAAACCGCAATGGTAAACAATACATTTTGGTAGCGATTACACCGGTTCCAGGTAAAGGAGGAAAAGATTCCAGTAAACTGACCACGAGCAACGAGGAATAAACGCCGCTGTCCATCGTGGACAAAGTACAACGGTGGACGCGACATGCATTTTACAAGTGGGTGCGCAGGTAAATCGGAAGAATAAGGTACCCAGGTACACGCGCGGGACCGCGCGTGACTCAACATGCAAATGCTGCACGGCCGGCTATTAATTTGTTACGTGTTTAACCCAAATAACCATTCCAGGACCGGTGGACGATCGCGCGTATCATGGGCGCAGCTAATGCAAGCGACTATCGGTGGGTTACGTCGCGAGAGGCGCCAATCCCCATAAGGCAAGGACTGCTCAAGTGCTCGCTCTCTCTATGCCCACGAGCCCAACGCATCTGTAATGCTCTAATCCCAAATCTGTAGCTAAATGTTTCCATTCAATTCAAATCAATTTTAAGCATCTTAATACCTGACCTGAGTCACTGCCTTGGTTTATAGACTGAGAAATAGTTTCTTTGGCCTTGGCCTCTTCTGTCACACTTGCTTCGAAAATTGCAGCAAAAGGCACTGTAGCGAATCCTATGTGGGCTGGTTTTTAATTTGATACGGAGTTAGAGGCAATTTGATTTGATGCTAGTTTATAAGAGACTAGCTTTACTACTCGGCTTCGCTCGAAATTTAGATTCTGATTTTATTGGGAAAAAATTGTTTATTTATTTATTTTTTTTTTTTGTGAAAATAATCACATTCATTTGGATTAGCTAGGCATAATGAGCTGGGGCACATTTCGTGACCCCAGAGTTTACCGTTCGAAAATTTTTAGGCGACAGACAAACGCACAAACACTTTCTCCTTTATATGTTAAGATTTTGGGCTCTGGTTTTGTTTTACTTCAGTACCAAGGCAGATTCAATACAGAAGTATCTAGATCCTAATCTACCTCAAATTCGATTCAGTGCAATTCTTGACCCACCCTGTGCAGGCAGACTACGAACCTCTTTGCACCTCTTATCAGTGCCGGATTAAGACCTTAAGGGGGGACTTAATACTGTACAGCTTGTAAATCTGCTTTAAATAAATTTAAAAACATATGTTCGTATAACATAAATATCCAATATAAAGTCCAGAAAGTTTAAAAAAGATTCAATTTACATTTAATAAATTACCAAAGATACCTTTACTTTTCCAAAGAGATTCGTTTTCGAATTTTCTCCTCTTACTATTTTATTGCCTGCACACACCGCGGTGCATACACCGCGATAATGCGCGCGAAACGAAAGCATTGCGTCAGAATCGAAAAGCAGCGCGAATATCGAGTGTTTCTTGGCAATGATCTGCGGCGCAACGAGTCAACAAACTCATTGACTTTTCTTAAGCCCAACTACGCGGTCCGACGCGAGTGAGTCACCGCGAGATTACTCGCTTGATCTCGTCACCCTTCCTTCTCCCCTCGCCAATTCGCTATTCGCAAAATATATACATGTATGCGCGTTGCTTAATGTGCCAAGTTCCTCCGCGTCGTTTTCACACTTTCGGGGAACCTTTGGAGGATTTTTCGTTCGGCAAATTTTTGTGAAAACGAAAGACCGAGGATTAACACTAACAACACTGTAAAGCAGTACACTGAAGTAATTAAACTTTGCAATAGTGGAAGAATTCGTGACTTGTAGGAATTAAATGAATTACTTATCTTGAAGATCTCGGGTAGATTGACGAGCGAATTAGTTGGAGTGCAAAGGATTAAGAATATAATGTAATGCGAGAAGTTTTGTAATTTTATACAGGGTGTCTATAAAGATGTGGGACACTTTTCTAGGTTCGGTTCTATTCATCAAAATAATAAAAACAGTTGGTACACGCATATATCCAATAATGCTTAGTTTTGCAGTTATATGCATTTTATATTTCAAAAAGCAATGGCGAAATTATAATCAATACGTAATATCGATCCGCGGAAATACAGCTGGACTTCGTTGGAATATTAAAATACTTATTTATATGTAACTGCAAAACTAAACACTATTGGACATATGCGTATTTTTATTATTATTATTTTTCTGAGTAGAACTGATCCTGAAAAAATATCCCACTTTTTTAGAAACACCCTGTATAGGGTATGGTCTTCTATTGATTAAGGGTATACGATGATAGTACAACCACTCACCCTCTGGGTAATCAGCAAGAATTATTTCAACGTACCTGCAACAGAAAAGTAGAATGCGATTAGAATCAAATGAGGCATCTAATTCTTTAAAAGCTCTCATGTGACATGAGAATTATAGGCTATTAGTATATCAGACACATCAGTGATGTCTGGCACATTTTTTTTAGTTAGTCAGAAATGAGATGTCGTAATTATTACGAGCGATAGAATTATAGGAATTAATTTACGAGAAAGAATTAATTAATTGTGAGATCTGAATGATTGCGGTTATCCAGAAAATGTTAAAATCTAATTCAATTATAGTAAGACGGCATTCCCATATTCTATTTCTTTTCTTCTATTTTATACATTTATAATGTCGCCAAGTTGAATTCACGCTGCATTCAAAAAATATTTTTATTATATTATTATTGCAACAAATTTTTTTCTTTGTCAACCTAAAGATCTCTATGGTTACTCTTAATATAGTAGACAATTCGACTGCATTGGGGCCAACTCCGAATCAGTCGAATATACTTAACATTTTTTTTACAACAGGTGCAGGAAACATTTTGGATAAAAGAATTCTACTATAAATGATATTTGAATTACAAATTACAATTATTACAATTTCTTAAATCTCTCGTGGAAACATTAAAATTGCCGCGAGATCCTGTTTCATTAATTCACGTCTAATTATTAATTCCACGGGGAGAAGAAACATATTAATATTTACTTATCGTTCCTGTGTATCTTTCGTCCTTGGGAATATTAACGACATTCGCCACGACCAATTCCGACACGTGTCACACGATGTCCAAGGACCTCGTGGACGATACTTTTCGTTGATGATTCATGCCTCGATAATAAAAAATGTCAAGACGCAAGAGCCGACACGATTACGCTGACAAGTACGACGGGTGTGAAAAATTTCATTCCATTCGCCGATTTTCTGCTTTGGAGTCGGAATATTCTGCTTGGTTATATAGAGTTTTGGAATAGGATATTCTATTTGGATATGTAGAATTTTGGAATAGGATATTCTAATTGGAAAGTTAGAGTTTCTGAATAGAATAAAATATTCTATTTGTATACTTAGAGTTCTTGAATATAATATTTCATTCATAGGTTTAGAATTATAGAGAGGAACACTTCATTTAGATATTTAGAGTTTTTCAATAGGATTATACAGTGCCAGTGGCGTGCAAAAGTATTCGGCCACCCTTTAAAATCGCATAACTTTTTTCAAATTCATCCAAAGGACTTGAGTTTTTTTGAGAAGCTAGAGGGATTAGTTTGCACTGTATATATTATAGAGTAGCTTATTGCATTTGGATATTTAGAGTTTTCTCTCACACATGAACATATCAATATACCTACAACAACATCTAAGAAATCTTTCCTGCCTAAATACTTGCTTCAAAGTTCAACCACACTTCAATGCATCGTACTCAGCTGCAATTAAAAAACCGTACATTCTATCCAGACATCGAAATGTCTGCACGTGTGTTCCACTTGATCGTCGCCATTCGGTTTAATCGAAACGACAATCAATATTTCTATGTAACTCCGCTTCGAGGAGCCAATTACGTGTTCCATCGGAGCAGGATTAATAACTGAGGAGGCGAAAAGAACGATATACCGCTTTGCTATCGCCAAGAGCAAGCGATAAAAGATACAATAAAGTGGCCGTAACATCGGCGAGATTACTCGGCCACATAAAATCGCGAAAAGTCGTAAGAGTGATCACGTAACGAGCCAGGAACGCGAGGGAACTCGGACTGATGGCGCAGAATCGGGGCAAACGTAGAAAACCATTAACATTTTACAACGGTTGATGAACCAAGGAATCCATTACGCGATGCACGACTTTACTAAAGCTGCGTAACGCGGCACGTGCATTCGCCGGAATCACGATGGTCTTGAGCGTTATTTACAATGGAGTGTCAGCGTCACAAGTTTGTGGGATTGAACGTGCTCTCCCTGGTGGACACTTCCCAATGAAGCTACGTCGTGGTTTATCATAGAGATTCTATTTAAACGAGCTAAGACAATGATAGGCGGATAACCTAGTTTCAGAGGTGAAATGGAATAAAAAGATTAAGAGGATTACAGAAATCATGGGTGGTCTCCTTATTTATGCATCGTTAGATGTATGAATAGCTTAGAAGTGGGGAGAATTTATGGCTTTCAAGTGGAGATAGTGAACTTGTCAAGAATATCAGCTTTCAAATTTAATCCATTAGGCAGTAAAACTATTTCCTGAGAATCTATACTGCCGCTTCTGATGTCTTTTTTTTTCCTTTTCTTAAGGCATAGGCATACTTTTTTTCCATGTCAGAAAGCTGGAGATCTCATAATGGGATATTTATACAGATGGTGTTTGATACGCAAGGTACACCTGCTGAGATTTACTTAGCTTCTATCTACAGTTAGTAAGAAAAGTATTTGGACGCTTTTTAAAATCGCATAACTTTGTTAGAATTGGTCCAAACGACATGAGTTTTTTTTAGAAGCTAGAGGGATTATTTTGCTAAATGATGTGATTCGTCGTTTTGAAAAAAAATGCACCTGGTCGGAATAGCAAAAAAAAAATAGTGAAGGTCGTTTTTAAACTGTTTTTTGTGAGCCTAAAAATCTACATGGTAGATCGTGAAACTAACCACATGCAAAATATTGAAGTTGTATCTTTCTGCATTAACACATTTTCAAATCTACGTTGTAAGAGAAAATTTATGAAAATCATTTGCAAACAATACAAGATGCAATAAAATAAAAAATATTTGTATGTCTTTATTTACAAAAATTCATATATACATAAGTATTTATTTTTAGGAACAAAATACGTATTACTACGTCACTGGCAACTAGGTTTAACTTGCGAAAATACGTAGTAAGTATGTCATCAATCGCGAATGTTTAATAGCTACTATTAGCATCGAATATTGCATACCTATTAGGGGTCGTCCTTAAATTACGTAAGGCTGGTTAGGACTCGCAAATTTCTTACGTATTCTTACAAAGATCGGAGAGGGAGTCGGGTAGCATCTTACGTAATATTTTTTTAACCTAATTTCCAATATGAGTAGCCTAAAAAACGACGTTTCATAGCACACACGAAATCTAGTTAAATGAATTATGTAAATCTGTAAAAGAATTTCAATAACTGAAAGAATGTAATGTAAAAAGTATTACGTAAGAAGGGATGGGGTTGAAATATAGAATATTACAAATTCTTATACTGGAGGAGGGAGGAGGTAAGAAATCGCCAAAATTACCCTTACGTAATTTAACCTTTCGTTGACACTCTGGGTGTGAGCCACCCATAAGCTGATATTGGCACTCTGTACCTTCTATATGCAAAATAAATAGTTTTATTCCAAAGCCAACTTACACACTATTTTTTCTCTCAAAGTATTATATCCGAACAACAACTCTGTAGATTTTTAGCTTCTAATATTGAAATTTGTAAAAGTTACAATTTTTCAAAGATTTTCTTCGTTTTTTCTCGACATGTGGTAATCTAGAATTTTTTTACAGAAACGGCAATAAAATTTCAATAAAAAAAACCTATCGGAGTACATTCTAGAGGCTTCAAAATTAACCCATGATTTTTTTTCACAAAAATTGGATTTTTTAGAGGAGAATAGCAGTCGTTCAAAAATTGCTCTGGGTGTGAGCCACCCAGAAGGGTTAAGGACGACCCCTTGATAATGCAATACTATCTACATTATTTAATACATCGACCAGCCGCGACAGTTTAATAAATATTATAGAAACAGCGACGGAGTAAGAGTTAATTGGCTGTCGAATAAATTTGCTCATATTAAATGAACACAGCGCGTAAGAATAATTTATACGAATTTCATTTAGCCACGAGGATAATCTGCTAGTATAAAACGGAATTTAATCGTGTCGAGTGCAACGCTCGTGGCTATAAAAAGTGAACGTTTAACAATATTTCACAAATCTGCCTGCAACATTGCAATACTTAATCCCAGTATAAGTAGCATTATATCTTGCTCTGCGTTTAATGCCATTTTTAGCGAACGCGGAGGACTTAAAAGCAGTGGGCATGGGTTTTATTCAGCGTGCAACTAATGCCAATAAAAGGATAGGATATACTGTCACTTTACTGCAAACTTTGTGCTTCAACAATGTGAAGCGACTAATTTTTTTTAATTAGTATGTACGATAATAGAATCGCTTTCTAAATGATAATACGATTTTCTTGATCTTCTAGTGTTGAGTGGCGTAAAATTTAAATTACAATTATTTTTTAGCACACTATTGTTATTTTTGTCTAAATAATACACTACATGCTGCATTAGTATAGACAAATAATTCTACTTCGTCTGAAATCCTATTTAAACTGTAATTAATTTTAATTTATTCAAATTGCAATTGTGCTTCATCCAAATTTACCAAAGCTTCAGTAAATTGCCCTTCGCATTAAGAACCTTCGTCTTAAAAAACTGGCACACTCCATTGGCTCTGAAAACCGAAGTCTCCCAACTAAAAATCGTTTCCAACTCCAACTCTAACTACCCACGAACTAAAAGAAATTCGTCAAAATTCAAACTTCTATAAACCGCTATTCCGCATAGATATACCAAACGAGATGCCTTTGAAGCCGCCGCATTTCGTCACGAGGATCAACTTTCTACTCGGTTCAAGCACCTGAAACTCGCACGTTCTTCTACGAATTCATCATCGGCAAAATGCTGCCAAAAAGGACAAGAAAGAGAAACCGATAAGGACGGAGGGGGTTATCGACCAGAAAATTAACGGATTTTTAATTACTGCTTCCAAAAGCGACACGTCTATTCCACGACTGATCGAGCCTCGCCCGTTTGAAAGCTAGCCGGGGCGGAGAGGAAAGAAAAGAAAGTTTCGCCGGTTTGGTCGATAGACGTGGCGTGAAGCTGCCATGTCACGTAACCAATCAGCGTTATTTAGTGCGCGGAACAAAGGAAATTATGGTAACGTGGTCAAAGGGAATGCAGTAATAAGTTCCCCGCGCAGGATTATTAGCGTGACTTTTCTTTCCCGCCACGCAGCAGAACGTACTAAGTATTAGGTCAGTGCAAAAGTTCGCACGTTAGGTCTAAGGAAATGAGGTCTTAGTTTCACTAGGCTTTACTGCATATAAAATTGCCGATCGCGAATAGCGTGAGGGAGTTCCTTTGTTTATGGTGGCGATACAGTAATGCAATTGCTATTCTCGCTCACGAGTCGAGAAATGTCGCAGAAACTCCACAAAGAAAATAGATAAAACAGTTGAGAAGCAAGAAATATTGTCATTCAAACTTCCCCACGCGAAACGGCAATTTCGTATGCGCCGACCGAACTTTTGCCAGAAAAGGGACGAAAGGCCGTGGATAGCCGAGGAAAATATTTTGATTAAAAAAATGTGTAATATATTTTTACTTTTAATAAAGACTGGTTATAAAGGAATGCTTACATTGTGTCGATATTGAAATAATTAAAATACTGTGAATGTTAAATTTCGGTGCAAACTTTCGTTCGAAGTTGAGAGGAATTCTCAACTCAGTGTTGAAGTCAAAGAACCAAAAAAGCGGAAGTTGTGAAAAATATAATACAAGTACTGTTTTTCTGTAATTAAATATCGCGATCTATTTTTCTCAACACTTTTTGTAGTTCTACCAAGAATCTAAATTTCCGCTGTAGGGCGGCACGTGTTAATAATTAAAATCGCTAATGGAAAGTTTGTTATGAGTTACCCATGGTCCATGGGGAATGGAATAAGTGAAATTTTGACACTGGTGGACGCTTAGTGATACGAGTTGTGGATGAATCGATAGGAAACCGAGTTCCAAAGTATATTTTAAAATATTCGATGTCTCTTTTCTCATATCTTTATATCGATGACTTCTCGTGCGCGTTTTGATTGTGGATGGAGGAATATAGGGCGGTTGTAGTTACTGTGAGAAGCTATAGCTCTTTTCTATTGTAAAGGGAGAGAAAGTCGTAGAGGGACACGTTGCATTCTTCAGTGAATTCTATCTTTGAATGATCAGAGTTCCTTAGCTCCTTGATATTGGTTTCCACTTTCTTGGCTCAAAGTGACCAGCTTTTTCTGGGTCAAATCGTTTTTTCAATATACGGTAGTAAGTTTCTTCAGTGCTTTATAACACATTTTTATCATAATGCACACTATCGATTAAAATTTAATACCGTTAATCAAGAAAGTCTGCGTATACCTCGTCAGATTTGAAATATTATAAAAAGTATTATAAAAAGGTAATTTTGGTAAGTCTGTATACAAAAAGAGTAACAACGGTAATGGTGTTCGAGAAGTCTGTGAAAAGAAAGTTATTGTTTCTTCTAATTGTAAGAGAAAAGAGTGATTATAAATACCAACGTGAATAGCCTGCGAAATTGTCATTGTTTATTCATCGATGTGTGCATTAGAATGTATGAGGACACTAAAGCATCCACCTGCTATCACGGGACACCATATACATTGCTTATTTTAACGACTGGAATAAATAAATCTGTAGAAGGAAGAATAATAAGCGATGCTGGTGCGTTAAGGGATTGCATACGATGCATTGCTGCACCTACAAGATGCACCTGTATTTTCTTCTACTAAATGGAACTATGCATGGTATGTACTTATTTTATTTTAGCTTGCTCACTGGCGTATTTTCCGGGCAAAAAATCTTTTAGTGTACTAGTAGGTACCTATAATTGAAGAATTCTTGTAGAAAACACTGTAAGTGCTAGATATCAAATTCTATACATTGTTTGATAACATTTTTTTTTTAATGTTGGCACTTGCAGTGTGTTATACAAGAACAGATGTGTACTGTTAAAAACTGTCCGGGCAAGTAAAATAAAAATGTTATATTTCACCCTGAGGCGTCTACGGGATATTAGGGCAACACTTCACTGCCCACACTTCAGTGTCGATTCTTCAGACCTCACAGCTCACACCTCGCACTTCACAGCTCACACTTCACAGCTCACACTTCACAGCTCACACTTCACAGCTCACACTTCACAGCTCACACTTCACAGCTCACACTTGCCACTTCAAAGTTTATAATTCACACTTCACAGTCTACAATTCACCCCACTTCATACTTTACAATTCCAACTTCATTCTTTATAAGTCACACAGCACACTTACTTCATAGTTTACAATTCCCACTTCACAGTATAAAATTCAAACATCACACTTCGCAGTCCAGTCTTTACACTTCACACCAGACATCATACACTATTCTTACTCTCTACTTATCAATCGTCACCACTGAACTCTGTACTTGTACCGCAACATTAGTCTTGTTCTACATCGCGACAAGAAACGCCGGAGATAGCGCCTAGCCTTTAATAAATACCACAAATCAATCTCGCATAATGAAAATACTGGAAACCTCGCCGTATTTATTTAATATTAACTTCTTTTATTTAGTATTCTATTTCGAATCGATAATGTTTGCACGCGACACGAAAGTGGTACGAAGGCCCGAAGCTTCCCAGCCGTGTGACAAAAATTGACATTGGATGTTTGCTCTATCCTACGCCTCGCCCGTGACTTCACCGCGCACCGGCAAATTGTCGTATCTCGTTGACTACGCAGAACCATTTCCTTTCTACCGCCATCAACCCCTCGTCGTATTATTCTCCTCGCAAAAGTCCAAAGACGGCCAGCGATACTAAAACGCGTGCTCGAATCGGTCTGCACAGGAAGGGAGGGGCAAGAAGAATACGCGTAAATAGTAGTAGGCCGGCCGACATTAAATTTGCATTTATATTGTGCGCCGTAATTTATGACACTGACTTATCTCGTGCAGTGGATGTACGTGCCCGTAATTGTTTTCCCCGCGTGCGCGCATGTACGCACGAAGAGCGGGCCTCGTGGCTCGCGTAATCGCTCAAACCGCGCGGCAAAAGCGAGAAAATCGACTGGGACCACTAAAGGGATCCACGGGGGTGGAGGACAAAAGAAAAGTTCCGCGCGGAGGGACGACATGGAAAAACGATGGACAAAGGTGGCGCGCGACTGAGACGCGGCAGAATGGAGGAATAAAGGCAGGGAGAAGCACAGAGGAGAAAGAGGCAGGTGCAATAATAAAACTCCTCGAGCGCGGAGTGGTCTGTGCTGCGAGTTGTCGCGAATTATAGAGGGTAGTGATAGAAGATACACTATCCTGGCTTAGAAAAGAAGGTGAGCTCGTTTATGGACATTTTACTGATGCTTCCACGGTGTTGCATAGAAGACCAGGAAATGCGCTTTATTGGGGAAAATGATACGAAAGTAATGGGTATACTAAATGGCTTTCGTAGGTGGTATTAAATCAGCTGAAACTTTCAAGATGTCTTGTTTCAATGTTTCCTTACTTTAAGGGGAATGTCGTTTAACAGCCCCGAATGTAGGGTTTGTCGGTTTTTAAAAACCGTGTTTAAAAACCGGTTAACCACTTGTTAGTTAGTACATACGCGATATTAGCAATGAAAACAATTAACACTGGATCGAATTACTGCTGGGTGAATTTTATGGAACTAGAATGGATTCTTGTAAATTATTGTTCTTGCATTAACAGATATTTTATGTTAAAAATAATTCTCATACAAATCTGATATATGCTATGGTGGTAATTTTCTGTAGCAGATATGTTTGCCAGTGGTGTGGTTAATAATTACACCTTTCTAGATGTGATCCACGTGTGCTACACTTGGCACGTTGCAATTGGCATTTGTTGCCATGTAATTTTATGCGCTAATCAACCCCCTTTTTGTAGCATTGTATCTATGCATATACGTTGTCAGAAGGTCAAGGTAGTTCGAGATATGTTACAAGACCAACAGATAAGGAAACTTGATACCTATCAGCAACGGCTTCGCGGATATTTATGCAGGTATCTTCAATAACACCCTTGTATAATATTTTAGAAATAAATTAACCCAGTCTAAAGTCTTATTCTTTAATTCCAACAATTAGTAAACCTATTAATACCTCTTGTACTTGATCAACCTACTTTTACGTATTTATAAATTGTACTTCTTTTTTCCGAATATTTACTTTACATTTCCTAGGTATTAATTTTACATTTCCTGAATCTTTATTTCACATTTCCTGGATATTTACTGTACATTTTCTAAATATTTCTTTTATATTCTATGAATATTTTAGTTCATATTTTCTATACATTTACACATTTTTTCCATATCAACAAGTGTGGCTAAAAAATATTTCTTTAACATTTGAAAAAAATATTTAAACAATATTTTGTGCTCCTGGGGAGCATTATACGTTGAAAATGTGGAAATTCGAAATGCAAAAATTAAGAAAAAAGGTAATGTATCCAGATGTTAACTAAATAGGGGAGCTATTCAGTAGTTTAATAAAAGTGTATGTAGTACGGTGTTATTTGGATTTGTTTACCGAAAATGGTTTATCCAGTCTGGCTTGGTGTATCCAACGCAACACGTGGAACCGTGAAAATGAGGCTTCACAAGAAGGAGGAAATGGTGAACGACACGCGAAAGAATCGTACGCGCCTCCCCTGAATTACTTCCGGCTTGCTATCGACTAATTAGGTTAACGACTCGCCAAATTCGACCAAACGATAACAGTACAGGGTCGTCGGCAACACGAAAAGTGAATCAGCTGATTTGGAAAATTCAATTTCGTAATTCACACCTGACGGGCATGCAATATGTGAATGAAAAAATTACCAAATGTTCTTTAAATGTTGCTCTTTTAAGCGCAAAAAGTTCTGTAAGAATATATGCTTCCGCTTTTTCAAAAAAAATTCACAAACACTCGCCTCTTTTCGACCGCCTGACTAGGTATAACCCCTTAATACCATTCAGCACTCTTAAATTTTCGTTTTTGTATATGCAATGTAATACACAGATACGATGACTTTGTAATCAATATAGGAATATTCTATTTGTACTGTTTGCACCGCAATGCAAAATTGTACAAAATACCAATGAGAGATTAATATTCATATGTAACGATATGTAGGAAAAATAACTTACAGTCAAAATGATCAATTTATAAAGCTGAAAACTTCCGGGCTTCTTGAACAAAAATATCTACAATCAATTACTTTCCTCGAAAGAGATAAATCATAACAGACTACTAACTGATGCTTCTTCATCGTAATCGATAAAACTTCTTAAGGCAGAATTATAAGAATCATATGAACAGATATCATAGTACATCTAGAATTCCCTTAAAAAAATTTGAATAAGAAAAATTGAAATACCATATAAAGAATAAAAAGAAAATTCTAAAATACTACAAAAGAAAATTCTAAACTACAACAAAAGAAAATTCTAAAATACCACAAAAGAAAATTCTAAAATTCCACAAAAGAAAATTCCAAAATACAGCAAAAGAAAATTCTAAAATACAGGAAAATAAAATTCTAAAATACTACAAAAGAAAATTCTAAAATACTACAAAAGAAAATTCTAAAATGCTACAAAAGAAAATAGATTCACACAAGTAGGATCCAAGTTTTTGAAATAAATATAAATAAACAATTTCTTCATTTAGAAACATTATGTTTCTGCTATTGCTCCAGAAAAATTAACACGTTTACGTTATCTTGTACAATAACAAAAATAAAATGCTCCTACATTGATTCCACCGGTGTCGAACTTCTATATAAGGTATTTTATAAAAATCAAGCTGTAGGCAAGATGGCTAGACGATTTCCAAGCGTGAGGGACTGCAGGTCGTCGTACCAATCGTAATTCACCTTTATCGGGAACATTATCGATCAGAGGCCTTTCTTGCGGACCGCGGCTCGTTCCATCGATATTTACGCCGCCGATACTTTAATGATTCATACCAGTTATGTGATCGACATGCTTGATAAATGCCGTACAGGGAGACTGACGCATGCAGGTACAATGTAACCCCGATAATTCGGTTCGAGTCGGATGAAATTCTGTGGAATCAATGGACATGAGCTTCGAGCATGAAAATTGATTTCTTTTATAGAACTAAGGATTTTAATAACTAAACATATCTAGAATACCCAAATGAGATTTCAGATTACTGTGAAGTGTTGAATATTAAAGTTTAAGCCTCCGGATGGGGCCATTTTATTTAATTTGATGTGTTTTTCATTTATATTGCGGATGAAAAGAGTTTATTCATACTATTATTATTTGTTGTATCATCATTTTTGTTTTCGAAGGCTTTTATAATAAATCTCAATGCAAATCGGAAAGTGAGGAGCAAGGTTGCTTCTTTGAAACTGTTGGAGAACAGTTATAACAGGTGGCGCAAAAGTCATCATCCGATATTAATAGCTCCCAATTTTTTTTAATTTCAGGTATATGTCAGTGATGTTTTGACATTTCAATAGAAGTGACTCGCAAAATTTATTGTTCATAAAGATGAATAAGTATACCCTGCAAGAACGCGCAGTAATTGTGTCGATGTTTTTACGTAGTAATTCGTAATCTCCCATTTCGGTGATTTGTTATGGCTAGCCAGATCCCTCAACTTAACTGTTCTGGACTTCTTTCTTTTGGTTTACGTGAATAACCCACAGACTTTACAACAATTAAAGAACAATATTCAACACGAAATCGAAAATCTAACCCCACAAATTCCTCGCAAAACCATGGAAAATGCAATAAAAGGAGCCCAAATTAGCATCAATTCGAATGACGTTCATTTGTTGGATATTATCTTTGGAATTTATAAGTCTCAATAAATTCTACCACAAAACTAAGAAAATAGGACGATGAGTTTCGCGCCACCTATTAGATCAGATCGAAATTTGTTTTATAATTTCTGAATGATACAATTCTAGTCTACATTTACGAGCCGCCCATTTAGCCGAATACGAATTCGTGTTACTCGAAATCTAAGCGAAGAAGTATCAACTTCTCCACTAAAATTCTATCACATAAAAAGCTACCTGCCTCACTGTTCACGTTTGCATTCGTTAAACGATTAACCGGAGAGTGTTGCAAACACCCTACGACTAATTTAAAACAACACAATTAACCTACACGGTAAAAAAAAACAATAAAATGGGCCCAAAATTGTGCAAAGCCTAATTCATCCAATTTATCAATAAGAAAAACCTCCTAAATCCACCTTTTTACATCAAGTGTTGAACCCTGAACACATTCACATGACAATGGCAATAACAACAATACGAAATCAATGGAAGAAAAAGAAATGAAAAAAAAGTATTCGCACACTTGTTAATTCGAGGGTTGCGTTAGAGGCGCGCGACAATGGGTGCCTTTAACAATTAGAAAGGATTCCACGAGCGTAAGTATTACTGGCACCAGCAATAAGTTCGGTTGTCTTAACGGGTGCTAAACCCACAACGCTTCCATAATTATGATCGATGACGATCCTCGACGTGTCTGAGGCACAGATATGCGAGCCGTGTCTCATTCGGGAAAAGCGTTGATGAATGGAAAATTCATCCCGCGTTACGACACCGTGACGATGACAAATGAACGATTTTGTCAGGCTCTTTCGCCTGCTTTAGCAGATACAAGAGACCACCGAGGCTGCAGATGCGAGATAAACTTTTTCCTTACGCGAGGCATGTGCGTTTCGTAACGCGTCGTTCCTCTTTGTGGCGAAGACGCTGGGGATATACATTGTTTACATCGATACCTGTTGAGTAATACTGCAAATTGTTGAGTAATTGGGAAGTTTCGTATTTGGAGAATGAGGGAAACGCCAAAGATGGAAGGAATGCAGGGGACAGCCCAGGGGAATATTGGATAAATTTTTCCAGCGCGTTCGGCAGGGCATCCGGAACCAAAAAGGTTATTTATATAATGTGCCTATTTGTGTTCGTTATCGAAATAAAAATTGATATCATACTTGCTGAGTGTCGATGAAGATCTAGGGTAGTCAGGAAGTTCAGTTTGCTCCCACTATTCAACTAAGTAGTCTACTACTATTCCCTCGTACAAAATTTTTGCAATCATGGCCACAAAAAAGCTACAGCTGAATATCATCTACTATTCCCCGCCGCTGCATGTTTCACGAAATACGAAAGATTTCAAAGAATATTTCCTTTTCACTATCGACTATGTAGGAATACATTTATTTACAAGCATACCGAACAATAGCGACATTCACAGATGAAGATGAAAGGAATTTGAGCGTGCTTGAGTTACCAGATTCTACTTGCGCATGCGCACTACAGCCTTCACTATTTCCCAGCCCTACACACTGACTCCCTCATTTCTATTCTTCTTGGATGAAGCTCAGTTCGCTCGGAATATTATTAACAATTGCCACAATTTTTACTAATAGCCGAATGAAGATCCATGCAAAACAATTTCCACTTAATTTGTAATCCACAATATTAGAAATTATAAGAAACGTCAAATCACTAATCCTCGTGTATCTCGGGAACATATGGATCAATTTTCATAATGTATATTATCGTCATTCAAAATGATGTGGGAAACGTATTGAAAATTGAAGGTCACCCTGCATGTTGCTTTATCAAATTTAACAATTCTGCATAAGTGAAATTTTGGAAATAAGCAAGGTTTGTTCCGCGCAAGTAGTTTCCAGAATATTGGTCGCCACTGAATAAATGATCCTCTTGTTTCATTTGAATGGCGTCTAACAAGCAACGAAGGGTTTTCACTTTTCGCGCACACACGCGCCAAGGGAAACGCGTGTCCCGCATTTGTTTACACGGCACCAGGTTCCTTTTATCGACAGCTAGACTATCCGCTTTCACAAATGTGCAGTAACTTTCCACAAATAGAACACTTGACCGACAGGTTGACAGCTCCGCCGAAGCGAGAAATCCAGTCGATTCCACAATGACCGCTTCGATTTCTTTTAATTGATTCTAAATTAGAATTGCACATGACTCGGGCTCCTCAGCAGCGACTTTGTCATTGGATAAAATTGTAGAATGCAGTGGACAATTTGTTAACGACAGATAGTAGGGGGGATATAGAAGGTGTGAGAATTTTCTTTTCATCTAGTAGTTTTAGAAATATTATCCAACTTTGTGGGATATCTGGACCCTCTAGATATGGCACTGGCAGATTAAAAAATATGAGTGACATACTTTCATAAGAAATTAAATAATTATTTTTTCATCCATTACTTTTTGAGCAATTCAGTCGAATTTATATTTCATTCACATTTTTTAGGGATATATTCACCCTCTAGATATGCCACTGCCAGATTAAAAAAGTATGTGTGAAATATTTTTCTAAAAATTGAATAATTATTTTTTCATCTATTAGTTTTCGAGATATTAAGCTAAATATTTCATTCCAAATTTTGAGGGATATTTTCACCCTCTAGTTATGGCACTGGCGGGTAATAAAAAATATTTTTTTAGAAACTACTAATTATCCAAGTTTCATCAAAATGACGATCACTTCAAGAATTTCGCTTCTAACTGACAATGCGATTAATATGCAACACGTGGCCTCTTTATGATCATTCGGTATTCTCTCAAATATACATATTTAATAAGTAGTTAAAAGGTAATTTAATCTGACTAAATAATGGAATACAAATTGAAGCACGTAGGCATTATGGCGCTACCGCATTTATCTATAATCTACTTTCTCAGCCATTTTCAGAACGAGATAAGTTCTTCTCGGCTGAAATGCGTTAATACACTTGCCGCATTAAGCTCGAGCACAAGTAAATGGGATAACGTTAGATATTTTTAATGATGCAGCTGACTGCGCTCATTTCTACATGCATTATCGATATGTTATCGAGAAATCGATGGTTATCGGGGGATAATGGTTAGCAGGATCTCCAGTTTGTAGCAGACCTCGAGGACCATAAACGTCGGACCCTCGAGTTTATTCCTACAATAAAATAACAGATACGCAGAAGAAAGTGCAATGTGACACAGCGTATAATGAGCTGGGAGACTGTCGTCAGGTCTCATTGCGCAGGCTGCATGGACCGTGTCGCGTTTTCGTAGAGTAAAAACGCAAATTCGTACGCGATTTTAGTGTCAATTAAGAGGTGAGCTGGTTTCTAACTGGACACGCGAATTTAAATGTCCTCCAAAGTAATAAATATTAAAGGAAACTAACCAATGATTGCCGTGATAGTAATTCTACTACATAAGTCGCTATATTTTACTATAATTATCCAACTAAAAGCGATTTAAATACAGAGAAAGTAACGAATATCTAATTTAATCATTTTACTATATCTCCATTTCATTTTTATACATTTATTTCCCCATGTTACTCCACTTTTATGATCTGCGTAAGTGCGAGGTACATACGGAGAACATGGGGTTATATTAATTTATACTGCTCGTGTGTTGCGCTGATAAGAGTGACAACACTCGAAAGTCTTGATAGTTAAGTGCTAAAGAGAAAAGTCTTTATTTCTCAGTCAAGAATAAAGCTATAACTTATTTCGTTATGCAAGCAAATAGATAGTGCCTCTAAAACTTAAAACCTGTTACCAACTGAAATTATCAAAATTTGGACTACGATTCCCAGGCCTTCATATGAGTCTCCTACAGGATATTTCAATTTTTTCAGTAAAACAGCAACTGACGAAGAAGAAAGCAAAGAAACCCCAAAGAATTTATTAAGCTCTCCAGCAGAGTTAATCGAAATCTGTCCGAAACCAAAGGCAGAGGATCAAAGCGAAGCCTGAGAAACGAGAACTGCGCAGTACAGTAAATTTTATACGCGAAGAAAGGATACCTATGTACGTGCCTAGCATCTCGTGCACGGATTTCCTCCCACGATATCGTTTCAAGCATTGCGCATGATGTACCGCCGTTTCGTCTGAATCACGATACGTATGTAAATAAAAGAGAGAGGGAGGGAGAGAAAGAAAGAGAAAAAATGTAGAAGCTCGCCCACGCACGGTCCCAGTGATCCTGCGTCTTGTCGACATGCATTTCTTACATGTGGAGCGCAAGAACGGAAGCGCAGAAAGCTGCACTGTACACAACTAGGGCTTACGAGGCACTGCAGCTTTATTGTTTCCCTATATCGAGCCCACTTTCGATGGTTACATCCACGATCGCCTATTTGCCTTTGGAGCAGAGCTGCAATTTTCACGAGCAACTCTGCACGTGAGTGAGAATTCTCCGGACAGCTGAATCTTTAAATGGTGGTGTGGGATACCGTGACACGTTGCGGTACATTGGTTTCTGGTGCTAGGTACCTTCGCAGTGATGGAAACGTAATTCGGAGTAATGAAGAGTAGGTGGCGTACAATTAGAGGTGGAAGGAAGACAGTAGAGTGTTGGATATTGGAGGTTTCAGGGAAGATATGATTGAATAATGCAGTTAGATTTTCGGAGATGGAGGATTCTGGTTGGGATGTTGATAGTTTTGAGGGAAAGTAGTAATATGAAGAGTAGAAGTAAAGATAAATTAGTAATGGATAAAGTAGTAATGGATAAAGTAGTAAAGGAAAAGTTTTAATATATAAACAGTAGAAGTAAAGGAAAAGTTTTAATATATAAAGAGTAGAAATAAAGCAAAAGTTGTACTATATATGTAAAGAGTAGAAGTAAAGGAAAAGTAGTAGTATAAAGAGTAGAAGTAAAGGAAAATTTGTAATATAAAGATTATAAAGAGTAATAGTATAGGAAAAGTAGTAATATAGGTAAAGAGTAGAAGTAAAGTAAAAGTTGTAATATATAAAGAGTAGAAGTAAAGGAAAAGTAGTGGGAGCAAAGGATTGAAGGTTCTGGAGAGATATGATTGAATAATGGAACTTTTGGATGATGACATTCTTGTCTGGGATGTTGATATTTTTGAGGGAAAGTAATAATGAGTAGCAAAAGTAAAGGAAAAGTAGTGTAGGGAAAGGATTTGTGTGTTTCATGCCTTTTCGACTGTGACCTGATGTACTTAAGTTAATGATTTTTAATTGAGCGTGGTATTTAATTATATAAGGAATCACATGCTTCTGATACCTAGAGGAATGGAGGATACTGTTTTTCCGAACACATCGAACGGTTACTTTCATTCGTGCTAAGTGCTAATTGTTGTAATAGCAGTAAGTAAAAGGAAAGTATACGAAGTAAAAGTGACATATGCTGATGAGTATACAGAAAATGTAATTTTCACTCAATAAAATTGCGAATATTCTAGTAGGTACTCCTAACATAGAAATTGCTATTTCGTAAATGATTATTGCGAATAAAAGAAATGGTAAATTTTCTACCGATGACATAGAATGATAATTAAAGAAGAGCAATACATTAAGAGTGACATTGACGTCATTATTAATTTTCTATTTGCCAGATGAATCAACGAATCAATTCGTCCATCAACACATGATTCATACACCCCACGTACTGGAGAAATGAATGCCAGACACCGTGAACTATAATTAATTGATCCTAGTGTTACAGCTCAATCATTATATAATGAGTATATAATGGAGAGCAAAAGAATTCGATTGGCTATTTCGCAACTTGTGCAATCGTTATAGTAGTCATCAAAATTGATCGATTATCGATTCAAGTACAACTCTTGCATTCCAAATTAAATTAATCTAATTTAGCTCGCAACAAAGGCTCAAAACTTAAAACCAATAGGAATACAAACAATAATACTGTTCTAAATCTATCACAAAAACAACAAAGCGTCCCAAACATCCCACTATTTTGCATCCAACTATTAACAGGCACACCAAAGTTTAGAGTTATAATTTATTGAAAAAAGTAAAATCCACAATTTTAAAAATTTTGAAACATCCTTCAAGATACGTTTAAATGTCGCTAAAAAAAACTACAACATATTTAAGTTTCAGCAAAATCCGAAATGTTACTCCACAAAGTGACCGATTTCGCGTGGAAAATGGCTTTACGCTAAAATTGTCCCCAAGCCTACGTTCCATACTTTAATAAATGCAGAATTGACTCTAGCGCAAGAGAGCAGTCGGCTCCATACAACCTGAATCCACAGGCCGAGGAAACGCAACAGGCGAGAATACAAACGTTCCCGGCGTTGATCACCGATCAGAGTGTCCCCATCTTCGTCCCCAGAAGAAAGGTGTCGAGGAGGGACATTTTTGCTCGCCTCTGAAGCGGTGACACTTTGTGAAAGCGGCACGCGGCGCCTCCTCTCTCCCTCGCTCTGCCTCTCTTTCGCCGGCTATCCAGCGAGTGTTGAGCTCATTAACAGAGAGTTCTGCGCCGGAGCGATGGTACTTGATTTATTGCCGTTACATCGCGACAGATACGGGCTGGCTGGGTTTTATCAGGCCGCTCGTTAACGGCCAAGGGGAGCCAGGGGGAGGGAGCACAGAGAGATGAAACGCAGGGGACACCCCTGGGGGAAGGACAAAAGCCGATTTCCCACGAGCAGGCGACCTAGAGATCCTCGCAGGTATGTATCTGGTGCTCGCCAAGACGACAAGTCGGGCTAACGAATCTCCGCGCTCGCAATGCAATCCGGAGCTGACGCAGCGAAGATCGTCATCGCCGACGACCTGGCGCCGCGATACCTTCTGCCAACGGGCTATGAATTCCACCGAGGGAACGTGTCCGGCCTTATCCTGCCAGCCTACTAATCGCAATTATACGGACGATCGAACGGCGGAAAAGGAGCAGGAGGAATTAGCTCGCGGATTATTATACATAATGTGTGAATGCCTTTAAAATATTAGATACCAGGTGCTAGATTAAAGAGGGGATTTTAAAATAGACCAGGGATACCAACGCAATACACAAAGCCTACTATTAACTTTTTATGCAGATATGTGAGAATGAGTTTCAAATTATCTGTAGAGCAACACGCTTATTCGCCATTCGCACAGCGGACGCTAAATACCAATAAAGCGAACATCTTGCACAGCTTTGGAACAGTCTGCGCCTGCATATAAGAGAAGCGCGGCCAGCGATCTGCTGGAAGCTCCCCGGTGGATCGTTAATAAAATAGAAATTCTAGGATTCCGCGAGTATCGCCCGATCGTCACGAGTTCCGTTTCGCCGATAGCAGCTCTGGAATGTCCACAGATTCAGGGCACGGTCGCTTCTAAAGACACTCTGTCCGAGGATCTCGGTTTCAGAGGTGGCCAGAGGCAGCGGGAGCAACGCCACCGTTTCTATCGCTGGATCTCGCAATCCTTGCTTCTCATTTATACCGGGAGCAACAAATCTTGGGCTTGTCACGGAAGTCCCTATTAGGAGCGAAGCTGCTGGCGAGGAAAAGTAGGATTCCACCGCACACCACGGCGACAAAATAAACAAATGTAGATTACGGGCTCTGGCCGAGGACACACGGCGGTGGCACGCAACCTGTGGTCGCGATATTTTCAAAAATCGCCCGCCCCGTTTTGTTGCATCGGCGTTAACCGTTTCAGCGGCGCGATTGGAGGATCTTCTCGACCTGCGCGCGGTTACGAGCGACACTCCTGTGTGAATATCGCGAAACCCTCGACTGATGGACAATAACTTAGTTAATGATAAATATTTTTAAATAAAAAAATTACGATGCACGGTACTAGATGCGATCCTTAAAAGGAAAAAATATTTTTTGAGAAATGTGTTATAGCTTTTGAGTAAAAAATTTCCAAAGATCACCCTTCTTTCGGCCTCCTGACTGAGCATGACCCCTTAAACCAAAATAAGTGTGTAATATACAAAATTAGTCTATATGAACCATATTTACAGGTCGCTAGGATTTGCAGCATTATTTTACACAATGAAGTGTATGTTATTATTATAAAAATAGCTTCCACTAGTACCCCCAAATTTACAGGGACGTCAGCTGGGGAGTCGTTAATTGGAAAACAGACAGAAACTCTTTTCCATGCTCCTAAAAACGATTACTCCTAGCGATCTCCAAATATTGTCCGATTAGGCTCAAATTTTGCACAGGTGTCAGTTAGCATGTTTGGCACAGAAGCAACCTCGCGGAAAGCCTACATTTTATATCTGAAAAAAATGGACCAGCCAACAGGACATATTCCTTTCCATAGCTAAATTCTCACCAACGCGCTAAAAGTCACGCCCAAGCAGTATCTCCGGCGCAAAACCCAATCAATCCAACAATTAATTTGCCCACGTTTGAATCGAAGTACCGCGTCGACGTCCCCGTCACCCAGTCATCGGGGGGTTTAACACCGAACCGGCCAGATTGCGCCAGAACAGATAGTATCGGCCCGAATTCCCAAACATTCCCAACTAACAGTCGAACCGTCGCTGCCGGCGCTCAGCCGAGGGCAGAGTCCAACTGCAGGCTTATCAGCGTATAATTCGTCCACGATAGCGGCGAACGGTCGCTTGAGACCAGCCAGCGGATCCAGCCAGGCGACGAAAGGGTCCAGCGGCTGGATCGAACGCCACCCACGAAAATCGTGGACTGTTTACACGCGTGCGCCGCGCTTACGCAATGGGCCAGCTAATGTAACAGCCAGCTCGCTGGCCGGCGCGTACACGCTGTAACGAGATCACTTTGCAATGATTGCACGCCGTCGCCGCAATGGCATCTGTGCCTAAGGTAATTGACCTGCAGCGTGTTACGCAATTCTTAACTAGGTTCCAGGAGACTCTGATTCCACGTACGCGTACCTGGCTCCGTGGCACGGCGGCGGACGATGCAACAGGCGAACGAACGTTCCCTCCAGGGTCGCCCGTGCCCCGTGCCCGTCGTCGTCAGCATAGAAACGCGACGAGGCCCGCGCGCCACAGAGCGCTGGACCCCGCGTTCCATTCGCGCGACATTCTTCTTTCGCCGCTCGTAACGCCAAGTAAGTATGCCATCCGGCTAGTTGCACCATCGTCGTCGCGGCGTTTACTCCCGCGGCGCACCTGAGCTGCCGAACTGGGCGGGAATGGACCGACGCTGGGCGCTGGGAGGCTGGGAGGTGGCGGGACGTTTCGGTGATTATTCGCGTGAGAGAGGAATGGGAAGGAAACGTTTCCGACACGAGCATTCCCATTTCAACGACACATGTGAATTTAGAGTATATTGGAGTATGCGAGGAGCGTTTTTCTTTTTCTGTGGAAATTTACTCTGGACGGAAAAGATTTTTAAAGTGAACTCAACCCTTAAAGTTGTCGCTTCTTTTTTTAAATATAAGTTTGTAAGGTGGCGTTATTATTTAGTATTGAATGTAGGACAGTTTTTTATGCACTATCGCATTACCAAAAGGAAAAGAAAGGTATACTAAAGAAAAAAAACGATAACTTTAAGGGACAGTACTGTAAATATTTATTGCACCACTTTCAAATTTACGTGGCTTGCACAATTTTCGCGGCAACATGATTCGAGCCAGACATATTTGCAGTAATATTTTTCTAGTACTAATAATAAGAGAGATATAAGTAATGACGTGTTTAATATTCAAGCGATGCAATAAATATTTTCAGCACTATAGCGATCTAATTTTTTCTGGTTCGAGGAGACAGAAAAATGTACATAACGTGTGAATGCCTTTAAACTATCAATTCCAATCAAGCGTCCCGCTTGAAAAGGCCCTAATAAGGGTTTCGAAAGAACGATTACCACAGCCAGTGATTTATCCGTTTTCCTCTCTCGCGAAACGTCTTAGCAAACAGCAAATATTATTCCGCCCAGAAGCGTTTCGCACAAAAGCGGAGACGCTCATAAATACATTCCTCTGCCGCGACTTTCTCCAAAGTGTACGAGGCGTTCGAGGAACAGGGCGAAATAACCGCGATGCGGGGAAAACGGCGCCGGAAAACGCGGAAGAAGAAGACGGACGGCCGGCAAGACGAAACGGAAGGCAAGAACCAAAGCAAAGCGGTGTATTTGCAGGGAAAAACTAGACGGAACGTGTCGTAAAATGTTCTCGTTTCTCAGGTTCGCGAGAATGCTGGGAATTCTCACTGTGTGGGAATTAAACTCCGCGCTAAACTTTATTTTCTTGTTAAATTAACGAACCGTATCTCTAGTGGGATCGAGTGGAGCCAAGCTCTATATACAACGCGGAGCTGTCTCGATAGCTTCGCAAATATTCATTTTAACAAAAATTTTCAATATTTTGGTGGAAGATATTCTTTCAGTAAACTCTGTTGAGTGTTGTGAATGGCACGAAGCTACTAGACAAACTATGGTGAAAGGTTCCAGATGCCTATATCGTATGTGATATTAAGGGGTTATACCTAGTCAGGCGGCCGAAAAGAGGCGAATGTTTGTGAATTTTTTTAAAAAAGCGGAAGCACATATTCTTACAGAACTTTTTGCGTTTAAAAGGGCAACATTTAAAGAACATTTGTTAATTTTTTCGTAGAAAAATATTTACGTTTACAATAAAATAACAACCGACATCCAAGAAGCCTTTTTAAAAATTGGTGCACACCTATTAGTGTATAAATTAAGCTGAATTCTCTTAAAAAATAAATTTGACATCTTGAGAAATGATGCCACAGCAGCCTCCTCTCGTTCAGAAATTACTGGAGATTACTTCGATTTTCTTTCTGAAGAGAATACAGCTTAATTAGCACACAAAATGGTGTACATCTTGATTTTTAAATACGTTTCTTTTTTATATGAAAAAAAATCATGAAGATAACTCTACTGTCCGACTTGTCAGAGATACGTAACCTCTTAAGACTGAAACGAATGCACCTTGGCACCCCCGATTACCTAATTCGCGTGAATCGCAGAGCGAATCGAAAATGAAACGAGACAGTCGACGTGGCCAGAGCCAGTTCTCGGCGACGTTCATCAAAGGTGGCTACAGAAGACGTCCACTGTCTTGTAAACACGGATGTCAAATCGAGCGGGGATACTTAGTTGCAAGGCTGTTCGCGGCGGCAATTACGGGTAACAAGGATCGAAAAAGGGAGCTGGGGAGACAGGGCGCGGAGAACGGAATAGCAAAAGGGGAGCTAGCGAGTAGAGCGAGTCAGAACCGAGTCGCGTTTCCGTCGAGTTCCGATGACAAGACCCGAATGACGAGCACACAATGGCGAGGAGGGCTGTCCTTCCTAGGAGATGAGTTCTTGATTGCACTGATGTTGCTGGAGATGCAATGTCAAGGCACCAGAGCAACGCCGCAAGTGCAACTGAATTATAGTGATCTAAAACCGTTTCCTTTGCATGTACCTGACACGCTGATTTCTAACGTTTCTTGGACCTCTCCCCTACCTAGAGAACTGCGCGATCAATTTTAATCGAGCTTTAATCTACTCGGAAATTTAAACGCTTGAAACTTACAGAGGGACCATTTTAAGGGAAAATGTTTCAGATAAAAGTTGCTAGTTTTCCTTTGAGGTTTCAAGGTCAATATTAAAGCAGGTTAAAAGGTTTATGGGATCTATGAAATTTGAGATAGGAGCCATTAGAACTGATCCCCCAGTTAAGCTGTCAAGAATTACGTAGGCCACTCTGTACATAATATATTAATTCCCTGCAGAAGCCAAGTAAAGTCGGGTTGTGACTTTTCCATCGCCGGCAACGTCGATTTTGAGCACTCCCCGATATTTCTTAGAAAGTCGTGCACGTAACTGTATACTTCCTGGTAACCGGTAAGTAGTAGTTTATTCAAATTTAATTAAGGAAATTAACGTAGGAACAGGGCGACAGATCATGACGTAATTAGGAACAACGTTACATTCGTTGAATTCTCCTCCATCCGCATTCATTTCAAGCGAGTAAAAGTTCTTTGGACACGAAAATAGAAGCTTTATGTGACCACTGAATCGTCACAAACATGATTTTTCCATCAATAAGTACATCAACTGACGAATAAAAACGTGCTTATTGTTCGAAAATACCATTACCTCCGATAAATCCACGTATCGTTCGATCTCAAATAACAATATAATAAACGAGACACTGAAATGCCATTTGAAATCGTTATTCCCTTCCCGAACTCTAAACCCCTAACTCTCTCCCCTACTTCAGCGTCCCTTCCCGAACCATTCGAAAACTGTAAAAACGCCAGACCGCCCCACGAAAGCCAGAAGCATCGAATGCGTCGTAGAAATCAGCGAGCGTCGGGAACACCGCGTCTCGGGGCCACGTTTGAAAAGCGCCACGCGCTAAGTGACGCGTAGCCGCGGCAAAGGGACGGCGGAAGCGGGCCACAAAGGTGGCTGAAGTTTTCCGGGTGTCGAGGGAGGGACGGCAAGAAAAAACAAATAATAACACGATCGTCGCCGGGCTGTAAACACTCGAAAGGGAAAAGGCGGAATAAAACAATAACGGGACAATTGGTCCACTTTCGGCCAAGTTTCCGTGGCTGAATAAAGAGTAAAAAAGGGGTGCTGCTGCTGCTGCTGCTCGTCCGTCGAGGACGCGACAGAAACGCCGAGGGTGGAAGAGAAAGAGAGCCGGAAAGCAACGGGGACGGGGTGAGAGGGTAGGCGGGGGTTGTCTTGAGGCCGACGCCCAGATCGATGCTCCCGTCTGAGGTTCCTGTAGGCGGAGGCTGTGCAGAATTCCCGACCGTAAGGACCTCCGTGGTCCTTGTCGCGTGCACTTCCCCCCCCCCGTTATTTTGCTGCGGGGAGAATTTCCAGCCTGACGCCAGCTTGAAAACCTTCCGACCAACCTCCCGCTTCCGCGAACTTTGCCCCCTCGATGGGATCAAGTTCACTTCCTGCTAAATACGACTGGGTCACGTCGATGTCCCCCCGCGCGAAATGCACCGCATTGTGCGCCGTGGCGGAGAATATTATAACGGATTTGGCGACGAAGGGGTGATTTATTTTTTGCGCATAGTTAGTTGGGATGAATTGAGAAATGACAGTTTCCTTTGAATGAAAGGTTCACTTGGAATAAATGTCGGCCACGTGGCACAGGGAATGTTGAATGAGGCATCAGAGGTAGCTCATTGCAATGGAAGAAGCTAGTAATTCTGCATGGCAATCGAAGGAGACCTGAATTGTAGATTTATCGAATTTCTTAAATAGAAATCAGAATATACTACAGTATACGTAGGATGAAGCTAATCCCATTCCCCGGGAAGATTTAAATGGTTACAAAAGATATTATACAGTGACACAAGTAAAATTAATTCTAAGATGTGTGCCAAAAGACTGGAAAGTATGCTTTCATACATCAGAATACTGGCAGGTACTCAGGGCCGTTCCTGGGTTTTGGCCGCCCAGGTGCAAAAACAATATTGCCGCCCTTATTAATTTAATATTTTTTAATTAAGAATTTCATATGCAGTGTTTACTTTTATATCAATATGTACATCATTTTAAACAGTTATCATGCAAAAGAGTTTCGATTATTATTCTTATTAGTCAAACCTTTACATATAATGAACGGCCGGCGGCCACCCAGGTGCGGGGGCACCTTCTGCACCCCCCGCCAGGAACAGCCCTGCAGGTACTACTAAAAGATTCTGAGGAATCCGTGAAAATACATTTTACCCCTTCTCACACCCTCAGGGGATGATTAGGGCAAAATTCTGAAATTAATTTTTATGGATTTGTGTGGCCAATCTTTGTAAGTGAAAACCAAGTTGATATCTAATCGGACCTAACAGATATTAAGGAATCCGAGGAAATACATTTTACCCCTTTTCACCCCTTTGGGGACGGAATTTCAAAAAATCATTCTTTAGTGGGCGCCTACGTCATGAAAACAATGTACCTTCCAAATTTCACGTTCCTAGATTAAACAGTTTGAGCTGGGCGTTGATGGGTCAGTCAGGACTTCGTTTATATACATGTATAGACAAACGATGTGATCCTTAACCCTTTAACTCCCAATGTTGCACCGGTGCAACACTCATTTTAAAAGTCTTTAACTTTTCTTAGTACTCGGAAAAGTACTTTTCCCGATGGTAAAGTAGATTTCAGTGTTTTTGATTGAGAAAATCAAATATTGTCTTAAAAATTTATTGTGGATTATTATAAAAAAAATCTTCCATTTGAAAATAAAAGGACGCAACATTGTATAGGTGTATCAGTGTCAGAATTTTGAAGTAAGGGTTCAAGGGTCTGGGCGTTAAAGGGTTAAGCATCCCCACCCCATCACTTACGGCAAACCGTCACGCAGATCTCTTGCGCCGCAGTAAAATAAGATCTATCTGCTCCCTATCTGCTAAAACCTTCCCCGAGAATTGTACTGCACGTTAAAAAAAGCCGCATCGAAATTGATCTATTAGTTCCTGAGTTATAAGGGAACAGAAAAACAGACGTTTTCATTTATCTGTTTAATAATCCTCCAATTATGTGTGCTGTCTGCAACGATCGCCTATCAATGAGCCGCATCATCACTGAATGCCAGAAATACTCCCAAGAAAGAAGATGCTTCAATATTGAGGGCAACCTCTCCGACATACTTACATCCATGTGTCATCAAGAAAATATAATCAAGTCTTGTAAAAGCATCAGAATCTTCAACGACATATAAGAAACATGTAGAAAAAGACTCTATTAAACTGATATATATAGTCGCTAATGAAACCTATACGGTGGAAAAAATACCATCAGATGCCCAGACAACGAACGTTTCGGAGACTATACCAGCAGTTAAAGGTATCGTCGACGGGCACAGGTTAACTAATTTAAATCGAAAGCCAGCGAATCGAGGACGAGCTCTGGGAAGCGGGGTGACGAGCAACAAGGAAAGAAAGCACTGCATGAAGGGTTCTACGTTTGCTGGACGATCCACCGAGCCATTCACAGCGGAGGGGTCCCATTGTGCGGCATTACAGCCCTCCAGGGGGAGGTCCAGCAGTCTTAAGGGCACATGTGACAAATGCCTTTATTCGTTTGCTCACACCCCTTCCACGTTCCACGATCGTAAGGCACGTATACGTACCTACTCTGCGAAAGCACTCTTTTGCCCATCGTTGGTGTAACTCGAGCACGTGCCATTACGAAGCTCGGAAAGCGTCAATAACCCCCACGGTCTGGACGATATAGCCGCGCACCTCAATTATTGCCACAGATTATGTTAGCGAGTGGTGGACTCCGGCCAAAGAAACGCGAGTGAAGTTGCTGTTTCATTGGCGAAGGGAGTCTGGGTTAGGTTTAGATCATCGGTTCGGTTCGAAATTTTGCGTGGAGTTAGCAGTGGCGGATTTAAGGGAAGAGGCCCGGGTGGATAACGAATTTAAATTATATAAAGATTAATTATTTTACTGAGAGGATATTTAAATTGATTAAACTTTGAAAGAAATTTGACCAATTATTTTTTATTAGCAAAGATAGTTTATTAAAAATTATTAGATTAAATTATCTTAGGGAATACAGAACGTTCCGGGACATCTTGTATGCATAATAGAATTGTTTTTTCACTGTCACATAAAAATTCAGAATAATAGTTCAAGATACAATAGAATAGCTTGCCAAACCTCAAATTACTTTGTCGAACGGTTTTTGTACAAAAAATTCACAAAGAATTACTTATTTTTCGGCCCAACAAGGCGCAATTCCCCCTTAAATATATTATGGTTTCGGAAATGGGGAAACTTTGAACTCGATTATCCGAGGAAATTTTAAGTAGCGTGCCCCATGTATTTATGACATCGGTGTACATGATGTATACCTACTAATTGTTCGCGAAATTTGAACTAAATTTTTATAACAGTAAAGGTATAATATCAAAATAATAAAATGATTACTACTAACTAGCTGCAAAATAAATTAGGTTCCAACAAATTTTTAGAACATCACTGAAAGCTGAAATTCCAATTTAAACGTTCCATAAACAATTTAATCTTTAAACCAACAGCTTCAGCTTCGTGTTTTAAAATAATCTATGTACGCCAGTGGCAATAAAGTGAATTTCGTTTCCTCGAGTTCCCACTCACAGGATTGAAAAGAAATATGGTCAATCTGCGCCACGAAATCGCGTTAAGGGTGTCGCGCGAGCGCAATTTCGGTAGGTATGGACCTCGAAAGGTGTCACGGAGACCGTTCATCTACAGCGAGGGCGGCTCATCATTGGCGCCGACAAATCCAATTATTCGCACCCACGAGAGAGAACGGAAGGAACGGGGAAAAAAAATAACGTCCTGTCTGAGCAATTTCTCGTAATACCGAGTTATAGTAGCGTTATGAGCAGCCTACGCTTGTTGCCGTTGCGGTTCATCAATTCCAATTTTAAATTCCACAAAGCGCCAGCTATTGATTCAGAACACAGGCGACTGGATTCTGCGATTACTGCAGCTCATCTAACCGCGAGAATGTGTTGAATTTTAATCTATTAACTGGGTAGTTTCTGCACCAGAAACTTTCCTCGTGTATTTGAAAATGATCAACGATTAATTAATTCGTTGCGACAATGAATGCTATATTTATAAGACTTTATAATATGTTTCTCATTTTGGATGACTGTAAATGTGGACTTTTTCAAGTGACAAGTTAATCCTGAGCATTCTAATTCGTTTTTTATTGCAAATACACTAGAGACTATATAGAAGATATGAAACTTTGAAATAAGAGAAAATATTGTACAGTGATTTTGAAATTAATAATTCATTTAGTTCTGTGAAACATTTTTCCATGTTTCAAAGGTTTAATGATATTGGAATGTAACGTCAAATTAGCTTCTGTTTGGATGGGAAAGGATTAACTCGTCTTTCCTGGTTTACAAGTTGAAGAGAATAGCTAGGATATGGTTAACCATTTCCGTTCTAAATATAAGGTTGAAATGATGTACTACGTATGTTCTAATCAAACATCACACGACTTTCGAAAATATTGAAAAGAGGAGACAGACTCACTAATTTTGACCACCCAGAACACAGTATGCACAACTAGGAAGCTTTTGGACTGCACGTGAAGTAAGCAGACTTACCTGTAACAAACAAAAATACAATGGTTATTATTTCACCCGCATTTACGTTTACAGCTGTTAATAAAGTGAGTATTTTACAGAGACCTGAAGAGATGATAGACTTTGAGAAATGATTACTAAAAATGCACGAGTACTCCACTTTCAAACACGTTATCATTTTATTTATCAAAAGAATCATTGTGCTTTCAGATCACAATAAATTAAGGATGGACTCGTGTGGAGTAATTCAATTAATTTCACGTGGATATTGATACGAATTCGGTGTAAAAATAGTCACACCCAAAATGAGGGTGAGAAACCTTTGCTTTTACCCTCCCATAGCCATTCTACATTTCCTCTAGCATGATTTAACGTGAGGTATGTGACAGAGGCAGGGGAAAAAGGCGGAAGGGCTTGGGCCATTAGTTATTTGCCTTATAATTGATGTTAATAAAGACGACGTGATTTATTGCATCACATATTCGTTAGAACATCCTGAGTGTAACGTGCATTTCTTGGGGAAGGGAACGCTAATGACGCTTATTTGCGACACGCTTCTGAACCGACATTCCGTACGTGCTTCGATATTACATTACCTTCCAATCGCCAATTAGCTTACAACCAAGGTACAAAAAAGAAGAAGAAATACAATGTGAAATACATAGAACAGTGTTTCCCAACCTTTTTCGAGTCGCGACCCCCTTTTATAATATTCAAATAACCTGCAACAACCACTCCATTAGGTAAGGTAACTTTAATAAGGTAAAGAAAACACATTAAAAGTAGGTATTTCAAAATATACTTCTAACTTAATAATATTTAATTATTTTAAGACATATTAAATATACTCGAAGATATTTAATATATTAAATATACTCGAAGATATTTAATATATTAAATATACTCGAAGATATTTAATATATTAAATATACTCGAAGATATTTAATATATTAAATATACTTAAAGATACTTAATATGTTTAAGATATTTAATACATTTAACTATATTATTTAGTGTGATGGTTGGACTTGCATTTGGGTAACCAGCTTTTCCTTTCTTTCATGTATGAAAAATCAGTGTTACATCATTAATAGAATATGGGAATATTTAATATATTACATATACTTAAAGATACTTAATAATATATTAAAGATACTTAATAATATTTGCACCTATCCCAAAGTCCGCATTTAATACGTTCAGCACGAAGGAAAGCAACGATAAAACGCGAATGGTTAAAAATACATAAAAAATGTGTGAACATAACCGAAAGACCGGTCGCGAGCCACGAAAGTGTCTCGTGTGAAATGGTCCTAACAGTACACGCGTGTACTTCTGCTTGGAAAAAGTGCGGATCCGATTGTCTTGCGTTCCCATCGCGAGAAAGCCAAGGAAACGATTTTCTTGTGTAACGGATTTAAAAGAATCTCGGCGACGGTGCGACGCTGATTTACGATCACTGGCGTTCAGCGATAACACACCAGCAGGCGTAATTCATTGTAGCGGCCGCGTTATGTAACGCGTTCTGTGAATGAATCACAAGTTACGTTTGCCACGGCTTTATCTACACCCGCGAGCTGTGCTTCTTTTAGAATATCGCTTTTTTCCCGCTGGCGCGCGCAGATTCCTTTGATCGCGGCGTTACTCATTGGACACGTAATCACCATCGGCATAACAATGATACTTATTATTTGAAATGCTCTCGGGGCACGATCGAAATACACTTCCCAGAGTGTTCCAAGTTATCAGGGATACCTGAGTGTGTTAACCCTGCAACAGCCGATTGTAAATAACGACGCGACGAGCCGACATCTTCTTTTACAGGATAACAGCATGCATGTCTCTATCGATATACGTAAAACTAAGCACATTCAATAATTCTAGAAATAAAATATTAAATCCTTAAAATTCTGCAACACTTCCAGAAAAGTGTATCAAATAAACCACGAGTCTTCCTCAATTGGGACGAAACGTTTACATTAAAATTTCCATTCACATTTAAGCACCAATCACACCGCAATGCAATGGAATTTCAAAATACAGTAAATAGACTGACGAGCACAGAATTTCCATGTGTATACGTTTTCGTTCCCATCGTGTTTGAAAATTCGTATGAAATGTATTACTCTTATTATCCATGGACTGGCAATTTCTTCAGGGCCCTTGCTTCCTGATGACAGTAGTAGCCTTGAGTAGAGCTCAGACAGTGGAGGGAACGAACCAAGCGGAGTCGAGCAGAGCAAGCAGGCAGGCGTTACAACGTTGAAGAGGAGGCAGAGTTGCGTGGCGTGTATCTATGTTTAGACGGCCGACTACGTCACATCCGGCAGTCTGCGCTCCCCTTGATCGTCCGCTCGCTCTTTCGCCTTCTATCTTCTTCTCCTTGCACTTCGCCGTGCTCCTTCGTCTGGCTCCTTTTCCGTTGTCGCTGGCATTATAATACAGGCCCTCGTCACGTGGCGTCACTGATTTCTAAAGAACCCCCAGTTTCTATCGACGGAACGAACAAATTCATCGCCAGTGGATTTCGGAGATTTTACAAAATACGAAAATTGAAGAATTTTAAGAATTATTCTAAAACGCCCAGAAATTTCAAGATTTTTTTTTAAATTAAATTCTTGGGGAGTTTGAGAAATTTTAGGACACCTAGAAATTTAATGATTTTTAGTAAATTCAAGATCTGTGGATTTGAAAAATTTTCTTACGACTTTGATGAAGATTTCAGAGGGTCGACTAATTTATTTTGATTGTTTTGATACTTGCTTGGAATACATAGAGCAGAAAAGAATTTGCTGTATACTTTTATTAATTTCGTGGGGCTGCATTGTTTTTAGGTAGTGATAAGCAATTTCGTAATGATTACTGGAATTCAAGTATACACTTATCCATGAAATATTAAGTCTCTGCGTCTAATAACGGTCCATAGGATATTCTCGTACGAACATGACCTATGATAATTTATGGACACCGACCTTCGGACCGCTACGATGTTATGATTACCGATTGAGTCTCTTTTCACGCCATCAAGGCTGACCACATCCTAGCAAGATGCAGCCGACTTATTGCCAAGAATCAATTCTCCGCGAACGCTTAATCACCTTACTACCTTCGCCGTTTAATTCATCAGTTGTATGTCACGATCAATATATCCACCTCCCCTTTGTCTTTCCGCGAGCCGAAAAATGATTGACAATTAATCAATCAATTAATTAAAGTTTCAAATAAACCAACAAAATATGTGAAAATTAATCAATATAGAAAACCTGTCAACGCGAGAATGCAAAATAAATCAACAAAAGTTAATAAATCCAGTCGCACGTTTGAAGCAAATTCACACTCCCTACTAATATTTCTCAAATTTCCACACTATTCACTGGTCCTTAAAAACATTTCAGGACAATGCAGCAACAGGGGTGTAACTTCATTTTTTGGCAGCTTTAAAGTTATTACGTGTAATGTAGGTAAACAAAAATTGTAGATCTTTTGGTGTTCTAATCCTTAAACAATATTCAGCCATGGTCGCTGGGTAGCTAGACTGCAAATTGTATTCAGGGCTCATTTTGAACCATAATTTCATTGGTATACACCTTAGAATAAGCTCTTGCGTTAGACTTCAATCTTGGTAGGGTAAAGTAGCCGAATATGACTACCTCTCCTAATATGAGACCCCAGCTTATGTCCGCTACAGAACTCTTGAATGCCATAGCGATGTTACTTCTTTACTAACTAACTGTGCATTTGTTGCATTGTCTGCACAGTGGCACTGTAATCAATTAAGCGTCTTGAGCAAGCACATATTTCTGAAATACGTTGCAGAAAGTTTTTGAAGTGGTTCGATGAAATTACACATACCTAGTCTAAAGTGGTAAGTGTATAATGATTTTTCACAAATACTGTTGTATAGTGCTTGCAATGGAGTTTAAGGCTTACTAGTTGGATATCATTAAACGATGAAGACTGAACTTCGAAGCTACTTAGTAGTTATCATGTTATTGTATCCAAATATGAGACCCGCGAAAGTTCAACTGATGAGAGTGAAGAAGAAATTGTTCTGAATGATAAAAGTGATTAAGAAAGAAAATTATGATATAGAATGCTTGTTTTGCACAGGTCTTTATTCTTCAGATGTGCTAAGTGAACAATAGTGTTATAATAAGCGTGGTGGGCCCATGAAGACTGCAGTAGTGAAGAAATAGATTTCACATGCCGAATTTAGAAGAAAAGAAAGAAAAAATAAGTTTGAGGAAAAAACAAACTCGGTCTCGTATTAGAAACCCATTTCTTTATCTGCGTAATTGAATGACTTTCGTTTTTATTTTATTATGAATAAACCGAATCTTTGTTATAGTACTTTTCAGCGGGATGCTGAAGAATACATATTCAACTTTTAAAACGTGTATCGAATTTTAATAAAACTGTTCTTACAATTAGTCAAGAGTTATGATGTGTTCAAGAAATGGGTCTCATATTCGGCTATTTTACCCTATAATGTAAAATCCTCCTTCCCTTGAAGAAGCACTGCTACTAATAAACATCATACACTGGCGTTCATAAACATTAGTACACCTACTCTGTGCGCAATAATTACAAAAAACGTTAAAAATTTTACTTCATTTGATATTTTAAAATGAAAACAGTGAAGAGTATCCAATCTGTACCAAATATCACATTCCGTGCAAATACACCAGGTGCCCCAATATACATGAACAACATTATTATACACTCGAATACTTAGCGTGGGTCAAAATGGACCCGCTTAACGAGAGTCAAATAGCGTTATAAGCCTGGACACCTAACAAAAGAAACAGTCGCAGCGATCGCGTCGCCAAACAATCAATAAACCATCAACAATATACTCCACTATATTACAACAATCGAAATTTCAAATCCCCAGAAATTCCTACAGAAGCGCACAATACCGCGGGCGAATTCCGTGTGGCATCCAGCGCTGGGTCAAGCGTAATTCGAATGGGCCTCGGTGTTAACCGACGAAACGGCGCGCTCTCAATTAACCGCTAATTAGTCCCCGAACTACTGTATACGGCATTACGTGGAGCACGTTTTAGGCGTTTAGCCGAATCAAAGCGTCGGTCGGCTCGCTCGGTACGCGACAATTCAGCCGCGGATCGTCATTGATACGGTGTTCCAATTAAAACGGCGTCCAATTAAAACGCCTGACGGAATGGTCCGGCGCGCGCGTGCGCAGTCACGGTTCGGGCACACGAGGAGCGCGCGAGGGCCACCGGCTTCGAGTAAAGTTTTCATTAACGAGAAAGTGCACGGTGAGCGTATATTATATATCGAGTGAAGCCGACTCGAGTTGAATTGCGTGCGCGTTAAAAACCCGCGCAGCGCCGCTCCAGCGTCGTCGACGTCCCCTGCGCCCTACCCTGTGTGCCTCTTGGTCGTCGACGTCGAGAAACGCGTATGCACGCGCTCGTAGTCGCTCTGGCAAGGGCCGACCCCACGCGCTAGTACACCTGAAATGTGTGCACCGTGTATACAGCCGCGATACGGTATACTACGCGGTAGTACACCGCGTAATTTCTGCTACAGTAACCAGGCTCGAATTAACTTCGCGTCACGAGGTATCCTTCCCTTTCTTTCTTTTTTTTTTTAGGTGACTCTGATTGGGGTTCGATTTCTAGAACGGGAATGGGAGACGCGGAGTGGAGTAGGTACGGTGATGATTTTTTGGGGAATGATTGGTTTCGGGCAGAATTGGGCAAAATGTGATCTAATTACAAATGACAAATTACGATTAAACTGTAATTGTGTAATTGATTACACATTATTTTCTGTAATCGTTAATTTTCGTAGTTGACCAGTTGGTTTTGTCAACTATCTAAATGAACGATTACAGATAATAACGTGTAATCAATTACACAATTACAGTTTAATGGTAATTTACAATTTGTAATTAGATTACATTTTGCCCAACTCTGGTTTTGGGGACGGGTATTATTTTATTTTATTATTACTATTCACGGGATAAACCCTTTGGCACATGTATGACAAATATACATTCCGATGAGAACGAAAGAGAGTATATGTAGAAATTTCAAAAAGAACAAAGAATGAGAAATTATAGAATAAACTATAGAATACGTTCAAGGGAGCATCTTAAAGGTGCTAGGGATTGCCCAAATAAATCAATATTCTGATGGGCACTGTTTGCGTGGTTAGACATTCGATTTAAACAGCTGTAATAAGCATATACAGTGCGATGCAGTTCAGTATGAAACAGTAAGTAATTTCTTAAGCCCCTAGGAGGTACATTTAGAGAGAACAATTGAATGATCGTGGGACAATCACCTTTGACAATTTTGCTTTTACAAGCATGATTTCAAACAATTTTCTTCTACTGCTTAATGTCTTAATATTTAATTTATTAAGAACTACGTTATAGTTGTGAGAATCAAAAGGCATGGGATGACCACTATGTTTGGCCGCAATTCTTAACAATTTATGTTGAACACTCTCAATATTGTTGATATAAGATTTCCAGTATGGAGACCAGACATTAGGTGAAGTTGATAGGTACTTTGATGTGGAGCCCCATTTTTTTACTCTGACTGAAAAATTACCATATGTTTGAATTCGCTATTGTTTTTTTCGTTTGACCTTGGAGAAATTATTGCTATCGATTACAAAACACCATATGTTCTAATTACTTCGCAATAAGATAAAATAAACTTGTTCCGAAAAGTCACCCCAGTTTACGGTATTCAAATGGTATTCGAATACATCAATATTCGAATAGTCTTCGGATAATAACATTCGAATACTTGTAAAATATTCGAATATTAAATTATTCGAATAGTCCCAGCCCTAATTCAAACCAGAAATCAATTTTGAAAGTGAGTACAGTAGACATTCTACTTCCTAATACATTTTTCCTGCCGATTGACAGTCTGATCTCCGACCTTGAAAACGATGCACCGCGCGTACGTTGCACTCGTATGAATGCGCTCGAGCGATCTTTCGAGGCAACGTTGGCTGCGTTCACGTGCACGCGAATTATGACACGAGCCGAGCGCGCGCTCCGAGGTAATGGAAGCGACCGAGCCAGTAGGTTACACGCTCCCGCTGTAATAAACGCCAACGAAAGCAAAAACACCGGCATCGAGTTAGTATGCAATGCCCTCCCGTCTCATTAAAAACAAGGGAGGTGCGTGCGTAGAGAAATACTACGCGTCTCGCAGGAAACCAAGCCTCTTTGGGGAGGGAGCGACCGCGTTTCAGATACTCTTCAAACATGCAACGATCGGCAGCCTTGTGTACGATTAGCAGCTTGCAATTAAAGCAGAAATAAAAAGATCAGCGACCAGTTTAGACGCAATTGTATTGCAAAATGTATTGAATTGCGAGGAACTGAATTGAAGAGTCCTTGTAGAAAACACTGCAAGTGCCAAAAATCAAATTCTATACTATAGTATTGCTATTGGCAGGTAGAAGACTTTCTGATATATTTTCTTTTTAATTTTGGCACTTACAGTGTTTTCTACAAGGACTCTTCAATTGCAAAGTGCCCCAGCTTAATAAAGTAATTATGCAGTGCCCCTCCATTTTCTAGTTACCTTCTAAATGTTCGAGCACTCACAAAAATACTTAATTGAATGAATTAAAGATAAGGTAAAAGAATGTTGAAATATATAATTAAGAGACTGGTCAGGGCGATGTTGCCAAGAGCAATTTGAAAGCATTCGTTCCGATCTTGAGAGATATCAGTGACTTCCTGCCGAACAAGAAAACCAGAATACAGCCCCGAGCTATGCGATTTCGTTTAATTTTATGTTTAATTTAATACACGAGTGAAGCTGCTTGTAAATCGTGAGGTAATTAGTTCGTTATACTTCGTGGATGTAGACAAAAAGAGATATCAACAATTTCATAGCTATTAATTATTTAAAGAACATTTAACAACGCTTTACCTATTCTTTGTTCACCTTTCACTAGATTATCATCGAATAGCTCGCAACTATTCATTAAGTATTGCAATTTGTAGCATATAATCGCGCACCGTCGAGTCATAAATTATTGACGATCACGCGATCATTTAATCATTGCATATTTTCGCGCCCGCTGTACACCTTTCCTTTCCCCCTTAATGTTGCACTTCATTTTGTAATTCACTTTCATCGTTTTCGCGATGAATTTTCATCGATAATTAAGCTTCACTTTCGATTAACCAACATTTTTGAAATTTTCAAGTGTGCTAATTTCCCGCCATTTCGGACCAGAATTTTTAAATTTCTTTCGTCATTTATCAAAGCAGATTCGTATTAAAATACAAATAAATGAGTCACAGTGTAGATTTTTGATTCGGCGGTCTGCGATTTTAAAAACTCTTCGTTTTTACTGGAACACTTTCTTCTGCCTCGCGGAGCTTTAATATATTCATCTTCGTGTCTCTCATTACATACTCTTAACAGTATTTTAATATCTCTCCATCATGCGATGTAACAGTTTTATAATAAACAGTTGTACGTTCTACACTTTGTTGAATTATGCTTAGTGGTCATGGCTACGAGACTTCGACTTCCTTTGCTTCACGGTTGGCAGGTCTACCAAAGCAGAACATGCAACATTGTAAAGCCGCGAGGAAGCACGTAGGTCGTGTGCGAGTCGATGAACGAAAGGATCGATCGATTATGTGGCGAATATGCAGCGCGCCGCTCGCGAACCTCCGCGATCGATCGATCCTCGTCTTGCAACCCACGCTCTACTATTTGCCTGCATGCACTTCCTGCATGTGCAACGCTTTTGTCCCGCGACTTCTCGATCTACTTTCCTCGATGCGAAAACATTCACAATTCAGATTACCAAGAAAGCGATTAAGGGGTCATGCTGCTCTTTGCGTCTTTGGAAATTTTTTACTCAAAAGCTATAACACATTTCTCAAAAAATCTGTTTTCCTTTCAAAGATTGCATCTAGCACCGTGCATCGCAATTTTTTTATTTAAAAATATTTATCAATAACTAAGTTAATGTCCATCACTCGAAGGTTCTTTCAAAATCGGTGACCAAAATATATTTAAAAAACCATTCAACCGATTTACTTCAAAATTTACAAGCTTACTATAGGAACAGTAAACTGGTCTTTGAACGAAGGATTCTTTTATCCGATGCTTAGTTTTCTTTTAATTGACGAAAATCAGGCACGATTTATGATAAAAATTGAAACTTTTACTTTAAACATCAGCCATTTTTTCCCAAATCAATATTTCGAAAAATCCTTCGTCCAAATACTAGATAATACAATATAATAAGTAAATTCTTTTGAATTTTTCATTTTGGATGATCGACTTTCGAGCAGCAGTGGTCACCGCAGAAGCCTTTTTTGTTAGAGAACCTTCGACTAATGGACAATAACTTAGTTATCGATAAATATTTTTAAATAAAAAAATTACGATGCACGGTACTAGATGCAAACCTTAAAAAGAAAAAAGATTTTTTGAGAAATGTGTTATAGCTTTTGAGTAAAAAATTTCCAAAGACCACCCTTTTTTGGGCCTCCTGACTGACCCCTTAATTACAGAATCGTAATGATTCCGCATAATCAAAGCATCATACGGCCCATTTCCAGCAAACTGAATAATCTCGAGATAGTAAAAAAGTATATCAAAAATTAAAACACCATCCAATTACAACACGTAACGTTTCAAATTTAATTAGCAAAGTGAGCAGGGCGTGGTATATCTATTAAAACATAATTTCAAACATTTACATCGAGTTTCTTAAAACACTCGGCATTTCAAAATTTCAACCCCCTCAGTTTCTTGCGGTAACTAAAATTCGCCCCGCAGGAAAATGGTCCCAGGTACCCAGCCCTCACATTCAAATTACATTCTACAAACCCCACAAATACACTTGCCACCCGGCGCATAAAAAAGCCAACCCACGCATGCAGCAATTACTGCACGTAGCAGCGCGGCAGAATAAATCGTTAAATCTGCTGGCCCCTTTACGTATTCGTAGCGCTGAAAGCACCCATAAAATTATCCGGCAGAGACAATCTTCGATCTCGCCGGACCGTTTAAATTTTCAGTCCCGTCCACCGTACAATAACAGTACCGCGGTGGATTTTTTTTGCAGCCGCGTACAACAGACAATGCAGCAATCGCGGCGTGTACATCTAAAACGAAGAACGCAGTTACACGAAGGCATTCATGACTTGCGTGGCGGGGACGGGGTGTAGAAGGGCGGGATGATTTCTTGCACGCCAACCCGCGTGCAACTAAAGTCTCTTCGCTCCCCACACCTTTGATATTGTTGCAATATGGCCACGGCTTTCCCTCCCCCGGTGCCTTTGGTATTGTTGCAAAATGGCCACGGCTGGGTCCGCCACTGCGAGGTGGACGACGAGGAACGGCACACGGCCGCAGAATTGCATCGTGATGCAGCGAACGAGCGCGAGGATCAACATTGTTGGCCGGCCAGGTCAATTACCGATAAATTCTACGCGGGGAGGGAGATCGGCCATTCGTTTGACCGTTGCCTTACATAAGTTACATTCGCGACGTCCATTCTCCCACACGGAAGCAGGCGGAAATCGTTCCCAGGGAGTGCTTTATAGGGAGGGGAAGTTTCAGCGCGGCAGCGGAGCTGGTCGTGATTTTATTCGCCACAAAGTAGCGAAATATTATCGCGCTGACGAATCGTGGTGGTCGTGCGCGCGCGCAACTCGATACACCGCTGGCCTGGCTTTTCTTGGGTCTAGAGAGCTGCGAGAACCTACGTGGATCCATTTGCAAACGCGAAAACGTTGGAACAATGCCCCCTCTTTCAGGCCTGGACGGCAAATGGTAGCGGCGATTGTATCAATTCTATCATTAGAATGTGCGCGCCGGCGACGGCGCAGTGTCAATGCTTGATGGCTTCCACTGAAATGTGGCAGCTTTCTGATGCTATTTAGTTGGACGCACGGGTGTGTAAAGTGGAAGTGAAAAATTGGAGATGGGGGATTTGAAAGACAGCAAATTAGTATTTTGCGGAATTTGGTAGAGGGCTTGTAAAATAGATGAATAAACCAACCCTAACTACAGCCTTGGTATCTCAGAAGGGTAGTTACACACGGCAACCCGGAAATTTAGAGGATTGTGCAACTTTGTGTGCAAGTAGAGTAATTTGCAATAGGCAAAATGCAGTTTTGGGGGTGAAATCACCCCTTGAAGGAAATGCAGAATTTTCTTTTTTCGGTGAGAGATATTGGAAAGAAGTTTAAACAAAAGTTGCAGCTTTTTTTATATCTACTAAACTGCGTAAAGGTTATTATGGAATTAAGGATTGTTGGGAGGGTAACTTGAAAAGTATGGTTTCTTCAGTTATTATTTTTGCGCAGTTTGGAACTATAAAAAAGGTGCGACTTTTGTTTATACTTCTTTTTTATATCTCTTGCTGTTCTTGAGATAGGTATTCTACGAAAGAGAAGTTTTTGCTTTTTTTTTCAGGCGGTGATTTCACCCCCTGAAACTGCATTATGGCAACCACGAAAAGTAAATTTGTCTTATACATAAACTACTTTGCTTGCACACAAAGTTGCATAGTTTTCTGGATTTCCGGGTTGCCTAACTTCCCTTGGCAGGAGGATATATAGTAAATGATGATACTCCTATATTGTGATGCTTCAGGAAGACCTGAAGTTTGCCATTTGCAGCAGGTCAACCATCCCTAAGAATGTCCAATCGATTTCCTTTTAAAGAATCGATTAATTCAAGTCTGCTCCCCTAGACCAACGCCATTATGCAATAAATGTTCCTCTTCATGTCAGAACAAAAAAGTAGAAATTGGCTATTGGAACCTTGTGTTTACCAATTAGGGCCACCTGCCACAAAACATTTTCCTCTACCTCGTTCAAACTAGAGCTGTAGTTCTTTGAATAACTTCGAGTAACTTCGAATACGAATAATTTCTGCGAATATTCGAGTAATAAATAATAGATTTAAAAAAATAATAAATTTATAGAAACAACGTTATAATAACGGGGGAAGAAATAGAAATATTATACCTAGTTCCTTAAAATCGTTTATGGGGTTTTAGCTTCCTATAAAAAAGTCTGTTTATACTGTTTGTCACCCGCTTATAGCGGGACACGGGTGGGCCTAGAAAAGAGAGCCCTTGGCCGACTCAGTCGGGGTTGTCCACTCATTATTATTAGAATAATAATACTAATAACTGATGGTTGTTTTCGTTTCAAAATGTATAAATTTACCAAAGATTAATGAAGTTACAATTTTATCATTTGAAAAACAAATAATTATAAAGGCCAATATTATATGAAAAGAATTTCATGATAAAGTGTAAAAAAAATATGAATAAGTTCTCTTTCATGTTCAGATTACTATTCGGTACAATCCGAAATTCGACCACTCCGAATATTCGAATACTCCTGATTATTCGAATACTCGAATCTCAAATTATCTGGTATTCGAATATTCGAATCTCAAATTCTCTGGTATTCGAATATTCGAATCTCAAATTCTCTGGTATTTGAAGATTTGAATCTCAAATTCTCTGGTATTCGAATCTCAAATTCGAACTATCTGGTATTCGAACATTCGAATCTCAAATTCTCTGGTATTCGAACATTCGAGTCACAAATTCTCTGGTATCCAAACATTCGAATCTCAAATTCCCTGGTATCCGAACATTCGAATCTCAAACTCTCCGATACACAAATTCTCTGGTACTCAAATACTAAGATTATTCGAATATTCCTCATAGCCCCAGTTCAAACCCCAAAACCACCAACTCCACTAAATACGCATAAGTATCCCGCGCGAAAAGTCATCCTCCACACAACCATACTTCCTACCATACCCAAAGCAACGCAGTACCACAACCCAGCACCCCAGAAACAATCCTCAAGAATCTCCTGACACGACCATACTCGATATCAGCCGACAATGCGCGCCATATCCAGCGATTCCACGGGGCACAAGCCCGCGCCCCGCAGTCGCACGCATTTCGTGTGGCGCGCGCCCCTGTTTGAACAGTCTCGGAATCGCCGGCGGCGGGCGCCTGTCACCGTGGCGATCGAGTTTCGAGGCATACGGAAGAAAAAGCCGAAGGTTATGTCAGCGTTCCTTTTCCAAAGGCCGTGGCGGTGGCGGCGTCGGTGGTCGGGAGCGAGAAGCAGCTTCTACGTCGTCATGAATCGCTCGAGTAGAACCGCGCCGGCGGTGGGCTGGCTAGCTGGCTGGCTTGGTGGGGCAAGGTGTAGGTCCCGTGACGTAGCAGTACGTATTTCTACTACTACGTTGTAACCTCCGTGCATCCAACCCCTCTGCCCACCCTCGCCAGCCCCGCCACGCTGGAATCAGACCTGGTTCTCCAACCCTCCCTCGTGTGTAACCGGAATATGAGCAGCCACCCCTCCGCCGGCGTTCTCTAGCCAGCCAGCCGCCACCTACACCGCGCCTCCTCTTCTTTCTCCTCCACGTTGCACGTCGTAGCCATGGCAATATTGATCGACCGGCTGGCCGGCCAGCCAGCCAGCCGGCCAGACTGGCTGGTATGCTTGGTCTGCGCTTCCTACGACAGCCAACGAGAGCTTTCGGGGCCGCCGCGATATGCCTTTTCCTCGAGGATCCTTCGATCCAGCCGCGCGAGACTACTACACCCCGTGCACAATGTTACGCAGCTGTGGCGTCCCGCGCGCGCTTTCCCTCGGCCGCGCTCTCCTTCGGCCCGCGCCCAGCTCCCACGGCCGAATGATACGCGCGCCGAAATTTTGCGAACCGCGCTCGGAGCAAGATCCTCTGTCGTTTCATGTCGCCGAGGTGGACACGCGGCGGCCGACGTTCGGTCAGCCCCCCGTGATTCGTCGTCTTTTCTAATATTTGAACAGGCGGCGCTGCAGGAGGTGGATGCTACTACTGGCGGCCGCGGCGACTGGCCCTGTTAGGACTCGTGTTTGTGGATTTATTTTTGCGAAGGCACTCGGCGATGGCTGCAGGAATGCTTGAAACGAGGATGACGGCAACTGTGCAGATCGGCGATGCGGGAGGTAGTGTAGTGTTAGGTGGATGCGCGATGGAGAATATTAGTTCTGGAAAGATGTATGAGAATATAATGTAACTGGCTTGAAATAATGTGGCTGGAATAAGTATGTGGGAGAATGGGAAAGTGGTATTCTATTTGGAAGATAGATTAAGTGAATACATAATTTGAAGGATGGTAATGATAATGCTATTTAATATCGCTATATGATGACCAGGAATTAAATAACCGACCGCATTGTCAATTTAAATATGCTCTTGATATTTTATAAACCACTTCCTGGTAACTAACTGTCAGATACTTGCCTTAAAGGGGCATGCTCAGTCAGGAGGCCGAAAAAGGGTGGTCTTTGGAAATTTTTTACTGAAAAGCTATAACACATTTCTCAAACAATCTTTTTTCCTTTTAAGGATTGCATCTAGTACCGTGCATCGTAATTTTTTTATTTAGAAATATTTATCAATAACTAAGTTATTGGCCATGACTCGAAGGTTCTTTCAAAATCGGTGACCAAAATATTTAAAAAACCATTCAACCGATTTACTTCAAATTTTACAAGCTTACTATAGGAACAATAAACTAGTCTTTGAACGAAGGATTTTTTTATCCGATGCTTAGTTTTCTTTTAATTGACGAAAATCAGGCACGATTTATGATAAAAATTGAAACGTTTACTTTAAACATCAGACATTTTTTTCCCAAATCAATATTTCGGAAAATCCTTCGTTCAAATACTAGATAATATAATGTAATAAGTAAATGCTTTTGAACTTTGTATTTTAGATGATCGACTTTCGAGCAGCAGTGGTCACCGCAGAAGCCTTTTTTTAGAGAACCTTCGAGTGATGGACAATAATTTAGTTATTGATAAATATTTTTAAATACAAAATTACGATGCACGGTACTAGATGCAATCTTTAAATGGAAAAAAGATTTTTTGAGAAATGTGTTATAGCTTTTGATTAAAAAATTTGACTGAGCAGGACCCCTTAAAAATGCCGTGAAATATTACTTCATTTTTATAAGCATCGTGAAATGTCTGTGTCACTAAGACACAATCGATACGCGAGGACAAATTTCAAAGTGACACAATTTAAATAAAAAATGAATATAAAAATAATACAAATTTCGTATCCTACTTTTTATGTTATACCGAAGACATTTTTAAAACATTTCTTCATTTTTTCAATTTTCAGACTTGTGAAAATATACTATCACATTAGTTAGCATACATTTTAGATTAAATTCGTCTAATTCATCTATCACACTGATCGAAACCAATTTACCTTAAAAAAAAACGTATCCAAACAAAATCTACTTTTTTCTAATCTAATTTTCAAACGATGGCAGAAAGCGAAACGTTTTTATTGCGATTGTAGAAATCAGTTTCTATCAAGAGTTAGTAGCAGAACACGCGGTGTTTGCGTGGCAGTGCACCAGCTCAGCGACCGGGAACTGCAAAGTTCTCGTCGCAAACACAGCGTCGAGAGTTCGTAAACCTCGATGCGCCGTAAACTCGGCCCTGAATGCGGTGCTCCTAACGAGCCACGATACGGATCCCCCCTTCCGCCACTCTCAATACAAACCAATTTTTCTCAATGAACCGCCGCCGATAATAGTTTGTAATTTCTTTCACCAATTTTCTCTCGATTCATTCTGCGCCAGCCGCGTTCCGTTCGGCAGATATTTCTTGCCCCAGGGGCGAGGCAATTTGGGAAGCTCCTCTTCCAAACTCTTGTAATTAGATATTTTCGGCGATTAGAGCGTGTTAAGATGTACGCGAGCTCTTCCTTCTTCACTATCTTGCTCTGAATATCGTAACGTGTAAAAAGATCTCGACTCTTTATGTTCAAAATTAGAGAGTTTGAGTTGAGAAGATGCCTGAAGGTTTTGAAGAAAATTTACAGTTTTTAAGGATTGTTGCAAGTACAGTTACTGTTTAATTCTGATATAATCGAGAGCTTATCGTCCCCAATTCAAGAATTCTGATTTTAATGAAACTTCGCGTGAATGTAGAATATATTGAAGTATGAAAGAAGCAATTTTACTTCAGCGAAAATTCAGTTTGAAGTGATGAAACCTTAAGGTGATCGCATTTTTCATTATTTAATATAACTTTATTGTTCTATTGGCAGTGCTATAGAGCTTAAAAACTGGACAATTTTTGTATTTAAAGATTTGTTCTAGCTCGCTCTGTTACAAAGTTATATTAAAAAAACGAAAAACCGCGATAACTTTAAGGGCTGGCTTCACCCCTTGGGACTGAATTTCCGCAGAGAATGAAGACTGCTCCTTGCGTATTTCAATATACTCTACATTCACGCGAACTTACATTAACGCTTCAGTACACACGGAAATTAAAATTACACCATTGCACGCGTTGGGCCTCACAGACCCATATCTCCAAATCTAGGAATGCATACATATTTTGAGAGAAAAAATATTTATAACCTGCACGTTATCTATTACAATGAATCTTTATTAAGAGGCACCATACACCTAATAAGCGAAAAAGTAGGATGCATTTGAAGAATTTTGTGGGTGGGAAAATGTTTTTTATGACTTCTCACACTTTCAGTCATAAAGTTGACTTCTATGTTCAAATGCCTGCCCTTTTGCGAAAAATTAAAAAATCAAAATCAGCTACGATAAGTACTAGCTTTTTAAGCTACTTAAAAAATAATTTTTCCTTTTATATTTCAGACGAAAAACAGCGAGGATACGATGCTTACCCTAGACGCTTTTTCTAAAAAAAAACCGTTGTACAGAAACAGCTACCACGCAGCTCCTTCTCTAATTTTTTAATGAAAATTCCACATTTTACAAACAAAAGTATGACCTTCCTAATGTATATATTATTTCTTTGATAAAAACATTTCTCCACCGAAGAGGAAATTCCGCAAATCCATCCTACCTTTCGCCCCCTAGGTGTATGTTGCCCTTAAGAAAAATGTTTATAACAAAATGAAATACTGAACAAACGTCTCTTTAACACTACCAGTCATCGGTACATATCTGAATCTATTTAAATCTCACGAGAACAGGCTTGCCGTAGGTTTAAAATCAGAATTGCCGGCTTGGGAACATTTCCTCGCAAACCACCCAATTCTTACCCACCATTTAATAAACCAAATACCCAATGGACCTCTGCAAACATCACATCAACTATCTCCTAACAAACCTAATCGATAAATTCCCAGCGTAGCCACCTGAACACCTAAGCGCCCGGTTTCCAATAAAACAAAAGTTCGGCCATACCATCCCGGCATGGATTCGCAAAATCGAAGAACGAGAATCGACAGATAAGTCCGCATTTGCGCCCGCCAACTGGCTGCAAGAGATAGAAAGGTGGCCGTAGAAAAATCGAATGTCGTTAACGCTTTACCTCTCCACTGCGAGCGTGGAACGAGGTTCGATCGCCGTGACCCGATTGAAATTTACTCTGTCGGAGAACAATATATATATATATATATAGGCGTGTTGGACAACTTTTTTCTCCCCCTTCGATCAGGGTACAGGTGTGCGCGCACGCCACCAGGCCAGTTCAAAGGACCTGACCCGGCCGAGTGGCCGAGATCCATTCTGGGAGCTGACCGAATGCTCACCCAAGATCACCTCCTGCCTCTGGACCAGACACACCGTAAATCGAGCACGACCCCCTGTGACCTATCCCCCCGCCGCCGCCTTCCTTCATATCCGACGGCCCCAAAACGGCAAGCAAAAGGTCGAGGTGACCAAATTACACCCATCGGTTGGTAATAATGAATGACAGCGCGGAGTACGTCGTTGGAGTACGATATGTAGTTGAATGCTAGAGGAGACCCGATATAACTGATATTTCGGTACCGTGGATCTCCTGTGGCTGATATTTCTGCAGCTTGGGGAAATGCTTCTGGAAATGGCGAGTGCATTAATTACGTATTCTTCTGATACCTATAATTATTCAAGGGTATATAGGTACGTTTGCGACAGAATTGTGGGGTTTGGTATGTTGCTTTTTACGGTTCGTGTAAGTGGAATTTTTTGGGATTGAAGTAGGACAGACTGGGGCTAAAAGCTCCGATTTCGATGAAGCATAAAACATGAGTGGAAAATTATGTACCTAGTTATCCTCTTCGCTATTGGCTAATTTCTTGTTAAATTTATTATATTTTTTTTATTTTAAGCTTGTATTTAATATATTGTAATGGGTTTTTTCATGAAAAGTAACTTATTTGTGGCTGGTCGAAGCGGAACTGCTTACCCGTTTATGGGGCAAGTTGTTATCGCATTGGGGTAAGTTGTAAGCGTTTTAATGAAGTATTTAATTTTCTAATGAAATAAAACGGAATTTTATTAATAATGTTTATGTATGAAGGTGGGAATCAACAAAAATATATTACCTTTAACCTTTAGAGGGCGGGGATTTTTTCATCGAAATTGTAAATTTTATTTGCTTAAAATTTATGCATATATACCACCGAAATAGTAGCCTTGTAGCCTACAGTGGCTTCTTGTCCAGATTGTAGTTATTCAATAACTCTCGATAGAGTCAAGTGGGAGTAATATCGACGCAATAATAATAATATCGACGTTAAATAATCGAAATAGGCCAAAAATTAATGATAGAAAAATATTTACTTATCTGTGTTCAACTCACGCGGAAAAAATAATTTAAAGTACAACGCTGTTTTTATTTTGAAGATAGAGCCGTCGGAACTTCTAGCCCCGGTTTCCCCACTCGAGTTTGTAGAATCGAAGGGATCAATCTCTTCCGTTTAGTATGCCGATGAAGTTACTTACTATAAATACGTCAATACTCAACTCGCGGTACTACGAATAGATTAGAAAACGCTAGGAAGTGAATATTAAATAATACCGTAGGTACCTATTGCTGGTTGTGCCAGCATTTGTTAGCAGCTGGCTCCAAAGAAGCAGAATAACACCTGAAACGCAGCCAAAGCATTGTTCGGTCACTGCAGAGAGGTAGGACGTTAATAGTCACGCAGCGACCTTGCGGCTGTGCCTGAGGGAGGGCTAATGAAAACGCAGCAAAGGAAAAGAAAGGGTGGCACGCGAACGGTTGACGTTGTACGTCTTCAGGTGGCTACGGTTTCGTCGAGAGGCCCTAGATGCAACGATGCCGAAGGTGTTGCGCTTCGTGAGTGCATAAATTATCCGTGACTCTTTGCGCACCAATACCACAAATACTTGCCATGGCGTCTACAACGGAACCGAGCCATTTTCGAGGCCTCCCCTATCGACGCCCTTATCGATAACGACTCCGCCCGCTAAGTAGCGACATTCATGGCATTCGGAAAAAGAACTCCTCGATTGACAATGAGAGAACGAATAATTCCGGGGATCTTCGATATTGGACGTAAACGCCTTTCAGCTGTCCACGGAGAATATAAGAATGACTCTTTAGATACTGGAAACCCTCTTCGGCTCTGGTGGGTCCTTTCTTGGGTCTTAGATATTTGTGGTGAAAAGTTTTAATGGAATATAAACTGGGAACGTAATAATGTTTGAATTAGTGGTGTCAGACGTTGCAGAGATGTGAAGTCAGTTGCTGTAATTGAAGAGTATTTGTAGAACACTTAAGTGCCAAAAATCAAGCAGCGTTTTCAAGACCACTGTTACAATTTTCAGCGGTTAATATGCGGGAAGTAATGCCAATCCCACGGACGTCGGTGCAAGTGGTTTGTCGCGATACGTAGGACATGTGACTTGCGGTATGCTAGCAATGGTTTGGCCGTACACCTGATATCGTGTTTTCCACCAACCGCTCTACACGCATTCGCTTATGAAGATCGACTTTATCGTTCAAGCGAGCCTTATCACGACTTGGACTTCGCCACAGGCATTTAGTCGGCGCGATTTACTAGACAGGGGAGGAACTGGAGGCTTCCAGGACTTACGTAATGAGAGACGTCAGACTGAGTTGTGCGCAAAAGAAGATTCTTACCCTCCTCGCCCCTTTCACCCTTAAACGGCGAATAGTTTGATCGCGCGCCGGATGCAGGATTCATTATGTCCCATAATTTTACGTGTACAAAAATAAGCTTTTATTTTATACTAGCAAAATACCCCGCGCTTCTCTTTGGGCCTAAGAGATATGAAGGACTCCATGAAAACACATTTCACTCTTTTTCATCACCTCTTAAGGGTTGATTAGGGAAAAATCCTGAAATTGGTTTTTAGGCATTTATTTGGATAATCTTTCGAAGTAAAATCCAAGTTGATATCTAAACGGACCTAAGAGATTTTGAAGAATCCGTGAAAACACATTTTACCCCTTTCCACCTCCTTAGGGATTGATTAGGGAAAAATCCTGAAATTGGTTTTTACGCATTTGTGTGGGCAATCTTTACGAGTAAGAACCAAGTTGATACCTAATCGAGCCTAAGAGATATTAAGGAGTCCAAGAAAATACATTTTACCCTTTTTCACCCCATTGGGGAATTTCCAAAGTCCTTCCTTAGTGGATGCCTACGCCATGCAACAATGTACCTTCCAAATTTCACGTTCCTAGGTTAAACGGTTGAGCTGGGCGTTGATGAGTCAGTCAGGACTTCTTCTTTTATATTTATAGATTCTGATCCTGTTATGATCTGAAAGTCTCATTTTCTTCCAGATCTAACACCAACATTAAGTAGCACACACAGTTCGAAATGGACCCTGAATTCACCATTTCGGGGTTAAGAAATATGATTTTCTATCAGCACACATCTGCATCTATAATTTGTGAAACCCTGTTGCAGAGACACGCACAGTGATTTCGCACTGCAACAGATTGAATTGTTGCATAGTGCAGTGTATCACCTACGTAAAATTCCCCAATTATTCATATTCTAACGAAGAGTTACAGTTTTTCAGAAAAAAAATTCGAGTGCTATCCCAATCCTTTTATATTCCTCAAAGATATTCGTCAAAACTTCTAACTATACTCAGCCCTCGTTGAAAAAGCAGAATTTCCCTGAACTCACAATTCAAACAAAAAACCTCCCCCACTGTATAATAGTTCGTCCATACTGTGCGACCCTCGCGGGTCCCCAGCCGGGGCGGCTGGATTTTTCATTAAACGTGATTTACAAGTGAAACGACGACAGAGTTCAAACGCCTTTGAGTACGAGTGCAAAATGCAGAGGGGCAGTCGCCGCTGGACCACTTCCGCCCATTATTTTATTGAAGAGCGAAGAGAGATCGTGGCGAACCGATGGCCAGCAGAAGAGAAAACAGGAATATAAAGGAGGCACAGGGCGAAAAGGAGGCTGCTTTTAACGTGGCAGGCTCGAGTAACCGGCTTGGGACTGTCGTCGGAAAGTACACTTTGAATATTGGTGTGGACCAAGACGAGATGCTCGACGAAGTGCAACCTTAGGCTAGGTCGCCTCAAACGTGGGCACCGGGATCCCCTTTGACTTGATATCTTGATGAGATGAGGCCGGGGTGGGAGGGCGATGAACTCAGATTTTAAAACTCCAGAAAGAACAGATTACAGTTTCGCCATCTCCAAACCCCGGATGCGCGTTTGTACACCGTGGAAAATGAACGATGAACTTCTTATCCCTAAACTGTGTTCTGAGCTGGATGTCAGGAAAAGGGTGTAGAAAGTGTGGATTTGCTTATTCAAAATAGAGTAGCTGATTTAAGGGGTTACGCCACCCTGAGACGCTCGAAACTATACTAATTTTTTTTACAGATACTATGAGGTTGAACATTATTTTATATGTCGACTTTACAAATTTCTGTGTCCTCTTTTATCTGTGGTCTGACATGGCCCCAGTATTTCAGGTACGTTTGCTAGAAACGGTATACCAGTTAATACCTTTCTGCTTTTATGGAAATGTTACCTCTGCAGACAATTTCGAAAATTAGATATATGAACTGAGAATGAACGAAGCAGAAGTCCATGGTTGCGAGATGGCAGGGAGCAAACCACTCCCTATTAGAAATACCGAAATGTTTTTCGAGCTGTCAGGAAGATCGTGCGGCTCGAGCAATCAGTAACGCGGCGTGTAACGCGAGGACGATAAGATCCGCGGTCCGCGCGATTACTCGTGCGTCCACGGATTATCCGACAAAAGGCTTGCGCAGAGTTACGCGCACCGCCCACGCCTAGGCCCATGAATTGTATCTCTATCGGGGACCCGGAAGTTGGCTGGGATATCGATGCCTCCTTAGATCATCGCTCTATTCTCGCGACGTTTACATCTGCGCGCGGGGGGGAGATGATCGAACGAGCGGGGGGTCAACGTAAATGCCAAGCTGCCAAGGCTACAAATAACACCGCGTGGATCCATGATACTTCGCGACAACCACGGTATTTGTGATTGATAGGAGAAGGAACACAGCTGGGGATCACCGCCGACGACAGAGAGGTCAGCAGACTCGATTGAATCGTTTCCTGACGGATATTTACGAGCCGTCCAACGGGTGTATTTGCATTGAGACTGCGGCGAATGAAGGATGATTTGATGCGCAGTGTGCGAAGCTTTCTGCCGCGGAGCGTGGGACGGGGGTGTTCGAGCTTGTTTCTGGGAACTATGGATGTAGCTTTATGTAGTGGTACTTCCTCAGGGACCGATCTAGCTCTTCCGCAGCTCTGGGCAAAAATGAATTAAAATGGAAATAACAGAATAAAATTGGGAAAAACACAAAAACCGAGAAGAAATGAAATTTTAGTGTTTTCGCATAATTGTCTCTAGCTTCGGTATTTATACATAGATTTTCTTCAGTAACAGCTTGTTTTCTTCGTAAAAGTGATTTCTTCGTTTCATAACGATTGGATTCTTTAGATAAGAATGACAGTCGTGCCAAAATTGTTGTGGGTGTGAGCCACCCAGTGTGTCAAAGTTGGTCGAGAAAGGAGGTGTGTCCACGGAGAGTTAAAATATAATTTTTGACAGAGAGTGAAATTTTATGAATGCATTTGTTGAATAACGAAAGACTTTTGTTCCATAAAAAATGAATAATCATAAAACACAGTAATAAAATATATGTATAGGTAGGAGGTAGGTGCCTATTTTTTTAAAACTCCAAAAATAAGGATTTACCGAATGAAACAAAATAAGTATAAGAAAAGGGGAAAATCAAAGATCTTCAATGCAAGTACGCACCTTTCCCTAGTATAATAGTAATTATACGTGTGATTTAAGAATTTATAAGTTTGATTTTTACCGCTTTGTCAAAAATGTATCACTTTCTATTGATTTTAATTTTCCCTTTCTACTAAGTTTGCCGCCCCCAAGTTTGGCGGTCTGGGCAGTAGCCCTGCTGGCGCCCCCGAGATCGGGCCCTGTACTTTCTTCAGGGCAAATATTTGCAAACTGACTGGGAACGTTGCTGTGTTGAATTGGCGAATCTGAATGATTTAAGAAACTCGCTTCTGCTCCGAAATCTCTCAACGCGTTGACTACATAGGGGGATAACCGATGACGGGTGTTTCAAGTTTCACTAATCGAAATATTCTTATTTTCGACAATGCAATTTATTGCTCAAGGTATTTCCCGATCCCACGTGCGAAAATAAAGGTCCAACATCTCCCAGCTTTAATGGTACCTTTCACAGAACACTCACCCGTCACAATACAAGAAAGAAGGGAAGAAGAAAAGGTTTGATTACCCAATTAGCAATACCCACCACGAATAACCATTAAACGCACTGCTGTAGAATGAACCATCGAGCCGAAAGTTACAGCCGCCCTTAATGAAGCGATAAAACGCGGATAACTTGAATTCCCTTCGACTGCTCCCTTCGTGGGTCGCGGATAAACAATGGCCAGCGCTCGGCATGAAGAAGTCCCCGTCGCGGGCCGGAACGGTTTCCGCGGAATCGCGGCGATATTCGCGCTAGTCCACGGTCTGGAACGGAATTCCTGGATTCCAGGGTTCCGCAAATTACCAGAAGATACGCGGCGGCAGACAGCGGTCGGTGAAGACACGGACGAGCAAAACAAGGGTAATTGGCAAGGATAAACAGGGACAGAGGACGGGCAAAGGCGATCCACGGTGTAGGTAGCGGAGGAAAGGTGCTGCTACAAAAAGGCATTATTAACCGTCTGGTTGAACAAAGAGGAACAGTAATTTTGCTGTTGGCATGAGCCGCGAGGAAGTTTGCGCCTCCTTCCTCTTCTCCTTCGCGTCTTCTTCGTTTTCTCTTCACCGTCCACCCCTCCCTCCCACGCTGCGTTTTTGTTGCGTTCGACTAGAGCTCATCCACTTTTTAGCATCCTTCGAATATGTTATTTTCCTACTGCCTCGTTATAAGGTTCACCGTATCGCATTATGTAAGCCTGGCGGGTGGGTGAAGGCGTGAGAAGGAAACAGGGTGCAGAGGCAAGCAGAGGGTGAGTTCTCGGAGTTGTTAAATGATGTGCAAATTTTTGGATCTTCAAGTGGCTGCTATTAGAAGTTAGCAATCGGATTTTTGGAACGAATGAACGTACTTTTGCATAGAATTTGTAGAACACTGTGTGTAACATTTGTGAAATCGAAATCTCTATTTGATGAAGTGATGTACAGATTCAAACCTGGGTCTTTAAACCGGTGTGAGTTTAATACCGGTAATACGTCAACAAAGCTATACCGAAACCGATATCGTACCCAAACAGATGAGTACCGAACCGGTATGTAGAACCGAAATAGGTGAATACCGAAATCGTTAAAGTACCGAAACCGTTATAGAATCGAAATAGGTGAATATCGAAATCGTTAAAGTACCGAAACCGTTATAGAACCGAAATAGGTGAATACCGAAATCGTTAAAGAACCGAAATAGGTGAATACCGAAATCGTTAAAGTGCCGAAACCATTATAGAACCGAAATAGATGAATACCGAAATCGTTTAAGTACCGAAACCGTTATAGAACCGAAATAGATGAATACCGAAATCGTTAAAGTACCGAAACCGAAATAAATACCGGTATTTTTCCGTTTCTTCTTTGGGTGACATAGTAGGGTAATAATTACCGGTAAATATAGGTAAATATACCGGTATTTGCATATATCGGTATGACGTCATACCGGTATTTGCGTATTTCGGTTTCTATAAAGGTTTCGGAGATGCAACCGAAAAATACCGGTATCATACCGAAACTGAAAATACCGGTATGATACCCTGATTCAAACCCCATTTTTAACAAACTAAAAATTGACATTTTAGCAATTAAGTTCATTTCTCTAAATTTTCAAGTTTAGAGAAAGATCGTGCATCGAGCCTTCAACAATTTTTCAACGTTTCAAAATGAAATTATTTCAGTCTGCAAATTCCACCTCAATTGCGAGTTTCTCTTGAAATTGAATGAATGAATACCAATGTTGTAATTCTCAGATTAAATTTGTAGCAACTGCGCCGCTGTCGAGTGTGAATAGAATCTTTGAAAAGCGTTAGCCTGGGATTCAACCGGCGTCGTTTTCCCCCTGCATCAAGTGATCGACCTCGATTAATTAGCGGGGCAAATTAACGCGACGCTCGATCTGATCGCGATACATTATTTATCCTTCGAGCGCTAATTGGCCAGCGACTAGGGTGTCCGATTTGCCCACTATTACGCAGCTGAATTTTCAATTTAGACACGGCAACCTCACCAAACGCACCCCAAAACGAAATTCCTCATTTCCTATCTACCCATCACTCTTCCAATTCCTATCGATTAACTAAAATAAAAACCAACATTAAAAAAACCAGCCCGACACTCACTTCCACCTAAACGCGAAGTGCAGGAGCTTCAACCCAAAGAATGACCCAGTTAACGGGTTAAAACGACCCCTAAAAAAGTCCCTCCTTTAGTCAAACACAAAGGACGAACCTATTCCCAGAACGGCGCAAGAAATCCCGTCTCGCGGCGGGCGCATACTCCGGGCGACGAAAAAAAAAACAGAGCGCGGAATCCGTGGAATCCGCGAAATTTAGCACGGGCGGGCAAGTTGTTGGACGCGTGTTTTCCGACTCGGTGGTTCTCCCTCCCTCGGCCTGCTTCCCCTCTTTCCCCTTTTCCCCGGGTTCTTTCGCGCGACCGTTCACAACTATATTTGTGGCGAAAGACAGGCTCGCGCCTTTCCATGAACGCGTCGGTACGGTTACACGCGGGTCTGGTGGGTGGGAACGGCAACGAGCAGGCACCGAAAGACAACCGACGGATCTCGATCCAGCGACGGGGCCCACACGCCGGACGAGCCGCGGAGTTAAAAGACTTTTTAAGCCTGTCCGGCCCGTGATTTACGGCGCTCGTTTAAAGCCCACGACGAGAGCCGGATGCCATCTTGTCGTTCTTGTCGCGGGGACCGCGATCCTGCTCGCTCCTTTCGAAAACATTCGACGGGGGAAACCCGAGTGTCAGCGTGAACGCCTAATAAAATACGCCGCCCTGGGATCGAAACTTTCGAGGAATCGTGTTTTGCTTCATAAACTTCTCTCCTTCTTCTGCGCCCAGCCCTCCTGTCTTTTGTCACCCCGTGGCCGTCACTGCGATACCGCGGAAATTTTATGTGGCTCGCCCCGCGCGTCACGTTAACCCGCAGCGAACTTTTCAAAGAACCTGGCAAGGATCCGTCCGCGATGTCCCTTTGGGCAGAGTCGTAAGAAAGATCGCTCCGGTGGCTTCTTTTCGCTGGTAGCGCTGGCCTGCGTGGGATGTTTACGGGTATTGTAATTTTTTATCGCCGCGGCTCGGGAGACGTCTAGCAAATTGCTGCGGAATCCTCTGTACGGTGATGCATAGGTTGCTTCGTGTTTTATGGCTGCTCGCGATGGACGGTGCTGGTTGCCGAGTTTCTTTTGGAGATTTCTTCTTAACCGTGCTGATGGGCCTCTGTCCGAAGCTAGGAATGGAGGACTTAATTGTTCGGCGTTCGAGGGTCGTTGATACATTTCTCAGAGTAACCTGGTTACATTTAGATTAGGATATTTTGAAGTCCCTAAAGTTTGCAGAACTTTAGTCTTCTCAATGGCTAATCTGTGAGCTTGAAATAAACAAAATCAAAGATAAAACGCTAGAGAAATCTTACTCTAAAATGTACCTCGGTCAGCTGCTAATTTCCCAAACCTTTATTCTACTTCTTTTGCGTTACAGTTCGTACTGGATTTTACCCGATCCCCCAGCGTTCGAATTCATTTCAAATGCGCGGAAATCGAGGCAAGAAGAGCCCCATTAGACAGTCCAGCGCGAGCAAAACCCCTGCCCAATTACAAGTCTCGTCGGGAGACCGGAAAGATGGAATCGGCGGTGTCTCGAGCGCGTCTCGAAATCGCGTCTCGGCTGAAATAACGGCAATGAAGAGACTCGGGAAAGTATGCAGCCGGAAAAACGTGCGCGGTGAGGTCATCGTCTGACGTGGCTGCATCCAGAAGCGAACGCGAGCGCGCGCCGCCGACCGATTCACGCGCGCGCGCGCACACACACGGCCAGGTGAGCACGCGCGCGGGCCTAGGACGCCGTCACGGACAGGCATCATCATCGCGCGCACGCCTGGGACACGGGGCCTCCGTGTGTACGCACGCCGTACACGGGGAAGGTACACGCACGAAACGCGGCCGCGCGCTCCTCCGCAACACAGGGAAAGGCGCAGGCCGAGCCGCGGAGGCGCAGTCACAACTACGCACACCCACTCGTCGAACTGCATTCATTCATAAAAGTAGCGAGCAGAGCCCGTGTGCCGCGCCCTGCTAGCCTCCGGCTGGCCTTTTACGAGCACAACGTACACTGCCACACTCTCTCTCTCTCTCTCTCTCTCACACACACACACTAGCCGGGATCCCTGACCGCGTGCAGCAGAGTACGCGTGCTACGTTGTAGTACTATCGAGGGACGGTATCGATTGTGATCCATCGGGTTCTGGGTGCATCCGGTGTTTCGGTTTCGGGATATTTGGTGTTGGGGTTAGGATTATAGAAATGACGGGGTAAATAGGGACATAGAGTTTGGTGAGTAGTAGTAGGTTGGAGAAGTGGAGGCTGATAAGGGAATTTGATTTCAGGGGGTGCTCTTGGAAGTTGATATTTTTATTTGGGGGTTTGGGTTGGGAGTGAGTTTGATGGCGATGATGGGATAAATAGGGAAACACGTTTTGGTGGGTAATACATGGTAGGTTGGAGAAGTGGAGGCTGTTAAGGGAACTGTCTTTCAAGGGGGTGCTCTTGGAAGTTGATATTTTTATTTGGGTGTTTGGGTTCGGAGTGAGTTTGATAGCGATGATGGGATAAATAGGGAAACACGTTTTGGTGGGTAATACATGGTAGATTGGAGAAGTGGAAGACTGATAAGGGAGGGGGTCTTTCAAGGGGGTGCTCTTGGAAGTTGATATTTTTATTTGGGTGTTTGGGTTAGGAGTGAGTTTGATGGCGATGATGGGATAAATAGGGAAACACGTTTTGGTGGGTAATACATAGTAGGTTGGAGAAGTGGAGGCTGTTAAGGGAACTGTCTTTCAAGGGGGTGCCCTTAGAAGTTGATATTTTCATTTGGGTGTTTGGGTTGGGAGTAAATTTTATGGTGATGGTGGGATAAATGGAGCAAATTGAAGGGAATAATCTTGGAAGTTGATATTTTGATTTGGGTGTTTGGGTTTAGAGTATCTAAGATTGATGGTAATGGTGGGATAAATAGGGAAATAAAGTTTGGTGGATGGCGATAGGTTGGAGAAGTCGAAGAAGACTGATATGGGAACTGTAGGTATTTTAGAAAGGTTATTCCTGAATGTTGATATTTTTATTTGGGTTTGAGGATGTTTGGTGTTAAAGTGAGTTTTATATATGTAGGTATAATTAGTTTTATAAATCGAGAGATTAATTAGCAGAATTAAAGTAAGGGAACTGTACTTTAGGGGTGTTTCTCTTGGGTATTTTTAGTTGGGGATGGTGGAGTGTGTCTATTTTTGCGAATATTTATTTCTGGGGTGGCTCCAAAGAGAAGTATTGGAGCCTGAGCTGTGGAGAATGGGGTAGAATTCGTGGTGTAATAGGAAGAACTGATTGCTTGTGTAAAAATAAGTCGGAGACTGAGGGGAAAGTTTGTGCGTAAGAGGTTTCATTTTCGAGGAAGAAGATATGTTGTCAGTTTCATATAGGAAGTATATAAATCAGGATTAAAACAAGGCACCAAGCTTTCGAAACGTGTGTGCTACTCATTCTACTTACTTCGCGATTATGTGTTAACATGTTGTACCCCCGCCTTCGCACAACATTCAAAGGATAAGGATACCGACTGGCGCACGATCTTAAAATTAAGACATTCTCGAACAACTCGCGCAATTCCCGCGGCGAATGCAGTGATTACGCGAAGATTTACGCCACGGTCTTTCGACTTTAATTGTTCAATTCATCTGTACCCGACAAGCGTAATTATCGTATAAAATAAGTTACACGAACGTAAACCAACCGAACCAGGTGTATAATCACATGATTGCGTTTTAATTGCCCCCTCGTTTCAACTGCTACCATGTATACACATACCACTACAATAAATCGAGTCTAGTAACCCAAAAATATATTACGAAACACTATCAACTTCCAATCCCTTTGTAAACAAACTTCTCCCAAAATATTGTACAAATTTTCAATCCCCACAACACACATTCCACAGACAAAATTGTCCACCCATTTTACTGCCACTATACAGGATGAAGCACCTAACTTGGCGATTTCAAATTGCTCGCAAATTTACTTCATACCTCGATGATAATGTAAGGTAATAAGAAACGAGCTTGTGGTGTCTTATACACCCCCTTGATACCATAAAAATTTTCCTCAAACAATTTTTTCATACAGCAATTGAGGACTTTGCAGCAAGAGAGCTGCAGCTCCATGTTTACCAACTTCGAGTAAATTAGAAAAAACTGTTGATAAAATTATTACTTCGACTTAACATTGAAAAGAGAAGACTAATTAAAAAATACAACGTCGCACAATTAGTAGTAGTTATTGAATTGATAAGTTTCTTTTTCAATTTTTAGCGAATTTTTCAAATCTAGAGCTGCCCGTGCAGTAGGGTTTGTCGGTTTTTAAAAATCGGGATTAAAAACCGGTTTTTAAATTTAAGAAACCGGTTTTATATAGGTACTAGAATTAATATGCAGAAATGATTGAACTATTTAATTAAAAACGTTAACATTTTTACTTGAAATCGCCTTAGACACAAGCATATTGCAGTAGGTCATAGTTTACAACTTTCAAAAGATTTATATTTTGTACGGATTTTAATTATTTTAGATTTTTCCATTTGTTTTGTATGCAGTCTACTTTCTTGTGTTATATTTTCGTAGATCCATAAATATTAAATGAACTCAAAAATTGTATGCATTGTTACCGATTCTGGTTACTTTAATTTATTTTTTATTTGGTTTTGTATAGATAGAGTATATTTTATTTTGTTGTATTTTTGTAATTCCATAATATTAAGGAAACTGAACATTTTTAAAATAAATACAAATATTTATTTAGTATTGTAATTTGTTTTGTGAAAAATGGAAAACCGGTTTAACCGGTTTTTCGGGAATAATGGAATTCAAAAACCGGTTTTTGTATAGACCCTACCGTGCACCCCTGTTGCTGCAAGCTCCTCAATTTACGAGTACATAATTTGAAGTCGTCGAGTTAGCGCCGTAATTAATTGAATCGTGAAATTCGTTATCATTTCTCCACAACGTCCTCAGAGATCTAAACACCTCAGAATACAAATAGTAACGAGGTATTAGATCGAAAGCATATAGTCGAAATTAGTCTTCCCGTGTTACCTTACGCTTCGCCCGCTTTAGTGTGCCCCCCGCCGTAGAAATCAGCTCGAATTTGCAGCAACATTCTTGCCGACGTAGGATACACGGCTCTTACGCTGTATAAATATACAGTGGCTAGACCAAGCAACCGTTCCTGCAAGCTCTCCCATCCCCGCGTCTCTCTCGCTGTCTGCGCGCGGCTACTCTAATGCGCCCGGGGAGAAATTGTGTGCTAATGGCTGATCGCTATCCATGCTCGCTGCCTGCAGTAAATTCAACCTTACTTCCCGAACCGCCGCCGTTGCAGCCGCTATCGAAGTCGCGCTATTATTATCCATTTTCCGAGCACACCGAGATACAACACCCTCCTCCACCGCGTGCACGGCGGGCAGCTGACTCCTCGCATATACGCGCGCGACGGCCTCGTGGCCCAAGGAACCGGGGTCTGCGATTTTAGCAGATTCACTTGTAGTTGAAATAGGTAGTCTACGTTTTTAACCCACGAACAGGTGGGAATCATAGTTTCTCACCACTAAGGGCGCATTATGTTCCATGCTTCCCTACATTAATGTAAAAGATTTGTTACTACGGTGATTCTATTTTTAATAAATGCCTTGGATTTTATTCGGGTTGCATCCTCTCGTATTTACCACTTCAGAGAATTACTCCCCAGATACTAAATAGCTACGTGACTTTGGGTCACCAGATATGCCCTCAGCTAAGGGTTATAAATTTAAGAAGAGTTAGGGTAAAGGTACCAGTAGTTGACAACTTTTCAGAAAAACGTGAAAAATAAGATTTTTAGAAGTGCAACTATCTCTTTTCAACAGCGCGCCGCGGCTCCTAATACCTACCCACAGTTCGCCACTTCTAAAGACCTTATTTTTCACGTTTTTCTGAAAAGTTGTCGACTACTGATACATGGGTCAACTACTGGTACCTTTACCCTATATGGCGTAAAGTTATTTGCTTCTTGTCTTCCTGAAAAATATACGGATACTAGATAAGTAAAAACTCGGCAGCAGCATTTAATTTTTAATTAAGTTAAACTATTAATTTATGTGTTACAAACGAGGAGGTTGCATTTTTGAACAATTTAAGCATAGTAAAAAATTCAAAAAGGCACCTGAAGATTTTGATGGATTTACCCAAATCCTTAGATATCGAAAATGGTAAGGAACACTTACTTTACAGAAGTGAATAAATTGATACTTATCATGATATGAACTTGTGTAAAGTGTTAATTATATCATAAAAGCTTCTAATTTTACGACAAAATCGCAAACTGGGCACTTTTGAAACGTTTTCATATTTTTTAAAGTGAAGCCACTAATGGAGACAGAATTTTAACGCTTGTCCGTATAAGGTGCCTATGAATGTACTCCTCAGTGCCCGCTCACTCCCTGTGTAACTGCTAAACCTGACCTTATTTTCGTTTCTCAGAACGCGTGAACAGAAATCTATATTTGCATATTTTTTATTATTATTATTATTATTATTTATTAAACGAGAATTCAATGTACAGAGTCTGAGCACTACTAAGCAATAATTAAAACATAAGTGAGCATATTTAGCTTTTATAATGAAAAGATCATATTAAAATTAAATAAAAACACCTCTCGTAGAGAACAAAATGCTGGGCACCGTAATACGTACAACGCGCTTTTCAGAACAAAAATTGCATGTATTTTTATTTCATTTGAAAGAACATGAGAAATTGGCATTTCTGAGACGAAAAAAATACCTTAATAATAAAGGGAAAAGTTAAAAAGAACCAATGCAAATTTTCACCAAGCAAAATTAAAGTAAGAGAAATCAGTAATTGATTAATTCGTAAGGAAGTCGGCGTCAAAGCACCGTAATAGGAACATCTACCCTAGGTGGTACCCCGTTGGCGCGGAATTTGTGGAGTTCGGGAAAGAATCCCACAGCAAAGTGAGCATTGGGGGATTCCTAACGCGACTGACCAGTACGCACAGTACCCGCGGATCTCGGGTTCGAATCCCCACCGCCCGAGGTTGGTTTTTTCTCCTACAGATTCAACATCTACAAATCAGAGGTTCGCATAAAAATCCAGAAGAAGATAACTCTAAACGTTACCTCGAAAAACCCACGACTTCTACCACCTTTACAAGTCACTGTATCCGCATCAATCTACAAGTACAACGATATACCCGTTGACCGCGAATATTCATCCATTCAAAAGGACGCCATCCGACACCTTGCGCCTTGAATCACGGCCAACGAGGGAACGCGGGGCCGCGCTCTCGATGGTCGAGCCATCAGGCAGGAGGAAAATAAGAGACTGAGCGATCGAGACAGCTGGGTATCTCGAGATAGGACGAAGTCGTCCTGGTTCTGATCGGTCGGCTGCGTTCAAGGCCGTATAAAAAGCCCAGGCACGCCGCAAATGCAACCGCAACGGCATCCCACCAGCGAGATATAACACGATAAGTAGAAACCGCCCGGCTGCACCGTTGCACAGTTTCCTCCTCATCTCCTGCTCGTCGTTAGGAATCGTCCCCCGGGCCGATCGACTCCAGCAATTAAGGCGAGATCGACAGGCCGCGGGGCCGCGAGAAATGCAGCCGAAAGAGGAGGAAGGAGGAACACGCGACGAGGAGAGAACCGCTGGCCCGTTGGCCAGAAATCCTCCGCCGAAAGACCAGTCTCGGCGAAACTGCACCGGCAACCTCGTTATCTGAACTCGAGCACGAACCGACCGTTTCGCCCCTCTCGACAGCCCAGAGAACGGCCAACCGGTTCCGTTCATGCACGCCTCCTTGGTATTTTAACGTCCTCAGCTTCTTTCATCCCCCACCTTTCCGCTGTGCCCGCAACATTTTCTCGGGGACCAGCGGGTAAACGCGTGTACACGGTATTAAATTCCGCCGAACTCGCGGTTAGGATGCTCCGATGGCCGAAGAGAGAGGCGTGCGTCCCTTTGGGAGCTGGTATGGAGGGCATGTGTGACCCGACACGCTACGTGTCACCTGGGTAATTCAGATTTCGGGTAGGATTTTTTGAAAATTCTGGGGAAAATTGAAACGCAGCGATTGTATTGGAATTTATATTGCGTCGGGTTATTTGGATAATCAGCGATGGGCAAACAAATTATTTGAAATAAAAATTTGTGTGGCAAAAAATTATTTGAAATAAAAATTTGTGTGGCAAAAAATTATTTGAAATAAAAATTTGTGTGGCAAAAAATTATTTGAAATAAAAATTTGTGTGGCAAAAAATTATTTGAAATAAAAATTTGTGTGGCAAAAAATTATTTGAAATAAAAATTTGTGTGGCAAAAAATTATTTGAAATAAAAATTTGTGTGGCAAAAAATTATTTGAAATAAAAATTTTTTGCTCATCTCTGTGGATAACAGCTTGAATTCGAGATTGAAGGGTACATTATGTTTTTTTGTTAGGGGAGGGTTTCAAGGCTGAGAAGAACCGTGGGTCTTTGGTAATCTGTGTGGTAGGGGGCGTATTAAGGGCTTGTGATTGGGGGAAATGTTTGAGGGTTTGGTGTGTGTTTGTAAATTACCTGATGATGACTGTAATAGTTGGTTTTATTGGTTAGAGAATTTCGATTATGCTTGCCCTTAATCCAAATTGAATTAGATTTGCCTGGAAGCTTAGATTTCCTATTTTCAAACGTTTAGTTTCTTCCTTTAAACCATCTACTATATAGGGTAATGGTACCAGTAGTTGACCATGTATCAGTAGTTGACAACTGTTCAGAAAAACGTGAAAAATAAGATTTTTAGAAGTGCAACTATCTCTTTTCAACAGCGCGCCGCGGCTCCTAATACCCACAGTTCGCCACTTCTAAAAACCTTATTTTTCACGTTTTTTTCTGAAAAGTTATTACTACTGATACATGGTCAACTACTGGTACCTTTACCCTACTGCTGTTCTAAAATTCTCAGTGGAGCTGATATGCCAAGCTGGGAGTTTCAAATCTATTAGAAATTGATAAAAATGGGTCATGCTCGAATATAAGAAATCAATCACCATAATATCCTCAGCAATATTTCCTAATGCCAAACAATTGCAAATACTCAAACCAATTTCATTCGACAAGTTGTAAGAGTGGAAAGCGCGAAACACCATTTCTGTTATTAAAATGTGCAGTAACAGAAGATCAAAAGGCAAATGGCAGCTCGATGAACTTACACTGCGAAAGGGCAATAAACGTTAGAGTGGTCTGCTTTATTATGCCAAACGATTAAGTGTTTACCGTCACATACCTAACCACTTTGAGAAACGTCAACGCGATCAATTTCTCATGGAGAAAGTTTTAATCGCTAAGGTGATAGTGTAGGCCCGAGTTCTATCACTAACGACATAATCGATGGTTTCAATGCATAGCTTGTGCACAAGTCATAACAATTCGATCGATATTACATTCGTAAATCTAATGTATTATTCGTTGACATCGTTAACTATAACCAGGGAATCGAAATGGGAGCAATGACTACCTACCTACACTTCACACACGTCTATTCCTAATATCGAAAAGAAATTCATTAACGCTTTGGATACTTGGGTAGGTACGCCGCGTCCGAGACTGGTCTCGGAATTCTACGCATACATAGGGTTAACATGAGGCAGTCAGAGCAACAACGGACCAACCCACATTTAAAAAAAAAATTTTCCTATTTTATATGGTCAGTAGAGCCTATTGGAACACGTTATTGCTACTAATTCAATTTCGAAAAAAATGTGGGTTAGTCCGTTGTTGCTCTGACTGCCTCATATATTCCCCCAAATTCATTTCTGAATCGTAACTCTATCGTGTTATTTCAGATACTTCAAATTAGGAAAAAAGAGATAGACTCTGACACCAACAAGTTGTCATAAATATAATAATTCTAATTTTTATGATATGAAATTTAAATTAAACTTTTTCACGAACTTTCCCGCTCTCGTTTTTAACTTCCAATTTTACTACAAAATATTACGTACGATCAGCTTAATTTCGAAGTATCCTTTGATTGCATTAAATTGCAGGTCTCTTTAAAAACCAAGAAACAAGAAGCTTCCTAGTATCCAACATGCCCGCTTATTTCGCGTAAAAGCGCAGCAATACGTGTCCACTTTTAAGAGCAGAAATACAAGGCACTTAAGAGAGAAGAATACCCACGTATGACATTCTGCTACGTGCATAAAACAAACTTTTATCCCACGTATAGAGGATACTAAAAACATATCACACGCGTCACGTTTACGTAATAAACAATGTTATTCGTAACCAACTTTCTTCCCCCGGGGAGTAATAAAAGAAGTTCCATGCATTCAATTGGAAGGGAGAGAGAAATACGAGGAAGAGCGGCATAATAACGTCCATAAACAGTTTCCAAGTGGCAAAGGGGGAACATTTTAAAATGGTTTATAAGAGGATTACAAGGCACCAAGCGTTTCGCGATGCGACTACGCTGACGCGAAACGAATGATTCATCCCGCGATTGCCGTCCAGTTTCCCCCTTTTTTTTTTTGCGCACATTCCGATCGTTATACGCGTTTCCTGTGCGGAAAAGCGCGCGTCTCGCAACGGATGCAAAAATCGTATCCCTCGCAAAGCGCGGCGGACGCTCGACCTCCGCGAGGCCAAACTCCCGCCGCGACTTCCGGGGCAGGGCGCAATTATGCAAAATTCTGCCGGGCCAACATCGATCCCATTTATTTTGATGTTACCGCGGGCCAATTTGCTTTTACGACGACACACGGGTGGGACGAGAATGTCGCGATTCGTCGGTGATCGGGATGGTAATTTTCGCAAAGTAGCAGCGAAGAGGATACAAGGCAGCGGGAGTTGCGAGTGAAGGTTTTTCGGGGATGGAGTTGCATTCAGAGGATAGTCGTAGTATTTTTTTTGTGGGCGTTGTCATTGGTGTTATGTGTGGTTCATAATAATTTTTAGAGGCGTTGATTGAAGGAGAGGGAAAAGGGTAAAGGAGACACTGCTCTATTGGATTATAAGAGGTATAAAGATATTGTGGGTTAATAGATGCAATGTTAAAATATTTGGTAGCGTTGGATTAATATTATGTATTATTTTTTACTAACAAGGGAAGTTTGGTTGCTTAAACTTTGTGATTTTTTTAAACTGTGCGGGTTTGTAGTGGACCTCAACGGAAGTATCAGGCAATTTTTCGTGTGCGCCCATTTTCGGCTCTTCAGGGTGAAAACAGCCCCTAAAACTTAACGTGTGATTTCCTACTTTCCTGTATATCTTGAAAACTATAGTAGATGTAAAAAAAAATGGCTGTACTTCCGAATGGCCCCAGTGGCCGATCGACACGAGGTTTGGGGGAAGGGTGGGGAGGGTGTGTGGACCCTAAATCTAAAATTGTAGCTCCGGGTATTTATTAGTTTCCGAGATATTAATAAAAAAAACTTTTAGTATTTCTGCTGACTTATTCCGACATATCGCATTCCACTTTCCACCTTACCCCGGGTATTAGTATTGGTTGGGGCTAGATTAGCGCGGGGGGTGCGGGCGCGTAAAGCATGATAGCGAACCGATGTGATTTTGGAGATTTGAACCAGCAACTTGCGAATGCGACCCATCCTACTGTATAGGGTGTTATTCTCCTGGTAGTCAATATTCTAGGGGGTGATTCTACAGGCCAAAATAAGACAAGAATATAGAATACAATTTTTTAATATCGCGCTTCGTTTTCGAGAAAATTGACTTTGAATTTCAGCTAAATACGCGTGCCTTTCCAGCACCTGAGGAGCACGCGGAAGAAAGAGGAACGCGTCCAGCAGTTCGTAAAACAGTTTGAGGGGAGGGTCGCCGGGTAGGGGAGCCCGCACCTATGTTCAAAAAAATTTTCAAAAAAAAAAATTAACAATAATTTTTCATTAATATTTTAGAAACTAATAAATACCCGAAGCTACAATTTTAGATTTAGGGTCCACACCCCCTGCCCACTCCTCCCTCCAAACCTCATCTCGATCGGCTACTGGAGGCCATTTGGAAGAATATTCGAGATCCTCTACAAACTTGCACAGTTTAAAGCATCTGAATGTAAGCTTTCGAGATGCTGCTTTTATGGAAACAGACTGAACGAAGACACTGATTTGTGGGAATGCGAGAGGTATAGAAACGCAATGGACAATCTTTGGCAGAACTTGTAAACGGAATATTAACCCTTTGCGCTACAAAGAGCTCGTTAAACTGATCGAAAATAGTAGATTTACCACTACTGCTAATGGAGTCTTCATCTCCAAGGAACTATCTATTTTCAGATTGCACGTTGTATCGTACAGCACCCTGTATATCCTTTCTGTACTTCTAGGAAGATTTCAGCTGTCACGAATGCAACAAAATCTATAGCTTCCCTTAGTCTAAACTTCCAAATGCCTCGCAGGTGCGCATAGATCACAACGACTGACATTGCCAGACGTTGTGCCTGGTGGTTACACTCGAATCACAAAAGGTTTAACCTACTACTGCCATGCTTGCCATCGTGTTGCTTATCAATGCATGCTACTGCAATTAGAAACACGCTTAACGTAACCACTCACATCTGCGCCATAACTGTTACGATTGCTGATGAAAAAAATAGCCACAATGTGTCCAGTTGGCAGTAGCAAGTGTAGCTCTAATTCCAGTCAATTAAGCGCGATCCATTTCTAGATTCATTCCGAATAGGAAAAATAAAACAAAATACAGCCATCCAGGTAGGATAACGGTGACGATGAACTCGTTAAGGGCGGCATTGCGTCATCGACGAAACTCGAGAACTCGGGGCAATAACAACTTTCCAAAAATAAGAATGAGAAGGCTGTTCAGCACAGAACAGACTCTGGATAGTAGAAGGAACGCGGACGATATGAGGGGCGAAGGCGGGAGGAGAGTTGCCAGGAGAAGCAGATTAAATCACAATTAAGTCATTGTCAATGAAACTCGATAACATGTGACAAAGGCAACTTTCCAGGAAGCGAGAATGGCGGCAAACAGAGCAACATTGAGCAGAGATTCTAAAACCAGAAAAAAGACTGAATCGTGCAGTGGAAGAAGAGGGTCTGGGTTGGTACCGTCAGAGCTAATAAAATGGCGACAAGTAGAGCCCTCGAAAATAAAGGCACGATTAACTAATTATCAAAGCTCGAGAGCAATCCGCGAAGAAGCGACTTTTTAGAGAACAAGAATGGCAACGAACGCTTAGGTGGCAGTGCAACGTCAAACGGTGCCTGGAGAACAGGAGGAGCGTGGCGGAGGAACGGAGAACGGTTGAGTCCGCTGAGAACGGGAAAGAGAGGTGGCAGAAGCGAGAGAGAAACAGAAGCTGAAGAAGGGGGTTCAGCCGACTGGTAAGGTTGAGGTTGGGATTAAGTAAGGTTAGGCTGCCAACGTGGTAGACGACTGCAGCCTGAAAATAGCACGGCACTCACTGTCTGGCTATGTGGCGTCTGTACTCCACTCCCGCCACTCGGTTCCTCCGTTTCTCCGTTTATCCGTTTGTCAGTCAGCCCGTCCTTTCTCATTCGTCTATCCGTCGATCTGAAACCGTACACGCGCCACACACAACTGCGTCGGGCTCGCTGCGCTTACAAGGGTGGTGTACAAGTTTCGGGTCATCGATTTAGCTAGAATCTTGCACAGACGCCGATTGGAATCTATTTATTACGCCGCATGAAATTAACAGGTTATCGCTACCCACTTAGCATTGGGTCAATATCATTGCGTAATTATTTATTGGGTACTCGGTGCTCGACGTCCTCGCCAGGAGAAGTTGGACGGCAACTACTCGCGTATAGATATGAAAATTATGCAATGCTTGATTGGGTTTATGGGTGGTGCAATAAATATTTCCAGTTCGTATGGAGATATTTCTGTGGCATGGAACATGTGAAATATGTGTAGCAAATTAATCAAAATTCTGTGATAAAAGTAGAGCTCAAATGTTTGTCTTTTTGTACTTTTGTGGGAGCAAGATCGCTTTTGATAATTAATGGTGGAAATAATTAGAAATTAGTAGATGTATGTACTTAGGTAGGGTGAAAGCACTAGTAGACGGCCACCCTCTAGTAGTCGACCACTTTTATTGTTTAGCTTAAAGAAATAAGTACTGAAATAAAGCATTTATTAAATGACAATTTTATATTATATTTTGAATTTCTAAATTTAAAATACGCCAAAGGCGCTGTTCATAGGTAAACAAAAAGAAATGCTTTTAAAGTGATTTGTAAACTAGTTTTGATTCTACATATGCCATTGCTGTTTTTCAACACGAGAAGCATAAATACGCTTTGAATAGAAACGTCAAATGTAATTCAGTTCTATATATTTTTTACTGGACAATATTATATTCGTTTCTTACGGATTTATGTTCTACAAAGTTTATAAATTTATTTATACATAGAATACAAATACTTTAAAAACTTAAAATTTGTTCTTGCTTCCTATCGTAGAAAGGAAAAATTTAATTTACATTTGAAAAAAAAATAATTTCTATTTCTTATTCAAATTTTGACAAAGTTCTTAAAAGAACTTATTTTAATTACGCATTATTCTTGTCATTATTAATTATTTACCGTTGTTGCACATTATATTTAAAAATAAATTTTAGTTTGTAATGCGCACATAACCTATTTTGAATTTTATATTTAAACAAAGGTGGTCGACTACTAGCTATCGGACCGGTCGACTATTAGAGTTCAGCGATCGATTATTAAAGCATTCGGACACTCTATTTTTAATGCTAATTATTTATTTTTCCCGAACTTGTATACTAACACAAAATTTTTAGTGATACATTAAATACATTTTAATTACTTCAATACATTTTATATATTTTATAACATTGATTGTTTATTTTTTTTTAGAACTTTTCTATCTACATATGCCTCAAATTGCAATGCGAATCCCAGCTGCCACTTGACTACAGTTCGTTTTTACGTACAAGTGCATATATCGGGGGTACAGAGAAGGCAAACTTTGAACACGATTTTCTCACAAACTCTTGACTACTGCACTCTGGACGTTTGACACGAAATTATATATGCCGTGTGTTAACTGCTTGGGCCCCTGTCCATAAGGCCCCCAAGGACCCATATTCAAAAAATAATTATGATTTTATCCAAACACTATACTTTTTTTCTACACTTAGCACAATTTTAGTAAACTATTTCTTCCTTTTTCCGAAACAATTGGACCTCTCGGAATGTTTGCACGTGGGCATTTTTCCATAAATCCGCCACGTCGTTGTTTCCACCTTCTCTCCCTTCGGCAATGGAGACTTTACTCGCGCACCTACGTTTCCGTTTTTCTAGCCATGACGTACCATAAATGATCGAAATAATGTCGAGACATTCGCATTTCCATGTGGCTCTCGAAACGCTATTACTGTAAACTGTGAACGCTGCAGTCGTCATCCGAGAATCTAGAATCTAGATTCTGCGGTCAACCGATCGTCTGCGCGAAAAAGTCGCTTGTGAAATAGTCAGGAGGAAATGTCACCGTAAAAATGTCATATGAAACTTGCACCCATCTTATAGTGCATTGGTCTCTGATAATTTTTAACCCTTCGCGCATTAATTTATTACTCGTCGATCGGAGATACTTTTCAGAAAGTTCTACTCGAAATTTCGAACGTGTTTGACTTGCTCTTAATAAGACCGGTATGGTTTAATTTGGTGACGATACAGCAAGGAATATAATCATTTCAGATTTATCTCATACAAAGTATTAGAGGAAAAATCTGTAGGAAACAATTTTCAAAATTTACAGGATTTTAAATTCTCTCACAAAGGAAAATCCACTTAATCCATATAGCAAATACTTTCAGTAAAATGCCAAGCTTTTCAATCATAAGACTCTGTATTTCTATTTAAATTGAATACAGAAATCCAAACTCAATACGGTGGGATTCGATTCTCTGTGATATACAATGGAAAGCAACTGAAAAATTAAGAAAAGCCTTTCGGAAACTTGCAGCCAGAAGCACGTGAAACTCCAAGTTAAACATTTCCATTAAGAGAATCATCGACACACCTTGCGAAGAAAAACGACCACTTCATACGCTGCAATCGAATATTTCCCATCCCTCGTGTATCAATGTCGCTGAAACGGCGAGGCATCGTGCCGCAGGAAGCAGTCCCAGCACAATCGAGCAAAACAAATTGAATTTTTCGAACGAAATTGTTCTTGGATCGCAGGAAACCTGTTTCTCGTGACGACCATTTTCTCTCTCTCTCCCTCCCAATCGTCCCGATAACTGATCTTTTAATTACTACAGTGGCTGGGTCCCCAGTTAAACGGTTTGATAAAACACGATCGACCTCAACCAAAAGCTCGTCCCATCTTCAAAGCAGAAGCAAAAAAAGAAAGAAAAACTCATAATCGGCCTTCTACCTACATCGTTCGATCTAACGGAGGCCACTAATCCGTTCGAAATGCCACGTAACCGAGAGGAGAGTGTTGGATACGAAGCAATTCGAAGCCTTGTCTGCAGGCTCGCTCGTAAAACTTGTACTTGACCCTATTTTCGCCGCGATAACTACTCTTGTTGATGTTATTGCCGTGGACTCTGTACGACTGGGCGGCGATACGAGCCGCAATAAACGAGGGTGAGTGACTGTACAATCAGAGCTGGCCATTTATCGCGCCGCAACTGCACATTCCGCGCTCGCCTATAAATTATAATCCAATTTTATGGTTTTTTAACCGCCGCCCGCGGACTGAGCCGCGTAATCGGAAATTATCTCGCCGCGTGAAAGAGGATTTGCGCGGACGGGGGGGAAACGTAACCCATTGTGTCACGCCGGTCGATTGGGATTCTTCTCGAACGCCGCCCGGGCTGCTTAGAATAGCGATTAAGAGAACTCGAGCTGGTCGAGTGTAAGCGGGGAATCGTTGCGGGCGCTGAATTTGCTCAAGGTTGTCAAAAGACGGGCTCGGCAGAATTTCCGTGTTATAAAATACGGTGGGCGCGGCGAATACGTGATATTGGGTAAGTATCGTAATCACGGAGATTGCTGAGTGACAACTTTATATTGTCGTAATAGAATAAAGTCAAATTGAGTTAAGGGGTCATGCTCAGTCAGGAGGCCGAAAAAGGGGTGGTCTTTGGAAATTTTTTACTCAAAAGCTATAACACATTTCTCAAAAAATCTTTTTTCCTTTTAAGGATTGCATCTAGTGCCGTGCATCGTAATTTTCTTATTTAAAAATATTTATCAATAACTAAGTTATTGTCCATCACTCGAAGGTTCTTTCAAAATCGGTGACCAAAATATTAACAAAACCATTCAACCACCGATTTACTTCAAATTTTACAAGCTTACTATAGGAACAATAAACTGGTCTTTGAACGAAGGATTTTTTATCCGATGCTAAGTTTTCTTATAATTGACGAAAATCAGGCACGATTTATGATAAAAATTGAAACTTTTACTTTAAACATCAGCCATTTTTTACCAAATCGATATTTCGAAAAATCCTTCGTTCAAATACTAGATAATATAATATAATAAGTAAATTCTTTTGAATTTTTTATTTTGGATGATCGACTTTCGAGCAGCAGTGGTAACCGCAGAAGCCTTTTTTTAGAGAACCTTCGAGTGATGGACAATAACTTAGTTATCGATAAATATTTTTAAATAAAAAAATTACGAAGCTAATCGATATTATTCAAAGAAACTATTCGAAATTATTCGACAAAACTATTCGAAATTATTCGAAGAAAGTATTCGCAATTATTCGAAGAAACTATTCGAAATCATTCGAAGATTTGCAACTCTACTTCACAGTGCTCTACTTCATTCCCAAAGGAAGCTTTCTAACAAAAGCCTATCTGCTATGAAAATAACCGTAAATATACCCCTCCAATCATACGGTACTTTCAATTTCTCTATTTTCGCAACGGAACACGGAAAAAGTGAGAATTTCCACCGACGATCTACATTCGCGCGGTGCGTGTGGAACGCGAGCGTGCAACAACTGCATCTGATTCCGATAACGGTCGTTGTGGAATCAATAACCGACATTCCACAGCTAATGAGTCCCCTTCTGCATTCTTTCGCGGCAGGCCTAATGGCCTGGGAGAACGTAATCGTATGATATTCGCGAAACAGAGAGCCGCAGACCCGCCCACGCACCGTGGAATGTCGCATGCAGTGAAAGAAGCTGACTAACACCGGCGATGGAAAAGATTATTTTGTAAATGGTGCGGGAGACACACGCGCGTTTGTCTTTGCGATTGTGCCAATCTTTGCAACCTTTACTGCTGGCCACATAACGACCAGTTACCAAATGATTCGTTGACTGAAGCGGTGGATGTAAACGTTGATGCGCTTCCTACAGTAGCGAACAAAAAAGTTACCACTTTTTCAATCCACTGCCGCTATTACTTTTACTCATAACTGTGGCATATGGCCTAATATACATATTGTGATAGAGAATTAAAAGCTGCATAAAACCCAGTTAAAGTTGAATTTATTTAATTACCAAACAAAAACCCTACGCAACATTAAACCAGAAAACACAATTTTATAGCCGACAAACAAGTTACCATTTTTTAAAAGTAATACAAAATCGAATATTTTGAGGGGGAACCTTTTGCTGTTAGGACAGCCTAAAAAATTAACAAAAGTGATAACTCCTTCAATGCCATATAGGTACCTGAAACTTTTATTTGTTAATTCAATAAATTCAACTTCGACTAGGTTTTATGAAGCTTTCAATTCTCTATCAGAATATGTGTATTCAATACATACCATAGTTTCAACTTGATGCTACAAAATAAGAAATCGAGAAAGTGGTAACTTTTTGATAGTGGTAACTTTGAGTAGTGGAAGGTTTTCTAAGCCTAGAACGACACTAAAGCTTAGAGCGTACACTTATAGACACTATGGTGTCTCGGGGATCTCAAATTGAAATTGGAATATTTTAAAATTTGCTTAAGATTTCCAAAAAATTTAAACTCTACTCTACCAGCATAATTTATCAAACTACACTCATTTCGAAATTATCTCTTTTTCATTTTTTGTAAAAACTGTTTCAGGACTTACTGAACGTATTTCCTTCGAGGAAGATTGAAGTTGTTATTAGGAGAAGAGTCCAATCGGTGGAAGAGTAGTTTTTGCGTTCACATGTGCCCTCTTTATGTCGTCCTAGATCAAACGATCAATACTATCGACAGGTATATAAGTGTAACGCGCTTCGGTGCTCAGAGAATACTTTGATGAGTTCATCTTCGGACAGAACCAAATAAAGAAGAAAGAACCTACTGGGTTGGAGGACCTACTCAACAATTCAGCCTGGCGAAAACGATCGTTATTCAGCCTCTGACATATGAAATTGCAGGCACGTATGTAACTTTTCCTAATAAAGTAGAAGCACGATTATTTGAACGAATTGGAATACATGATGATTGATGTTTCTTGATTATCGAGCGAGAAATCACCTCATGGATTATGTAAAAATTAAATTACTTCTTTCGTCCTAGGTTCCATGCAGAGATGGGCAAACATTTTATTTATATAATAATTTCGTATAACGAATAAAAGTTTAAAAAAATATTCGTCGTGTGTCGAATAAACAAATTAACTTTATTCGTCAAATAATCTAAAGTTAAAGTAACTTTTATTTCATCCATTTAGTTAATTTCCAACTCTGGTTTCATAGGTACATATACCTAATTCTTCTGAGCTACTAAAGTGGATAATCCTTTTCAAATTAGTTTTTCATAAGGTTACTCCGTTACTGCTTTTGACTGGGAATACGTTCTTCGTTATTTTTATTTTCTAATGTCTTATATGAATCTCCATGGTTTCACAATTTAAGTGATGTTCAGAGTTTTGACTATTAATCTTCCAAGACAATTAATAAACGAACTTCTTCATTACACTACATTGTTCAGATACCAAATATTTAGATGAACTCTGTACACATAATCAAACATTCAATTAAACAAAACTTGAGATAATAGAGATTTCACTGTACCAAACACTGCTCAATGAATTCAGTGACGAGTAAACTCTTTCAATTTCTTCAGGAACAAGGTACACTACCGTCAAGGACCCAGTTCCTGATCAGTTTAGGAAAATAAATAAAATAATAAGCTTCTTATGATACAAATTTATTCTAACAAATTACTAAATAATTATGAAGTATCTTGAAATTATACGCAAAATTTGATAGCTCATAGTAAAACGTGTGAAGGTGATCAGAAACTGCTCCCTTTGCATTTTTCACTTTCAAAAGTTAAATTATAAAATATTTATCATTATGTGTGCACTTTTTTTTAATACCAAATTAAAGATAAAACATAGATTTACTGAAATAACAAAAATCTTTAAAATTTTGTTAAGTTTTCCCTTTACACGTTTAAAAACCCGCGGTAGTTACTCTTAAGTGATCAGGAATTGGATCCTTGACGGTACTTGAGGATAAAGTAATCGCCCTGCATCGATTCTACTTTGTAATCCTCTATCTCCATAATCCAACGTAGCAATAAATTTCTTCAGGCGAAATAAATATTCTGAATTGCGGAAATGATAAGACGTTCCACGCCACATGGGACATGGACGACCCATCATATTTAGCAGAACTGAAATTTTCATCGAAGCAATAACCCTACTTTTCAATTCAACGTTGAAGTAAAATAAAAAAAAAATGACGATGAATTACAGGGTAATATTTTTACTCCTTTTTTATGGCCCCCCTTTAAACCAGAAAGTCCACATTGGCCACGGCATGGAAGGCGTGAAGATTCTGATAATCACTGCTTTTGATAGGCAAGGCTTGCTCTGAATGAACGTCGAAGACGATACATATCTCAATAATATCGCATCGAGTCCGATTCAGTCGTTTACGACCGCTGGCTGGTATCGCATTTTCAAACCAGCTTTCTCTCAGATCAGGTTTGAACACGAGAATGGAAGGAGCGTTCTCACGATGACGTACGCGGTCGGCCCGACTTTTTAGTTTCTTCGTTAAGAGCCGAACAGCCGTCATCTTGGCTTTCCCTTCATCGTGCGAAAATGTCCACGCGTTGCTCGAGAAATTCACAGAGGACACTTCGTTTAGACAATCTGCCTCTTTGGGGCTCGTTCATTTGTCAAGTTTGGTAAGTAATCGAGTGATACTTGATTACCTGACTTCTTTGTGGCGAATGAATTAATTAACGCGTCGAGTTATCCTGAATGGATATTAAATACAAAGAGTGATATCGCGAATAAGGGGCGTGCGAAACATTTTGACGAGTTTCTGTCGAGTGTTTGATCATATTTTTGAGTAAAATTCAATTGTTTCTGGAGTACGCCTTAATACTGATTAATTACAAACAATTGTTATTTTATGATTTGATTTCCATCTAATTGCGTAGTCTAAGCTTTGAATCGACCTGTACGTCACTGCTTCCTTACTTCTTCAGTTATATTTAACAGAACCTCAAATTCACGTTAATCTTAGCATTCCTATGTTCCCCAATTGTTAAGTAATCCCATATATCTCTGCCTATATTCCAGGACAATTCAAAATTAATATCTGACCTCCACCCTGAGCATACTTCGAAGAAAAATTTGACTTACACCCCTCAAGTTTTTCCAATTCCCTTTGTTTCACAGTAAATATAAACGAAAAGGGTGTTTCTAACACTCGTCGAATTCTGTGAAATGCCCCACGAGATTACAAAAATTACACAGTCCTTCTAAAAACTAAAACTGACCTTGATCCTTCAACTTTAAAAAAAAACAAAGAGTCCATACACATCTCTTACTCCAATTTATTACTCGCTGGAAACAAACCCAATTCTCCAAAGAATTCTACCAGAAATCCCAAAAATCCCGCAGACCAGTTCAATAAGCACCCTCCGTTGCCGCTTAATCCCACTGCAAACGCCAGCGTTGATTGCATCGACAAACGATGACGATACGCGATTCTAGATCGTTAAACTCGAAGGCTGACTGTCAGGCCACGGTGTTATCAGTGAAAAAGAAAGAGCACGGCCGGCTTTATTCATCAAACAGTCGCGCCACGGGGCCACGCTGAAAGCGTTTCATTCATCGTTAGCGGAGTCCCACTGGCCGGGGCGCACACAGCCGTCCGAGCCGAACACAGACGCGCGCGCGGAACGCGACGAGCCAAGATGTTATCAGTGCATGCTCGCCGGTTCGGCAGATTAGGATAAGACGTAACTACGCGCGTAACGTCGCATAATAATACCATGCCTTTTTCCCTCGCGTTCTTTCCGTCCACGTAATCAGCGCGGCGGGCCCCGTTATCCGTGCTTAGAATCGCAGAAACAGTTGCACACGCCGGGCTTCATTCAAGTTTCCATTTAGTGGCCACTCATAGTACGCTCCGCGTACTACTGTATCCATTACTTACTACGCCTTCATGCCTGTGCCTATGCTGAATTTATGCAATCGCCGACAGCGATGGCTACGAGCGTGCCTCCATTATCGCGCCGCGGATAAATCCGTGAACGAGTTGCCAGGCCATTTATCACGCCCCCTTATGAAACCAACTCGAGCGTTGCTTCGTTAATCATTTAAGGTAAATACCATCCTCCCCATTAAAGACCTCGCTCCCTTTATCGACCACTTGGCTTTTGTAATTCCGTCGAAAGGCGGCAGGTGAGCGAATTTATCCACCGATCCGTTCGATCGTCGCGATCGAACGCTGACTCGCTGGCTTCTGATTAGGATACGCGATTAGGAGATCCGGGGATCGCCACTGGGCAAAGAATTTCATTATCTTCGGTTTGATTGTTTCGTGATAAGTGGGGGATAAAGAGTGATGGAGTACAGTTAGCTTTTGTATTACATGAATAATTGCTCGTGGCTTGTAATTAAGATGTTGTTTAGCTAATCAGCTGAATATAAGTTGGTGAAGGCATGAAGGGATTTGATTTGAATCTAAGCTCTCAATAATCCACACCAGAGCAATTTCAAAGTTAACCCTCGTACAACGAGTGCAGGGTCATTTTGACCCAACTCCGACAAAGTCTATCACGATGTTATATTTGTGTTGGCAATGGCAAAATATAGTATATAATGCCTAAATTGCAGTAACATTATTTGTAAAAATCATACAGGAGATACACCTATTTTATGTAACTAATGTACATAAATAATTTGTTTAGGTATTTCTTTATTAATAAATTCTAGGTAATTTGGGAAACTTTAATTATTTAATTCATTTTATATTCAATTTCTTTCATTCGTCTTCCGAGGGTTAAAGCTAAATTTGGAGAGTCTGCAATCGTTCGAGGCTTTTCGTCCACAAGATTAAGGAGAATGACTAACCAATAATTTCAATGTATCACACAGGATGTCTTCCCGAAATAATAATTAAAAAGCAATCTCCACTGACACTCTATTAACCACCATTACACGAAGCAACACTGTTGATAAACGAAACCGGTAAAAATCCCACCACGAAGTGCGATATTATTTATTACTCTAACAGCGTGATATTTATTACGCGACTGCACGTATAATTTCCGCTAATTGTGGTCGACGCATCGTGGCATCTTTTCACTGCACCGCGAACATACACTGCCAGCCAAAAGTTTCCAACAACTCGGTGATTTTCGGTCAAAATCACATCCTATGAAAAATATTCTCCTAACTCCAATTTAATAATTTAAACAATCGTTACAATTCTCCTGATTCCAAGGAACTTGTAATACGCGAGATATTTACTAGAATTTATTTATTTAACACGATTCCGTGATATTTGTTGGGGGTGATTATTTCTGTTGAAATCAAAATACATAGTCGCATCGGAAAGTAAGTTGACGCTCTTTAAAATCGCATAACTTTTTTAAAATTAGTCCAACCGACTTGAGGTTTATTTTAGAAGCTAGCGGAATTCCGGAAATTCCCGAAATCAGCGATTTTCGACCTTATTCCGCGATCTTTAAGCGTTTACAGCTCAGAACAACGTTAACCGATTTAGATGAATTTTTCAGCATGTATACAACATACTTCAATCTACAAACGGGTTTTTTGAATTTTCATTACAGGCTCAGAAAAAAATTTGAAAACCCCGACCTTCACTATTTTCATCGCTATTCCCGCCAGTTGCGATTTTTTTCAAAACTCAAGTCGTTTGGTCCAATTTTAAAAAAGTTATGCGATTTTAAAGAGCGCCAACTTACTTTCCGATGCTTCTGTAACAAGAAAAATTGAAAGCATCTATGAAGAAGCTTACTTTCGAAATACGAGTCGCCACAAAAATCTGAATTGCCGCCGTGAAACGTGCGAAACACTTGCGCCCGTTGGTCCGTGCAGTGTTCGATACTTTTGGTTGTTAGTGTATGCCGCAGCCTCGGCTGCGCTTTAATCCTGAAATTTATAATGGGCCACTGGTCGAGGACTTCGCTGAAATCGCGAGTGCAACCTCCCGACTGGGCATCGTGTTGCGTGTAGATTCGCGGAACATGCACGCGCGGGCACGATCTCTCGCTCGTAATCAGCTTGCCATTGCGTGAGCGTGTAACGCAACGTTAATTACAATTAATAATGTTATGCAATTTCTCTACGTCAGCTGCCGTTTCCCTTGTCCCACGTCCCTCGCCGCCGAAGTGCAGCCCACAATGAGGTTGACCCTTTTACCGTGAAGGGTGTAAATGTACGCGTACACGCTCAAGAGCCAGCGTCAACGCGGGACCATTGAATTACACGCAATCTGTTGCTGCTACTTTTCCGCGCTGTCCCTGTGACGCGTTCCGAGTACTTCTCGGTCAGGTGGAAAGGAACAAAATTGTTGCAGCTGGACAATAATTATATAGTGGAAAGATTGCGTTAAGTCCAGAAAGAATTTTAACTTTTTTACTATAAGAATTTTCGGAGTTTGTTTATTTGTTCTTTTTTTAATGCTTTGGAGTTTTTAGGATTTTAGCGATGGCTGAATGACTTAGGATTGATTGAATGATAATTTCTGTGAGCCACAAAATATTAAATTACTTTCGAAATTTGAAGTGGAAAGGCGTTGCACTTTCTGAGATATATAAAGAGCCCGTTCCATTCCAAATAAATCAGGGCAGACAATTACACAGAGAGTTAATTGGGGGAGGATGACTTGATCTACGTTAAACAGGACACTCGAGGCAGTCAAGTCCGTTCACCTTGGACAAACCAGCGCATATAACCTTCCGCGACATGCCTTTGCCGCACCGCGAAATTCGGTGCACGTAAATGCGGCTCAAGTGCGTGGAATGGATGATCGATCTGTAGATCGAGCTGTTGAACCGCGAATTCCTTGAGGTGCACACAACGTTATAACGGAGGGGGGCAGCAGGCCGAGCAATGCAAGCAATGTCACGGAGGACACTGAAACGAATTGCATTCCAATAAAAGAATGCATTCCAATATATTTACTCCGCGGTCCTTTGTTTACCCTGCGTGAAACTTTCTGCCAGCCAGTTTTGAAATTATACCACCGGGAGATCGCATTTCTCATAGTAGAGCGTACCTGTCTTGGGAAAATTGATTGCGGCAAAAATCTTAATTTCGAAATTCAAGGTATAGTCGCATGGATCAACTTATAAGGACTTGAGGACTTAATTGAGGACTCGGGTGCAATACGGGGACTAGCGCTCGAAAATGGGAAAAATTATTGTCCAAACGCTAAGAAATATTGGAAAATTAAATGTTGTTAAACTGAATTTTAAAAAATATAGTGTTGTAAAGCTCGCCACGACACACATTTCTTCTATTTACAGTTTGTTTATCCAATCATTACTATTCGAGAATTCAAATTCAAATTTTCCGCTCTGCCCTACTGTCGAGCCCTCCACCGTCCAAGAGAGGACCGAATCGAAGTCGGCCGCTTCCTATTACCATGAATGAAGCTCGATACCATATCTGCCCATGTTTCTTTCAAAGCGATTGTCCCGACGCTCGAAACACGTATACTTTAACCCGTGGTTCACTTTACGACTCCATTACAATAGGTCTCTTACTACGCACGCACTGCTGGCGGGACAGATATAACGTAGTGCTCGACGCCCATTCAAGTGGCCTGGAACGTGATACTCTTGTGGGTAATAGCCGCTACATGCGTTGTATTTTCGACGCTCGTACTCGCTGCCGCAGCTATAGAGAAGTCGTAAAAATTAGCCAGTCGTTAAAGCAAACATGTTTCGGGTGTCGTGGCAAGCTTGAGGGAAATAGGAGAAGATAGGGCCTCATTCGGGCCGGTGTGGAGTGTCCCAGCTAGTATACAGTTTCCATTAACCCCGTTGCAGGATGTACGAAACCCTAAAACTGAACTGGATGTATGACCCACGGTCTTTCTTCCTTTCTGCTACAATCGATGCCCGCCATTTAAATGATAAATTTAAGATTTCAGTGAAATACAATTTCTCAAAAAATATTTTTTCCTTTTAAGGATTGCATCTAGTACCGTGCATCGTAATTTTTTTATTTAAAAATATTTATCAATAACTAACTTATTGTCCATCACTCGAAGGTTCTTTCAAAATCGGTGACCAAAATATTAACAAAACCATTCAACCACCGATTTACTTCAAATTTTACAAGTTTACTATAGGAACAATAAACTAGTCTTTGAACGAAGGATTTTTTTATCCGATGCTTAGTTTTCTTTTAATTGATTTTCTTTTGATTGAAAATCAGGCACGATTTATGATAAAAATTGAGACCTTTTACTTTACACATCAGCCATTTTTTCCCGAATCAATATTTCGAAAAATCCCTCGTTCAAATACTAGATAATATAATATAATAAGTAAATTCTTTTGAATTTTGTATTTTAGATGATCGACTTTCGAGCAGCAGTGGTCACCGCAGAAGTCTTTTTTAGAGAACCTTCGAGTGATGGACAATAACTAAGTTATTGATAAATATTTTTAAATAAAAAATTACGATGCACGGTGCCAGATGCAATCCTTAAAAGCAAAAAAAGATTGTTTGAGAAATGTGTTATAGCTTTTGAGTAAAAAATTTCCAAAGACCACCCTTTTTCCGGCCTCCTGACTGAGCATGACCCCTTAACTCTAGCGAGTGACGACTTTTGGCGCCAAAAGTCAATACCGTCTATATTTAAGGCTATAGTTAGGCACAACTTCGTCGTGAATTAAAAGAAGTGAGTTTATAGGGAAACGAGTTGAATCACAGAAATGAATTATAGCCAACCCCCTTTGCTACCTCCGATTCTCTGCTGCTCTTATGAATTCACTACGTCTTCAATTAATAATGCAAATGCAACGAGCTCGAGGTATGTCGATTAATTTCGTTTACAGTATGTACGTTAATAATTCAGTGTTGAATGATCGTTTGCAATCCTTAAAAAATCGTAAGGCAAGGGGTTGTTAAAGCGTTAAATCGCAAGAGAACTTCATCAATTCTCCGCACCTTACGTAACTATCTCAGTCGTTTCGAAATCATAACCCTTGGCACCGCGCGCGAAGCCCGAGCAATTATTTTCGTCATCGAGCAACGAAAGCGTGCGCAGTAACCGTGTGCTCGCTATTTGTAAACAGAATGTTTGTCAACAACGAACCGACCAGTTCATTACGCCCTCCGTTACGTTTGCCAAGCGAATAGCAAGCCCGCGACCGTTCAACTCGACCTCCTTCGGCTTCTTTTCGAGAACCACCTTCGCACGAGTCTCGTTCGATTACAGAATGCACATGGAGCAACGATGACTCGTAACATCACCTTCGAGCATGGTTAATTGACCTCGTATCTCGACTGTCGTTCGTTCGGGGCATCGACGCAAAGTTATAGGTTGTTAAGAAGCGTTAGTGTTTTTATAAAATAATAATCAGTGGGTAAGGAAGAATTCATTAAGGAAGTGTATTTTATTAGTTTATACATGGTTGCATATCAGTGCTTTATTTAATAAATAATGTCAATTTGAAGTATAGTAATTGAGTTTATTATTATTTATTATTATATTTAATATTTATTAAATAAATATTAAGTTAGAGACTTGTCTAGAAATTTTAATATTTAATAAATATTTATTTGATAAATATTTATTTGATAAATATTTATTTGATAAATATTTATTTGATAAATATTTATTTGATAAATATTTATTTGATAAATATTAAAATTTCTAGACAAGTTTCTACTTTGCGTGCATTGCGCTTTTAGTACGAAACCGTGCTTAATTCGCGGTGGAATTTGTAAGGCACGTGATTCCTCGTGAAAAATCAAGTCACATGTGTTGAATTAAATTTTTTCAATTTTTTGAGAAAGTGATTTTGAAGGTTCATAGGGTATACGTACACTGATTGTTCATACAGTTCTATTTCCAGGGAATTATTTCTGGTTCGGTGCTTAGTAATGAGTAATTGGAAAAAAATAAAATTATAAATAATGAAATAAGTATTGATTCACCTAGGAAAAATTCCACTATAAAGATACTTGCATCTACCTAACAGGTCTCATAAGTCTCTGAAAATAATCCTGTATATCCAGTCAACGCAGAATCTACTTTGCCTCCGTGTACTACCTTCTCTTGTTACTGTTCGTTAGTGTTAACAGCTTGGTGTACTAATGGCCATTAGCCGAGGATATACGGTTATAAGTGGACTCCCAATTGAGACTGAGTATAATACTAACTTAATATTTGAATACTTCATGTGTACTATATTAAATTGCAAACAGTAAATCAACCCCTATACTTGCAATTCTCACAACACCACTGTAACCAACACGCATAATACCACATTCATCAAAAAACCATGGAACATTCTCATTTCCCACAGTGCAAGTTAGAAGGCCTCAAACATTTGTCACCCGAAACAATGGCATGCACAGGCGTGCAAACACGCCGACGCACAGTGGTTCGAAATCGCCATATTTAGGAAAAAAATATGATAGCATCAATGTGAAACCTTCAATTTACACAAAACTTGGTATCCTGGGGTTTTTGAGGTCGCTGATTACAAATCTGAACTCAAAATTACTAAAAACAAAATGGCTACTCCAAAGTGAAACAATAATCCGCGTTAATGGTGTTTTGAGAAGTATAGGAACAGAAAGTTGAGGAACTTAAAGTTGGGGACGATTCATAATAAAAATAAAACTGATAGTTTTGCGAATTGTAAAAAAATATATTTGAAATTTAAATAAAATACGAAAAAGGAATATAATTATGCATATCTATGTAATTATAATTTTGGAATGAATCAAACTAAACACAAACTAATTACATTAAATTATGGCCTCCTAGGGACCATTCAACTTTTATCTAAAACATTTTTTGATATTATGAAAAACGAAAGCAAGATACTCCAAGTACTGATAAGAGTTATAGAAAAAATGCTCCCGACACCAAAGCCGCAGGTTTACGCAGCTGAAACCTGTTTGGTTATGTACTCAAAGGTATAATGCACCACTAGTATTAAGTCTTACCTTGACGCTAGCTGTCGCAAAAAAGTTATGTCTAATTAAACTTCGATTCTATCATTAAAAGTACCTCTTTGTTCAACTTGTGTCCTACCGAAATCAACGATGGTGTCATTGACTTAATTCATGTAATGTATTTGTTCAGTATGAGCATAATCAAGTTACAAAATAGCGATTTGTTTTTTAATTTGCAAATACTTTAAATTGTACTTGTAAGATAGTGCATTTGTAACTCCAAATTGCAGGTGTTCTGTTCCTCAACTTTCATGTTTTAATTTTCTTACAAATTAATGGTATTTACAGAAAATTCTTGTTGGTTCTGGTGCTTTAACTATCCTACTATGGAATTGTATTGAAAAAATTCTATTTACTTAACATTTAAAAAAATGACTCTTTTCCTCTATCAAACCACTGTGCGACGCCATGCAAAGCGATAACACCAGACTAATCAATATTCCCAACTTTTTATTTCACAGCAGTTGATCAGTCATGCCCTCTGAATGGCTCATACAAGCCCCGAAAGTGTTTGCCGTATTGCTAAATTGCCCATCGACAGAAAGTCGATAGTAGGCCATGAACATCCCCCGTAATCCCATGCAATGCCCTTAATAATTTCGCTGTTACGTGCTGGACGGTTATAGCGGCGACATAAATAGTTATTTAGTTAGGAATGCGGCAGCGCGAGGCAGGGGTGCGGCGGGGCGCGAGGTTCTGCCGCGGTTTAACGAGACGTGTCGAGGGGGTGCAAGAAGGAGGACAGTAAAAAGAGCAGGCACGAGGTAGGCGCGATACTCTCGATCCATTTGACCGAGTTTTTCTTACGTTGCTCGCCTTTTTGCCCACGATCTCCCACTCGTGGCACGAACCCGCCTTGCGAGATCGTTGACCGAATGACACGGTGAGCAGAGCGCGACTCGCCCGTTCATCCGCGACACGTCGCTGCGGCTCGGCCGACCCGACGCGCTATTATCGGCCCACGATGGGAGAACCTTATCGGGCGCGCGTCCGCTCTCTGCACGTGCGTTTATCACCCGCAGACTTCGATAAAGACCGCTGTGGACAGCCTCGCTGAAAGACTCTCCTTCAAGGGGAGAAGAACGCGGGAAATTGGGGTGCACTGTTGATCTCGCGTTGAAAAGTAATGGGGCAGGCAGGTGGAGGCTATCGAGGATACGTCTCCGGTGGAATTGAGGAGAGCTGTATTATAAACGGACTTTTGGCCACCCTTGTCGACAATTCGTAATGCAAGATTTATATTTACCACACATCAGTTCTCCTGATATTCGCGGATTGCAACTCTTTCATCAAAAATCTTTATTGGAAATAAATAAAAAATATTACGATTAATAGTACCATTAATATTACTATTTGTATTATAAAATATTCTTTCGCCAAAAATAGAAATAAAAACTTATCAACTGAATAACTTTTTAAGGGATCATTCCTGTAATCACGCCGCAAAATTCAGCAACATTCAGGTTTTTTTCTCCCAGTGAATACAATGAATAACAATGTCAAACTTTTTTTCCTTTATTAAGCTACTTATAATGTATACGGAACAATTTGTTAAATACACTGTTAATTGTGTTTTTTTCAATGTTATCTGGAGTTAAAAATCGCGCCTTTGAAAAGACGGCGGGAGTGATTTCCGCTGACAGACTCATCTGAAACAGAAAAACCAAACTGATTCTTAATCATTATGAGTACCGCTATCGGCAGGTGCCAGAATTAGCCACGTAAGTCAAAATTTAACAAAATCGCGCGCGCATTCAAATTTCAAGTAAAATTGGAAAATTTCGAAACTTGAAGCTTGAATGCGCACAATTTTGTTAAATTTTGACTTACGTGGCTAATTCTGGCACCTGCGATAGCGATACTCATAATGATTAAGAATCAGTTGTTTTTTTTCAGATGAGTCTGTGAGCTGAAATCACACTAAAAAAAGGTGTATGAAAGTAAAGACATGGTTGACTCAGAGTTGACATGGTTTAGTCGCGTTACCGCAGACCATTGCCGAGGTAAAGTGGATAATTTCTCAGGTAAAGCGGTAAACAGGCCAGTAACTCGCGACCGCGGTGGTTTCTTTCGTTTTCAGTGGCGCATCTTTGTGCCTACCTCGTTCCTTTTTTGATCTTGAAAAGCACTGTAGCGGGCTGTCCATCACAATATAATGAATTCAAACACTTCGGTCACACGTGTTGATTTTACCACGGGTATTAGTTTCGAATACCGTGGCGCTGAACTACTACGACGTTTCCTAGCCACAGGTAAGGAGTTCGATTATTATTAATGAAAAATAGAGTGCAGCGCGCTAACCCAGACCTTGACCCAAATTTTCAGCACCTAGGAAATTGCGATGAAATGATAACACGGTTTCTTGGAAGAATTCTTGCGGCTTAATAGGGATGGAGGGCAAAGTAAGCTGTCATAAGTAGTTATCTACGAATTATGCGAAACTATAAAAAGTACTGTTCTACGTAATATTGCTACTTTGTCAGGGATTGTATAATAGTTGTTTGAAAAGACTTAGGATGATTGTTTCTACTGTAACAAGGGTCTGGTAAATTTGCTCTATAACTACTTGAAGGTAGCAAGCGAATACTAAGGTACAGCTAAATGAAATATGAAAATTATGGGTAATCAAGGGAACCTAGCAATTCTGAGGGTGCTATTAGAAACGTGGAACATGGCAAACGAACAGACGGTAAAATCGATTTATCGCGAAGTGTATGCTCAGTCGCCTAAATTTAATAATTGATTTGGCTGACATTAAGCTGTGATATATAATGCATAGTCTACACAACGTAAATAGGTAACCTCGAAAGGAAGGAGGAATAAGATTCATGTACTATAAAACTATTTCTTTTTCACGGTATGCTGCGCCAATGTATGCTTACCATTTTATTATTGAATTAGCTTTTAATATTTTATCGAATTACTGTTCAAATAAAAGATAACTATGAAATTCTTCGGATACTTTGGGCCCAAAATGAATTGAATTCATCTGCATTTACGTACCTACATAAAGGGGACACCGAGATCAACTGCTCAAAATAAATAGATTTTCAGCTCCCAATCTTTAATTTTGTAGGATCACTTTTAAAATTTAATTCGTACACAATAAGAAGGAAACACTTAATTCTCAAACTTCGTCATAATCCCGATGCAGTCATAATAAATATAATTGATCAATTTCCAATTTTCCGCAATTTCCTCGACACAGTCGACCCGTGGAACTTAAATTGTTTAAACTGCCGTGCACACGTCCACCGTTTACGTAACCAGAATACACTGCTAACCAGGGAAGGAAAAAACGAAGAAGCATAAAATTAAATTAGCAGATTTAATTGTCTTCACGACGCGGAACTAAGTAGCCGCGAACTCTTGATCGAAGTTTACTTTAGGAATGATTAACTTTTAATTGGGACGCTGACGAAACGTACGTTTCAACTTGGTCGCAACTTTTACGTAAGGATTTTTATATAACGTGAGTGGCGATAGAAAAACGACCACGGGACGATGGTAATAAAGGTAAACGTCATCGATTTATCGTGACAACGCGACAGTGGCTCTTTGCAATCCAGACGAAACCTTGGCGAATTTTTTCCAGCCAGACAGTGAGTTACACTGAAAATCGTTTAACGCTCTCGTATTTGCATCGGCCTTTGTGAAAAAAGGAACGCGACGCGAGTCCGATTCATAAATCAGACTCGTGTGTAATCAATACAGAAGTATTATATGTGCAGAAATATTACGCAATATGATGTACGTAAATATGCACAATTTCGAGGAATAACAACAACAGTGCAACGTTTACAAATAGCTTTAGTAATTTATTTTAGGGCCTTGAATGCTAATTGCATGAACATATGAAGTTAATTGTCGTATAGGATTTTCTTTATTATTGCTAATAAATTTAAGTTAACATGCCGCAATTGTTAAACATTTTATACATTATCAGGCATGCGATTTTCAGTCTTTTGTCTTTCAAGAATATAAATAAAATTTCAAATAACGAATACAAATTTTATCAAATGAATCGTCATGTGTTGAATAAAGTTAACTGAGGTTAACGAACGAATGACAAATAATTTTTTTAACTAATATTCGAAATTTTATTCAAATAAAAATGTTGCCCATCTCTGAATTATGTGTCACTACTGTGACACAATTTCTATCCAAGATTTCCACAACCTCGCGTTCAGATTTTCTTGAATATGATAACAATATCACTAAGTCGTTTATACTCCTCCATTTGCCTCGTTCAATCTCCCACTTTATAAAAATTTCCATACTAATATCAATAAATCTTATAAGAAATAAATTCACGACTCGTGCACCTAAATAAATAACTACAAACTGCAAAGTTGCCTACCCAACAAATGCAGCTTCCAGCAAAAGATTTCAGGCCCCTTCGCAGGCAACTAAATAATATTATAACAACTGAATACTTCACCGAAGCTCAAACAAAATTCTCCATTATTCCCCACGTTCGACCAAGCGACGATGCAAGCCAGATTTGGAATGTGTGTAAAATAATGAAAAGGCAAAGATCGCAGGTGATTTCCAGCATGAGTCACGGGCAACAAGAAGCTCCGCTGGAACGGTGCGAGTCCGCGTATGGATGCGCGTGTACAAATGTCCCGCGCGGAACGTTGTTCAGCGACGGTGACGTGCATAAATACATGAGAATAGTCGCACGATAACTATATTTCGCGATAGAGCGATACGTGGGGGCAGCGGGCCGCGGGTAATGGGAAAGAACAGGAGTACGACATGGCGCCAAGTATCCTCGCGTGCGACGATAATGACACCGTATTACGTACGCTCGTTTATACGAACCGAAGGCATGTGGAACAACGTCCTTCCTTTTTTTTCCCCTTCCCTTCCTCACGTGTCTCTCCGCGGTATCGTTTGCACGCGTATTGCCCTGCACTTTGAGAACGGCGACGCTAGAAACTGTTCTTGGTGACACAGTTGGGCAAACGTTCGCCCCGCTAACACGTAGCTGCGTAGTTTCTAAGTCTTTTTGTACACGCCACTTGCGTGTCGTCCGTTGCCCGGGAAACTCGGATGTTACAGTGACTTTCTTGGGTCAGGTGGGTTCGCCCGATTTTTATACAACCTCTGAATTGTTTTGCCATTTTTTTGAAGGTGTAAGAATGGGAAAGCCTGGATGAACACAGACCCAGCAATTAATTTAGTGTATTATAGAAATCCATATCTTTAATTAAATTTTTATTACCCAAAAATACTTAAGTAATTAAACATCTTTAATTTTCAACAAAAATATAATTCCTAAATAGCTTATATAATGAACAAACTAAATAACACTGCCACGCGTTGTTAAAAAGTTAAACTCAACTTAAAATCTGGGGTCTGTGAGACCCCACCTGACCAACGCCGGGTTAAACCCGACTTAAATCTACCACTGCATGTAGGTACCAAAGGCTAACAAGACTATCAACGGATCTCTGATAGAACGAAACCAATTTCGGATCGAACAGACCCCCACTGACCAGCAGATGAGCAGAGTCAGGGAGCTGCAGGAACGAAGCCCACGAATCGTTAGGAGATACCCACCACCGTACATTTTCATAAGCCCTGTCACGTGTCTCAGCACGCTCGCTCGAAGCAATCCTCATAATTTCCCTCGACAGTGTGAACGATCATCCGAATGCTCCTACCGAGCCTCCATTTTCCTTCTCCGATATGTTTTGCTCGTGTCCTTCACCTCGTGCGTCGCGATGTCGCGCTCGGTTCTCACCGCGATAAATGCAACCGATAAATACGAGCGCGGTACGAACGACCGACTTTGGATATGCTCGTGGTTATGACCAGTAGCGTTTCGTCATCTTGAATTAACATCGAGGGACCGGCGACGCGGGGCATGGGAGACGAGTAAAAACGACGAGGAAGACCCGGATGGCATTATCCATTAATTGCAGCCGTCGTATCTGCGACATTCGCGTCTTTTACGAGCGGCCAGCGCAGAAACCACGGCGACATTAAATCACGGGACGTATTAAAAGCAATTAAGGAAGTCTGGATGCGTCTCGTCGGTTTTCCTGCACGGGGATTACCCGTGGCGGGGGATTCTTCTGGCGTGGGATCATAATGCTCTGTTCCCATCGACTCGAAAAATGTGAAACAAGGGAATAAGTGGCTTTGGACGTTTGAAGATTTTTTGGAAGTATGTAATTGAAGGTGTATGAGTTTCTAGGAATATGACGTTTCTTTGCTTGGTGAGCTTAGTAACTTTTTAATTTAACCATTCGTTCACACTCTGGTTTGTCGGTTTTTAAAAACCGGTGTTTATTTATAAATTTGTAAAATTCGAGAACCGGTTTTTAAATTTTAAAAACCGGTTTTATATACTAGAATTAATGTGCGGAAATGATTTAATTAATAACGTTAAAATTTTTACTTGAAATCGCCTTGGACACAAGCATATTGTATATAGTAGGTAACAGTTTACTGTCAAACTAATCTTCATGAGTTCATATTTTCAACAAAAAAAATACTATTAGAATATGATAAATTGATAAAAAACACTTTTTCATTTAGCAGGAAAATATTATCTGAAAAGGTCCCTGGATTATTTCTCAGACCTACGCCCCCGCCTCAAGAAAATCTTGGATTCGCTCCTGCGCCCCCCTTCCGAAAATCCCAAATTCGCTCCTGCTCCACGTCACAGTTTATGTCACAAAGCGTGGCGTCACTTGTTAAGGGTTATCTCGCTTCATAGAGTGCCATTTCGTAAGGAACAGCGATGGGGAATCGATTGAACTTTCGTAATTCGTAACACTCTACCAAAGCAATGTTTATTTGCTTTTAATTTTACTTTACTCCATAAAGAGCAGTTTACTCTGGAAAAAGGTTCCCCATTAATGGCACCTGATGAACGTTTTAATCCGTAGATTTATGGTGATATCAAAGTCGACTTTTGAAGCTGCTTGCACAGTCGTGATTACGAAAGTGTGTGCATATAATGTACATCAGTGGGGTATCGATCCTAGATCGCCGTAAATCACGAAGGATGCATATGCAGTGGTGTGAAAACACAGGTGCAACGGTCGTTACGCACAATGGCGTCATTAGGGTAAGTTGTTACCGACAAATGCCACTAACAATCACCAGTCACGTTCTATAAATACGCACGATGACTCCTGACTCCAAGGTGTGTCTGGGGACAGGTCGCAGCGGGAATGAGACCTGCGTCTATTTTTCTCGGCAGGTGAACAGAAGCAGAAGGAATTCGAGAACGTTGAACTAAAACTATGTCAGGGAGCAACGCGAAGCAAACATTTCGTCTAGATCCCGTTCAGATGGAATTATGAAATGTGTGTTTCGATTCTTGTTTTGTACCTACACGCGCAGATCTTTTCTTTTCTGAACTTGAAACTGCAGGATGACTAAGATGGTTTTAAAAAGTATGCTGATTTTCGATAATTTTAGTGGATGTAAAATATCTTGCAGAAAGTAGAATTGATATTGTGTTTGAAAACATGAAACAGAATTTTTATGTTCGAAATACTGTTTCAAGAAAATTGATTTTGGAAGCTTGTCAAGTACGGTTGTGTCTGATTTATTTTTCTGCTTTAAATTTGGAGAAACTAGGTGAGTGAATCAAATAGGAAAATAGTATAAATTTTTAGCCAGTTTTAAACTGAGATTTGCAGATGCAGATACTTGAAAATTGAACTTAGAAGGAAACGTTCCCAGCCTGAAATTTTTAATTTTAATATTGGAGAATGCAAGCAATCTTTTTGCAGATATTCACTCTGGAGGGGTGAAATCAGCCCTTAAAGTTATTGCGTTTTTTAATATGACTTTATAACGGTGTGATATAGAACAGAATTTTAAATATAAAAATTGTTCAGTTTTTTGTGCTTTATCACACTCCTAAAGGAAAAATGAAGCTATATTTAAAAAACGCGACAACTTTAAGGACTGATTTCTAGGATGGAACGAAATATAGGGGCAAAATATCCTTTTACTATTCATGACTTCAATTAGTGGGCAGAAGTTGCCTTTTATAAAGTTATTTAAGCTGTGAAAGTTCGATGTTGTTCAACAAATTTTTTGGGGTGCCGCAAGCCATTCAAAAGTCACACAATCAGTAAATATGGATTTTGGAATGGTTTGCGGCACCTCAAAAAATTTGTTGATCAAGATCAAACTCTCACAGCTTAAATGACTTTATAAAAGGCAACTTTTGCCCACTATTAGAAGTCATGAATAATAAAACTACAGTGATTTCACCCCTTCAGACTGAATATCCGCAGAAAAAATTCCTCCATTTACGAAGTTTCCTTAAAATCAGAATTTTCGGTTTGGCACCGTTTCCCTGTTAGTCACGTATGCCAAAAACGGCGTACAATCGAATCGTAAAGAAAGAAACATCTCACAACACAGACGCAAGCTGAAATTACTACCAAACATTAAACTGAATCACAATGAACTGATGTAAACTGCAATTTAATTTGACATCCCCGTAAAATGCTGCTCGACCGATCAACTTACAATTGCTGCCGCCAGCTCCATTGAAACGTCGCCGAGAAACGTTTCCATCGTACGTTCACCGCGCGATGCAGCCTCCAGCTTTAATAACTAGAACAATCCATGCTCGTGCTTTTACGTGGCAAACATCGATGTCGATTGGCGCGTGTACGCGTTGCTACTGGCGTGCATGCGCGAGCAAGTGATTTACGCGGGGCCTGTGTGTAAATTAATCAGCGACGTGGTTTGGTCGCGCATTAGTCGCGCGTGTTCGTGTAAACAATTCCGTTTGAACAGGACACGAAAAGAAGAAAGGAAGGAGGAGGGACTGAAATACAGAAAAAACCGACGGCCGTTAAACTTCAGTCGTCCGTCCTTCACAGTTGTCAAATCGGTTATTATTAGCGTGCAGGAATAGGAGAATTCGATATTACACAGCCACGGGCGTGACGAGTCGATTAATATCACTCAACCGATGGTGACTTGGGCGAGTGCCCGAGTTACGTGATCCTTTGTTTTTGTGGAATGGATCGAAAAGCGGGAGATATGCTGGAGGGTTTCGCTGCATTTGAAGAGGACCATGTCACTCGAGAAGCGTGGAACAAAATAGATATGGAAGATAGTGGGTGGTGGAAGATCTACGAATCTGTGGTGTTAAAGTTTATATTTTTCTTCTGTATTCGTGAATTTGAATGCCTAAGTGTTCTATAGGGAGAGGTTTAAGGAGTAAAGGTAGGCTCTCACTACGCCCCACCTTGCCTCGGCGCAACTTATTTTCGCACTCACATCTAGGCTCGCGTCGCCTTGATTTTTCTGTTCCTGAAATTATCTGAGCTTGCCTCGGTTCATTTATTTGGTCAGTTGCTCAGAGAACCTCTTTCTGTGCGGTCGTCAATTCAGTAGGCTCACACCAGAGATGGGCATTATTTAAATAAAAAATTATTTAAATAACGTATCAAATAAAAGAGACTTTATATATATTTGTCATCATATAAAAGTAACTCTGGCTTATTTTTATTTAAAATAAAAGTAACTCTGGCTTATTTTTATTTAAAATAAAAGTAACTCTGGCTTATTTTTATTTGATGAGTCTCGAATAAAATTGTTGTCTTTTATTCGAAATCAATTTTTTATTTGAAATAATTTTTTACCCATCTCTGGTTCACTCAGCCTGCCTTTAAGGGTGATATTTCAAGCTACAAAGTGGTGATTATGTTTACGTGGTCGCAACAATTTACTTTAAGATTTCCTGAGCTACACATGAGGTATTCTAAATTTCAAATTTGATGATTGTCTTAAGGGATATTTTATTTAGTTACTATTTGCCATTGAAATATGCATATCGGAGCTCTCACTCATGCCAGCATTACTCTATTTCAGATTTAATTTGGAAATAAGTGTTTAGTAATATCTGAGGGACTTTAGTTTACTATTGAGATTTATCTGTCGTTGCAGTTTGAATGGTTTCAGTCATGCTTTCATGCTTTCAGTTCTACTAGATATATTTATGTATTCTGTGACACCTCACACCATATATATACACTCGTCCAACTCCACGACGTAGTGCAGACTTATCGCTGCGCCTTATTCCCTATATCACTATATAGGCACAGTGTAAAACCATCAATGACCAAGTGTCAAAGTAAGCATACACGCAGTAAGCATGCTAAAGGATGGTATATACAAGCGAGCACGAAATAATTTCTTATGCAAAAATAAATCAAAAGTGCAGAATACATTTTTTTTCATCCGATGCTTACTTTTCAAGAAACTCGATTTTCAAAACTCGCTGGGAAGGAACCGAACTTATCAGAACCGTCAAATGGGGTAACTTTGGCCACAAACCTAGCTTTTAAAACAAATTCCTTTAGCATCTATTGTATAAAAGGTATTAGTCTCAGGCAAACTGCATCTTCAAGTAGGCAATTAAAGCTACTCAAGGCACTTTTGTCTGAGAATAACACCTGTTCTACAATAGGCAGACGGTGTTGGAATTTCCCCAACTAGAAATTACCCCATTTGACGGTAAATTCAGCAGAACTGCGAATGAAACGAATGCTCGTCTGCAAATAAATACAAACTGTAGAATAACGTTCAAGTGGGCTTTAATGTCGAGAAACTCGATTTGGAGATGGAATCGATTTTCAGAACTTCAAACTCGATTTTCTTAAAAACAAAGCCTCATTGCAAAAAAAGCTATTCTACAATTTTATTTCGTCTTAATTCTGCCCAAGGACTCGCTTCATCAGCATTTGTGCCATATTTACTGTTACGTTCCACGAATTCTTAGTCATGCGTGCCCAGCAAAATATCCGTGTCGATTTTCTGGGAACCTGAGGCCTCCGATGAAAAATTGTATTCCACACTTTTGATTCATTTTTGCATAAGGAATCACCTGTTGTCGGCCGCACCCTGTATATCACACTGCACGCATTCAAGAGGATATCAAATAGTGTAGCAAAAGTATTCCTCGCACGCATTGCGTAATTGCCAAGCGTACAGGTGAAAAGACGACGAGCCGAATGGTGCTCAGAATGGCCGTATTAACGGTACAATTAAGTGGCCAGCCGCAGGAACAAATTGACGCCCATGATTGTGCCCTAATCGTGTGATCCTCGTGTGTGTCCCCCCCTTTCCCTTGCAATTTAGAAGCGTGTCGCTGGTGCCAGCCTGCACGCGCTTCGTCGCCTAGGAATGCAGAAGGAAACACGAAGCCGCAGTCTCGTATAACGGCCAGCGTTATAACTTCACCGCAGCCGCAGAAGTACGCAGTAAAGTTTTTCGTTACGGCCAGACGTAGCCGCGGGAACTAACGTCGCTGTAATTTACAATCGTCGCGAGTAATCCATTTTATTTTTAACACTCCAGCCAGGTGAAATTAAAGTCGCGGGGAACGCGGGGAACGATGTTGTTCGAGCCGTGCAAGAGGTATGGGATTTTGTGTTTGGAAGATGGCAGGTCGAGTGGAGAAATGGGGAAATGATGGAGAAAGGGTTAGTATTGTAGGGGAGATTGTGAAAAGAGGTGAGATTAGGGGAGCTGTGGGGGACTAATATGATCGAGAATGGTAAAGGTTGTTGGATGTAATAAGAGGTACATACAATTCTAGGATCAGTGCTCTTAGGCTAAATGCAATGCTTGAATACTTTTTTGTTTGGGTGGAGTACTTCAAAAATATGGTGAATAGGAGAACGGTTATGGTAAAAACAAATTTAATATGTGGGGGTCAGGTAATTCTGTGAAAATGTAGAAGAGACTAAATGTGGTGGTCGGTGCAAATAAATCTGCTCTCATAGTTTTGTAGCCTAGTAAGTGTATAGATTTAGAAGACACCCTTAAATCATACAGGGTAAACTGCACTAATGCTGGCACTGCACTAATCATTGCTACTCCTGATTAAAAAGCCAAATATTAAGAATTACAAGCTTAAAAAGTACTTTTTACAATTTCTTACTTTTCTGTCATTAAAACACTGCAAAACCCAGTAGTTGAACTAGGGTAAAGGACCCAATTACTGACGCCTAACCAGTTACTGTCACCTTAAGCTATTTTACTTAAAATAACGAATAAATAAACTATAGTATAGATTATAGGTTGAATTACATAATTCTTTTTGTGTATGACTTTACAACGTTTATTTATTCGTTATTTTAAGTAAAACAGCTTAAGGTGACAGTAATTGGTTAAGTACATCTGGTAACACCACAAAGTGGGACAAAGGGCTCAGTTTTAGGAGTTTTTTTTTTTAATTTTGATAAGGTGTAGGTAAGTACATTTTGTCGCTTTATAACTAAGTAATGGTTGTAGGAATTTAATAGTGAATGAAATAGTCTGTTTAAACACTTTAAACTTCGTTTTTAACTACATATGTTTTTCCATATAACCTGAAATTTTAGGGTGCCAAAGATTGTACTTTTATGCCTATTTTTGTTTTTCATTGAATATTTTTAAAATAAATATTTATTTTAACGAGAAATCCATAATCATTGATAATAACAGAAAATTAAGACCATATAAAAACTTCACAAAAAAAATATAAACTTAGGGTGCCAATCACTGTACAGTTTACCCTACTTGGGAAATTTTTTAAACCCCTTATTAGAAGTTGTGAAAATAATTATAAAAACAACAACCGAGTATTTGATTTGGAGCGAAAAAATGATGCACATGAGTGAACTTAAACTTGTATTATAATAGCGGAAAATAAATACATACAGTTGACTCAACTAATTTAGTGAAATGGCTCTTTACATTTCATGCTTCTTGCCTCCTATGCGTAAGTGAAGAAAGGCGCCAATATTTGAATAAACTCAACACACCTATTTTGCAAGTACCCCCACAAGTTACGCCTGACACGCAACCAACCCAATTCGCATTCCAAAGTACACATCAATTCATACGAAAATGAGAAACCGCCAACTCCCCATAATTTTTCAACACCCTCCCAAAGAACGATTCCCCGGAATCCCTATCTTACAACTCGACATATAGTCCCAGTTCCCGGCGCTCGTCCTTCGCCCTCGTTACCCAAAAAACAAAGTAATTTCGCGTGGGAGTGGGCCCCTCGTGTCCCTAGGCTCTGCCCCAGCCGCTCGTGGACGTCGCGTAATTAGAAACGTGCGAAACGAAATTCAATCCGAGATGAAAGAGAATAATCCGTCGGTTTTGCTGGCCGCTCTCGTAACGTCCCGTCCGCCGAAGATCGGGCGAACTTTCTCTTCTGTCCGCTCGGGACACCTTGTAGAAAGCAACGGCTGTATCGGCGCGGTGCGCGGCAGGTATACAGCGAAGCCGAGACACCTTTGTCGGCTCGCTTGGGCTAACCAGAAGGAGGGACCGTAGGGAAGCCCGAGACAAAGGGACGGACCGGGCCCCAAGGAACGGAGAGGGAGACAGCGGAGAGGGGAGAGAGGAGCAAAATGACCCAGATGCTCCGGGGCCCATACGTTTGACTCGCGCTCAGCGAAGCCTGCTTCAGGAGGAACCGATTGCTGAGGAACCTTGTTCAAACACACCACGCAGACCCCAAAGCGCCATTTTCCTCGTTGAGGAACACATCTTCACGAGTTCAAAAAGTAGACGGTTTTACAGCCTCGCAGTTTAATTTTTAGGGGACGTTTTTTCAAAAAATTGAGAGGCAAAGTAAGGCAAAATAATGGCACAAGGGTCCCCTCGAGCAAGGAGTTCACTCTGAACAACTCTGTATTTTTATAGCAAGCTTTTTATCTACATAATTGATACAACGCCTTGATAGAGTTTGGTCACAGCAGTGTTACCAACCCTACGGATTTTTCCGTAACTGAAATCCGCGGATTTTTTACCTTTTTCTTAATCGCTGGAATTCAAGCTATTATTTCCTAGTTCTACTACCCTGACTTTTGAACACAATAGGAATTAGCGAGGTTGATTTGAGAATCTTTGCATGTGAACTTTTTTAATTCCTTTTCGTGAATTTACGTCGGGGCGAAAGTCTTCGGCGAGAACGACTTTCGGGGAAACATTATTTTTGGGAAAAGCTGCTGTGCTGGAGTGAAATTAGTAACAGTCGATTCCACAACTTTTGTACGTGAACCTTTTTCGTAATTTGTGAATTTTTGTTGTGACAATAATTTTTTTGAGAATGCTAGGGGAGATCGTATATTCGGAATGTAAGATTTCTAGAAAGGATTTGGGAAAGGACAGTTTCTATGCGCAAGGGAATTAGCTTCTTTCATACACGTACTAATTAACACTTATGAAGAAAATCCGTAGATAAACGGATTTTTCAAAGAGGGATCTACGGAATTCTACGGAATGTTGAACTCTACGGATTTTCAAAAATCCGAGTTGGCAACACTGGGTCAGAGGATGTAGGAAAATTCAAGGGGCAATGAACATACCTCGACCACGCCATTCAGAGGACACACCGTGCCACGAATAGGCTTCTGGAAACACCGTGCGGCAAATTCAGCCGCATGAATCACGCGTGTGAAAATGTTAGCGATTCCAGGGTTAAGGGAATTTTACTCAGTGTGTCCCGGTGTGAAAAGGAGCGCGTTACTCGGCGTCGAGGATGGATCTCCAGGCGCGCGTGACTCCTGCCGCGTCTCAATATTGCGTTACAAAACAATGCGACAGCGCCAGGGAGAAAAATTTGCACGCATATGTGCGTGAGCCTGTCTCTCTATGGGTGGCGACGCTTAAAAGCATTAACATTCACGGCGAGCCGGAGAGGGGAGAGGTAACGCGCGAAAAATGAGCGGTGGAAAAGGGAAGAGGAGGAAGAAAGGAGGTTGGGATACGCGACGCTGGCAGCGGCGTAAAGCCACTTATTGCACTTCGTGTTCCGCAGTAGTACTACTACCATTGGCACGAAAAAGGTGGATGGAGGAGAGGCGACTAGCCCGACGGGCGAAGCACGTGACGTCTGGGTTCCCGCCGTCCTTTCCTACCGAGCTGAAACGCACACCACCATCGGGATCAAGAGAAAGGACACGGAGGAGGGAAGAGCCCGACGAGGGAACCTTCAGTGATGTGTCTTTTATTTTGCAAGCTTGCGGACCGGGGGAGATGGTCGACTGAAAAAGTCGCATGAATTTTGTTTCCCTGATTGTTATGCTCCTTAGAAATGTGGAGGATACTTTTTGTTGCTTCTAGAATCGTTCTGGCCGAGAGTGGCTGGTAAAAGAAGTGCATAGTAGGGCGGAGCGATACTATGTATAGGCGAAAATTTTAATTTTAATTTTCAGTTGGCCTGGGTGCGGGATAAACACAATTGTAAAAAAAATTTGAATCGTATAAAAATTTAATAAAAATAATAGTAATTTTGATCATATAATCATTTCTAGGAGAAAAAGGAATCTGCAGACATGAATATTTTTCCAAAATTTGTTTGGAATTAAGTTATTCCTTACGTACGATCCACGCATAGTAAAAGTTTCTTCCCAAAAACTGTGTTTACAAAAAGGATACACCTCAATTTCAAAATTCATATATTATTATCATTAAAATGACTACACTAGAAATTTTGATCATATAATCATTTTTAAGAGAGAAAGGAACCTGCAGACATGAGTATTTTTCCAAATTTTTTACAGTTGTGTTTGGTTAATCAAAAGACAACTATCCTGCACCCAGGCCAACTGAAAAATCAAATTTAAATTTTCCGCTCCGCCCTTGTGTATAGTGTAGTCATTTTAATGAAAATAATTTATGAATTTTGAAATTGGGATGTAGCCTTCTTGTAAACACAGTTTTTGGAAATAAACTTTTACTATGCGTGGGACGTACTTAAGGAGTCACTCCCACGTGTATAGAATTTCGCTCTTTAATCTATTCTAAAAATGACATTCATTCTCTCAAAAGTTGTATTTGCGTGTAATATTAATTACATTTTTGAGGAATTTCTGAATCATGAAATATTCATATTTATCAAGTAGAATAAGAGAAACTTCTGCCTTGATGTCAGAATATTTTATGTGAATAAGTAGATTCTAGGCTTGAATTTTAGTTTATTTAGTCAAGTTTTAAAAGAAGCTTCGACTTACTCGCGTCCTCTTTTTAAAGAGTTTTGTGTTCTTTCCAGCTTCGTGGATCCGTGAAGGAATTTATCACGAATATTAGACAATTCTTATTTTCATCCCGCATGCTATTCTGAGCGAGAAAGAAGCTGATAAAATTTTAACGATTTTCCCCGAGATCATGCTAAATCCATAAAATCAACTCACTGTTAGAAACTCGAAACGAGCTGGAAATAAAAATCGCAGAGCACTCCCCTCGGACCAGGAAAGTTGAGAGAAAATGAGGATTTTTGTGCCATTTTAGTTTCCTCGTGACAAAAATAAAAGCAGAAAGCTGAGGCCAAGAAGCAGGCGCGTCTTCTAAATAAAGAAGCAAGAACAATAAAACCAAAGAGGTGATACGAACAGAAGAGAGCGGGGAAAATGGGAGGACCAGTAAAAAATAAAACGGAGAGGAAAAAGTGCATGTGTTGCTGGTAGCCAATTGAAAGGAGAGAAAGGGGGCAGGAAGTGATACGACGTAAGGTCGTTACAGCTGTTAAGAATTCAAGGAAATGAATGTGATCTACCGACGATGTTTCTCGATAAAAGCCCCTTGATCCTTGGCTGAATGAAAGCCACTCAGGATCGACGATCGCTTGCTCAATGTCCCGTAGCAGAGTCGATGGGGGTAATTAAAAGTACGGAATTAGCAGCAAATGGAACTCGTAACTGAAGATGCTATCGTCGGCGTGCTCGCGAAATTAAAGGAAGCGAGTAATTAAAATTATTACAGGAACCGGATGTGCCAACCATGGTTTTTACAAACCATAAAAGTTAATGCCAATGTAATAACGGTAACACCATCCACATAAACCACACTTAATAACCGTAAAAATCATTTACTGATTCACTGCCATTTTACTGGTCATGAAGAAAATAGGAGGAGAATAATTCTTTTGCTCCACGATCGATCAAGGATTCTTCGTCATATTTATTATTAGTCTGATTATTAGACTCGACTTGCACGTTCAAAATTTTCAGGTTACAGCTTTGGGGTGCCGTTTAATTTCATTTCATAAACACTTTATTGTAACACAAAAGTTTGTCATTCCTATGTTACAATAGTAGAATATGGGATTTTTGTGAATTAGAGCTCCTATAATAAATGTTTCAGCCATTCGAAGCGAGGTCAGAATTTTTAATTTGCCATATCCTTCGATTTATCTTCACATCTACTCATTGACCCATCTCACTGTTCTCTTAAAGAAATTTGGCAGATCTTTGCAATTATCAGCTTCCCTCCCCCATTTCAATTTTCAAGTGGCGAGGTTTCCCAAGGAACAGCCAGAAACGCTGCCATCAATTGAGCAGCCTTGAAGGAAATATATTTGCGCGTCTCGAGCAGAGTATCTGAGATCGATCATCTCGTACGAGACAAGGCACGGTTTATGCGCGCGCGAAACCACCCCCTACCCACGTGAAGAACGGTGCAGGCCCGATCCGAGTTTCGTTAAAAGGCGCAGGAGAGGAGCGGTGCACTTTTATTTTTGTCTGGCGAGCGCTAAATGAAAATGGGTCGAGGCGTCTGTGCTCATTTGCGCTCCTCCTTTTATTTCTTTCTCCGAATGCTGTCGCTACAAAAGGCGAGGCGGCGACTCCTCGAGCGTGCAGCCCTGCGCCGGGCTACTGCTAACGATAACGTTATCGATAAGACGAACCTCAAGCGCTAATACGGAAGGTGCAAGGCGCGTCTAAAATATGGGAATAGAAATTACTGATGGCACCGTGGGTGCGCGAGATAAATGGTTGGAAGGTTGCTGCGGGCTGCGGAATTTTTACTTGCTCGAACTGATGTGTTTTGTGGTTTTTCTTCTTTTTCAGGGGAAGGTTGAAGGTTCGTTTATCCGAGTCTATGAAGACGGTGTTGTTATGGAACATGCACGGCGATTTTGTTTAATTGTTACCGACATCTGACGGAGGAAATGGAATATGGAAATGATAAGGAAATTATTATAAAAGGATCTTTTATACACTGATAATATTGGTTCTCGAGAAACTTGTAATTAAACAGGATGTGATAAGATCGGAGATTCAAAATTATTATTGTTAAAAAGGAATGAGAGAAGTCATTAAGTAAAAAGTGATTTTTATTTCAATGAAAGAAGACAGTTATCATTAAATCTCAAAGAAATTTCTCAAAGAATGAAATGATTAAAAAATATTAATTTTTAATAATTGTTCTCATTATTTGCGACTAATCATTATGGATGAGTAAAATCTTTTGGCTAACATTAACCATTATCGATGGCGGAAATTTAATTTTGGTTACAAGTAACCAATACAAATGAACGGTATTGTTTTTGGTTACCGCTAACCAATATCGACGGAAGAAAAATTTTCTGGTTACGTTCGATCATTGTCAATTGTTATTAACATTACTGAAAATTATTGATACCATGAAAAAAGTAATTATAAAACTTATATATTTCATTGAGCAAAAATCGGTAAATTGTACTGCAATGTCTTTTATCCTATTCTTTGTTTTATATATTTTCATATCATTTCTTGCTTAATAAAATATGTAAGTTATATAATTAATTCCTCTATATGTTGTCAGTTTTATTTAATTACCAGTAATGTTAATAACACTAATTGACAATGATCGACTGTAACCAGAGAAAAAATTTGCCGTCGGGTAACAAAAAAAATTGCGGTCATTTATATTGGTTAGTGGTAAGCAAAATTAAATTTCCGTCATCGATAATGGTTATTCGTAACCAAAATAAAATTCCCGTCATCGATAATGATTACCGGCAATGAAAAGATTTTAATCATTCATAAAGGTTATTTATCACCAAAATCATTTAATTAAAGTTATTACTCTTACACCAAAACTTTAAAAAATTGTTTTATAATAGTTATGATATCTGGATAAGATGAAGAATTTCGAAAAATACTTGTATTTATCTAGAATATATAGAATGTTTAATATTAAAAAAAAAGTATCTTCTATTACCCAAAAATTCCCTTATCTCCCTATTACTTCAGCATTTTGAACGCAGCATAGCAGCTCCTACACCCTTAATTTCAATCCCTAACGAATGCTACCCCTAAAGTATACTTAATCCTACACAACTTCGCTCAAAACGTGTGCAAACGTATTCGCCACGTTAACTTCTGGAAAAAGAAAAAGTATATACAAATCCACTCCACAACTCCCCTTCATTTCTGCCTTTCCCAGTAATCGCGAGGAAGCTTCCACGAGCCGGCACTAGCCCTCTGCCATTTCCCTGGTTTACAGAAACCGCTCGCAACTTTCCACAAGCGTCGCTCACCGTGTGACCAATTAATAAGAAAGCGTTCCCGATACTTTCCGTGGATTGTCGCGTAACGAGCAAGAAAAGGCCCGCGGCGGTAAAAAAGCAAACGGGACGCTCTTCGTATTTGGCGATCGGGCCTCGTTAATATTCGCGGCGTAGCGAAAGGGGAGCGGAGGGGGGGGGGGGGGGGGGCCGCCCAGCGATACGCTCCGCAGAAGGTTTCTTAGTGGGCCAGGGCTCCGCGAAATCCGCCGGCCAAGGTTTGGCCTTCGTCTCGGCGTGTCAAGAAAGAAGGGACAAGGAGCGGAGAGGCGAAGGCGAGCGAGGCCGAGCGCAAGGGAACAGGACAAAAAAGAAAAGGGCGGGAGAGGTGGAGCCGCGGCGAAGGAACGAGCGAGCGAACAAAAGGGACGGAGAGATCTCCTTAAGAGAAATGCGTGGGAATTGAACCATGTGGCTGGCTCGCGAGGACTGGTTCGCGAAATATCGCATTGCGAAAGTACCCGCGCACCCGCAAACCAACCGTGCGCGTGTGTGGCTCTCCTGGGCAGGATATGGGATTTTGTTCGATCGTAAGAGATATTTACTCGTTCATTGATACGCGAGGAAATTGAGGTGTCCGGAAAATCCAGGAAGGCTTGATTCGTGATCAAAGATTTCTTTCAGTATTTAGTTTTAAGGGGACGTTTATGCTGGAGCTGCGACGGAAAGTATAAGAGCGTCTATCGGACACAATATTCAATTGTGATCGAGTTATCCCATATAACCATTAGTCTGTAAATAAGGAATGTGGATGTAAAATATAATACCAAAAAACTAATACAGTATCAATAATTGTCATATGTTCGTTAGAACCTAAAAACTAAACAAATACCTTAAATATATGTAAAGAAAGTACGTGGTACTCCCTTTTAAATTATCCCGCGCACTAACGACGCGTTGGTAAACAAGTTAGGAAAATTAGTAACACTGATGTGCCACGATAAGGGGAACATGTGCAATGATAAACTCCACAAATTGAAGGATTATAAATGTAAAGATTGTAATTAGGGAAAGGACATATCGAATAACTGACATTTAATGTCGTTTCTCTTTTTACAGGTAAGCCTTGTAAATAGCTGTAAATAGGAACATAAATAAGAAAAACTCTTTTTACAGGAGAAACTCAGTTTTGTGATTATTCCTGCCTTTGCCTAATCATCTGGAAAATTAAATAATGAATAAAAGTATGTATAATTATAATTTCCAATTTAAAACAATCTCTTTTTCTCTCTTTTCTTTTAAAGCAGTTTTAACCCTTCGTGGTCACGCGGGGTGTATCGCACCCCAGAGCAAATTTTTGAGTTCAAATGTCGCGCCTTTATAACTTCCTAAAAGAATTCCTAAAAAAATTAAAATATGGCTTTTTTCTACAACCGTGGAAAATCGCTCTTCTCGAACTACAAATTTTATCATATCACAATTTAAAAGATTCAAAAATACGAAAATGGTAACTCAAAAATATATTTTTTGGATTATTTACAGTGGAGCTGTGATAATAATACAGTTTCAGTCATTTAAGGTTTCGCAAAGATGGGCCATTTACGCATAAGTGATTCTGAAGAAGAATTATTATCTTCAACACGGTAAACATTGTGTTGCATTTAATTTAAAAGCTACTTCGTCTCATAACTTATCTAAAACAAATCTTTTATGTATCAAATTTAGTTCTCGACGCTTGTACATATTGTTAGTCGTCTAGTAAGCGTAGCTCTGCTCGCTGCTTCAATGTAAACACTTCCATTATAAAACTATATGTAGAATGTATTTCTACGTTTCGCTCTCATCACCGCTTTGATCGTTTATCGCAGCTCGAACATAAATTCTCTTATTTTGTGTGGAAGCAATGTGTTTATACCGGTTGAACTGTGGTGAACATATTTTTAGTAGTATTAGAATTCAATGAGTAAACGTAACTACTTATTGGGTATAAATTCTTGGTGATTTTCTTCGATGTTAGAACGAAATGATTCATGCTAGTGCGATAGTTGATTGGAGGTGATTATATCGTTTTGATGGAAAGCTACAGGAAGTACCAGTTTATCATACTGTCATAGTAGCACCTGCTTCCTGAACAGTGGCTATAGACACTATCCTTCATTCGCGATGGGGACGATAAAACTGAAGCCCAACCTTTTCGAGCTGAATAACAAAATCTTCTAGACTTTCAGAACAAATTGCAAGCACTGGGTGAAGAGTAACGACAAACGTTCTTCGAGATGCCACTGGATTACTTCAAACAAATTTAACCCTTAACTGGTATACTGTTTTCGGCAAACGTGACTAGTGTACTGGGGTCGTGGCAGACCCCAAATAAAAAAGGGCATAGAAATTTGTAAAGTCGACACTAGATCAACCTCTATGAATATTTTGTTCCTAGGTGGTGTATAAAATAATAGAAACGTAGAAAGTTAAACTATTATTATAAAAATAATTAGAAATTTAGTTTACAAACTTAAACAACCAAAAATTTTGCAGCGAACTTTGCGTGCTTGGGGTCATGAGCGACCCCAGGATACCAGTTAAGTGTTGAATACTATTTGAACGGTTGATTATTTTCAGACGATAAATGCTCAATTAATTTCGGACGTACAAATCGTCCGTATCGTCGAATGATGAGCGTTCTACTAGACTTATGTGCTTATTCTCTCTACTAGTTATTTTCCAAACGTATTATTCATCACCGTGATCTCACTTTCTATTCCCACTTTCTATTTCAAAGTTTAAGTTCGTTCAAAAAGTAGCTTATTTCCGGGTATTTGAAAACTGCACACTGAGGTAGTTTTGGAGATTCGGCGTCCCTAGAGTAACAAGTGTCTGCCGCCCCTTCCGCGAAATATCATTTTAAATTAAAAGAGTCGAGGCAATTTCTAAATTAATTCCATATAGCAACTCACATGTAAGTTGTTGCTTCCTTTCCTATTCTTTAGTTTTAGTTTTGTATTCAATATTATGCTTAGAAAAATAAAATAAAATTGCTACTTTGCTATATGAAAAAGAAGTTAATTGTCGCCCCACGCTGCAGCCTACTTAGCCTATACCCAAATCTCAAGCCTATGCCCATTTTCAAGATTTGAATCCTACAAAGTGAAATAGAATGCTTCCTTCTGCAACAGTAACTCAAATAAATAAAACAACTTCTTTCCAAACGTGGCCTGAATTTCGCGAATACAAATTTAGAAACTCCCAATGTACCAATATTAAGTCCCAAAAGAACCTATCGCATTCCTCTGTAAATAAAAATTCATGGGGTTTCAAACTTTCCTTAAATCTTGCCGCCAATGCTACCAATATCCTTTAAACTGAAAGTCACATCTTCGAATTTCCTCGGAAACGAAGCATCTTTTAAAAAAAAATTATTCTCTAATTTCAATTTATGTTTGCACGAGGAACGACACTATCTTTGAGCATGTATTACAATTATCATACCAGATACTACACCGCCCTGCATATCGAGCAGAATGACCGTGATTATGCGGTTCATAAAGAATTTCTACGATTGTCGGCCGCTGAAGGCGCAGTACGAGAATGGTAAAGGTGAGCACACATGGGCGCATGTGTGTCAGTCGGGACAAGAACCTCGAGTGGGGCGTGACTCGTAATTGCCACTGTGAACTAACAGCTGATTTTACGCGCAAATACCTGCTGGATATCTACGTATACGCGTATCGTACACGTCGATGCATTCAGGTATCGTCTGGTCACGTGACATAACGAAGAATGAACGGCCACGACACACGTTCCCTCCATTAAATGTACGATTTATAGAAATATTAAATAACTGATGGGTTTTAGCTTCCTGCACCACATCCTGCGACCTGTCTCAGCGGAATAAATAAATAAATGACACGTAGCGAAGAGATGATTGTACGAGCCACCGATATGAAAAATTCAGCGGTATCGATAGATTCTGTTGGAACCGGCGGCGTTAATTATTAAATATCGCAGGTCTTTTGTTTTGGGAAATGCTTCGATTTTCTCTTTGGAGATGGCTACTAGTAACAAAGAAGGGATTTCGAATGTATGAATATGTATAAAATAGCAGGTACGAGCCACGAAAGAATTCTACATCCTGCTCTACTCGGAATAATAAAAGATTCACTTGGGCAAACAATTTTATTGATTGGTAAGGAATATGATATTTTTAAAATTCTCCGCCTGGGACACGGGCGATGAATAGTTACGTTATAAAACGGATCGCGTACTGCATACGCTGTGGCATTTTTTCGTAATTTTAAGGAGGGAATATTAACCCTATTTTGCTAAAATCATAGCAAAATTTGGGGGTTTTTGTTAAGAAATCAGCGATTCGATTCCTCCGAAATTTAGACCATGTTTTGCTGCATCTTTGAAGAAGCTGCAGATTTTTTTTTATTAATTTGTAACCGTAAATATAGTAGTTATGCATGATCGACCATCACGCAGCGCAAAATTCGTCGATCATTGGTGTGCGTGATATTTATCCACCAGGTAATCTGAAATGGAAAAATGATACGGCGTTTTATTTTATACATGTGTAGCTTGAAATTGATGAACCAGCAAAAAACAAAAAATTTATTGAGCAGTATGGAGAGTTTTCAAACTGAAAGGCCTGAACCTTTAATTTTTGCTATCGAATTTTGCGTCAATTTTCTTGTGTAACAAAAGAAGTATAGAACATAGCTGTATTCTGGTTCATCAAATTGAAGCTACATATGTACAAAGTAAAACGCTGTTTCATTTTTCTGTTTCAGACTACCTGGAAGGTAAATATCATGCACACCAGCGGACGACGAGTTTTGCGCTGCGTGATGCATAACTCCTATATTTATTATTAAAAATGAATAAAAAACTACAACTTCTTCAAGGGTGCATAAAAACATGGTCGAAATTTCAGATGAATCGAAATGCTAGTGTCTTAAAACAAAATTCCCAAATTTTGCTACGTTTGTAGCTCATTAAGGAGTAAAATTAGGATTAATTAAAATTATAGGGATTCGCCCCTTAAAGGTCAGCAATAGGCTTTTTGTTTGTCCTTTGACTGAACAATTTTCTATTTCTAATGGTAGATAATTTCAATGAAAAACAAGCAGTTTCCAAGTAAACAAAATAATAACTGAAAAAATAAAATTATCCCCAAAAAATTATATCTTATCAGTATTAATTAACAGAAATCCAGACACAGGGTAAATTACCACTACGTAAAAAAAGACCATTAAAACAGAAAATAACAGACTTTTTCAACGAAGTACGCCGCCTGTGATCCTTCAGGATATGTCCCAGGTAAAAAAGGCATTCTTGCATTAATCAAGAAGAACCCCTACTCGAGGGTGTATAGCAGCAGCAAGACACACATTTCTCTGTAAATTTTGTATAAACCATGATTCTTTCCCCGAGAAACATCGTCAAAATATGTTTCACTGAAAACGTTCCTACCACGAGCCAGATGGACAGTGGGACCGCAGCTTAATGCGGTCAGTGTCACACGGCTCGACTACGTCGGTACAAACGATAGAAGCACCGTCACGACTAGGCACACGAGGGCCGATCGACCGGGTCTAGTTTAGCGGCGTGGGATCGGGGCGACGACTTTCACGTGCTAAAATTAGTCGTACAACGCCGCGCGACAATTTGCAAAAGCCGCCGCCGAAGTCGGCTCCGGCGGCGTAGTTCTCGTTGCGTAATGTGCCTCCTGGGTACGAAGCGCGGCGGCGGCTGAGCCTCATTGGCGAATTCACCTTACTCAAAGCGAAGCAGGTTACCGTTTCCGGTCCACGTGCTGACCTTAGTAGGAGCGACACATCCTGTTAAGGACGCCACTATCGTCGCTGTCAGCGGCATGACCGTACGCGGCGAAAGCCAAATAACGAATTCCACCCTTAAACCCCTCTATACGAAAATAGGGAAACGTAATCTCCTAGAAATTAGCGTAAATTTTAGCCCTTCATTACCCCACTTTTTGGATACAATTTAAATGACTGTTGGATATAATTTAAATTTCTAAAACTTCAATTTCTTTTATTATTATTATTATTATAAAATGGTCCGGAGCGTTGCAGTGGTGATTGAGAGGCGAATGAAATGGACACAGCAGAGTGATACTAATTAATAAACGTAACACCACTCTGGCTGTAATGCGATATTTGGTAACGGATGATTTCGATGTGTGGTGCAAAAAGTGCAGCATAAGAATAACTGTTTGTACGCACAGCACATTTTGCACCCCTCCGCGGTACACGTCCCGAGGGTTTGGGAGAGTCGAAGCGATCGAGAAAGCGTTGCACTCGAGCGAATCAGCAGTAAGATTTGTATTGTGAATTAAAACACACCGCGAGGCGGTGTAAATGTATCTCGTACACCGAATGCAACATCCTTCTCACTCCCTCTGATTCTGCGCGTGCAAATGGTGGCTAAATGGATACTGACTGCATTCCTTTGGATAAATCAACCCTTCAAATTCAGCGTGCGTAGGATAATGGCCCAATTATTCAAATATTGTTACGTCGACAGGAAGACTAGCCTTACATAGAGAAGCACGTGCGCAAACCGGCACGCCGAATTCGAAGGGTCAGGTGTGACTAACGTGACACGCCTGGAAGCCAAAAAGAGAATGGTACTCAAGCTGGGGATTAATGCTTCCTCCAGCACAGGTAACTTATTGGAGGAAGTGCTACAGATGCGTCACTCGACGAAGAAGCGTTTGGAACTACTATGAAGGATGACAGTACTTCCTTTTCAGCAACTCTCATCGATCTCAACCGGTGTCTCGTGTTCTCTGGTGTTGCGTAAAAAAAAAAGGGGGGGAAGAAGAAAACTGCTGAATGCGTTAGCAACGTTGCGCATCGTGCACAGCGACGCTCTCTGTTCCGTTGAACTTCTCGAGTCGCAGTAATAATCGGTTCATGCCAAGGAGGGTGTTCGTTCGCGGTGCTTGAAACTTCGAGCACAATTGATGCTGTTCGAATGTAGACGGCGGCCCGTGAACGAGGCGACGCGCGATCGCTGTCCCGAGTGGAAGAAGGAGCGATGATTCACTTGCCTTGGAAAGTTTCTCGCCCTCGTGGTGCGGCAGCAACGTCCTCAACGACTGGAAACCGGCGTTAATACTTTGCATCCGACGCCGTTCGTTACTGTTGGCGATCTCTCGCCGCATCCGCTTCTCCTGCTCCATGTGGCTTCGCGGCGTAACGCGGCCGACGTTGCTGGTACCGTTCCCGTTGCTCGGCGCAACGTTCTGACCAGCAACACGGCGGGATACAGCGCCGTTGCCCTTCGATTGCTGTTGCTCCTGCGAATCAGCAAGAACCTCGGCGACCGTCACGCTCGTCGCCAGCGAGCCGTCCTCGACTGTTCCAATGCTTCTGCAACAGAAATTAGCTCGTTTCACCGGGGTGGTTTTTGGTAGTTTGCGCTCGTAAAGTTTAGCCTTTGCACCCCAAGTATGCCAAGTGAAATTTAATGCTAGTGATGCTACTGTGAGTTGTGAATTAATGGACCTAGGTTCGTTCGATTAAATATTGCAGAAATAGAAGAGTTTACCATTTTTATGTTTAAATAAGTTACTGGTGTTGAAATTTTCTACTCCGTTGTATTATTATTAGAAATATATTTAGTTGATTAATGGGAGAATAAAGGCTTATTGGTGGGTGAGATTTGTGGCGAGGAAGTGACTTTTTTGTTGGTTAGATTGGGGACTAATTTAGTGATTTATGACCCGGGAGAATTTGGAGTCTAATTGAGACTTAGGTGTTTTTTGTCTGTAGTTTAAGGGGTTAGATGCTGTCAGTACGTAGAAGGAGAACGATTCTTTGGGAATTTATTTCGGATAGTTTAAACGCATATTTTTGTGTGAAAGTATTTATTTATAGCGAAATTACAACTGATTTTCTGAAATGGGTTTTTCGATTGAGGTGACTAGGATTTCTCAAAAATCGCTTCACCAATCTTTCTGAAACTTTGTAGGTTTCTTCTACACATTCAAAGCTAGTCTTTAATCGAAGCATTTGTTTTTCCAATCCATAGTTTTTATTTTATGGATGAAAAATGAGTTTTTTTTTTCACGAAAATCGATCATTTCTATTGTACTAACTAAATCTTCTTCGGTTTTTTATTTCAGTTTTAAATCAGTTGTAATTTGGCAATAACTAAATACTTTTATACCAAAACATAATATAATAACTAGACTGCGGATGTTTATGCACGTATAATATGTCGTAATATGCAAAATATATGCAACATATATGCAACATATATGCAAAATACAAAGTGAGTCATTCAAAGTTGAAACTTGAAATATTTCTTGGAAAATGCTAATTGTAGCTAAAAATGTTTCACACAGAAGTATCTATAGGACATTCATCATTTTATTATTTTAATTAGGTATTATAGTTCAAATTGCAGTATATAACAATAGTTTTCTGGATGTTATTTACAGTAAATTGGTGCCTCTTGGCAGTTAAAATTAGTTTATAGGACGAAAACGAGCGTTCTACGTCACACGACGTTATTGGGGCATATTTAAACATGCACCAATGATGTGGCGAAATCTCCTGGGGCCCTTGAACATTTGCACCTTTTAAAATGTCATTTACTTTTGACAATAGATTAAAATTATTGTGCCTTTTTTTGTGCCTATATATTCAGCACGTAATGCAAAGTCAGCCGCGTATCCACAAAACATATGAGAAATATGCACGAAATATGCAAGGAATGTACAAATAATGTACAAAGAATATGCAATATGCACAAAATGCAAAACATATGCAATATGCATAATATGCAAAATAAAAAGTATAATTTTGGATTTCTCTAATGACAAAACAAATTTCTGTCTAGGTCCCACTACTTCATTTTTTGCCTACAAAAATATGCATTTGCATGAACATCCGCAGTCTAATAATAACCCATTAAAGTGTCCCTCATCTGAATACAAAAAGCTTGGCATAGAAATATGTATCTACTTTCTGAAATAAATTCCCAAAGTTCTTTTTCTACCTCCCAATTGCGAGTAACCCCTTAATGGCCAGTGGCGTGTTGTAGGGGAGCGTGTTTTTGGACTGTCATTATGGGGGCTAAATTGCAGACACGCGCAATGTTAGTGCAGTGGATACCTAGCGGAAGGATTGCGCAGAGCAGGTGCAAAATTCAGGTGATAGGTTGAGAAATTTACAATGGCGATTTCACGTCTTCTTCTACCTGCTTCCTTCGAAGCACATCTTGCAAGAGGAAATTAATAACGAATCACGACGGCGATGGAACGCGGCTAGGGTGGAACGAAATATAGCGGCAAAATATTTTTTTTTTATTATTCATGACTTCTACTAGTATGCAAAAGTCGCCTTTTATAATGTTATTTAAGCTGTGAATGTTTGATCTTGATCAACAAATTTTTTGAGCTACCGCAAGCCACTCAAAAGTCACACAATCAGTAAATATGAATTTTTGAATGGCTTGCGGCACCTCAAAAAATGTATTGATCAAGATCAAACTTTCACAGCTTAAATAACTTTATAAAAGGCAATTTTTGCCCACTATTAGAAGTCATGAATAATAAAAAAATATTTCGCCCTATTGACTACTGACTCATTAAGTCAATAGCCACTTTCCCAATACTAATATTAAATACGATAAGTAATAACACGTTGAGCATTCGAATAATGCAATAAATATATCCAGTAGCGTCCACATCATTATAATTATTATCAGCGTCTTTATCGCGCAATTACTTTACACGAAAGAGAATAACATTACGAATATTGCATAAGAGGCAAAACACAGTCGGAACGCTGCTATGAAACCTAACCAGACATACATATATATCATGGTACAGACACATATATCGAACTCGTAAATTCGACAGTAAAGTGGATCGAGGCAGAGAGACAGAGAGCCGCGTACGGGTCCACGGTGTCCCATTTCATCGTTTCGTTCTCTCCTCGATGGGAGCTGAATGAGAAGTGAGACACAGCTCCGTACGACCCCGGAGCGTGGCTCCTTATTTTCCCACGTTTTTTTTTCTCGCAAGGTCGTTGTTCCGACGCCCGAGGCGTGTTTACTTTAACGCCCGGATGATTTTGAACCACTTCCCCATTGCTCGTCCACGGACGTTGTTGCGCGCGTGGCCAGCGAAATAGACTCGGCGAAATAGGGAAGTCGGCCGAGTCAGTCAGCCGTTAAAGTAAACACGTTTCGAGCGCCTGGACAAGGACGTCGGGGAGGGGAAAAAAAAGCGTGAGAAAATAAACACGCGAGCCTCGCTTAGGGTCGTACGGAGTGTGTGTATCTCACCTCTCATTCAGCTCCCGTTAATCCCATTGATGGATGCACGGAAGCCTAAAGTGGCGTCGCAGACGTTGCTTCGGCGAGACTTACGAGGGGGCCACGTCAAGTGCTCGGCAGCGATTTCTAACGAAACTTTCTAAGTAGATACAGGCGGAATAAATATTGCAGCCGTGCTTGGTCGTTTCTATAGACGGGTGATAGATTAATAGATATGTATTTAACTTGTTAACTCCAAGTTGTTTCGATCGAAAGCGTTCTCTAACTGGACAATGGTAAATAAGAGACGAGGTAACTCGTTTGTAGCTGGTAGGGTGAAGGCAGGTAATATGGAACGGCTCGTAATATGGAACTTCGTAATATTTCGATAATGAAATAAAGAACTCTTCAGGCAATCGCGTATACTAGATCCCTAGACACAATGGACGATAACACTGACATCAGTCGGGCATCCATCATTGAAAGGGAAACGTTTATATTTTGCAATGGTAATTATACAAATAATGACAATGAAAAGTAGACCCAATGTATTCGCTACTTTCAGTGCGCACACGAAAAATGTGGGTTAGGTCTGGGTTAGGTATAGTGTAGAAGACGCAGAAAGCAGGAATAAATTCCAAAAATGATGTATATATATTTATTTGTATCTTCTACTTAATAAATCTTCATTTTTAGTAAAAAAAGTAAAGATTTTTTTAGTATTCTTTACAAATTTCATAGGTGTTCCATATTAGGACCCATTTTTTCAAACAGCTGATTTGCATTGTTTTCAGTTTTTTTAGTATAATTGCAAAACTATTGGATATTTTTACATTTCATTACTTAAATACGATTATGCATTAGTTCCTTCGTCCCATCATGTCAGTTTTGTTTTTAAAAAAAGAAGAAAAACAAATTCCCCTATTTTTGACAATCTTTTGAAATCAGATATGCATGAATATGCCTCAAGGGATCTTTTCACTGTAACGCCCTAAAAAATTACCATTATTTGTGGGCCCTTTTTTGTCACAAGAAGGATGTGTTTACTGAATTGAAGTATTTTCTATTTATTGATACGTGCTTTGAGAATACAAAAGAAATTCGTTTTTTTTGTAATGCTTGCCAATTTTCTAGGGCGTTACAGTGAAATAATATTTTTAGTGTAAACAGAATGTTGAAAGTACATGAATTTTAAGTTTACGTTACTAACTCTTTGTGATGAAAATGGCGAAAGAATTGATTAAATGACGACAAAGTTATTGTATATAGGAAAGAACAGAGTGTTATTGTTACAGTATAATGATTACTATACTAAGAGGAGCAAAATGAACAGGCAATGGTGTAGTAAAAGGAACTTGGAAGATTTCTAGATCAGAAAATGCCTCGACCCTATTCATTGGACTATGTCGTCTTGCTTGAATGGAGTTTAAAGACGTGAGCAGTAATGAAAATTCAGTGATGCGCGAAGTAGCGAGTGAAATGTACTATCCCTATTGTTACGCGAGAGAACAAACGAGGGGGAAATATTTTTTTGCTTCAGTATCTACTTACGAAGTTGTATTAAAAAGAGTGACTTTTCGTAATATGGCGGTGATAATCTTGCTACTATGTTTATCTGTCCCAGCAGCATGATTACTTTGTCATATTTAAGTGAAATATTATGCTTTACTAACAATCATATAATAGGGGTGCGATAAGGACAACGGTTTCTAAACCACCCGTATGTTTGTCAAATACACACCACTGGAAATATTTATTGACAAAGTGCATGATATTCAGCTTATTTTGGCGAAGATACCGAGCACCTAATTATCAAATCAGTAATCACTTAACCCACCCCAAATATCAAATATATTACGCGTATGAGTCAAAAGGGACCCTGCGCCCAACGACTACAATGATGCAAACATTTCCTCTAGACTATCCTCCCCCTTCACATCTCCTACATGATTTAAAAACACAGAAATCACACTTAAAAGGGGCCCTAAAGAAGAAAGCTTCGAATATAGTCCTCAATGCATCCAAGGACAGGTGGGACACGGAAATGGTTATTGGCGGAGCATTACGGCGGTAGCGCTCGTTTGATAGCGCACACGACTGGTGTCGGTGTCTCTTGAAAAGCGTTTCGACGCAGCCGCCAAAGAGATCCCGAAAATGAAAGGGACGAGATGGAAGAGGACGACACCGACGACAGACGCGCGTGCCCCCTCGACGCGCAGCGTCCACCAGCGTCTGGTTTTGTGGTGGCTTTGAATATTTGATTTACGGGCAGATACGGGGCGCAGCGCGCTGAAATCAACGCGAATGGAAATATAAAAAAAAAGAACGCAGTCGGCCGCCTGTCTGGGTCCAAGGGCTTTTAAGGAAATTGAAAGCGTCGGCGGCTGGTTTGTTTCGCGGGGCTGGCCGAGACTTATCGTCAGTTAAATTCGCCGTCAATGAAGCGAGACATCGTTGTCGTCCTGCGGTTAGGTTACAGCCTCGAACACTCGTAACTGCACGCAATTCCTCGCTACATGGAATTATCATTCCCTCCCCTTTGTCAACTTATACCGTTTCTAACCCTAAAAGACACTCAGACGAGCGTAGCTGATATTTTGGGGGCGCGAATGACCTCGAATTGGAATTTGAATACTTTGAAATTCACCTAAAGTTTCTGAAAAATTATTTTCTATTTCTCTCGAGATATCTTTAGGGAAAATATTTACTGCATGAAACTCGAAATTTGGAAGTGAAAGCTAGCGTCTATTGACACTTTTATAAATATTAAAATTTTCGAGCCTGCATTCCAATGGATGGAATTTTTTTTTTAAGAAGCAAGCTGTGGTCGAGGATCTTTTTCCTTTCTCCTTTTTACGCGCTGTTTGTAGGCAAGGTGCAAGCATAGGCAGGTGTGTTTAACTCGTTAACCGAGGAAGACAAGTTAACTCGTCACCTAAGCATTCCTTCACTTTGGATAAAATGAATGAATTAGTCGCGGAGATTTAAGAATCTCAGTCTTGCAAAGGGAGGAGATACTTTAGTATGTCCTATGCAACATTCGCTGTTGTTAAAATAATTGATAATTGCATCATTTCAGGAGAAGCAGCCTGGTTCACAGGTTAAATTATTTATTTTGGGGTCAATTCTGAATTCTGTATAGAAACTAGGTTAAACGCACCAATAAATGAACACTTAAGGCTAATGAATGAACGCTTTTATAAAATTATGTTTGCAGCGCGATTGATTCCACGTGCTGCAAAAATTGTTTGGATACGAAGCAAGAAATTAAAAGAAGCCTCTAATTAATTAGTTGCTTATTTTAATAACTTATTTTACTCATTTTAATATAAAATGTCCATTCACTGGTACGTGTTCATTTACTGGTACATCTACCCTGATTGAGGCTTGAAACTGTACGTAAACTGAACTAAAGCGCTATTATTTTGTATGTGTGTATTAAAGCCAGTGTTATTAATATTATTTTAGGCAACCCTGATGATGCATGAATATTTCATAATTTACTTATAATAATGCAAAATTAATTTAGTAACGAAACTGAGCAGATTTGTATTCAAGTGTTTCCACAAAATTAACATAACTTCAGATTTAACGTAATGAACAAGGTAGTTGCATTAATATGGGCCAACTACGTTTATGCAACATACTCCCCAGAATTTTCAAACAATCTCTCAAACCGTCCACGCCGACTTTCAGCCATTTAAATATTCATTCTGTTCATTCCACTTCGCCAGGGTTACTTTCGATCCGTGCTCCTGAATAACTGTCCAGTGCCGTCGAAATTTCCTTCGGTTCATTTGCAGGCGCTGCATGTATCACTAAGGGCAGATTCTACGTGTTCTCGCATATTATCGGCCACTCCGATCCAACATACACACAATCGTTTTCCCATTACGCCGTGCGCCCAATATGCTTACAATTACAGTACATCTCGCAAATCGAAAGCTGTACTCGAAGCATTCGAGTGGCTTAGTATTTGAGCCTAGTGGTTTTATCGAATCGAGCGTAGTTCAAGTAACTCGGATAATTCTGAGTGTCTTATTGGAATACTTGGTTCAGCTAGTCAGGATTCTATCGAAGTATTCAAAGATCTCAGCTGTGAGAAGATTTTCTGGAATATTTTGCAAAAGCTGATGGGCTGAACTCAAATATTTTCTGCGTTAAAGTTTGGTGAGCACTGCAAGATCTAGATATTACTGCCTTGCTTTCCTACTAATTTCCAGCAATTACAATTTTTGCAAAATATTGAAAACTCTTTTTGTAATTAACATGTCTATGAGAAATATTCTTGCAAATAAAGAATTGTTTTCAGATCTTCGCCATTCCTTCAAAATTCAATATTTTCTCGAAATCTTGGGTACATCTCTAGTGTCTCGTGTGTAGATGACAAAACTCTTTGCCTTTTTGTTCTGGGCCCGACGATGTGAACGTGAAAAATTCCACAGAATGACTCCAATGGGAAATACGTAAGCGGCTATTGCGCCGCTATATTTTCTTCCAAAAATATGTTTTTGTTGCTGTTTAAGAACCTTATGTTACAATCTTAATAAAATTCATAAATTTCCTCAAAATCACCTCCAAGGTTATCCTACAATTTTTCGCCAATCATCGTGGCGTTACTCCTTAACGAAAATGCGAACATTTCGGTTCCTTCATTTCAGTAGCAAAATAATTTTCTATCTTCAGGTAGTAATAAGCTTCGTCATGGTTTCATTTTAAATTTAAGAAAAGTCGTGACTCGAAAGTTCGGTTAAAAATAGATTATTTTCGCGAAGACTGAGCCTCGGTTAAAAGTGGAGCCCAGGCATTTCAAGGGAGATTAACTCAGCAAAGTGATGTATCCTTATGCCGGCAGACACAATGAACAGTTGAGAAACGAAGAAATGAATGTTTCGCGTCTGGAAAGACAAAAAGAAAGGAGGACGGGAAAACGAATGGCACTAACACCAACGGCGGGGAACATCTGGTAAAATTACACAGACGACCGGCGGGAGAGAGGATGGGGAAAGAGAGACAAGATCGGGATGGCGGATGTGAGATGAGTCAGCAGGGAAAGACCGTGACCTTGTGCCCCGTTCTCGGGAAACATTCGTTCACAGCGCGGTGATAATAGAAACGGAGTATAGACCCATATGCATACGCCTAATATACGGTGTAAAACGCACTGCAACGATAAAGCTTATCGAAATAGAAACAACAAATTTCGGCGAGATTGGGAGAAATTAATTTCAGAACTAGTTTCGCGTTTGAACTGGATCAATGAAACTACTGTAAAATGAATAGTGGGTGTATCCCTTTAATCCCTGATGTTCGGTTAAGTTTCTTTAATTGACAAGTCCTAGTGAGACACTAATTACTCAGAGGCTATACCCCCACGATAATGGGTCGGTTAAATATTTAGCTTTACCTTGTTCCAGACTAGGGTTGGATAAGTGGCCACGAACTTTAACCCTTTGCGATTCCTATGGACTAAGTTCACGTGGAAGACTTGGAGGAATCAATTCTAAAGATAGTGCACTGAATAGGACGGCGGCGAAGCGAGGATCCAAGCATTTGAATGAACTAGAAACCACTGTTCAGGCTGCTTTTCATGACAATGAAAGGTCAACGTACTTACACCTGCTACGTAAGTACCATCGACTAGAAAATTATTGTTGTACTGCGACTCGGAAACGAGGGCAATTTTATAATTATTGTCAAAGGAATTTTCTAGAAGTCATGAGTCACCGACTAACAAAATTGAGTACACATATTTTATGGAAGACGGTGATTGAGACGGGTAAAAAATCGAAGGTAACACTGGACGATCACTGATTTCTCTGAAATTTCCCAGTCTTTCATTGATCTTTTACTATTATAAATAAAATAGAAAAAGATTTCTATTTCTATAAAGATGATCACTGATTTCTCTGAAATTTCCCAGCCTTTCATTGATCTTTTACTATTATAAATAAAATAGAAATCTTTTTCTACTTTATAATAAATAAAATCTTTTTCTATTTTATTTATAATAGTAAAAGATGAATGAAAGATTGGAAAATTTCAGAGAAATCAGTGATCGTCTAGTGTTACCCTCGATTTTTAAATGGCACAGTTTTGTCTGTGATAAACATAAAGTAAACCTGAATTATTCTCAGAACTGAAATTGCATATGCCTGATTTCTCGATTTTCATTTACCACTTTCCGTGACCTCAAGAAACAGATTGTGTCGTATTTACCAGCAACAAAACTATACCATTCAAATATTCATATCCGTTTTGATGGTTTTCGTAAACCAATGAATAGTTGAAAAATTAAAGAATCGTGCGAAGTGTTGAGATCACTTTCTTACGAACGAATGAATCTGTTCACAAATGGGCCATCGATTGGGAGGTGTGCGCTTTTAAAGGATCAGCGGAGGCAAGCGACACGAAGGAACGTCGAGGAAGCACCTTGGGAATCCTGATAAGTCCCGGACTCATGAAAAATTGATGGGATCGATGGACTTCCTGAGGGATGTATAATAACACGTGGTCCACGAGCTAGAATTCCACATGGCATTCACCCATCGAATGGTTACATTAGATCAGCTGGTACGCCTGCTGGCTGGCTGCCGTGACGTCAGCTTGTTCGTCGGATACCCGCTGCGCTCGCTCGGATCAGTCTCGTGGAAGTAGGTCGACCAAGTAGGTGGCTACCTCCCTTTTCATCGCAGACCTTATATATTCGTCTTTGAAAGGGGGTAAACATAATCCCCAGCCACTTGGTTAACGAGCCACCGCTAATCGGTGCGAAAATTTCAATCCCCTCGCAACTACAGGAAACTCTGCGTATCGTGGATACCAGAAGGGGATGCTGAGATATCGAGTCATTATATCAACGACGTGTCTATAATTTCCTGAACCAACGAACGTTCCAGCAATTAACCAGGGTTACTTTTAACCGATTGCAGAAATTGAAATTAAGGTAGCATTCTAATATTGCTGCATTTTATAAAATTGCAAGAATTAGTATTTTGTATAATTAAGTAAATCACTGTACTAGGCTGACCTGTCCAGTGAATGAACACCCCCTCCAGTGAATGAACGCTGCTCATGTAATACGAAAAATGAACGCCTACCGCGCTCATTTCACATTGAAACTTACACCGAAATTTAGAGTGGACACCCACAGATGTCTCGCAAAAGCGTTTTCCTTTTTACTTATAACTTATACGACATTCATTCCGTTTATTCAATAGTCGTCCTCACGGCCGTTCATTCACTGGCAAAAGTGGACATTTCTTACTTTACCAATGAATAAACAGACTAGTAAAGTATCAAATCAATAATATTATTGCAATTGGAGAATGAAAAATTATTTACACAAAAGATCGTCTAAATACATTGGAAACCTAACCGCTGTTTTTATCCCGTTCATTCACTGGGGTACCCCTGATCATTCATTAGAAATTTATGTTCATTCACTGGCCATAGGCCTATTTTTTATTTAATCCTTTGCCACAGTTTTAATGAAAGTCATAACTATCAAACATCGCTGGAATTGTGTTCCGGGATGTCTGACTTTAGTAATAAAACAGCTCGCTTATAGCAATAACATTCATGGGATTAACTAACGACTTTTGAATACTAATTTTAACAGACATGCAGCTTAAGTGTTCATTCACTGGACAGGTCACCCTATACTATTTTCCGCCCCCGAAGCTGTATTCAAGACAAGTAAAAACGAGTTAATTCAACTTCCCCAATTAACAAATTAAATTCACAGATCATCCCCCATCAAAAGAACGAACACTTACACAAACTTGGACTTCCCCGTGCAAAAGCAACTGCCTCAAGACAGAAGCCCGACTATTCATCACACTGAGGACTCGCAAGAGCATCGAAAACACTCAGGAACCCCCAAACATCCACTGATCTCCAGCCCCTCATATCCCGAAATCATCGAAAGAATTTCCGCGCCTGAGATCCCGACGCCCATCTCCGTCCGTGGCGTTACTCTTTCGCGCAAGCGCCTTCCTGCGCTAGTGATAGAGTAGCCACGGGCACACAGATCGCCTGGCTACGTGTGTGCGTGTCGGCTCGACTCGCGTGAGTCACCAACAGCTGATGGCTGGCGCCACTCAGCTGGTTGTTACCGGTGCCTTCGCACGAGCCTCGCTATCTCTGGCTGCCTATCAGCTGCGAGCAACTAGGAAACGACCGGAAAGGACGTCTTGTTCGGCTCTCTAAAAAAAAACTCGACAGAAAAAGAGGCGCTCGCTCGCGCGCGCGCCCGGCGCCGGGAGCCACTCGAAAGTTCGCCTCGTGGCCTGGCTTTTCGCTGGCGGCCCTCCGGCGAGCCGGGGGATCAATGGAACGCGGCCGAAACGACGCGCCAGTTGCGGCTGGCTGGCTCGGTTTCTCGCTCCAGCGTCCCGCCACTCCCGATTGATACTCGCGCGAATGGAAATACACGGTTCGACGGTGTCGCCGTGTCCGCGATAGCCGCGGGTCAAGGTTCGCGAAAACTCGTGTAAATTCGCGTCCCGGCGGCATTCAACGCGAAATCATTCATCGCTCCGATTCAATGGATTCTCTTTATAAGATTCTTTAAGGCCCGCTGCCGCTTAGAAGTATTCGGCCGCTTGCTTTGCGCGGAATAGCTGTGGAAAAGGTTATTGAAGAACTCTAGTAAAATATTACTGCTTTTGGCATTTTAAATTAAAAGTAGTGAAAACTATTCACTCTGCAGCAAATGTCACATTTTTTTTAAAATAAGGCAGGTGTGATAATAGTTACAGGCAACGGTGTATATTCTTGGATTTGTTCGACCTTTGGCAATTTTTTCCCCTTTCTGTGGGATTTGTGGTGTAAGCGAATGCACGTGTTTGGGACGCCTGGTGATTTGGGAAATAGAGATGAGTTTGGCGAGGGGGATTTCCGAGCTGGGTGCATTCTTCGGAAATGGGTGGACAGCAGAGTTGGGCAAAATGTAATCTAATTAGAAATTACGATTAAACTGTAATTGCGTAATTGATTACACGTTATTTTCTGTGATTGTTAATTTTGGTAGTTGGTTATTTGGTTTTGTCAACTATCTAAATGAATGATTACAGAAAATAATGTGTAATCAATTGAACTCTTTAAAGTATATATAGAGGATGTTAAAAATGATTATTATTATTTCTATAGTATCAGACTACTTTATATTTATCGTTTATTACCCAACTCTGATTTGACTAACATAGTTGGTTAGGAACTACCTTAAGTGGTTTAAAATTGTCTGAGAAATGTAGCTTTTAGTGAAAATTGCCGAGACAAAACTAAAAAATTTAAATTATTGAAAACTTAAAATTTAGATTATTCAAAACTCTTCATCACAACGTAAACTCACTCATTTGAATACTATTTCAAGATGAGAAAAATAATATAATGGAAAATATTCAATTTAAGATAGTAATAGATGAATTAGAGTGCTCAATAAAATACACACTTTTCTAATAGATACTTTCACAGTTCTACCACCCAAAACACAATCAAGACGCACGTAAATTTCGGAAATGGCGAAATTTTTTCCAACCACCCGGTATGTAGACTCAAGGCCAAGTTTGGATAGAACAGGGGAGCTGTGTGTTGCTCTCCCAATGGTCATGAACGAGCCTGTGTAAGTGCGTACGGATATGCCTGTGGAGTCCCTACGCCTGCGTGTGTAAGTGGGTTTACGTTGGGGGTTTGAACACCCTAGCCATCTATCCAACCACGGGAAACCTCTCCCTACAAACGAAGCCCAGCGAGCGCACAATGGAGACCTATCTTCCCTTTGCCTTCTCCTCGTTTTATTTCCCGCGACGGTCTCGTTTCATTCGACTCGCGGTTCTTCAATGAGAATTTGATCAGGAACGATCATGTTGGAGTAAAGTCAAAGAATCGAAGGTTTATTAAACCTTCCACGTCAAGGTATTCGGTGAAAAAAGTATGCAGGCTTTGTGAAATTTGAGGGAGCAATATCTAAATAAAATTTCGCAGCTGCAGTGAATTTCTAGCTTTTGTTCTTTTAATCGCCCTAACGAGCTTATTCAATTAGAAGTATTTGAATATTATGATGTCAGAGTATTGCAGGTATGGATATTCTTTTGTATATTTTAGAATCCGAGTGAAATTGTCAAAATTGACTTAAAGAATTTGATACACAATTATAAGTATTCAAATTGGGTGTTCAGGTATTTGTATATGGAAGAATTAAAAAATCACCCGAGCCTAATTTCTTGCACTGATTTCTATAATAATGCTCAGACACAATCATAAAACTCTCTCCATTCTTGTATTTATACCTACACTAAAGATTAATCGAAGTGGTGGATAAACTTCTCCCTCTGGAATGACTATAATCTCCTCGCATTAAAGGACCGTATCGAGCTCGTTGTTCTTTCAGCCTCTACATTACTCCGGCAATGGAAGCCGAAGATTGGCCATTTTGTCACGATACATTCGATTACAGTTCATTACAGAGCCGTTTGGCCAGCGCTGCTTCAAAGGAAAAAATAGGAGCGAATAAGCGTAAAAATTGCTGCCAGCAGCAGCAGCTGCCGCTGCTGCGAGGGAATTTTTCTAGAAACGAAGCTGTCGCCGACAGATGTTAACAGAATCAAGAACAAGACCAGAAGCGAACAGTGCAACCCATGACCCTCCCTCCTTGTCCCGGACTCTTCCTTCTACCGACTCATTGTTCCTTGTTTCAGACATGACAACAGAATTTAGTGACCATTCTTAAGAATTAAGCTTGCAGGCTTTCTTCAACCAACACAGTTGTGATCTGCTCCCAAGGCGGATGATTTAATTTCGTTTAACTTCTCCTTAAGATACGCTCTGAAATGTAGGAGTTACAGTTTACTCTGAAGGATTCGTAAGAAATTGCTCTAAGCTTACGTTAAAATATTTCTAAGACTATAATATCCCACATGTTTGCAAAATTTATGTGGAATTTAAAAAGAATGTATGCTTGACACGATTTTTAATTGAAACGTGCCCCTTTCAATGAAATTAGAAAAATGCATAAAAGCACTTCTTCATCTTCCAATCATCCCTTGTGCATCAACGTCTTTCCAACAAAGCCAGCTGTTCCCGAAAAATGAAGAGAAGTGAAAGAAAAGAGAGAGCAAAAGCGGTGGAATTTTCTTCAAATGCAGCAGGTGCCCTAAAGCTAGTATAAACAAAACATCTTTCTAAAAAACTCCAACACCATCTGTAGAACCCAGTTCCATTCCCAAGCACAGCAACGCACCGAAGAGGACCAGGCGCATCATCGAGGACAATTCGGCAGCAGCATCCGAAGCTCGTCAGGCTACGTCAGAAGGCTGTTTGCACAGCTCGTAGTACGCGGTGCATCGCTCGATGATTGGCGAGATCGAGTTACGGGGACAGGGGCGAGGTAAGGGTTAAAGATGGGGGCCAATTTCGCGGATGTCTTTGGCAGTAAGGATGCCCCCGCTGTCGTGTTAGCTCACACAGGATGGAATGAAGAACGAGAATGGGAACGAGATTGGGAACAGCCAGGCATATATTTAGCTGTGTGACGTAAGGTACAGGCCAGCGGGCGCCACGTCGAGTCTACGTGCCTCTTCCTCGTCTTCCTCCTCCTCTTCTTCTTCGCCGGCTCGGGACGCCGCCGCCAGTTTATATCCGCGAAGTCCTATCGGGCTGAATTGACTTCCTACTTTTATTATTTAATCACTCGGAGCACGGTGTGCAGATCCCATCTAGGCTATTTATAACAGAGAAGCGTATCGAGCTCAATCGACATTCCGTTACTGCTCTGGATGAGAGGAAGAGATATGAAAGCGCTAGCCCCCCCACGGTTACGTTTCTCTTAACCCTTAATTACCGCTGCTGCTGCAACACTCTATTAATACGCTTGATTTATGGACGCGCATTCCGTGCCGCTTGAATAAAACCAACGAGACGCTTGTCTGAGGATACTTAGCGTCGAGTGCGCGTGTAGTTTGCTTGAAACTGTAGCGTATCTAGGAGTGGGTTAAAATGCGTTGGAAATGGGAAAGCCGAGTCGAAAGATCGCAGATATAGAGCTGTTTTGTATTGGGCTTCATTTGGGAGAAAATCGTAGTTGAATGTCTGTTAAATAGTTTCACTGTAACTACTTGTTACTACCTGCGATTCCGGTTCTGGATAGTGCCGCAGATATTGTTTGGCTGTTTCACTGAATTATTGGATATTCACGCTGACGGGGTACAATTAACCTGTTAAGTGGCGGAGGCGAGTTAACTCGGCATTGGCAAATTGCACGCTGGGTCAACGAAGTTGATTTGTGGTTGATTTTGTACTCTATAGTAGATACTGTCATTTGTGAGTAGTGTTCCTGATTTCTTCATGTTTTGTTTCTCGAGAAATCAGAAATCAGATCATATTTCTTGAGAATTATTGAAAAATATTGCAAAAATTATATTTCTGGAATAATGTTGATAATATTTATCAAAAGCACAAGAAAACTTTAACTAAATAATTATCCCTGTCTAATTTATACAAAACTTGTGTAAATGAAAAAATAGATACTAAATATAATTGATAAATTTATTTATTTAATATAAAATTTGTACAAAGCGAAACATTACTTTTTTGTTTTAAAATTCTATTTTTTGTGACAACATCTGTTACTGTTATATTTTGACGTTTTATACATATCTGTCTTGGCTGATAAATGAAAAAATGCGTCTTTTGACTCTTCTTGACGAAATTCTGGATCATGCAAAAATGTTATAAGAGACGCAATAGTCTTATCTCCTCTTTTCTATAGTTCTTCTTTAATAGCCACAAGAAACTTAACAAAAATTAGGTACTTAATTCAGTATACAATTTTTCTAAATTTTTAAATAAGAATTTAAGAGTACCTTCAGCAGTTGATGTCGAATCTTATCTACTGTGATTTTCTATTGGAATTCATAGAGGTTCTAATGTTATTAATAAGATGTATTATAAATTGTAGATGTGTTTATATGTTCGCGATTAACTAGTAACGCAGAATTTGAACTGAAAATTCATTTCCGAAAATAAATGAGACTTACAATTTTTTTCCTAGACTTAAGTTTCTCGAGAAATAAGAAATAAGCAGTTATAAAATTTCTCGAGAAATCCTCGAGAACGAATTCTCGAGAAGGAACACTATTTGTAAGTACGTAGACATAAAGGTAACTTATTACTCCTATTACAAATTACGTGCCTCCTGATTTTCCTCGCAAAGTTCGAACTTTAAAAATCTCTGTCCCACCGGGCGAAAATAAAAGTGAGCGCGACAGCGTGGGCTGTGGTCGCTGCCTCGACAGATAATCGAACGAGTCTGTCAGAAATGGCAAGGACTCTCCACGCGTCCTGATACCTGTCCCAGTGCAGACATCCTCCTCTGTATATGCACATACAATACAGCGGGCTGTTAATCGGCTGGTGCACCACCTGCACGACGAAAACAATGACAATTTATATCGATGACGATCGGAATGCGAGTGCCCTGACGCGTGAAACGATGCGAGTCGACCAGCTGTCGGATTTCGACGAGGCAACGCGACCACCAATGACAGCTGGTAGTTTCTACACCGCGTCAGATTGTAAGAATCCTCATCTCTCCTTTCTTTCTCCGCAACGCGCGTCTATTTCTTGACGTCATACAAAACGTCACGCTTTAGCTATCGCGAATCGTTGATTAAATAATCAGCAACGTGACTGTTTACCTTGACCCTTTGGGTGCTATATGCATTCATTCAGGGCACGCGATGTGCGAGGGGAACACTCAGCTACGCTGAGTGTTTAAATTCTCAGAATCCAAAAAGATAATGTAGCTCAATGGAAATTTTTCTTTTCCGCGGTTTGAAATTTTGGGGACAATTATAAAAGTGAAAAATCGCTTCGGGCCGAGAAACGTAGAATAAATTTTGACTTCTGGTTCTATTTGAGTGAAGAAAAAGTGGTACAAGTAGATTGGTTTTTTATTTTGGGATGTTTTGGCTACCGTGCATGATACACGTGTAGTAAAATTTAGAAAAATTGCCAAGGATTCAGATTTCAAAACAGTGAAACAAGAAACATGTAGGTTCGTGAATTTTTGAGGGAAAAACTTGAAGGCTTTTTTAAAGAAACCTTTGCGTATTCGAAAGTGTACGTGTTAAACTACTTGTAGTAATTTTTGCTATGGAAAATATAAATAAATAAAAGAATCATTATCCCGAAAAATTAATTTGCTACAAAATGGCGGCTTCTTTTAGCAAAAGTATCGATATTCACCACAGAATCGAACTCATTTTTCATTTGTTAAATAAAAACTACGCGACAGAAATAAAAAAACCACGATTGAGGAATAGATAATCTAACATACTAACTAAATTTGGTCGAATTTTTTATTTCTGATCAACCAGTTCAAAGTCAAAATATTCCACAGTGGTCAACGTAAAGTGGTCAAATAAAAAATATATATAATTCCATAATTCTGCCTATAATTCCATTATTTATTTAGATGTCGCATTGCAAAAAAACTACAAGAACTTTAAAATATATACTTTCAAATATACAACCGTTTATTTAAAAAAGTATTCAAGTTTAAAAAAAATACTTGTATTATCAGACCTTACAGGTAGGCATAATCCCTTAAACGTGAGTTTTCACAGCGTTCGAGTGTCTCGTCGACCAACAAAATACTAAGAAGTACTAACTCAGTACCGTAAGCCTTGTTTATCATTATTAATGAATCCTCCCAATTATTTATCTAACACTCAAGCAAATATAAATTCCAATCTAATCGCCTCCGCCAAACTGACACCCAAGAAATTCTATTTCCAATAGCGAAGGCGTGAAAGTACCTACGTCTAAATCCAGCAAAGCCCACGTATCGACGAAAATATTCCAAATCAAAACCACTCGTCCTCCTACCGCGTATACAGAATTCCCCAGATTCTGCACAATACTTCTCGCGTGTTATGAGCAACAGACAATTTGAAGCCACGGTGGCAAATTATTCCCGGCAACGCGCATTCGAAGCAGCAGGATGGAATTGGTGAATGCAAAGGAGCTGAGCCTTGGACGTTGAAAATATTCAAACTCGCGGAGACGGGGCGCGGAAGAGGAAAGGCGAGATGAAAGATTCGCAGGAGGAAGGTCCTTGAGCGCGAGAGAAAGCAAGGAAGCGATAGCGCGCGGAAGGTAAAGGTCTCCGGGTAAGAACCTTCCTGCGTAAATGGCGGGGACCGGGGCTCTTCGTATTGTGCACCGCCTAAATCGCGTTTTCGAAGCGCTTCCTCGGATCGGTGGAAGGTCAGGGAACAAAGTGAAACCTGGCGTGCGTATTCGTTCTGGGTTCGGGTGCAGCTAGAGGCCCAGGTAGTTGCAGGGCCGAGGTCTTTGTTAACCCCCAGGTCAGTGAAAAAATACGGCGCAGGTATTAAAACGGTTCTCAAGCGTACAGGAGGTGCACCGTCGACTTTGGCGGAATTCGGCACTCGATTGAGCTTATTCGGAATTGGAGAATCTTTCTCCTTTCTCTGAACGAAAGCCATTGGTTGATTTATTTATTAGGGTGGAACGAAATATAGGGGCATCATATTTTTTATTATTCGTGACTTCTAATAGTGGGCACAAGTTGCCTTTTATAAAGTTATTTAAGCTGTGAATGTTTGATCTTGATCAACAAATTTTTTGAGGTGCCGCAAGCCATTCAAAAATTCATATTTACCGATTGTGTGACTTTTGAATGGCTGTTGAATGAATTTTGAAATTTTGAAATTTTGAAAAATGAAATTTTGTACTCAAAAGCTATAACATATTTCTCAAAAAATCTTTTTTCCTTTTAAGGATTGCATCTAGTCTATCCATCTAGTGCTATCTAATTTTTTTATTTAAAAATGTTTATCAGCAACTAAGTTATTGTCCATCACTCGAAGGTTGTGATGGATGTAATGTGCGTGAATAAGTGGCCTCCCCTTCTCGTTTGAAAGCATGTAACGATAGGTATCGAGGCTCGCATGGGAAGTTTAATTTATTAAATGGCAAAAAACGTCCCCAACCCGAGGATTCTAATTTTAACGAAACTTTCTGCGGAAATTTACTCTGGAAAGGTGAAATCAGCCCCTTAATGTTATCGCGATTTTTTAAATTCTGCAACGGTGCGAAATAAAACGAAACTTTAAATATAAGAATATAAAGACTTTATACTAAAAAGAATGAGTGAATTTCCACAGAAAAATTGCTAAAATCAGTAAAAACTTCGGGGTGGTACCGTTTCCTTGTGGATCCTTCATTTTGGGCGAAACGGGTAAATTAGTAGAGAAAATACCCAATGATTTAAAAGAAATAAGCGACTTTAACGATCCCTAGCTGGGTTTACGTTACAAAAATAATTATATTAAATATAACAACTACCCTAAGATTTTTGAACGAAGGTGGACGTCCATTTACTTCATACATTATTATCCCCATGTGTGCATGGACCAGACTTAGGTAATACTTAAATGGTGCAGCTGAGATTTTCAATAAAAAATTCAAGGATAGGATTATGAAGCGACATTGGTAGCAACGCGCGAACGTACTCGAAAAGAAAAGAAAGAGAAGGGCGTCAGACAGGGGCACTATACCTGTCTGACGTTGGTCCCTTCGCCTCTATCCATGAGTAATACCTACACACACACACGTGCATGTAACATGAGTTTGCGGTGCACAGTGGATATGTGGAGCGTAAGAGGTCAACAGAGAAACCATTGTTGTCTGCTCTGGCAGGCTCCAGAAGGCGTTTCAAGACTGCAGTGGCCATTTTCGCAGTTTAGCTGTCTACTACGGCAAGCTAAAAAAGGGAATCCAAAGAATTCGTGTGGGAAAAGGATATAAAAATATCACGTTCGTCTATCTTCGTCGATATGCTCACACACATCTTAATTAAGATTCCGCTTTTTTATACTCCAATTGATCTTATGTGTGACGCACGCTGCCCAAAATATACGAGATATTCTTTATATAGTTAATGCGTTCGTTATAACGATAAATCTCTCGTCTGAATTTATTTAAATAATATGCATGTGGGTGCAGATAAAATGGTTTTGTCGAATATTTGAAGATAATTAAATGAAACAGCATATGGTATTTATCCTGGTAATTAATTGCATGAAGAAATTTGAGTTAATTAGCGATTCTTCGGCTTGGATACGTTAGCAATCGAGTGACAATAATTTAGTACTTTCTACAGTGACTTGCAGATTTAAAGGAGAATATAAAACCGTTGTGTAATTACTGCATCGACGCTTGAGAAATTATGATGGGAATAAAGATGTATTATGCGAGTATGGCCTTTAATCACTGCCCCAGCTGATGCTTCATTTTTAATCAATGGTACTTTGAACGAATTATACTCGCCTTATCGAAATCAACAGAGGAATACATTTTCAGATTCGTATTTAATTTTGGCGGGCCAGAAGCCTCTGTGCCAGATAGACGCTGTTAAGAGGATGTGGAGATAACTCATTATCATTGATATGTGCTCGGGGAAAAAATGAGAAAGAAAAGAACGAAAGAGCGATCTTTCCACACACTCATTCAATCGACGAAGTGAGTCAACCACTGACACCGTCGTATCTTTATGCATCATAAATCACTAGAGAATTTCCATATATACACACACAGTGGGGGACAAAAGTATGTGGACACTCTTTAAAATCGTATAATTTGTTCAAAATTGGTCCAAACGACGTGAGTTTTTTTTTAGAAGCTAGAAGCATTAGTTTGCTAAGTGACGTGTTTCGTCGTTTTGACAAAAGTTGCAATTGGTCGGAATGGCAAAACAAATAGGAAAGATCATATTTTTAACTTTTTTGTCTGTGCTCGTAATGAAAACTTAAAAAATGCCTTTTGTAGATTGACGTAAGTTGTATACACGCCTAAAATTTCATCAAAATCGGTTAACGTTGCTCGGAGCTATGAACGCTTAAAGATCGCAGAATAAGGTCGAAAGAAATCAGCGATTTTTGACCTAATTCTGCGATCTTAGGAAATAGGAAAATAGGGAAGTAAAATTTTCATTACGAGCACAGGCAAAAAAGTTGAAAAAATGCTCTTTCCTATTTTTTTGCTATTCCGACCAATTGCCAATTTTTTCAAAACGATGAAACACGTCACCTATCAAACTAATCCTTCTAGCTTCTAAAAAAACTCAAGTTGTACGATTTTAAAGAGTGTCCACATACTTTTGTCCCCCACTGTATATGCATATTTTTATTAACTATACTATATTTGTCTAGCTACATTATTTTGGAGTAAATACAAGTTCGTAGAATATTTAAATTAAAGGTATAGTAGACTAAAAGTGGGTCGTTTAAATATATTTACCAAAGTCTCGATGCTACGTAGATGACTTGTAACTAGAAAATACGAAAATAGCTTCAGTTCCAATTGAACGATTGATACCTACACCCAAGGAACACCCACGGGTAAAAATACTCGTTAATATCGTGCCCCATTGAACGTGCACCAGCTGATTCATACGAAACGTCAATTGTGTCACAAATACGCGTGCAACGAAATTACGTATCGATCGAAATAACAGCCCAATACATGTAGCTATGTAAAGTGGCTGAATGGCTACCGACATCTGAGCAGAGTGAGGCGTCAACCGAGTAACAGAAATTATTTAAATAACGGATCATATCAAAGTTACTTTAACTTTAGATTGCTTGACGAATAAAGTGAATTTTTTAATTCGACAATCATTTCTTTAACTTCTATTCGTTATTCGAAATTTGCAGTTCAGTGGTCGGCAAACTCATTAGTCAGCAAAGAGCCAAATATTAACAATACAACGATTGAGATTTATTTTGAGAACCAAATTTCTTAAACTAAAGCTATATAGGTAGATACACTGTTTATTAACTTAATAAACTTTAATTAACATTTTAAGTCTTAATTAAACTACAGGTACACTGAATAAAATTTGATATCATACTTAATAATGATCTTATTGATTTGTGGCAGAGCCGCATTCCAGGGGCCAAAGAACCGCGGTTTACCGACCACTGCTGTAGTTGAATAAAAATTTTGCCCATCTCTGCATTTGAGGAACCACAAACTTACGGGAAGTCGACGAAAATATTTTTTAACGTTGGAAAAAAGTCATTCCATGCTAATATCTTCATTAGACTAAATCTTGCAAATTAATTTCTAAAATTCAACGAGGAATATGTTATAGAAAATTTTCGTGCTCGCACGGCTACTGCCATCCAAGTATCTATCAAACTATGAAAACTGGAAACTCGAAGGAAACATTTTTTAACGACTTAATGCCACTTCATTGTACTATCTGAATTCATATAAAACCATATAAATGATTATCCAAAATTTTACGAAGAATATACCGGTTATTGAAAAATGTTGCGCCTATTTTGTAACACTGGGAGCACGCAGGTAGTCAGACACTTGTAATCGGTGGTGTAGGTTCCGTGAGCGTAGTAGAAACCGGGCGGCGCGAATGTTCCCGCGACTTAACCCTTGGCCGTAAGTACGGCCGGGTAACGAGATTTGAAAATACACAGTTCCAGTAAGTGTTAAGCCCATTCCTAGACGAGGCCAGCCAAGTGCCGAGATTTTGCAGTGCAATGACGTGACGCCGCGCGTCGCGTCATCGTGCCTGTTCTCGCGGTGCAAAAACCACGCGGCGATATTACGCGTTCACGGGTAAATGCTGCCTCTCGCTCGAAACAATCGGTAATCAATAAACGCAACACACCGTTCCACTTTGGAAATGCATCGCAAATGCACGAATTACGGCAAAGCGCGCGGGAACGGTGACGCATGCGCGTCGTTAAGGCCACGTGTTCCTCGGCGATAATTTCGGCAAGGAATCGTTTCAATCAATATTAAATTCTTGTCACACTTCTACTCTCGCGGATAATATCACTGTTTGCCGATATTTATTGCTGTTGATATTACGCGGTTACGTTTCTCGAAAGTCTACCAACACGCAGCCTCATTAATCTCTGTAATAAGGATTCTATTTGTACAATTTGTGGTATTATCAGCAGCGAGGGTATGATTGCTCAGATGGCTCTTTGGAATCGAGATTCTCAATTTAACGCCTCGGCGATGATTTCGTATGAGCTTCGCGTTTTTCGAGGCGTGCCGAACGAGACTCGATTTTAATCACGCGGAGTTATTTCCCGGGGCTCATTTTGTTAGACGCATCCGAGGCTATGCGTCTTTCATTCTACGTGCCGCTGGTGAAACAGCGAATGCGATGGAGATAATAATTTGTGTTGCATAAGTGTGCTTTGGGTTTACATGTAACGGAGGTGAATTATTTTGAAGCGCCAGCGCGGGGGTGATTTCGGCTACTTTGTTAAATTGAATTTGGTCCATTACGGATTTTGGATCCGATTGTCGCCGGGGCAGATATCAGGCAACCCAATTAAGTTTGTTATCTCGTCTCACTCGGCTCTATAATTAACCACGATCGCGAAAAGCACAAGCGCGAATTTCGTGCCCCTTATCGTGCGCCCGCAACATCCGTCCACAATGAGCGTGTCAAAAATACTGCCAGGCTTTTTGACGAATGTTCAAACCTTTGGACAGCCACATGAATATGTATGTATGTAAATACTAACTCGATACTTTTTAACTATTCTCGTACAGACACGGTAGTGATCGTCCATATTTCCCATTTTCTTTGTCCGCGAAGTGCCGTCCGCGAGACAGAGCATTCCAAATTACAGCGATAACAGGCTGACTGCTGTAGGAATTATCGCGTCGAACTCACAGTGCCGCTACAAAGTGCTCATAATAAGAAAACGCTGTTAACCCTAGAATGAGCGCGTTAATGTTAAATATTTTAATTATTAAATATTTTAATTATACTCATTCTCGTTCTAGCTGATTAGTTTAGCCTAAGAAATTAGGCAAAAAGGCCAAAATCAAAAATAGAACCAAAATTGAAGAAACGTATGTTGATTTGTTCAAAAAAATTTATTTTATTATATTTTAGACTTCTTAAATAAAGACAAGCTCATAAATTCGGAATATTTTATAATAAAAGTATAATAGAAAAATATTTTAGAGTTTGTCTTTATTTATTTAATTAAGTCTTTGTTTAATTTGTCTACAAAATTTCAGAAAGATTGGGGCAGTAGTTTTTCAGATACCTTGCTCACCGTTTTTAAAAAGCTTCTTGAATGTTGTTATATTTTTATTACAAACGTAAATAGGTATATTTCTACAAAAAAATTACCGAATGTACTTTAAATGTTGCTCTTTCAAGTGCAAAAAGTCCTGTAAAAATATATGCTTCCGCTTTTTAAAAAAAAAATACTCCTCCTGTATAACCCCTTAAAACGACCAAATAAACGCCCATACCAAAATGTAGCTTACAGCGAATTATTCCGTAGATTGGCCACGTTTCCGTCTAATCTCACCGAACCAATCGTTGGTACACGCGACCTGAATGACAAGTCGCCCAAAAATAACGCGGCACGGAACGCGTTAACCATTAAGGCTAACACGAAATATGAAGTGATCGACCCGTAACCGAGTGACTAATACAATCCCTCCAACATCTCCGGAAAAACCGTAACGCCGTGCAACGTACGTAAGGTCGCGTTAAGTGCAAGCGCACCTAAGTAGCTACGTAGATTAAAGACGGATTCACACGCATCAGTTGCGTGACGGTTGAATGCCGTCAGTGTCAGTGGTGGAAAATATAGTTTCCCTGGTTTCCGAATGCAGCAGTTCACGCCTGCCAGTATCAGTTACTGACGCCAGCACAAAGAGACCACTGACACTGGCAGCGCGGAACCGATACGTGTGCCTCCGCCTTAACTTGGCCCAAGTGTAATTCGCAATCCGAGATTCCCTCTCTTGCTGCTCGAAGCTCTCTTTCTCTCTGCGCTCCTAGCCCGGCCTGCTCGTGACGCTGCGGCACGGCAGACAGGCGTGCAGGCATAGGTGCGCGTGTACGTGCATAAAATCCGAGCTGCGTACGATAATGCAGTGCAAGCAACGTTGACCGTGGTCAGGATTGGCTCGACCGATTTATTAAGTCGCGCAAACCGAGCGAACGAAAAAGCGCCATCGGCCAAGCGAGATGCCTGCCTCTCTCTCTCTCTCTCTCTCTCTCTCTCTCTCTCTCTCTCTCTCTCTCTCTCTCTCTCATTCCCCAACGCTTGATAAACGATGTGATGATAATAACCACGGCGAGAGAGCAGGCGGTGCCGCGCGCACACGCACGCACGCGGTCGAAAGGGGGTCCGACGTAAATACCGAAGGAAAATCGATAGGGCATCGAGCGACAGTAATTTTTATCTTGTAACGCGCGCGGAAAACCTACGCGCGATGGCGGGTGGATGGTACGCGTTTCCTTCTCTATTTTTACACGTAGTGGCCCGTTATTGGTGGGGCGCAACCCGATTGGAGGGTGACTCATCGTGGAAAAACAAGTCGACATTGCGAGATGACTTTTTTTTCGGCGCCGCTTCGATCACGAGAAAATCGGCATCGAAAATGCAAGATTCTTGACACGCGGGCGTGCGGAACGGGAGGATTTTCAACGCCGATTTCGGTGAGAAGAAACGCGCGCGCGTATAAAAGTTATTCCACAGTTTTGGATCGTTTTTGTACAGGGATCCATTTTATCCGCAAGTGCGACATATTTACTTCTGGGTTCTGTGAATTCTTTGTCGACTATGTGCTTCTTTAAGGGGACCTTCCGGTCTAAAAGTCGATTTTTTTTATTTTTTTTCTGAACGGAAAAAATATGTGTTTAAAAGGATTTGTTGAAGTTCGTAAAATTTCCGAAGTTATAGGTAGGCATTTCGAGTAGGGTAAACCAACCAGTGAATGACCGAATTGTTGAATGAGAAGCCCAGTAAATGACCGCATACTTTTATTAAGAATTGTACTTATTAATGTTTGTTTAATACGCGTAACTAAAAATATGGGATATTAAAAGTCCAACTACACTTCATTTATAAACATATAATAATTTTTAAATTTATAATTGCCATTTCTTTGCCTAATGGTCGTTTACTGGTATGCGGTCAATTACTGGTTGGTTTACCCTAGCGGCAGATGCATGGCATGGGTCACAACTGGCCACTCGGCGCTCACGTAAAACTTTAAACGCGTTTTTCTGGAAACAGTGTTCTCAAAACCTGTATTTCCAAAAGCTATTATCCGATTCGACTGAAACTTTTTTATTTTGAAGAATATACTTCTGGCTAGGGGGAAACCAGAAAAAAATACAAAAAGTTGAAAATTTATAATTTTCAAAGGCGTTGAAAGTATGAAAAATATAGGGAAAAAGTGATTTCAAACTTCAAGTGTCGTTATTTTCTAAAAAAAATGTCATTTTTGTAATTTTGACTAGTCCCCCCCCTCGCCAGAGGTATATTCTTCAAAATATAAAAAGTTTCAGTCGAATCGGATAATAACTTTTGGAGATACAGGTCCCACCGATTTGGATCAATTTTTTGGCGCCTTGACTTTAACGACTCCCCAGTGCTGTCTGCAATGATTAATTATAAAACAAAAAATATATTTCTATAATTTAAGACATCCTTAATACAATGCAAAAAGTCTCATTCAATTATATATAGTAGTTTTCCTTTAATTAATTCCTAAATATCATCTATTTTTGGGGCTCTTCACTGTCGTGAAGAATTACTCGATTCGTTGTAGCACCAATAACAGGCCACCCTGTGTACAGATATGAACTCGTTCCACAAGGATGCTTACTCTTCAACAGGAGAGTTGGAGCAAAAATTCAGATCCTCAAGGTCATTGGAGGGTGAACTCCACTCTACGTGTTTCGTGCGTGCTCGTTCCGCCTAATTGTTTGTTTTGAGGGCAATCTGCGCGGTGAGAAAAGGATGAAAGTATCAGCGAATGCATTATTTTGACGAACGTCTGCAGGAGAGGGCCGAAAAAGTAAACATAGGAACTACTAAGAAAGGTATAATAGACCATTCAATTTCGAACATTAAAATTCCAGCATCAGAGATACGTAAAATGACGATTTTACTACCAACGCGAGCTAAACTTCTTTCTGTTAATTAAATATCGAGTTAAAGTAGAATGAGAACTTCGCAAATATTACCGCTGGTCATGAGGAAAAAGGGGGATGGACTTTGAAATGCACACGTGTGTTCGACACCAGCCGCAATCTCTAAACTCATGAACTTGTGAACTTACGATTATTATAAAAAAAACGAGGTGTACAGAAAAGACACAAAAGTGACTTGGAGTGATTATATACGATAAGAGCTGTCAGATCATATTGGGAAAAAAAAGGCGGTCGCGTGGAATGTTACCACACTGCTCAAAATAAGTACAAGGCCTCTCTCGAGGGACAAGTAAATATGAAAATTCGGCAGGAACAGCCGAATACAACAAACGGATTTATAGAAACTGAATATTGAGTATCGCGCAACTATCGTGGAATGTTTAAGTTTTGCCGTGCCAGTAGCTCTCGAAATATCGATTGCCTCGTTTTCAAGACGCGATCCTCTAATTGCACGGAGCAGAGCAAAGTTTAAGAGAATTAATTAGATGGCCAATATTTGCCCGCATGTCGCATGACCAATTTGCAAATTTGCGGCACGAAACGACGCTAGTTAGCCTACATCGTCGTTCCATTCGTACAGAGCCTAAATGAACTACGAGAGAAAATTTATCACGATCGGCGGTGTATCAATCGCGCGGATTACGTAACGGCGGGACGTTTAATCAGCTGATACGATGCGTCGCCCGATGAGCGGATAAACACGTATCAGATGTTCTTTCTCGTAATAAGCTGTTCCTTCGTAATTCGCAACACTTTGCAAAAAAAAACCTGGAAAGTGTTCCGCGGAATCTAAGCGTCGAAGAAAAATCAGATAACGCGACGACAAAGATTACGTCTTAGTTGTGGCGTCGTACCTCGCTTAAGATTATCTTTCATTTAATTTCCCCTTGTAGGCCGTCGCGCATTTTGACGATACGCAGAGAAAAGTTTATAAACAATTGGTGACCGAAGCGCAGCAACAATTAATTAATTATTATTTATTTCGGCGAAGCGAAAATCGTAGAATAACCAAAAAATCATATATCTAAATTCCGGTTACTGTGGAATAAAAATACTATTCTATTTTTCATTTGCCGAAATGTCGACGACCTTTAAATTTCGACCTCTCCATATCTCTGTATTTTTTAGGGAATAACGAGGATATTTGGGTGCATCACTTAGCGCGTCATTTGCGAATCAAAGGAACAAACGTACATGGTGAGACTGAACGTAAGGTATACCGCGTGCATTAACGCAATCATTTACGCTCGATACCTCCAATAAGAACTTTATAGTCTGTAAAATCGCTAGCACATGTATCTTTTCGTGTTCCCAGACGCAACGACCGATTCATTCAAGCTATCTTTATATGGCGTACACTGCTCAGCGTTTCTTACACCACACTCGGTCGTGTAATTTCAGTTAGCTCGCTTATTATCGCGTATTATGCACCGTGTAGCCGGGTCAACGGTAGAAACTGTGTGTACGATCGTAATATCCACGATAATCACCATACGCAATTGCAGAGGCTCGTTAAATGTAATGCAAGCTGCGAATTTTACGTATATACAGAGTCATGAAGGTATTGGCACAGATCATTTGGATTCGACTTGTTGTTCGACTTTCCGTACACTTCGGTGTGAACAGTAATAGTAGCATCTAAAGCTTGTTAAGAGATAGCTCAAGTCGAGGATGTGAATTTGAAAATTCTTGTCTTGAAAATTTTGTAACGATTATGCAGTATCAAAAGCCTGGAATGTTTTGAAAATGAAGAAAATTCAGACTAAATATTTATCATGTACAACTTCACTTTCAAAATAATCAATTCTGAAGATACACATTCCTACAGTGGCCAAAGATTCCAACGTAAGAATTTCCTACCACCTTCTCCAAAACCTCTTACACAAACCGGTGTCAGGATTGTAAAAAACTTGTTCACATCTCTGCAGACTAGAATAAATCTTCTATTCCGCCGCATAAGAATTCTGAAATTCCAACTACTTCGTCATGCAAAGCGACAAACACTAAACTAACATGGTGCCCTACATCCACCGCCCTAATAAACGCAATATCACTTTTCATACAATTATTTGCAATCCTAAGATTCAACACACCGACTAAATAGAATTCCAACAAACTCGCAACAACAGATACAAGGACTTAAGCGTGGAAGAGAGGTTCGCGCAATTTTTTGACAGATCCTGATAGATCCTTTCCCGTTGAAAGGCGCTCGCGCGAGCGGACAATAGATCGAAGCTCTACGCGAGCGAACGTAATGAGGGGCAGGACGGTGATGAGCGTATGTAAACAAGAAATCGCGGCGGAGCGGCATGCTTCGAGTTATTTATAGAAATCCATTATTGTGCAACAAACGTGGCTTTACGTAACGCGCGTAGTATATACCCAGGTCTCTGTCGGTCAGTCGGCCGTATACAAAGGAACTGGCTTTCCTCGTCCTTTTGTTTTTTCGCCCAGGCTGGTTCGCTCGCGTCGCGTCGCTTACGTACCGCAGGCAGCAGAACGCGGGGCAACTGAAAACCGCTTCGCTCCGCACCGTTCGCTACGAATGTAAACAAAAGCTACGAGAGACGTTTCTGAGAATCGTGCACGGCGAAAAAAGGAGAGTGGGGGCGAGGGGGGAGAGAAAAGAAACGACTCGTAAATGGAAGAGCGTACGGGTAAGCAAGTTCGCTGTTCGGGGCTGTGCCAGCAGAGCTCGATACATATTTCTTTTTCGCGAGCGATTTCGATCGCTATCGTGACCGTGATACGTATGTGTACAGACACAACAGGCCATCGTCGTTGGCCCGACGTGGCCGTCACGAGGGAAACGTAGGAAACGATTGTTCGAGCAGGGAGATACAAACGCTGCCAGAGTACCGTACATGCATTCCAAACCTGTTTAGACAACTCGCGATAACATTCCGAGAAACGATTAATCGCGACTACGGTTGCGCGCCCACCCGAGCGGCCGTTTGCCGCCGCCAGAGTCGTCGCAGAAAACCGGTATGATTTATCCCAGACGCGATATAATTTGCCCGTAGGAATTCTTTGCGCCCCGAATGTATCGAAGCGTGGTAACGATTCTTCGCCACTAACGAATTTTAGGAGTTTCGTTTAATTTCCTTTTTTAAGGGGAGCGGATGTTTAAGAGCTACGTGTGCGGGTCATAAAAGTGGGGATTATTTTCAAAATGGAGTTTGAAGGTTAAAGAAGGAAAACTTGAGTTCTTATTAATCGGGGTTCTATGAATTTTTTTGTTTATGTTGTGAAGAATATGGAGGAAAAAATTGAAGGAATTTAGGAGGCAGCGCTTGTGTTTTCTTTTTCGCAGAAATGGAATGATGTTTGGTAGGTAGCGAGTTGTAACTATGGTCGTAAATAGACACGAATAGGAAACAGATCCGAAGATTTATTGCTACTAGACGTTATTACACGCTCCAGATTTAGAAAGTACTGAGAAAAATGCATGTCAGTGACTGCCTCCACAGAAATATCTGTCCGGTTTCTTGATCAGACTTTATTAAACTTGAAATGTACAAAGTAACTTGTAGATTTGAACCGAACACGGTTGGAAAACTGTTAGCTTAAGGAATATCTTGAATTTCATGTAAGGTACGAGTACCATTGGCACAACTAATGATGTTAAATTTGTATTAATATTCCCTACGATACTATAAAAACAAAATTATATGATCAAATTCAGCACCAAATTCCTACAGAAATGGCGACAAATTTGGACAATATTTAGGAAACAATATTGACCAAAGCACATGCAAATAAAATATTATCTAAAATTTAATTCGAAAACTTAAGGACCGAATAATTTCAATTCAATAACTGAAAAAAATACATTCTATTCTGAATTCCGAAATTCCATTAAATAATTGAAACACCTAACGACGACGAAACTAAGCAAAAATAACACATGAACGTCTAAAGGTTCTCTAACTGTGAATAAATAATATCCTTTAAAATTAATCGCCACTCTAAAATACCGATACTTTTCTATAAATATTTTCACACACCATGAAGAACTAAGATATTTTTGGATTCTACTATTAACCTACTCACTCCACGTTTGCGTCAAACAAAAGTGTGTTTCTATTTCAGAAACAGAAAAGCAGCATGCTCGAGCCCCATTCCAGAATAATTCCAAAGCAGTAAAGTACAATTTCGTTGCAAATGCGATAAAACGCAGGAGCTCGACGCAAAATAGCCTGCTCGCTATTTACTGTTTGAGCGGTACAACGGTGCATTTCACTCGAGTCCGATCCCCCGCGCCATGCTTGTTTGGGCGTGAACGCGTGGTGAGCAAGAATTCGACACGACGCGGTGGTACGAATCTCCCCGGGACTCGCCGATAATGAAGCACCGCGAAGGGGGCGATAATAGAACGGGAATCGATGAAATTCGGCTCGAGACCGGCGAAAGAATCTCGCCGTAATCGCAGCGTGTGAAAGAGACAGAGGATATATTGTGCCGGCCGGCCGGCTTCGCGCTTGCCTCACCGGCCGGCTTCGCTTCGCGACAGCTGGCCATCGAGTGGGACAGAGACGGAGGATGGCTATACTAAGATTTTGTTTGTATTGTGCACGCGTTTCACGTCTGTGTCACGATTACGGCCAAGCCTGCCAATATATACGGCGCGGCGCCGCGACACCGTCGACGGCGACAATGACGACGGTGTCGCGGGGCGACGACGGCACGATACCGCGGTGGAAGAGAAGGAGACGATGATGGACGTTGGGTTACGCTCTGAAACGGCACGGCTCGATAACGGCGGTGGACGAGCACGCCTTCCGTTGCCGATAAATTTCTGTCATCCCGCCCGTAAAGAATTCGCGGGCGAGGCGTTACACCGCGCGCGGTTCAACTCGCGAATGACGTGGCGTGTCAAACCGTGTCGTTGCTCTACACGTTATAGAGCGCGGTGACGTGCACGCGCGAGCGAGAGACCGCGGAACGCATATGTAACGCGCCACGACTTTTCCGCGGACCCGACACATGGCCCCTGCCGTGTCGCGCATTTACGCCGGGCCGCTTTTGAAATTCGTCGGCCGGCGAGCGAGGACGGATTACTCGCGACGGGGTATGCAGCGGGGAAGCAGACTCACCCGCACAAGTTGGTTTCCTGCTCCTCGGTGGCTTCGACGATTTCCTCGAGCAGAATACGATCCTCGCCACCAAACACTGACATATCTCGCTGGTCCGCAACACTGAGAATCCCGCCGCGCGATTCCACCACGTCCCTGTAACCGTCGTCGCGGCCTGCGAAAAGGGCGACGGGCCCTCTGTTCGCACACTTCCACCGGGAAAACAATATAACGCGCACACCTCTCACGCCCTTTGCGACGCGGATACTCGCCGAAACTCGTGATTAAATTTTTCCTCTGCCGCGGTGGCACGCACCGAGATTCGTCCACGGGACAGCCACTCCGCGCGGCGCACACACAACGCCCGAACGCGTTTTGTAATGGCGATCTTTGGCGGGAAACAGCTGAGGGCCCCCACAGCGTACCACGAATCACTCCGCCACCGGCTTCAGGGCCGTCACTACGCGAGGTTCACCGAGAGCCCCTCCGCTTCCTTCCCGTTCGGCACACGCGGCACCCTTTCCCTTCTGCCCAATTTCTCGCCAGATTTGTTCGCCTCGCGGCACAATCTCTCTTTATCGCGCGCCTATTCAAGATATATCGCGTAGACCGGACGGATCGTGAGACGATCTTTCAACGTAATTATTAAACTTCACCGTGCAAATGTCCCGGATGGCATACGGCCCGCGGTAAAGTTCTCGACTTTCGAGAATAAAACTTATCGGGGGGGGGGGGAATGTCACGGATAGCGTTGCGAGGGCCGCGATAAGCCACACATTTCAAATTGATCGGCCGACGAGCGTCGTGACGCGAGAAATCGTTTTACGTGCTCGCGTCGACGGAACCATCACGTGGCGGCACATACTAAACACTATCGTCCGTAACACTCGCACGACGGGAATAACACTCGCGGCACTGTAGCAGCAATATAAACCGGGGATGCGGTCGAACGGACGATAATCTGCGCGGCGCCGATCCTGTATGCCGATGAAAACGGAGAAACGGTATCGTTCGCAGGTGCACAGAAATTCACGGCGTTGGACGCTCAGAAACCATTTTCAAGGCACTCGCGAAAAGTTCAGTGGACGCGGTTAGGGTGAACGCTACATCGTATGCTGCCCTGGACAACGACTCTCTTTGGACCAATCCCACACCAGCTCATCTTCGGTTTCACGCCGAGTTTGCACAGTTTTCCGCAGGTAGTTGCACGCAAGCCATCCGGTCGTTTCGTAACGGATCACTGGTGTACCTAGCTGTCTCCTCGGCGGGCTATTGTTAGAAATATTTAACGCGTTAGGGGGGACTACTTTCTCGTCGCGTAGGTTTACGCTAGAGGAATGGTGCGGCCGCGCGGGAAACATCTGCCAGCTGGCAGAGGCCCCGCCCATAGAATACGCCAGTCTCCCCCACTTCCCCCACCTGCGCCAGCTAAAGCCACATACACCACGTTCAGAGCCATCTGTACAGCCGCGACCGTGCGCGCGACACACGACACACACACGCGCGATCTTCTATCCTGGTCCTTCGTCGGGCTCTCTGCGCAATGTTACACGATACAAAAGTTGACAATAAAAATTTGTTTCTTCCCCGCGCGTACGCGACACATCGTAAGTGGCCTGTCGCGCATAGTTCTATATAGATGCGCAATGAGATGAACGATAAAGAGACGCGTCTATGAGATACAACTAAACAAAGAATTAATCCTCTGTATCCAAAGGTATCATTGATTTTTCGCTCATTCGAGTTTCGTTCTTAAATAGTACCTGCCTCTTAATACTTTAAACTAACCTTTATATAAATATAACTAAAAGCTTATTTGTTTGTATTTGTACGACACGCGATTCTGAACGATCTTAATACTTTATCTTCGAACAGAAATCGCTTAATATTTAGGTGGTTTTAGCTTCGCGAACTGTATGCGAAATTGGTTGGAATTAAAATGTAAGCGTACGAAATGAAGATTTCCGATATCGTGCGTTAACACTCTACGCCCACTACTCCCCTGTTACTTTTCTCGGAAAATAATGGATACCAATGATACAGAATTAAACGTATGCAATAATAATTGAATCTTTCAAATAGAAGTCTAATGATACTATAATTTACGATATTAAATCGAATAATACTTTAGGAATCGTACGGTGCTCTTATTTAAATCGATAAATTCGCAAAAATCTTGCAGCCTGCGCCATCTGGCGGCCACCCGTCGTACTCGCTGAATGTAACGGAACGGCAACCGAAATACAAACACAGATGATTTAATATAAACAATGTACTTCCATCATTATTTGCAAATTTTTTACAATATATGTGAAAAACGTTTATTTTTAATCATTCTCTCTTTACTTCTATAAAAGAAATGTATGATTGACGAACATACAAATAAAAACGAGAGGAAATGGAAATGTTCTCATTTCCAAACCTAGCATATCGATAAATACTGTTGTTGATTATCTGCGGCGCGGTCTCTCTTTCTAATTCGATACAATGACAGGCTAAAAATAATATTTGCGGACCGTATTCATAGTTATTGCTCGTAATATCCGTTTACATAACTAATATGTTACATCGTAAAAAAAAATATGGAAATTGCATAATCGTTTGAAAAGGATAACTACGAATACGCCTTAAATGCAGTTAAATAAAGAATATTATTTCTTTTCGTTCGTTTCTCTTATAAAACAGCTGATTCATTAATTCAGGAATTGTTACTCATAACTCGGACTTTAGGCTCAGAAATTTAAATATAAATATAAATCTCATCTTCGTTCTAAATTTTTAGCACGTCATTTAACAAGACTCGGGAACAATTTGAAAGTGTGAAAAATATGAAATCACGAATCATTTTTGTTAACACTTTATATAAAGGAGCAACCTACTCAATTTTATTTAGCCGATTATATTTCTCTCGGAAAGTTGCGCACACGAAGTATGTCCAGTTTGATTTGAATTTTCACTTCAGTTTAAACAGAAAACATTATCTTACGCACAATCTTCAAATCAAGCAATGCTTCGTAATAACAGAATTTAAACTTCAATATTCGTTCTATGTGTTCTGGATTTTACAATGGACGTTGCTTCGTTTTAAATCTAGAACTCATTTCTCAAATAATACGCAAGAATCTGCTATAATCTGCGTTTTTGTTTCGTCATTGATATTGTTTTCCTTTTGTACTCACAGTCACGTGATTAATGTTTTTAAAGAAACCTAAGAACATTTCGCTTTATAATACTATTCATAATGCCTCCCAATTTGTACACGACAGTGGATTAAAAAAGAAACGTTACTACTTTGTCTTTGCTCAGCAGATATGGATATATAATATTCCCCGAAATAATAAATTTTTTACATTGTTAATATGAAACCGCATGTGAACCTAACGAAAACACATACTTTAGCATACAAGAAGCGATAAAAATCCTGGTATGATCGACGCAATAAAATGTAGCTCACCAATTCAATATTTCGTGTCTATCATTTTATCAATTAACTGCTAAAATCTGTTGGATACCAATCCGAATCGGCACTGGATGAGATTCCGAAGTGTAGAATAAATAAAGAGAGTAATACTCGTTACTCTGTCGTACTAAAAAATAGTATTAAAGAGCCCAAGACAAATTAGTCTTAAGCTTTGCTCGACTGGTTTGATTTACTGTAATGATTATAAAGCTAGATATAGATACAATGTCTGATATACAAATGCATCAACCACTTTCTATCAGTTATGTTTCTTGTACACTGTGGTTACGGTCTCGTCATTTTTCTCTCTTTAAAAAAAAAACAAAGTAGTTAAACCTAACAATGCGCTAAATGCTATATTTACAAGATTAGAAGTTGACAGTTTCGTTCTCTTTAATTATGTACAGATGTGTACTGGTTGGTTACAGTAGAGAGTAAATCAACAAGTCCATTTATTAAAATATGTAAAACTATTTCAATAACGCGAATTGTATCGTTAAGGCAAATGTGATTAGATCTGTAATGAATCGATACCCAAGAATTAGTTTGTACTTTATTTTACTATATTTTCACTCCCTATTTTAATATATCTTTGTTGATTTACTCTGTTCGACGTGTCTCTTTAAATTACATGTTTTCAATTTCTGTGTCCTTAAAAAAAAAGTTTAAATATACATTAGTAATTTTTCAAATGTGGTTCATGCATCTGCAGTCAATTTAGTACAACATGAAAGCATGGATTTACAAATAATGGCGCGACGAAGGAAACGATTACCTCGAACGATAGATTAATTTCGCATATTTATAAGAAATAATGAATGTAACGGGTGATAAACCCATCTGCCAGTGATGCACGTAAATGTAAATATTACGATATAATCAATTTTGATCATTTTCTTAGTGGCTTGTTATTGTTACGCGCGTGATATTACAACTTAATTCGGATCAGTTCGTTCTGGAGTATACTCGTTTATTTTAAAACATCAAAATTGACATATAAACTGAAATACACCGTATAAGCTAAAATAACTATCTTATTACCTGTTAATGTTTACCGCGCACATTACGATAATAAAATATGTTGCAATACTTTAGTAAAAGTAATACACTCGCTATTAATATTTCTATTATAGCAAGAATAATTGTTAAAACTAGACTTTTCCACAGAACACTAGATTTAACATTTCTGTACAGCTGTATTAAAATAACGAACGGACTTTGAATCTTTCCCAAAACGAAGCAATCCTTTGACTCGAAATAAATGCTATTGTCTCCCGACGCACAATAGAGTAAGTCGTGACTCTTCGAATAGAGCAAGATCTCTCTCGTTTTCTTGTTATATATACGTGTATATATAGATGTATGTTCACATTAGCATATTAATAAAGCATATAACAAAGAATGTAACCACGGCGAAGTATGAATTTTGAGTTATTTGCATCTACATGCCTTACCTGTAAATCCATGTTTATTTTTATGCAATGATGGAACTTATTCATGGTACTAACTATGTACTAGCTTTGTTATAATAACTTTTTCAATCCTAATTTCAACCTTTCCTGAGCGGGATTCACTTTGATTTTCAATTGCTGAATAAGATCGTATATTTTTAAAGAAGGCCCAACTTTAAAACCGGTCAAGTCTATTATTTGGTCCTTAGTGAGTGTCAACAAAGTCTTTCCATCTATTTTACGTTTACTAAAATTATCGCAATACGTTGCACAATCATTAACACGAAGAAATTGTGCAACATCAAACACATTCCATTCAGATGGCACTAAATCACCAGATTCAGAACTTTTCTGAACACCATCTGCTAGCCTTGGGATGTATTTATTAGAGACAGACATCACCTAAAGAATAAAAAGTTTCCTTAAATGTGTAACACTCGATTTTCATCGTACAATATTATGCTCTATCGTACGATTGAAAATTGCCACGTAATAAAAGAGCGTTAATTAACATCGGATAATTTTCTTGGCAAAATCTCGTCAATCATTACTGCGAGAAATATTAAATTCAATTTGTCATACAATTTTTTACGCGACAATACGATTTAAAATCAATTTCTATATTAAATTATACAGCTCAAATTGAATTGTACTTAGCAGTTAGTTTTCAATGCTAAGTCTAACGTATTTGATTAACACATTCGAATCTAACGAAAATAAGACGCTTCAATACTGCTTTTATTAAAGAATTTTAAATACTTAAAATAATGTAAAAGTAAGAAATAACACTTACGTTAATGTATGATGTCGCAGTTCTTTCTTTTGGCGGCGGAGGGCTTGGCGTCTCACTTTGAGTATCATGCAATGCTTGACCTTGCCCAGTAGTGGGACTAGGTAATGTTTGATCAGGTCCAACTGGCTCCTCTGCTGGCTCTGGTTCCCTATTTCTTTGTTCTGGTAAACTTTCCACGTCGTGTTCTCTCTCGATCTTTACTCCTTGAGCAGGCTCTAATTCTCGCTCACGTTCACGAGCCGTACTAATACGCTCGCTGTGCCGAGGTAGAATATTTTTCGCGCACGATACTTTGCTGCTTTTTTTCAGTTTTCTCTTAGCTTTACGTTTAAGGCCTCTTGGTGATTTTACTGAGAAACGTAATGTGTATATACATTTAGAACAGGTATCCTGAATACTCTATTACATATTTCAATATACATTACAGCTAATTACAGTTACGAAGTATATTTACCAGTAGGACTAGTGTTTTTATTGAGTACACGGGGCCCTTCTAACTTATGATCGACCAGATCGCACCACCCAACTGGATATATGTCAGGGCTCTGACAATCCAGCCATTGATCGTATTCATCTTCCCAGCCATCGAAATGTACTCTTAATAACCTTCCAATCACCCTAGTAATAGTAGCAACACAAACTAATCTAGGATCCATTAAATCAGCGGCTTCGAGTCTCATCCCCTCGATAAACCCATGTTGAGGTATTTCCTACAACGTAAATTATTGTTCAGTTAAAGTAACCAATAAAAGGAAATATAATGAACACCAGTGACTAAAGTAAGATACAGTGGCGGACGAAAGAAAGTTTACAACTTTCAAAATCGCATAACTTTTTTAGAATTGGTCCAAACGACACGAGTTTTTTCTTTAGAAGCTAGAAAGATTAGTTTGCTAAGTGACGTCGTTTTGAAAAAAAATGCAATTAGTCGGAATAGCAACAAAAATAGTAAAGGTTGTTTTTAAACTTTTTTTGTAAGCCTGTAATGAAAATTCAAAAAATCCGTTTGTAGATTGAAGTAAGTTGTATACGTGTCTAATATTTCATCAAAATCGGTTAACGTTGCTCTGAGCTACAAACCTTTAAAGATCGCAGAATAAGGTCGAGAATCGCGGAAATTCCCAAAATCAGCGATTTTCGACCTTATTCTGCGATCTTTAAAGGTCGCAATTAAAAAAACCAACCTTTACTATTTTTGTTGCTATTCCGACCAATTGCATCTTTTTTCAAAACGACGAAACACGCCACTTAACAAACTAATCCTTCTAGCTTCTCAAAAAAAACTCATGTCGTTTAGACCAATTCTAAAAAAGTTATGCGATTTTGAAAGTTATAAACTTTCTTTCGTCCGCCACTGTACATAAGACTCGATCTTTATAAGATTTTAGCTCGCATAATTTTCTGAACGATCTTATTCTAGAGATTATTGAAGCTGTCTGTGTAATTACCCTATTAAATAATTGCAAAGAGGCAGGTATAGTATTCGTCTCTGATAAATACGCATCCCATGTAAATGTAGTAGGATCGAATCCCTTTGGTGGCGTGAGTGGTAGACCGTGTTGGGAACAAAATCCGATTGGAAAAATACAAGGTGAGCATGAATTGTAGCAAAACCAATCAGCACCACTCGTGTCCTCGTCGTAACTATCTATGCGGATCATTATGTAATCCTCCTTCAAAACTTGCATTACTGTCGCTGCACATATGGCGGAGAGATTAAGCGGATCAATGGCCTCTATCTTCATTCCTTCTCGAAATGTATAATTAAGGTGCAAATGATGGTTCTTTGGCACATAAAAGAGATCTTCAGTGGCGTCGTCTTCGCATAATTTTGATTTCGTCACGCGTTCCAAATACTCCGGATATGCGTCCAATGTCTGCCCTACCCTCTTGGCCCAGCCAACAGGGTGTATAAGGGGGGAGTCCTCGTGGCACCAGAAACCATTGTCTTCGGGTGGCGAATCATAGTATCTCACGTGCAAACGTTTACCGACAATCTTCTGTATCGTCGCTACCTTCACCTGCGAGATTCTATTTTTATCTACTACTTCCAAATGAAGTCCGCATCTGAAACGCGACTTCATACTATCGTTAACTTTATTATAAAAATTAGTTGGCAGTGTCCTTGCACCCGTTAATCGTCTCATTAGAAAATCCTTCCAGTCTTTGTACTTGTTAGCAATTGCTGCAAAAAGATTCGTCGTAATTAAGAGCTCTTTAATCGTTTATTTACGAGGTTTACTTACTGTTAGGTGGAATGAGAGGTTTCCCAATGGTTGCACACCAGCCTACTGGGTGTATATCATTGGAGCACAAAGACACCCAGAAATCTTTATCAGCGTTCAGTCCGAAGCCTTCATACCTCAATAGCGCTCTATATCCAGATATACGTAGCACAGTAGCAACCCAAAATGAATCTGGGAAAGCTTCGCATACTTCATCGCAATCTGTGTTCTCCACTTCGACTTTCATACCAACTGTTATGTTATCCCATATCTCCGATATGGGCGCCTGTGGAATGAAAATGAGATTGAAATATCTACAAGAATACACGTATCGCAGCGACACAAGGTATATTTGGAAGCCTAGCGCGTTTGCTATAATTCTATAGAAAACTGACGTGTTTAAAGCAAGATACTGGGGCAGCGCAGAATCCAGGCTCAACCAGCTGCGGGGTCCAATCGTATGAACCTGCCATCTCAGCTGTTCTCTTTCTCCTTACAGGTAAATCCTCCGGCATCACCGGTTCAGATATAACTTTCTCTTTCTCTAATTCGATAGGTTCCCGCACATCCACTTCTTCCTTCACCGGGACCTAAAAAGCTCAGAGTATCACGTCGTTCTATTACGATATCTTGAATAACACTTACGTTTTTCGTTACTTTCGATTCATTCGGAGAAGCTGGATCCACAGAGGTAGGCGCCTCTACCGAATGAGATGGACTGTACGTGGAATCTGCGGTGGGAGCTGTGTGCTCCGAGGATCGCGCGCACGCTCTGCTACAAAATCTGCGCTCCTTCGTGTAAAATGCGTGCTTCACGCCGATAGCGCCACACTTCTCGCAAACAGCTGCGAGAAATAAAAGCAGCTTACGAGCGTATAAAGGTAACGCGTAGACGTGACTCGCAATTACGCTTCCGGCTCGTTTCGAACTCTATATCTTACCTATACCGTCCTTGCGGATAGGAATAAAATTTAAGTCTGTGTGCGGCTGGTACGCGATCGGCGTCTTTAACACGAGCCCAGGGTGCTTTATAGGCTTTATCTTCCTATTACGATTGTCCTGAGTAGTTTGCGTCGCTGCATTGTTTACAACCTGCTCCCGCTCTTCGTCGCCGATATAATCTTCTAACGTTAAGTATTCAGTCATTTCTTGCCTTTCGGACTGCGAATCGTATTCCTGAAAAGAACAGGAAATGTAATTCTTGTACGGTTCGCACGAAGTCGGTTAAGGGGTAACGTTAACTTTTAAGAATGTTTCGACTGACTTGTTGTATCTCCTGGGCATCGACGGCTTCCATAGCTTCGTCGGGCTCCGAGCACTCGTTAGCGAACTGTGGCGGCAGGTAGCGTACCATTGTTGTAGGTGCGATCTGATGGTTCCTAATGTCTTCGTACGGATTCGAGCCATGAGAGAAAAATGGACTTTCGGCTTGACGAGGATCCAACATAAGTTCGTGAGTGGGTTCTCCGTGCACCATCATATCTCCCATCCATACCATCCCTAGTTCCGGTAATCCAGGGATGGAAGCATACACTGAATTCATACAAATATCCATCCCTATAGTCACATAACGATCAAAGTATTACTTTTAGACAGAACAGGCGCAAGGATAGTTTGTGGCTTCGGGCAACGAAACGTCGCGATTCCTCGCCGCAAGACAGGAACGCTTCTACACAAATTATACGAGTTCGATATGATCGAGACACTTGGTATTTAGACGAGAGTATCCCTGGCTCGCGTAGGAGATCTTATTTCGCTAAATCTACGTGCCGCGAGATACAGAGCGCAGAGGACATTCAAAGCGGACGCTACGATATTTAAATGGCAATTTGAATCGTACGAAATCTAAAAAAAACTCATTATGATTTATTTCTCAAAGCGACGCCGAAGCTTCCAAAATCAACGTTTATTCAACCTTTTCCACTGGGAAACATTTTTCGAGAGGAGAAGTTTCTCTTTGAAGATACACCATATCCTGTGTAAGGTATTCAGTTCCAGGATCATAAATTACGATGTAATTTAACGCGCGAAGATATCACATAGCGTAGGAAAACAAGTACGAACCATTAGAAGCTTGCATGTCCATGACAAAGCAGGACCTGGAAACTCTTGTATATTCAAGTGGTGTACAAATTGTTGCGCCATCTGATTTGAACCATTATCGTTACACCGGGCCGGCGGTATATACGAAGTTTTATTTACGACTCGTTATTATTTCACAATGACGAGATGAGGAGGAAATTTGTGGAAGCATCGCGCCAGTATCCATTATGCTTTATTAAGTTCGCGTTCGAAGTAGAGGTAAACGTGGATTTCGAATCGTTCGAAATACGAGCGATTAGAACACTCTATAGGATTCTATGCAACGGTATATTTTACTAGACTGTTTAGTTATTTGAAGGTTATTTAATGTACGCTGGAAATATCTTGAGATTTCTATATCCGCGTTCTCGAAATCAAAGACACTGCCTAAAATATCGAATTGTGGATCCTTTCGCTCCAGAAAATTTGTATTTGCGAATTTGGGCATCGTGCGAAATGAAGTAGCAAAATGGTGGATGCTTTGAAAGCTGCATTTCGCGATGAAAGGAATTCGAAAATATCCTTGCACGCATTTAATAATATCGATTATTAGTCAACTTCAATGGAGATAAACGCAATACTCTTATTATTCCTAATCTATTCGAAACGATCGTTATAAATATAGTGTCTCTTTCGAGAAGGTGACGTTACCAGTAGGCAAAATGCAAAGAATCGATTTTTCGAAATGTGATCGAATGCTATAGTACGAACTTAAGATTAATATCACTCATCTTGCGTAACGCATCTCGAAATTAAGTCATTCGTGCACTGTGTACGCAATGTACCCGATATATATGCAATATATTCCTTATATATCCTTCCTAGAACGAAAGTTTGTACACCCAGTTTTATGCCCAATGTAAATGTAAGATGACAATTAAATAATCACTTTTCGACTTGACGCACGCAGTTAGCGACATTATTGCACTTAAGGCCTTTGAATATTTGAATTCCTACCGCATTGTCGTCAACAAATTCTCATTCATCAATGGAATCATAATTTTTTACCATTCTCCCACGTATTTTGTTGCCACGGAAGTAAAACGAAATTGTATAATGTATGTTTAATATGTACAGTGCATACATAACAAATATAACATAATTCGAAGTATATTTCAATCGTGTGTTCATAATTGTCTTCATAATTGGTTAAAACCAAAGGTGATTCCTCCACGATTTAACTTTTACATAAACAACGCAACATTTCTTTCCAAATTGCTGCTATCATGTGTATTCAATAATCGATATCTACACGTCATAATTATCAAACTTGCATAATTTATATATTTATCTATCACCAGGACTAATGACTGGCAAATTGATCGTTGCACTTTGGACACCACTGCACTTACTGTCAAGTACCACAGTTGCCTCGTTCATGTCAATTATTTTCTGTAATTATGAAAGAAATAGCTTTATTATAATAGTAAGATAAAGCTTAAATACTTCGCCAGTGTGTGCATAATTTATTGATTCCGTCATTTTTCGTTTCATAGGGAAAGCGAGTTCGTGAAGTGACTTGGGAGTATCAGACGGGAGCACGGTCGCAAAGATGGGAAGACAGGTGACAGAAATAGAGCTACCTATGCCATGGGGTCATATCGCAGGCAGAGTCTACGGGCCTGCGAAAGATGCAAAAATTCTGGTGGTACACGGTATCCTAGACAATGCTGGGTCGTTTCATCGATTAATAGAACTGCTTCCGCAAAACTATCAGTACGTGAGCATAGACTTGCCAGGACACGGACTATCGTCGCCGTTTCCTCCCGATATACCGTTGGTCTTTTTCAATTACGTGCACGCGATATCGTTAGTCTTGGATGCCTTAAACTGGAAAACTTGTGTCTTCTTAGGGCACAGTTTAGGCGGTCAGTTAGGGGTGCATTTCAGTGTCTTGTATCCTGGAAGGCTGGATAAAGTCATAGCTATAGACGGGCTTATACCCGCAGCAGTAGACGAGCTTGTTCCTTACATGCGGGGCTTGTACGATTTAAACGCTTACACCAAAGTGCCGGCAAAGCTGTACACTAGAGACGAAGTAATCTATGCGTTGAAATTCAAAAGACAAGAAGCGTTGACGACAGACGCTGCGGAAACTCTGTTCGAACGCGCGGTCACGAAAGTCGGTAATTTGTATAAGTACAATCGTGACCCTAAATTAAGGTATCTCTTGACCCCAATTTTTACTGCGCAGCAACAGCAGGAGTATTTTAAGAAGCTGCCATCTCCGGTTTTTGCCATTGCTCCTACTAATTCTGGTAGAGTATGGATAATGGCTCGATCGAAGCATATAATAGAAACGTATTGCGACGATAGAGACAAGTTCACTATGATCTACGTAGAAGGAAATCATGATGTGCATAATAACTATCCTGAGAGGCTAGTTCCGCACATAGTTAGAATTTTAAATAATAACTTGCCGAGTAAGTTATAAAACTTTATTCCAGGGATAACTCTTCACAATACACTGTTTAATATTAAATCTACCTTCGTTAATGGTGATAGTTATTGTTTATATCTATTTTTGTATGTATGCGTATAAAAGGGAATTAAAATATACAGGAGAAATGTACACTTCGAACGGACTATAATTATACGATGTATCGTTAACATCATTTAACTTTTATTCGTACTACACCTTCGGCTTGCTGAACCTTTATACACACTTCGTTACCTTGTAGGATAGTATTTTTCAACTCGTCTTCTAACAATATTGCCGTGTGATTCATGAACGATCCATTTCTCTTTGTGTCGTAACTGTGGTTCAACGTTAGCCTGATTTTGTACCAGCAAATCAATGCGTTCGGCAATGGTTTCTCGTTCGTTGCGTTTATCTTCCCGAAGTTCACCACGCGCTCGGCGATTTCGCTTTCTTTCATTTCTATTATTAAATGCACGTCGGATAAACGTTCGCTTAGGTATAGACTCGAATTTAGATCGAAAACTTGATTTATCTGTAACGTGATAAATGATATCGCAGGTATTTGGGGAATACTATCGGAGCTTGCAGCGTGTTTCAAATTTTACCTTAAACTGGTTAATATGCTGTGCAATCCCATAGGAATTTGTATTACAAAAAGTATTTTCCTCGTTTGTGTATTCGTCGAATTTCTGCAAGAAGAATATTGTAAAACACCTGTGCAATTTTCCATTCTACTTTCAATTTTATAGTTCGTACGCATTCTTATAAACATACTTTCCCCGAACTTGAAGCATTAAACACGTGCGGTGAGATTCTTTGTAAATTCTCGTCTTTAACGTAAACCATATTCGGCAAATCTTCCGAAAATACCAGTTGACCTATAAGGAATATTTGTTCGGGTAACAGCATGCCATTTGGTTTAAGCAAACACCTGCGAAACGATTGGTAAAATTCTTGTAATTCCCTCAACGAAGCACGACTTTACACTAGCAGTATTTTTTCAGTATGTTTACCTAAAAAATTCGTAATTGTGGTCCTGACCATAATCCTTCAGCTCCCCTTTAATATCGAAATCGTGTACAAATATAGTGTCCAAAGAAATTTTAATGTGGCTGTACTTCGATACAATATGCAGTTTGTCCTTAAAACCATTCTGCTCCGCGATCTGTTCAATGAAAAGGCGCAGCGTGGAGTTCTCAGTTTTATAATACAACGTTTTGCTGTGCTTGTTCTCCTTCAGTAACATTAGTCCATAAATTGGAAAAGGAGAAGTGTCCAGAATGCTATGTATTTCCTTGTTAGTTAACGATTTGCTGACTTCTGTAAGTAGCTTTACATACTCAAAGTCGTTTAAAAATGTTATCACTTCTTTTGGCAAACGGTATAAAATTTTCTCCTCGAAGTCTTTAAATTCAGCCTTGTCCAATGTGTAAGAGCATTTCAGTTTCCCTTTCAACATTTCCCCCTTAACAGCCAACGTGCTCCCCTCTTTGAATAATCTTGGTATCGCTGAGAAAATCACAGTCTGCCAACAGGACTTTCTCTCCGACGTGTCTATTATTATTTCTTCGTCGAGGTGCAACTTGAACCAAGTCACTAAACCATCTACGATACCACCGCGTTTACATTTCACGTTTACAGTACTCTTTATCCCATCCGTATTAAACTTCTGTAAGTCTGGCAAGTCATTGAAATTGACGGTAAAAAGAACCTTGGGTTCCGTGATATAAGTAACGTTCGCGTCTTTTAAATTGTCCGTGTCGTAGTATTCCTCGTCCAGCAACACGGAGACATTACGAAAATGCAACGGGCAAGATTCTTTGACTTTATCGAACACTACCGACGATCTATGCCTTATGTATTCACATTCGACGGCAGCCACGTAAACCGTGGCGCTCATGGGTATCACTAAGCTATTCCTATCTAAGATATTCTTATGAGCATTTATCAAGGAAGCTATTACGTGCTCTCCGAAAAGACCAGCGTCAAATGTTTCTGTCGTTATCAACTTCACTCTGCAAGAAATGTGTCTTTAATAGAAATGAATTCTTTTAAAATATTCAAAGCGAAACTTCGCTGTTAGCGCCGTGCTCTAACGAAATAGATAATAAGACGGACCTTTCCGAGATATCAGTAGGTATCGCAAGGTCCGTTGATAATTTAGGTAATAACACTACGTTCTTAGCGTCGTTGGTTTCGAATACTTTCCCCGCAATCTTTACCATCGCCGGCGAACATTCGCACGCATAGATTTTCCTCGCGCCTGCGTTCTGCGCGTATAAGCTCAACAAGCCCGTACCAGTCCCTATGTCTAGTACGGTATCGTATCCTTGAGAGACTCTCTTTCTTATCGCATTCTCGAACGCGTTGTTGCGCTGTCTGTCGTTTAGCATTGGGAAATGCCACCTATCTACGGCCATGCTCAGCGCGTTTTGCATGTTTCTTTCTGCTGGCAGAAAGTTAGGATTGGCCCGCAGCGCTCTCTTTAAATACTTCATTGCCTTTATCGGATCATTATTCCTTTAACAACATATTTTTTATCCTCATTACATGGAATTTTAGCGGTCATGATATCTGTCATATTAAAAAGTTCGATTTTAAATTAACTAATTGGGAAGTTGTCTAAGTGGCGGGTTCGAATTACCTCAGGAGGTGAGCTGCGAAGTTATTTAACATACGGGGATTGTTCGGGTACATGTGCAAAGAGCGTATATAACATAAAACAACGTCCGCGAATCTGTTATCGCATGCGAGTTGCATTCCCCATTGACCTGAGAAACAGACACATGTAAATGTTTGCGCGTTAACAACGAGTGTCGAGCACGTAAAAAGTATGAACATACAAAGGACATCGACAAAAGCTTCTTCGATGTCTGCTCGCTTCGCTGGGCATAGTTCCGCTACGACCGTGTAGTACGCGTATGCTTTTCCTACATTTCCAGTTCTGTCATGATCATAAGCCTTTTGCAACGACTTCGCAACTATCTCGTTTACTTCCTTTTGCATTTTCAACAATACACGAGATATCTGTCGATTCGTGTTCACCATGAAAATGCATACCCCCTTACAGCTATGTGCAAATTAAATGTCCTGAATTTCAATTGTTTGTTTCGTTAAGTGACAGTACGGTCCGCCGTACGTTAGCTGGATAAACAGAGGTAACTTTAAAAATACATCAGGAATTTATCAAGTAATCGTTTCGACGCAGACGAGGTATAGGATAGGCCTAATGTATAATGCAATTTTTATTCCACGGTTCAGGTGCATGCGACCCCCCTCGCCATTTTTCTGCAACATCCTACATTATCGATTCGAAATGGAATGATATTGCGACGCTGTTAGCGGTAAGGATTGCAACTAAATATTGCGGTCGGTAATAAAGGTGCATCTTTACCGATTGACACAAAGTACCGACACAGACGAGGTATAGAATCTATACTTTGTCGATGGTTCTATTAGAGTAACAATTTAAAGATTGTTTTATAAACGTATTCCGTGCAACGACCGAGAAAGAAGGATCACAACAAATCAAGAACACATTCGCCTTTTAACCTTGCTGTCCTATTCGGGTTTATTAAACGCAAAATAAATTTATCTAAAATAAAAATTTATATAAACAACAACATTATTTGTGGAAGACATGCTTTCACGATGTAACGTGGAATACCACGCCAAGGAATTGTACCTTGGTATGTTCAATAACGTGCTGAAGCAGAGAGGACTTTAAAAATCGTCAAAAACCCATCAGTTCGAGTATCTCGCTAAAATATTCCAATTTGCACTTATCCTTCTATCTTAACACTGTACTCGTGTTCTGGGGTCCGGTACGAACAATCAAACAACATTCCAAGTTGCATTGTACCATAGTATTGCAAGTTAAAGAAATTCTTATATGTAATTAGAATATTTAACAATCACAGCTATCGGCTCGGTTCTCACCGATTACCAGGTCTCACCACGAGGAGGTTGCTGCGTTTCGAGACCCGTAGAGAGATAGATGGAATCAAAGTTCCATCGATCTCCCTGTACATGAAACACTACTAAACCAAAGAAATGGATGGACACACAAAGTTCCATCAATCCCTTCGGTTTAGATGTAGAATCTAGGGAACTGCCAAGCAATCACTCGATTAAAAGAAATTCAGGAAAGAAGGAAAGACGAACGGTAAGCATGGAAGGAGTATTGGACGGCGCAGTTCCTACCACCCTGCTGTCCGAGTCGAAAGGGAAAAGCGCTCGGCGCCTCCCAGACGATTCCTCATGCACCGTGCGACTCGCCAGGAGCACTAGCTGTGACCTGACTTGAGCCGACTAACCCGGAGACTGGGTATCGGACCGGGTGACTTACGCAGGCAGTGTACCAAAAGGTACACTCCCTACGCCCGAAACTTTTCCCTTTCGACAAGAACACCAGAGGATGAAACCGATCCATTCATACCGATTCCATGCTCAGTCACTTGCTTCCGGAAACGGAAACAGCGGTGACCTCCTCATCCGAGATGAGGAGCCAATAATCGAGCAACAAAGTTAATGATTTAGTGACTACTTCGCAATTTTACACGGGACCTTAAATACTTCATGTTATAATACACTTTTCACTATCACTTTTCACTATTACTTTCCACTATCACTTTTCACTATTACTTTTCACTATCACTTTTCACTAGTTTCTTTTTAAATATTTTATGTTATTAAATCCATTCCCCGCGTAACGGTGAACCTGAAAAGCTGAAACAATCAACTGCTTTATGTTAGTAACGGTGTGGTCGGCCTGGAAGGAAATTAAGCAAAAGCTTATTGAGTTGGAGCTGATCGAGATAATTTCGACCTATAGAAGAGCACGCACGAGCATGCAGAACCATCGCAGAGATAAGTACATGAAGGAAAGAGCAGAGAATGTAGACCCATCGATGAGATGCATGACAGAGTAACAGAAGTCATACAAAACCATCGAAGAAATCGACGAAACGAAATGAATCATGGACAACCATCGAAGAAATCCACGAAATTAAATAAATCATGCCAAACCATCGAAGAAATGCATGAAGTAGAATAAACCATGCAAAACCATCGTTGAGATACATGAAGGAGAGCAGGGAAGTAGAATAAACCATGCAAAACCATCGATGAGATGCATGACAGAGTGACAGAAGTCATACCAAACCATCGAAGAAATCCATGAAATTAAATAAATCATTTAAACCCATCGAATAAATGCATCAAATAATCATGTAAACCCATCGAAGAAATGCATCGAATAAAATAAAATGCATGAAATATGACAGATCATGCAAATCCATCGAAGAAATACACGAAATAGAACGACTCGCGCAAAAATCCTTGAAGGAATGCATGAAATCGGACAGATGATGTAAAACAATCGAAGAAATCAGTTACAAAGGGAGGGGAATCAGTTCTGACCTTGGCAGAACAATAAATATTTAAATGGCTTAACGAACCACAAAATTTCATCAGCACCAACCGAATAAGGGTTGTAGCAGGGGGGCGAGGGGGCGGGTTGGGGCGGGGGGAGAACCAGGGTTGAAACCCTGAACAGGTCCCCGGACGTCCTCCAAGCTCGGAGGACCGACGACGACTGAGTACATCGAGCTCCGTGAGCTCCCCACGTAGCTTCGAGAAACGATGTCCCCCCGATCAAAACAAGGACGACGGTTATTTACAACTGCGAAATCCAACGAATTCTTCGGTAAAAATGGATTTTCCGCTAAAATATCCATTCCAGTGGCTATTGCTATGACAAATAATGTTAACAACATTTACACTAACCGCCCTGTATACATTATTATTAACTATGATCGATAGAACTCGAGATATCAAGCAATTAGTAGCATTTGGCCTTGGATTTGCAACTACGCCGAATGAATTCTCTTTTATTCTCAATGTTTAATCGTTCGATACATTAATGTTAATGCTTTACGAATGCTTTACGAATAATTTCTCAATTCGTGCATGAATTTCATCGATTACTGGACCATGTGGGAGGTCTTTTAACAGGATTCCGTTGAGATATACTCGTTACTTGGAGAAATATGAGTGACATACTTGTTTCTCCCCCTTAGTTACTAACATCGACGAAGTATTATAAATATTCCTACAACGATTCATTTACACCAGGTTCAACTAAAATGTATTTATACATTATAAATAATACTATGTGATATGTATAAGCATTAACATTAATGTATCGAACGATTAAACATTGAGAAGAAAAGAGAATTCATTCGGCGTAGTTGCAAATCCAAGGCCAAATGCTACTAATTGCTTGATATCTCGAGTTCTATCGATCATAGTTAATAATAATGTATACAGGGCGGTTAGTGTAAATGTTGTTAACATTATTTGTCATAGCAATAGCCACTGGAATGGATATTTTAGCGGAAAATCCATTTTTACCGAAGAATTCGTTGGATTTCGCAGTTGTAAATAACCGTCGTCCTTGTTTTGATCGGGGGGACATCGTTTCTCGAAGCTACGTGGGGAGCTCACGGAGCTCGATGTACTCAGTCGTCGTCGGTCCTCCGAGCTTGGAGGACGTCCGGGGACCTGTTCAGGGTTTCAACCCTGGTTCTCCCCCCGCCCCACCCCGCCCCCGCCCCCCTGCTACAACCCTTATTCGGTTGGTGCTGATGAAATTTTGTGGTTCGTTAAGCCATTTAAATATTTATTGTTCTGCCAAGGTCAGAACTGATTCCCCTCCCTTTGTAACTGATTTCTTCGATTGTTTTACATCATCTGTCCGATTTCATGCATTCCTTCAAGGATTTTTGCGCGAGTCGTTCTATTTCGTGTATTTCTTCGATGGATTTGCATGATCTGTCATATTTCATGCATTTTATTTTATTTGATGCATTTCTTCGATGGGTTTACATGATTATTTGATGCATTTATTCGATGGGTTTAAATGATTTATTTAATTTCATGGATTTCTTCGATGGTTTTGTATGACTTCTGTCAATCTGTTATGCATCTCATCGATGGTTTTGCATGGTTTATTCTACTTCCCTGCTCTCCTTCATGTATCTCAACGATGGTTTTGCATGGTTTATTCTACTTCATGCATTTCTTCGATGGATTGGCATGATTTATTTAATTTCGTGGATTTCTTCGATGGTTGTCCATGATTTATTTCGTTTCGTCGATTTCTTCGATGGTTTTGTATGACTTCTGTTACTCTGTCATGCATCTCATCGATGGGTCTACATTCTCTGCTCTTTCCTTCATGTACTTATCTCTGCGATGGTTCTGCATGCTCGTGCGTGCTCTTCTATAGGTCGAAATTATCTCGATCAGCTCCAACTCAATAAGCTTTTGCTTAATTTCCTTCCAGGCCGACCACACCGTTACTAACATAAAGCAGTTGATTGTTTCAGCTTTTCAGGTTCACCGTTACGCGGGGAATGGATTTAATAACATAAAATATTTAAAAAGAAACTAGTGAAAAGTGATAGTGGAAAGTAATAGTGAAAAGTGATAGTGGAAAGTAATAGTGAAAAGTGATAGTGGAAAGTAATAGTGAAAAGTGATAGTGAAAAGTGTATTATAATATGAAGTATTTAAGGTCCCGTGTAAAATTGCGAAGTAGTCACTAAATCATTAACTTTGTTGCTCGATTATTGGCTCCTCATCTCGGATGAGGAGGTCACCGCTGTTTCCGTTTCCGGAAGCAAGTGACTGAGCATGGAATCGGTATGGATGGATCGGTTTCATCCTCTGGTGTTCTTGTCGAAAGGGAAAAGTTTCGGGCGTAGGGAGTGTACCTTTTGGTACACTGCCTGCGTAAGTCACCCGGTCCGATACCCAGTCTCCGGGTTAGTCGGCTCAAGTCAGGTCACAGCTAGTGCTCCTGGCGAGTCGCACGGTGCAAGGGGAATCGTCTGGGAGGCGCCGAGCGCTTTTCCCTTTCGACTCGGACAGCAGGGTGGTAGGAACTGCGCCGTCCAATACTCCTTTCATGCTTACCGTTCGTCTTTCCTTCTTTCCTGAATTTCTTTTAATCGAGTGATTGCTTGGCAGTTCCCTAGATTCTACATCTAAACCGAAGGGATTGATGGAACTTTGTGTGTCCATCCATCTCTTTGGTTTAGTAGTGTTTCATGTACAGGGAGATCGATGGAACTTTGATTCCATCTATCTCTCTACGGGTCTCGAAACGCAGCAACCTCCTCGTGGTGAGACCTGGTAATCGGTGAGAACCGAGCCGATAGCTGTGATTGTTAAATATTCTAATTACATATAAGAATTTCTTTAACTTGCAATACTATGGTACAATGCAACTTGGAATGTTGTTTGATTGTTCGTACCGGACCCCAGAACACGAGTACAGTGTTAAGATAGAAGGATAAGTGCAAATTGGAATATTTTAGCGAGATACTCGAACTGATGGGTTTTTGACGATTTTTAAAGTCCTCTCTGCTTCAGCACGTTATCGAACATACCAAGGTACAATTCCTTGGCGTGGTATTCCACGTTACATCGTGAAAGCATGTCTTCCACAAATAATGTTGTTGTTTATATAAATTTTTATGTTAAATAAATTTATTTTGCGTTTAATAAACCCGAATAGGACAGCAAGGTTAAAAGGCGAATGTGTTCTTGATTTGTTCCTTCTTTCTCGGTCGTTGCACGGAATACGTTTATAAAACGATCTTTAAATTGTTACTCTAACAGAATCATTTGTAAATCGCGGGTTTCGAATGACCTAAAATTCCAGTTCTTGAATTCTAATTCCTACCACGCGTAGCGTTACAATCTGTGTCGAGACTTCACCGGTAACGTTGCACGTGACACGAAAATGGTAAGGGGGCTCGCGAGCCCCCTGAGCGTGTGACACAAAATTACATTGCGTGATAGGTCTATCTTATACCTGGTCTGTGATAGAATTCTATACCTAGCCTGTGCTGGGGGTCCTTCCGAGCAGGGGCCCACACGGCAACTGCTCATCGGCCGCTCGTTAAATCCGCCAGGTGTCAGTGCTTCCGAGATTCAGCATCGTGCTGAAATATTCCTAGTTCCACTTCTCCCTCTATCTTAACACAATACTCGTATCATGGGGTAGGAATAATCGAATAACACTTAATAATTTCGTCTTGGGCCCTACAAGCCCGGGACAGAAAAATGCATTAGATGTTCGGTCTATTCTGTACCTCGCTTGTGGTACTGCCACCTATAGTTGATGGTCGTGTGAGATTGGTGAAGATCAACTATGATTAAAAATAGTTCATTTCAACGAATAGAACACTTTCGTGTCTTCCTTAAGTCGTTATCACAGCTTGTCTGTAATTCAAAGTAATCTACCATTATTTGATAGCATTGCTTTTTATAATCTGAAAGTGGTGAATCCTTAGTTTCACAGATGGCACTACTATTCCATTAGTCCGAAGTCAAGTAGACTCAAATGGGCTGTGATATTTACTAAGTAGTAAATTACATATAGGTATACAAATGTTATTAGTGTAACAGTCTTAAGCGAAAATATTTTATTGTTAAAACCAAAAGCTGACATTTTTACAAGCTTTTATTTAGCTCCACTTATGAGTTCGTTTGTCAGGGTGATATCTTGTAAGCCAATTTTGACCCACTTTCACATATGTGAACGACTTGATACTTTGCACACATACGGAGTTCCGATGACAATACAATATTTTCAGTAAATAACAAGACAATTTATAGTAAATTTTTTTAAGCTTTTATTAAAATGTACTAAAAAGGAACAAAATAATTTTGATACCGGCCTAAATGACTGCCTTAGAAGAATTCCCTCGTATGACTAAAAATAAAAGCATGGGGCGGAGGTATTGAATATTAAAAGTTATCGTATATTTACGCATTTATTTTTAGTCGTATAAGGGAATTCTATAAGGGAGTTTGCCGCTGCGTTCATTCGCGGCGAAGCAATACCTGCGTTCGTCAAAGCGAACGCAAACATACCGCTTAGTAGCCGCAAAACTTAGCGTCGTTTATGTTTTGCTAAAACGCGGGCCGAATGTTGCCGCGGCGGCAAACTGACGTAAACCACTCGTCTGCACCGAGCCTTATTAGAAGAATTCCCTTCTAAGATAGGCCGGTATAAAAATTATTTTTTTCCTTTTCAGTACATTTTAAAAAAACTTGTTTTTAAACAAATCTTTTTACTATAAATTTACTTTTACACTTGTTAAAGCATTGTAAATAAGCTAGTTTATAAGTACCATTATATTATCTCTGTATGTTAACTTTGGAAAGTTTGCTTTTGGAGCTGTCTAGGTTCAAAGTATTTAATAAAAGAAAAGTGTACCTACAATCTTAGTTTACCATTTTTAATTGCACTTTCATAATTTCACCATCCTCCATCCCCACATTGACGTGCCGCCAACAAACAAAACACTTCCTTCCTGTATCTAACATAATTTAAATAATCACTGTCTACAGTGATTCTCTAAATCAGTGTTTCCTAACCTTTTTTGAGTAGGGATCCCCTTTCATAATACTCAAATAACCCGCGACCACCCTCCCCCGTATAAGCCAAGGTAAATTTAATAAGATAAAGAAAACACATTAAAAATAGGTATTTCAGAATGTAATTCTAATTTAATAATTAAAATAAACGAGTGCTAAAAATGGCTAACTAAAAATACCTGTAGCAACCCCTAGAAAACACTTTGCGCTCCATAGTTTGGGGATCATTGTTCTAAATCACTTCGCCCTGCTCATTACAACGACAAAAAAAAATCATTTAGAGCAAAAATATTTCGGTATCCATTTCGCCCACATGTAGTAGGTACTTACACACAACTTTCATAAAACTTACAAAACGGCATTCAGTTAGCCATGTAGCAGAAAAATGTAGAAAATTACATTTATAGCTGTAGCAGAGCTGGCTACCATCTTTGAATCCGTCTCTTTTGATCTCCCTCCGTGTTGGTGAGCTCGGGGTTCCAAAGGCGAGCCTGGGTTTCGTGTCGGAGTGGTCGAACCGGTTGCTCCGGGGTATGCTTTCAGCTTAGGCCTGCCCATCACGGAAATTCCCGTACTGTCGCGTTCGTATACGCGCATAAAAAGGATCAAAAGATGTTCTAACGCCTGTGTGCCCATAGGCGGGGCGAAATGGCAGAACCTCCAATGACTGGCTCCTCTCGCGTTGAGAAACGGTCCAGCGATGTCGTGGCTGGTTCCCTACACTTATAATCAAAATTCGAGGCACAAAACGCCTGTATAAATCAAAGGGGGACAGTCTTATTACGATCTACAGATGAAACCCAGCTAGGGGGACGTTGCACCGGGACAACACGAGTTCTTGCGGCTCTAATGGCGGAGGGTAGTATTCAGCCCACGTGGGATAGTATTGTACCTTTATTCGAGTTGCCTACTTAATCTAATATTCAAACCGGTGCAAACGGGTTTCGACATTGTTACGCGCTTTGTACCATTCATTTTTGATATATTGCGTATGCCGGTGGAAACGGGGATTACCTATCCTCGTGTCTGTAGGTGGATTGATTCGTGTCTTTGATTGAAGTGCTTGAATTCTGGATCCTTCGGTGAGATGAAATGCGTAGAATTTTTTTTTTAATATAGGTCAGTATTCAGGCATTTCACTTCTGGATGAGTTTTGGGATCACTTGGGGTTTCTCTTGAATGTAAAGAGTGACCCAAGAAATCGCATCTTTTTGGTCCTACGATTTTGGAATTGAATTTTATGCCAAACGATACCTTATGATGAGGCATCAATCACACGAAATTTTCAAATTGAGGTGACGATTAGTTTTAGATATGGGAGGTTAAAGAAGTGAAAATTCGTTAATGCGTCAGCCTTTAGGTACGCTTCGATGTACCCACTTTTATGTCAGTTGGATAATTTAAACAATTATTCCCAGGGGTTTTGCTGACTGCTAACAACGAATTTGAACTTAAATTTTCAAAATTCTCAATGGTCGATAGTGGACGATATATTAAAAAAGCACCCACTACACAGACATTTATATTTCTTAACTTTGATTTTTTATTTTTTTTTGTGAATTTTGAAAATCTAAGTTCAAATTCGATGCTAGCAGTCAGCAAAACCCTGGGAATAATTGTTCAAATTATCGGACTGACATCAAAGTCTGTACATCATAAGGAATCGTCTGGCATAAAATTCAGTTCCAAAATTGTGGGACCAAAAAGAGGCGAAATAAGGCCTCATTTTTGGGTCACTCTTTGATTGGGCTTAATCCTAACTTCGTTGCATCACTTCTTCGATTTTGGAAAATAATACATTCTTAGACTCGTACTTCAAGTAATAGTAATAAGAGAAAAATGATAAAAAAAAATTGTTTTTTTATTTTTCCACTTTTTCCGCCATTACGATTATGATTACTTAAAAACCACGGAATTACAACGTTCAGCGCGATGTTTGTAAATGTCTAGAAACTAGGATATCCATCTTTCATGATACAGTAAATAGTTACATCACACTACAGGCTACTTAAAACCAAAATATTAAAAAGAAAATATATGTTGCATATTTACAAAAGTATGCAACGAAGAGTTAAATACCGTGTGTTTGCACTCCCCTTGGATGATAGACACCGATACTTCCGGACAAGGAATATCCTTTTTTTGAATGAAAATTGTCTAAAACCCAGAAATCGTAAGGCAACAAGTATTCCTAAAAAGTGTCCTTGATAACATTTACACTCCTATAACTGATAAATAATTAAACTCGCTCACATAAATTAGAAATCATCAATAAAACAACACATATGTAGAAGTTGGAATAAAGTTAGATCACAATACCATTAGACAATTACAATTTACAAATTAAATTAACTTAAGAACTTCCCAGTCAAATCATTTCGAAGTCCATATCACGGTTGCAGAAATCGCAGAAAATCACAATCATCTTATAAGCACTCCCTAAAACAAGTCCCCAATCTTCCGTGTAAAACGGATTATCCCCCGATAATTGTAACGTCGCCCCAAGTGTTTGCCCATCCGTTATTCGTCTAAAAAACCGTTTCCCTTCGTTCGAGAAATTACCCGTTTGCATACGGGTCGCAGTCAGCTCGGGCGTCGCAGACGGCAATCAAGGGTGCGCATAATGCACCCACGCAAAGGATTATCGGTGAGTCGTTCGGCGCTTTGTCCGAGGAATACAGTGTCTTTAGCTGCTTCGTTTTCAGCTTAATACCTTTAAGAGAGTATAGTAAAACGGTCGAGTGACGTCCGCCCGAATGACGAGGAAGGAAGGTACGGAGCGGGCTTCTTCCCCTCCATTTTTTTTTTCCTTCCCTTCGCCGGTCAAAGTCTAGGCAAAATCGGTCGTAAAGTTTTCGTGCCTTACCTGCGCGCCGCGAGGGAGCACGGGAGGCGAAGGTACGTCGGGGCTCGGACGGTTGCGAATTACCATGCAATAAAATTAATATTGTTTAAATGCGGTTTGAAAGCGTCCCCGCGCACAACCGGCACCGCCCGTAAATGCACGAAACGTGGCGAGCTACGCTAACCCGGCATAAGCGGGCTTAATCTTTTACCCTGGCCACGTAGCTTTCACAAATTTCTTTCGACCATTCCGCCATGCTTTTTTCCACCGTCTTGCACCTTGCTGTGTCTCTCCCCCTTGGCGAGGAAAAAAAAACAGTGCGGGTGTTATCACGATTTGAGAAATTCGAGTGGCCACTTTCGAACGAAATGAACGATTACTGAAAATAATTTGTAATCAATTACACAATTACAGTTTAATCGTACTTTGTAATTAGATTACATTTTGCCCAACTCTGGATATTAGGTAGGTACCTAAGTACATTAGGATGGAACGAAATATAGGGATAAAATATTTTTTTAATTCTTCATGACTTCTAATAGTGGGCAAAGTTGCCTTTAATAAAGTTATTTAAGCTGTGAAAGTTTGATCTTGATCAACAAATTTTTTGGGGAGCCGCAAGCCATTCAAAAGTCAGACAATCAGTAAATATGAATTTTTGAATGGCTTGCGGCACCACAAAAAATTTGTTGACCAAGATCAAACTTTCGCAGCTTAAATAACATTATAAAAGGCGACTTTGACCCACTTTTAGAAGTCACGAATAATAAAAAAATATTTTTCCCCTATATTTCGTTCCACCCTAACCTATATGTATGTTGCGATCGATTCAGGGTGCTTTTTTGTTCGTCAGTTGAAGGAACAAGACAGTACGAACACCTGGTTTAATGTAAACAATCATTGAATGATATTGGAAAGTTCAAGAAACCTCTCCGGATGAGAACAAGTACTTACACCCTGCGTGTGAGGTAATAGTCTAGCGGACGTGTTGTAAATTATGGTTAACGTGACGGGACTTTATGTTGTTAACGAACAATCTCTGTTCTTACCTGGCACTATAATCACCAACCATAAATTATCTTAGAATCGATAATCCATTTGCTTGTACACCAATATTTATTTCAGCTTTGACAAGCGTTGAATGACGACAAATTGAGGTTTGATGCTTTTATGGCTTCATTGTTTTACCTTTGCGTTTCTGATATAATTAGACCCTCTATAGTTGTGCTTTTATTGTACTTGTATAATGGCCCCTCAGTTGGGAACACCATTATTTTTTCTATTAAGTCTATATTGCAAATCGAAATTGGAGGGTAGGTACTGTGTTTAAAGATCGAAACAAATATAATTCAATACCTATGGGGGAATAATTAATTCTGATAGATAATCCCTTAATTATTTGTCTCCTAATTATACAAAATTTATTGAAAACAATTACATCTCGTTTTTGTATCACTGAAACCAGTGTTTTTGAAAGATAGCTTCGGTTTACTATCGGTAGCGATTTTAATTCATTTTTGTCTCATCTTTTGATAAATAATCTAAAGCTCAATCACACCTAGGTCAGACTTACTATTAATTATCTTTGATTAGGCGTCCGAGACGTTGTCAGTCATAATACTAACCAGGGTACAGTTATTTCATGGGCTCCATGAAGACGAAGGGCTTTTAGGTACTAATTTTATGTAAAGTTACGAGACGTTGCAGCACCCTGATGTGCCATCATGCTTCCCGCAGGTGCCATAATCAAGAGGTTGTGATTCAGAGCCGCAGGGCTGCAGTATAACTAAATGTTCTACCAGGAATTCCGACTAGCCAACTCGTTCCGACGTACCAACGTGTTTTCTGATACAAAAGAGTAAAGAAGGACCTGTCGATTTCGATGCAGCTCTTAAATTGAATCGAGTGCCTTTGTTATGCGAGATCGAGTAGAATTAAGGGTACACTCCCAACAAATCACTTCCAAAAATAGGTCATTTTTAGGATTTTATTTAAAAAAAAAGTAAATGCCACAGGGTTACATTTTTTTTATTGATAATGAAAATATTTTCTGCTTATTTTATCTCATACTGCTGTCTGTTGGTGCCTGTGATACAAAGAAGTTCTTCATCTGCCGAATTTATTACGCCTTGTAGAATTAGCTGAAATCACCAAAATAAGAAAATTCTGAAAGTTTATAAGATTGCTCATGGAATCATCTTTGGTCGATGAAAAATACTATAGTCTCATGTTTTGGCACACGTTTCAACCACGAACTTAAAAAAAGTTGGGACCGTAGATGATTCAATGGAGAATCTTATAAACTTTAAGAATTTTCTAGCTGTGTTGATTTCAGAGAATTCTACAAGGCGTTATAAATCCCGCGATTTTTTCTGTATTGCCAGGATAATTACAGCCACCAACAGACAGCAGTATTAGATGAAATATCCCCTCAAAAATATTATTATCTTCAATGATGTACAAATACAGCCTAAAAACTTTTTCAACACTGTGACGTTTAATTTGTTTTTAATTAAAATCCTAAAGATTACCTTTTTTGGAGTGATTTGATGGGTAGGCACCCTTAATTAGAAGAATGGTGCCATATTTTATTGACACGTAAGAAATATGGATTATGGAGATTGTTGGCCTTTTTATTTTGCAATCTAAATAAAACTTTGTCATTCATTTCGTCCCTTCATCGACCTTAGCTTTTCTTACTATCGATCATCTTTTGGTTTCAGTATCTAATTTCGTAATTAATTGTCTTCATAATTTTAGTTAGTTAGATAGGTACCTACTCATTGATCTGATAGATTTTGATTGTTAAATACAGTCACCTGAATAATGCATATCCATATCTTAGTGCACAAATATTGTATGTCCGCTTTTTATGAAATTTGAGCTTTTATATGCAACAAATGGTCCTTGACTGTTCCTTTATGTAAAAATCACATTTATATCTACTTTATAAATTTGTCAAAAATAATATTTTTGTTCATCACACGCCCCTGAATCTCTAAAACATGCTCTCTTCATACCTACATTCGTATCTTCATGGATATCATAACTATTATATCCCCAACCCCCATCTTACCTCATCCCCCATTCCAAATTGGATTCACCCTGAAATCGATAATAATACGACAGAAACTGATATATCCATAAATAGTACATAAAACACTTGGCCCATAAACAAGTCCCTGCAATTACATTGTTAAAAACTTCCCCCTTTACGCCCCAAGGTGTGATTCCACCCTCAAGACAGAAACAATAAAATTCATAACCAATAGGGCCCCCAATCCTGGCCCCCTATATCTTCGCAAACAGATTTACTGTTAAACGGTGTATAAAGCATTTTACAATTTCATTCGACTCGGGAAACTGTATCGGGGGATCGAGTCCGAAGCCTGTCCAAATAAAGTGCACCGCGCGCGCGCGCGCGCGCGAGCCTTCATCGGCGACGTGTTTATGGCGCCATAAAAAAATAAAAATAGAAAACACTTTTACGGCGCCGATCATTAAAGTCGACTCGACGGAGGAAACGAAGATGTTCGTCGATTAATGTCCGCCGGCTCGCCCAAACTATGATTCTCAAACGTGCAAAATTAAAAAAAAAAAATAGCAGGAGACGAAAAGAAGGCGAGGGGGAAAAAGAGACGACAAAAGGACGCTATCGTGTTTTATCTCCTACGCCTTCTCGACGTGCCTTTCCACCGCCGAGCAATATTATTTTTAATATTAACATTCCGTTTGCAGTAAAGGTGTCGAGTCACCGCGACGAGCATGCAAATATCGTCGCGTAATTGTACTCTCAACGATTACGCGTAATCCACTTAAAGAAACCATTGACGCAAGTGCCGCGCCCTCGAAGACACTTCTATTTGAAGACACTGCCACGATAGGTGTGCCTGCATATTATGTTTCCCTTTTTTTTAGATTCTCAAGGTGGGCCTTTAATTTTAGCAAAGTTCGTAAACGACAACTGCATGGTAAATGAACCACTGCTTACTGTTCACGAGACTTGGGTGCCATTTTTATAGGCGCCAATAAATTCCAAATTTCTGCCGGCTTGAACCCTTTCCTGCTTTCGAAACACTCCGTTTTCGCTTCATAAAGAATATGGACAGTTCGGTGCAGGAGATTTTGCTATACGTGAAAGTTCAAAGTGTATTTGTTAGGCCTGTATTTTTTTTTGTGAACACATCATGTGGGTAATAATTGTAAGATAAGAGGCAAAAATCTCATTTGCTAAATTTTGGGGAGAAATGGGATTAAAGGGATCAAATATCTCATTGTCAGTTTATTTGAGCTTGTCGTTATAAAACGGTATAGGTATATATGCTTTCGCAAATTTGTTTCATTATGGTTTAGGAAACTTTTTCAGTTTAATAACGTTGTTGACAGGAAATTGTTCTTTAATTTGTATATGTTGTTCATTCGAGATTATTTTATTCCGATTATGTAATACGAAAAGTTTCAATATTATAATAATAAATACTTTGATAGGTGTGATTTCAATTATTTACGTTTAAATATCATGGAGCAGATGTGAACAAAATCAGTTGAAGGATTATTTAAATAGTCTTATTAAGTACAGAATATTATTTCCACAACTTCTATACTTTTAAAACACTCTGTATGGTATTGAAAATAGAAAGTAGGTAGCTACTTGGTCTTTACAGATTCCTAGAACCTTCGAGTGCATTGGAAATACGTTGAGTGTGGGGAAGAAGGATAAGAAAAAATGGAAGGAAGAAACCCAGGATGGTAAAAAAAATTCCGAAAAGTTGGAACGGGACTAAGGATTAAGTTAGAGAGTTTTCCGTTTTCCAGACGTAGCGGACTTTGTATTATATCGGTGTTTACCAGCCATTATGGTCGTAGCCTCGTACCATTTGGATTCCCTCAGATCCCAAAATTTAAAAGGCACGGAAACCTCAATCGAGACCCAGAAACATTTATGCGACCCAGAAATTCTGGGCAGCTCGACTAGGGGTACTACTTAGTTTATAAAATCGTAAACCAGTTAATTGTTTAAGAAGATAAAATTTGGTCGAGATTAAGCACTGAAAAATGACTAAATAAATCAGGTGCATGTATAGGTATTTATTTTGATACCAAAATAACTCAAAACACCGCAAAATAATATAGCAGGGAAGGTATATAATATATTAATACATACATCCATAATTGAATTCCGTGAAATAGTGAAAAATGATGAAGAATACGAATGTTTCGAATTGTACGTAAATTCATGGAGTCAAAAAGAGAATACGAAATATAAGATACAAATTAAAATAAATTAATAAGAAACTAAGGGGAATGGAGAAAGGTGTTCAAACGACGAAGTAAGCTGAGATACACTATAGCGGGTAGGTACTGGAACGAAGTCCACGATACTGCTGCGCTCGTTGGAGAAGGTCCGTCCCTTACAGGTCTTTATGATTGTTCTATTGGGGGCAATTTCACTACAGTTAGGTCGGGAATTTTTAAAGAGGTAGCTACAATGTAGAGCAATCATCGGGTCTCAGGCAGACTGACGCACTGTAGAAAACAAAAGGCGGTATGGACAATATTGCCCCGCCTTGTTCCGCAGCAGTCCCATTTTTAATTGAAACGGTAACGTTTTAGGGTCACCCCTCGCCCCCATTTGCGAAAGGTCATTAAATTTCCTGGATTCGTTTGTCCTGTTCTTGGAAATAAGAAATCCCCTTCTTTCGCGACAACGGGCAGAATAGACGCGCATTATAACCTATACCCGCTTACGGAAAAATTAGTCGGATTAATATTTCAAGCTGACACATGGCAGAATGCGATTTTAAATTTAACGCTAATAAATTCAAAATATTCCGTTCCCCTTAGCAGGTACTTGCTAAAATTAAATGTTAATTCAACAGAATTTATATAAGTTGATATATCTAAATAATACAAGGTACTTAATTTTTCTATTTTTATTTTCTAAATCACAAGACAAATAAAGGAAATGTGATGGTGCGTCGAATTACATAGAATTTGGAATACTATAATTTTTATGGGTATTCGATCGAGTGATTAAGAACGAGATTTGTTCCCGCATTAAGGTGTCTCGTCGGAAGCTTGGCGTTGTCAGCGTGGCATCTGGAAAGCCGTAAACTAACCGAGTAATCACAGCGTTTACCGCAACTGCTGTGGACCCAAGTACCGAGCAGCAGGGTTTCTGGAAACTGTGGGTCTGCTTGTAAGAAGCGTCGTGATGACACCTTGACAAAGTGCGTAACTCGTGGGCCATTGAAGGCTGCAGCAAACGGCTTTTGTTGTGTTATTAAGCCATCGATCATCCGGCATCGCGTGGCGTTACGTAAATCACACCGATAACAAAGGGAGTCAATCGCTGCTAGACACTTTCCGGCCACGGGGAACAATAAATGCGGCTACTCGAGTCTTTTCTTTCGCAAATACTGGAGGCTAGGAATATTAAATCGTACAAAGATTCTTCTCTTCATTTGTAGGTACAGTACAGTTCTAAAAAAGCTGAGATCAACTAAGAAGGGAAGATCCCGGAAATTAAAAAAATTATGAAACTTTGGGGATATGTAGATATGTATTACTCAAATTTTTTTTGCTGCCTAAATTCACCCCGGAAAATTCGACTATTTTCCAATTTGTGTTATAACTCGCGAACAGTAAGATACTTAAAAAGAGATTTCAGACAAAAGTTAGTTCTTTTAACTAGCACTATCATCTGGTAAAAGTGATACGCCAGTTATGGCAGAAAATTGGAAAATAACCGGATTTTCAGGGGTCAATTTCACCCACTTAGTAATTTCCCTTTTGCAATACAGAAATTATTAACCCTTCCCATTTCAAATTCTTCACTGTAATTCCTATAGTTCGATTATCCGAACTATTCGAATTTCGGAACCACCTCGGTCCCAAGCAGTTCGGATAATTGACGCTCTACTGTACACTAATCTAGTGTTATGGCAACGCATGAATTGAGGCATTGAGAGCAAAAACGGACAAACCCGGATTGAAAAGAAAATTAATTTTCCCTATTTTACAGGATTAGTACAGCCTATTGGAATACATTATTGCTACTAACTCAATTTCGCGAAAACGTGGGTTACCCCGTTTCTGTTCCCGGTGCCTCAATTATGCATCAACCGTAGTCGCGAGCGAATGCAAAAAATAAGGGCAAGAATGGGGTACGGTAGGATTGTAGGGGTTCGGAGGGGTGTGCCGGGGGAACCGGAAAGGCCAGAAGGAGAGAACAAAACGAGAGAGGACATAGGCGACCGTAGGCGGAGCGTTTCGACAAGGCGACCGAAAGGGGCTTAAGGGACCACAAATGCTGGCTGCAATCGAGTCAATATTGTGACACACGTCGCCGTCGGTGGGCTCGAGGACAGCTGCCATTATACCTACAGATTATCTTTGCCTTCTACCTACATAATCGACCTTGCGACAAACCGCTTCATCGCCTGATTTGACGGATATGTATTGACATTATCGAATCACGCCCCGCGCGCTCGCTGATTACCGATTCCCCGCGCTCGGACCGGGTCCGTTGCGAGCTTCAGGAATAATTTACCGACCGCCATTGTTTCCACTGGATTATGCACCGAGCCCGGACTTAGGGACCTCTCCACCCCTGGTAATTTTAACGAGATCACGTCGCCTACGACAACATTATAATTCTTGCGATTAGATACAGTTTAGCGGCTTATCGCCGGGCAGGCTACGCGCGCGATGGTCCCGCGCTGCGGGCACTTTCTTGCTGTTGGGATAGGGTGCTATAATTATTACCGATTTTACTGGATGATGGAAAGGATTTAATTAGAGAAATGGAATTAATATTGTTACACGTGCTTTGAAAGGCAAGGTGGAATATTCCGTGGAGTAGATCTGAGTTTGTGGGGCAGGTATATTGTTAACAGGGCCGAATTAAGACCTTTAGAGGCCTCTAGCATTTAAGGGAGGAACTTGGTTTAGAACGCTGAAAACACGGTGCTTTTTAAGAATTATTTTCTCAATAAATTTCAAGCGAACCTTTCCAAAACTTTAAGTGTGTTTTACTGTATATTCACACAACCAGAAAGGATTTTCTTAGCGGATCCAATTTTTGTCTGAAATAAAATAGCCGAGGTTTTTCTTAATTAACATGAATTTATATCGTCGACGAATTAAAAAAATTAGAAACTCTAAAATTGACAAAGTTATGGGATTTTAAAGAAAAAGTTACGATTTTGACGAACAAATTTCGACGTTCTTATGCAAAGAAATGGTTTAATTTAATTTCTCCATAAATGTTTTTCATTCATCGACGATAGTTGGTCCGTGTGTAACTAAAAAGCCCCGGGCGAAGTCAATCGGTCTAATAAATTTTTCTCTAACGTGTGCACAAGTTTAGAAACCGTGGTTTCGAGAAAAACGCGTTTAAAGTTTTCGACCGTAGCTACCTATATCTGCGCGACACGTATCTGTTACGTCGGCTGTATATACGAAGCTACTTCGAATTTCTGTCTGTAACTTTGGGAATACATTCACCACGTAGTAGGTGAAATATTCCTACTATCGATTAAAAAAATTAAAAAAAAAAAAAAAAATGTTCTGCGTTCTAAACCAAGTTCCTCCCTTAAAAGATTTGAGACTCCAACGAGGGGTTTTTTCTATCGCACATTTTTTCCCCCAAATTCTAGATTAAAAAGCGTATGGTGGTCTACTGTTGACCTACGACACTTTGATACACTTAATAATTTATAAGCCACCTTCTACCAAAGAGTGTATGACTATAAGATTCCTACGCAATGAACATTCAGCCATCTAATAATAATTAATGGTAATTTTTCTAATCTTTTTGATACCACAAAAAAGATACTTTATTTCTATTATATTTACATTGTCCTTCAATAAACATCTGTTAAAAAAAAAGAAATAGCACTTCAACGCAATGTAGGTACCTACGATATTTAAGCATTTCCGATAATTTGACTGAAAAGTGTTTCCAATAAAAGTTAGATTTTAAAGTTCACAAAATTTCCAAGGTCCCCACCTTTCTTCTGATGCCCTAAGCACGTGCTTATTTTGCTTATTGGTTAATCCAGCACTGACCGTTAAGACTGATTATTATCTAAGACTGATTACTATCTGGTAGCTTTATTAATAAACTCGCGAATAATGGTACCTGTGAATGGCAAACTGACGTGTCGACTAATTTCTAATTTCACGAGAAACGTGCATACTTAGTAGGAGCACAGGGAGCGCGTGTTTCGAGCAGCTCGAAAGAAATATGGAATGCTGATAAGCAAGGGATATATCTCTGGTTATTGCTTCATACTGAAATAGTTCTGTGTGTTGTCCGCGGTCGGGTGCAATCACTACGCGCAAATGTTTAATTCCCATTTACACTTACGCAAACGTAATAAACGATGATGATCGATCTTAATCATACCCGGTGGCAAACTGCCGAGTTTTTGGCCTTAAATCATTTCCGCGGCAAGAGCTGATTTATGAACTGCCGCTGCGGTTTATAATTGTTATACATTCTTAATTATGTATGATTTTGTTACGACCGCGCAGTAAAATATCGCGTCAATCTGTTGTTACGGGTGCAACGAACGCGTTGCGCCCGCCTGCATGCCCGCAACAACGTGCTCGAAGAATTCCCGCAGCTGTTTGTCGCGGTTCATCGGAGGAGATAACGAACGATTAATCCGGTACTAATGCCTCGAATTATTATAATAATTATTTAAATAGGCTACTCAAGTCTGGGAATCGCAATTCATTTCTTTATTTTTTTTAATTTAATTATTTAATGTCACATCCCCCATATTACAACTTAAACGTAACTCATAAGGGACAATCCCGAACCCGGAAGTTCAACAAATTCTGAAACTTTGTGAGTATGTAGGGAATTTCCTCCTGATTACAATGCAATTTTTGTTTGCTGCCCAAATTCACTCTAAGGGGGTGTAATTGACCCCTGAAAATCAGGTTATTTTTCCGATTTTGTGTTATAACTCGTGAACTGTAAAATAATTTGTTTACCAAATTATAAATCTAATTAAGAGAAGTAACATTTGTCTTGAAACTTCTTTCTATCTCTTACTGTTCGCGAGTTGTAACACGAAATCGGAAAATAGCCGAATTTTCAGGGGTTAATTTCACCCCCTTTGAGGGAATTTGGGCAGCAAACAAAAATTCCGTTGTAATCCGGAGGAAATTCCCTACATATTCACAAAGTTCCAGGATTTTTTGAATTTTCGGGTTCGGGATCTTCCCTTGTAAGTAGGAGCAATGTTCTTTGTACAGTATTTGCGTATATGTCAGGTGGAACATAGTTGTGTGTTATATGTTGTCTATTTTGTGTGTGTGTTGATGTAGTTGTGTCTTGTTTTATATGAAGGGTAAGAGGAAAAAACAGGGAATGTCGTTTTTCTCGATTTTGTAATTTTGAGGTTATTTTGTTGGTGGCAACTGGGACTACCGAACTGTCGAATCACAAAGGGTTATAAACGTTGAAGATTTGGTATACTGGTTAGAAACAGGAAATGTCCACTCTGCACCGGAACAAACTAAGGAATGGCCCCACTCTTTAAGAAGAAAATTAAATTCATTTAAGAAGAGCATTAAATTCATTGAACCTTGTGTCTTTACTGATGGACTAAAGTATTAAAACTTAATTTTCTCAATAAAACTGTTTTATGACATTCCCTGTTTTCCCCCCTTACCCTTCATACCTATCTGATGCAAGATGTTTATTTCTAATACCTACTAGTGCAATTTTCAATGCAATGAAACTTTCATTCAGTATAGAATATATTAATAATCTTACTTTTTTTGCTATTAGTATTATTCCTACTCCAAAACTATAAAGATATTTTTAAAATTTTTACATTTCACGGCATACAAATTTTGCACACTTGCAGAGAGATTTTACAAATCGTCTGAACACATAATATTACTCCTACAAAATCCTTCAGTATTTGCCAATAAATAAAGAGTCCTTGTAGAAAACACTGTAAATGCTAATATTAAAAAAAAAATATATATATATAAAAGTATAGTATAGAATTTGAATTGTGGCTATCTTAGCTATCTACAGTGTTTTCTACAAGAACTCTTCAAATACAAAAACGCGAATAACGGAGGGTAGGTACCTGTACAACAGAATTTTGATTTAGCCCAGCGTTTCATAGACCTCTCTCGGAATGTCTCATCGTTCCAGCAGAAAGACTAACACGACAGTATCTACCTACCGAAAAATCCACGCAACTGTATTCGCAATCACCCAAATATTCCTATTTAAACAGATGCCTACATATTTTCCAGCAAAGTCACCGAATCTCTCCCGAAGCCATTGATTTTAATTACAAACCCTATATTACCTGATCGAGTGGCAGAGAACCAAATATCCCCCTCGCCATTAAGCTGAATCTACTTACTACTATTTACATGAACCGCGAGTATTCTCGCGAGCGCAAGGTCCCTCGAATATTCCCCAGCAAAGAGGGCGCGCGAGGGAGGGGTAGCGACGGATATATATTTTCATAACGGGAGTAAAGCGCGACAAGTGCGAAAAATGTTGTCTATTTCGCGTCGTTTACAAGGGGAGCGCTTCCGCGGGGCGTGAGGGCCGCCTCCCGCGCGTTCGTTATCAGCCAGCGATATCTCTGGCGGCAGGGAAGCTCGTCGGGCGCCATCACGCTCGGCGAGCGGCAGGTCGCGCGCCGATTGGCCGGGCCAGGGTGTTGGAGGGGGTGAGACCGGGCCGTAGGCGGACGCAACGTCGAGGAGCGGTCGCACCCTTCGTAATCACAGACGAGCAAGCAGTCGTCGGTACCACATCGTGAACACCCGAAGATACGCAAGTCACGCCGGCAGTTACCGTTCATCCGACAGTCAGGTTCCGCGAGACTTGCCTGGAAGGACGAGGCAAGCGAGGATCGTGCTAACCGGCGAATCTCCAGGATCGCCGAGGACAGTGTTAGCTCCGGGTAGCTTCGAGGCGTTGTTGGTTTCTTTTTAGTGACAAGTGAAGAGAGTGTTGGTCGGTTGGAGAGACACCCCGGGAACGGCCAGGTTCGCGCGCGTCCAGTTTGTCATGGGACGTCGGCCGGCCTGTTGGTAGTCGAACGGCGGCGATCGGTTCGGTCTGGTCGCGCAGGATCTCCTCTTGCTGGACGGTTGTCTATGAATCCTGGTGGCCAGGGCTCACGGAGCATCGCGCGCGTTCAACGTCGTCCACGGTCCATCCAGTGCCTGCGCATCAGCCCTCGACGGAGACGCGCGACCGTGGCACGCGGTTGCGCTGGAACGTTCGGCCGCATGACGGACATCAGCAGCATCGGCATGGTCTCGTACTACAATCCGCTGGCGATGTACCGGCAGCAACAGCAGGCGGCGGCCGGCCAGCAGCCGCTGGTGCAGCAGGCCCAGCAACACGGCCAGGCGCAACAGGCTCAGCAACACGCGAACGGGACGGCCGCCGATAGCGGGGGACAGTACTGGTACGGTTATCCGCACGGGCATCCGCACGCGGGCCACCATCACCAGCCCGGCGGCCCGCAGCAGTATCTGGACCATGCGGAGGTCCTGGCGGGCTGGCCGCACGCACACGCTCACTACACGCACCTCCAGTACCAGCATCACCAGGCCTACCAGCAACACCAGCAACAGCAACAGCAGATGAACGGCGTAGGGGACTGGAGCGGCGACGAGGCGAACCCGGCGGTCGGCGCCGGCGAACCTAGCCCGCCGATAACCGTCAGCGGCAGCGAGATCAGCAACCCCGGCACACCGTCCACTCCACCCGCCACCAACAACAACAACACCATCACCGCCAACAACAACAACCCCAACAACACGACGCCCATGAGACCCGTGCAGGTCAGGAGCCCGTACGAATGGATGAAGAAGACGTCGTACCAGAGCCAACCGAATCCAGGTTAGTCAGGCATTCTGTTTCTCCTCGTCGCCTCTGTTATGATCCGTGGATTTTCAAACCGCGGGTATTTGTCAATCGGATCGGCCGCTGGAACGTGAAGGTTAACGTAGACGTTTCGTCTCGGCAGAGTGGTCGCCGGAGGCGGCAGCCGTTTCTCCGACGTTCGGCTTTGGGTACATTAATTGCTTGGCGATTCGTTTGCTAATGGAAAGATTTCAATCGGGTTCGGGTACTTATTTTGTTTATTGGGGATAGGCGAATCGCGATTTTATATATAAGCTTACCTCCCGCAACTCGGTTCACTACTAAGTTTCATGAATACTGTAACGAATAGAAGGACGAGAGTTCGTTAATTATTGGGACACTTTAAGATTATACTTGGGAAGCCAATTAAAACTGAGGCGACTATGGTCCCTCTGTTACCGTTTAGTGCCAATTCTTTTGGTACCACTATCCTATTGCCGCTTCGCCTTCCACCTCAATGAAAAGCGTTTCTTCTGTTTCAAACTCGGCTTCCTTTCATTTCTCTGCAAGCGATTCCGCAGAGGAACGGTAGAAGCATTTAAATGACAGTGAAATTATTATAAAAATCCCCTTTAACTTAATATATCTTCTGATCAACCTTCTTGACCGACAATTTCACAATGACAATGAAACTTGATAAATATAAGTAAATTACTGTAAAATCAACATTTACTCTGGCCAAGTATATTACCTTAGGTGCGTCAAAGGTTAAACTAAACTTTCCTCGTCGAATCTCAAATTTCTGACATTCGCAAGAGTATACTTAAATCAAAAATGTTTCTCGTCGTCCCTTTCACCCCACAAAAAACTTTATACACGTATCTCCAAAAGAATTGATTCCTTCGCGTCATATTTCGAATTCGAATCCTTCGTTTACCAAACCTACCTACCGCTGTAGCATAAAATTAATCTGCCTAGGCCGGCAACAAAGGACAGAGTCGTTAATTCCAAATTTAATATCCGAAAACGGTCGCGGCCCATTGTGTATAGTAAACCAGTTCACGGGAATTTTGATCCCCTTTGTTCGGCGGTAAGTAACGAGCGCGCGGACTGGTAATTAGCGAATTTCGGAAAACAACCGACCCGCAGTACGAACGCACGGGAAACGGGGATACGTGACTTTGCGAAGCCACTCGTTAAAATCTTAATGCCAGTTTGGATTCGCCGAGCGCGTGTTTACGCGGCGGCGCGTTGTTGCTAATGACTGCGCAGTGCGCGACCCCCAAGCAGGAACCTCGCGCTCGGCGAGTCGAACGACGGCAGGACGAGTGACGCTGGGAACGATCGCGCAGCGATAAATTACGTTTAATTTACGTTCCGACGCGCGACACCGTCCGCTTGTCACACTTGTTTAGGCGAACCTCTAATTGCCCGCATTAAATTAATCGACGACACGCGTGATGGATGAGAAGAATTAAAACGTTCCCTCGCTAATACCGATAAGGTGTCGATTATCCTACGAAATGTTGAAATGCGTTGTTCCTCCCGCCATTCATGAGGCAAGGAACAAAGGAACGATTCAAATATTCCCGAACATTCACGTTGAGTGTTTCAACGAATGATTATCGGGGCTCGTACGAAATTTCGGCACACCTCGTTTCTGTATACCAACATACTATATTTACGACGCGACGTATGATTTCTCCTTGTGGCGTAATAGCCATACTATTTCCAGAAACAGACACTACGAAGCGTGGGGAATAATTTTATTATATTTCATGATGTTCGTGGCTGATCGGCTTCATTGCGAGAAATTTAATCGAAATCTGAATGTAACGTCAGTTTCTTTTCCTCGTTAGGAGGGGTATTTGAAATTTTAATTTTCATTTAATTGACCAGGTTTTGAGAAATTAGTCAGTTCGTTTGGCAGTTTATGGTGGGCAAGAATGAAACTTTCTTTGATAGCTTCGGTTATTTTAACAATATATTGTATTCTGTGTTTTCGTGAGAGATTAATTATTGACGTTACTTCCTTGGATTCTTTAACGTAACTGTCTAATGTAACTGTTATACGTGATGGATTAGTAGACGAAGATAGCTATCTAGTGAGAACTGTTTTGTCCATTTTCTTCTACAGGTATGTTTTCCTATACGCGCCTGAACGCATCGGAAATTCAAAGTCGATTTTCTCGAAAAGGAAGCGCGATATCAACAAAAGTGACTGTTTCTTTTTTACTTACAACAAGTAGATAAGTCGAGAAAAAGGAATACAATTTTTTGATATTGCGCTCAACTTTCGAGAAAATCGACTTTGAATTTCTTCATGTTGCGTCCAGTCGCGTATAGGAATAGCTACCTTACCACCAGAATTAACTTGGACTCATTGATCAGCTTTCCATAGCTACTTATTCCCATAAAATTAGAGAATTTTCCAAGATTCATACTAAGAAACAAGGATTACGATGGTGCATTTATTTCCACAAGAAATAGAATAATTAAAAAATTTGGAAACTCCACCAAAGAATTTAAACGACTCCCATTTCGTCTACTAACCGAGATGAAAAAAGTATTGGCACAGTCGCTTTGTTTTTAAATATCTCGATATATTTCCATTAGTGTCTTCTAACTTATAGAAATAATGTATTTCTCAGAGCTCTGAATAGTAATTTAAAGAAATAACAAAATAAAAACGAGAATTCCTTACCAACTTATGATATAATTATTAAATACACAGTTTGTTTTATTGTTAAACACGAGACAAGTGTTTAATATTTCGTATGCATGCTTGCAATCGATTTGGCACTCGATTTGACAAGTCTTTTGGTACCTTCTAGAGGAATTTTTTACCACTCTTACAAAAGTGCCATTTTTAAGTCACTTCTATTGCTTACTCTTCTATTCTTCTTTGAATTTCTTGATCAAATATATGCCAAAGCTTTTTTACGCGGTTAAATATTCCTTCGAACTGAATTCTACCTACTTTCATCCATCGCGTAGCTTCAGAGTAACGGACTCCTAATTCACATCGCAGTATTATCAAGGGCAAGGAAGGCTCGCGAGCGAGGAATCGGGGCGCGTGTAAATTTGCACGGAAAGTCGAGCCGCGGCGAATAATCAACTCGCTTCCGAGCGTGGCTTAATTCGATGAAAAATATCGTAGAGGAAAAGCGTTTTTAAGAAACACCCCGCGGAGGACATGGCGCGCAGCGCGCTCGGCTATAAACACGTCTCCGCGGCCTAGATACGGCGAACAATGTAAACACGGTAACAGACGAGCAAACATCTAATTGCTCTCAAATATTTGTGAGATAATCTCCGTCCTCTTGCTGTCGTCTCGATTCTCAACCGGACCAACCGCGTCGGGAGCGCTGCTCGTTCCAGCCGCAAACCCACCCGGCCGAGAAACTCCGCTTCCAGTAGGAAATCTGCTCGGCTCCACGTGAAACAGCGATCCCGATTATGTTAATGGCCGTCGTACAAATTGGCGATTAGAAGCTTCTTGACTTACCGCGGACGCTGGTTGCTTCGGTAAACCGTCCCGTCGCATGCTAATTCCTCGGGAACACAGCTCACCGTTTGAGTTTCGCATTAGCATTCATACGTCGGGAAGGATTTATGGCTGAGGAAATTCTGACGTAACTTTTCATTCCTCAAGGGACTTTATTTGCCCCCCTGCAAGGAGCAACAATGTAGGAAAATGTAACGTCACAGATTGTTGTCGCCGTGTAGAAAATCGTCGAATGGGGAATTACTGTTTGCATTTTCTGCAGCGTTAATTTAGGTGGGAATTGTTTGGGTTGGTGCCTACAGTGGATTTTGTTAAACGGTCCATGTAAAGTAGCGTAGGGGCTATTTGAAAAAAATGGCACTTTCAGAAAAGGGAATTCTCGTTAAAAAACAGAAGTCAAATTATAGAAAGATAATCTTTAAAGAAAATCTGTGTAAAAATCTCATAATGTTGGTCCCAGTAAGCAAGTAAAACGTGAAATGCAGAACGTTCAATTCAGCAGTGATTTTTCTACTGTTGCAGCGTGCAACATAGATGCAAACTGCAACGCAAGTGCGGGTTCAACGATTCACGAGCTCTGCACCCTTGACGCCCTTGGTACGATAACAATTATTGTCATTCGATTATTGTGATTCCCTTGTTTTAATGCTCGTGGTACGTAGGCACACGTGGCCTTGAACGGCTTGCATGCGTCGTTGTTCATTATCGTTGGAGCATGCGAGTATTCTATTGACCTTCGATCATCAGTTAATCGCTTCGCATTAATGCTGGGCATGTCCGTTTTCACGTTCCCACAGAATTTCACCTGACAACTGGAATATTAATAATGTTGATATAGCCATTAAAGGTGCAATTCCATTGGACGATGTGCATAAATAAGTGTGTTGCTTAAGTGTCCTATAAATTTTAGATAAGTTTGTTTCTGTTACCAAGCATGCCATACCACAGAAAATCAATCGTATTCAATTCACATTATTAAAATGTCTTGCATGCTTATTTTGATTTCACATCTTTTTTTTATATTGTAAGCAATTATTATTATCTTCTAATTTTTTTGCGATTTATTTTATAATACTCTTTTCCGTCTTTGACTTTGTCATACACTTGGCGTAATTTTTTTACTTTTTTACTTTTTTATGGGGATCTTACTTAATTTTCACTTTTTTCAACTGTGATTTGAAGTAGCTGAACTTCACTCAAATAAATTTCTGAAGATACTTTCAGATTCAGGATTAAAAACAGCATTACTTTGTCACCATTTAGTGATTTTAAAATTTTCAAAAAATTTAAATTTACCCACAAAATCCACACACCCTAATATCCAGCCTATAAGACCAGGGCCATCTTTACCAATGGGCTAAATGGGCTATAGCCCAGGGGCGCTTAAGAATCAAATATGTTGAAATGCTTTTTCCTCTTCAATTGTGGAGACAACAATTTGTATCTGGAGCATCCTCGCACCGATTGTAAAGAAATTGCACCCTCGGGGGCTGGGGCGCCAAAAATTTGTAGCTCAGGGCGCTCAAATTTGTTAAGACGGCCCTGTATACGACGAAAACTTTTCTCCAATTTAATTTACTCAACACACCCTTTCTGTTTTAATATAGTTACCTAAATTAATTTGTATCTTCAACCGACATCTCCGCAATCGTAGCTCCTAATTTTAAATGATCAGATACGATTCCTACGTAGGAACACGGTAAACGTCCCTCGCATCCACGCAGGCAACCATTCCAGGCAACGTGGAATCGTTACCGAGCGGCATTTCCTCACCCTTCCCCTCCGTGTTGTTCAGTTTCACCCCGTCTTTCTCTTTCGTCCACCATTTCACAACTGCGCGACCCTCCAATACCTTGTAGCGGCTATTATCTGCATTTTATGGTTATATTGCAGGCAGCCGCTGCCGCGTATAACGACCGCTCTCGCGTGATTCGGAACGCGCGTATTACAGTTTTCGCGCGTCGCGTGCCCCTGTCGGTGTGCGCGATTTTTGCTCGTCACGATTAGTCGCTGCTCCTTGGAACGACCGCGTTCGCTCGACTCTCCGTAATGGCGGCACGCGATTTCTCCAGGCTTTACAGCCGACGCCATTTTGGTTGCCGCCGCGAGAAGGCGATCGCAATCCACGCTGAAACGGCACCGCGACGACGCTCCTCGCTTTCTAAAATGCTCCACTTGCACTCAATATTCTTCCACCTTCTCAATGAATCTTAAAAATAATTTTTGTGGCGAATTAGGGATGTATGGAACCTATCTTCAAAATGGTACCAAGTCCAGTGACGGATTTAACAGGGCGGCTGATGAGCAGTTGCCATCTGAGACCCTGCCAGAAGGCCCAAAAAAATTAGGATTAGGCATAGGTATCCAAACATTTATTTTGGTACTGCTACGCTTGGTCCGTTGTTAGTAAACTACCTCTTCATTTCCCCGAAAAATGGACCCCTGCCCAGAAGGCCCCCAGGGCCCTATCTTCCAAAAAAATTATGATTTTAACCAAATACTATATTTTTTTCTGTACTACTACACTTGGCCCGTTTTTAGTAAACTACTTCTTCATTTTCCCGAAAAAATGGGCCCTTCAGAACGTTTGCCACCTGGACCTTCTTTCTTAAATCCGCCACTGACCAAGTTGATGGAAATTTGTGCGATTGTTCTTTTTAATCTTCCTGATGTGCTTCAAAAATTGTTAACGAATTCGCTAAACGGTCGCTGAGTTATAATGATTTTAATTTTCACCGATTTTACACGATCTTGACAGGTAAAACAGCTGAAAAAATGTTGAAGAAATGGTACCAATGTTTTCAATTTTTCGTACATGTTGTATATGGATAGATGAAAATATCTGCCGAGTTTCAATTGTTTTCACTATACCGTGTTAAAGAAATAAATTATAACTTGAGAAAATTGTGAATTTAGGGCATTTTCACTGCCAAAACTTTAGCAAATGCTTGAAAAAGCATTTGTAAAGTGAAAAATACCTTTCTAGGAGTAAAAATAAGACTCCAACTGTCGTTCGAGGTCCTTACATTTATATTTATCATGCGTAAGACGTAGGTATTCAAGTATTTCAAATTTCATATTCTTTTGTCTAATATTGTACGTCCTTAAGGTGGTTAAGGAGATCGGTGCAAAAGTTCGCTTGCTTAATTGAACCCCAGTCTTTATTGAAAGTAAAAATATATTACCTACTTTTTTTAAATTAAAGTACTTTCTTTGGCTGTCTATCTATGACTTTGTAAATTTTCTAGGTGTACTGAAAAAAGAAATTTCCATACACTGGAACCACCTGAAAGCTAAGCTATGCTAAGCTTTAAAAAATTAGCTTCAATACATCCTTATGGCAGCGTTTCTACCAAAAGCTAAGCTGTGCTATGTTTTTTACGGAAGCTAAGGATAAGGTTACGTTGGGTCTGCGATAAACAATCAGAGTGACGATGAGAGCGAAGCATAGAAATACATTCTATAGTTTTATAATGGCAGTGTTCACATTGACGCAACGAGCAGAGCTACTAAGAGATGACCAACGATACAACCGTCCGATGGACGATAATTTCTATGGCAGCTCCAACGTAAACTTACCCCAAGTTAGCTCGACGTGGCTATGTTTCCGGAAAATCGTTCGCGATGGAACCTCGCGCCACGTCGAGCTAACTTAGCTTCAGAAAATAACAAACCAACTTAGCACAGCTTTTGGTGGAACCGGTTCCATAAGAACCTATTGAAGCTAATTTTTTTAAAACGTGGCATGGCATAGCATAGCATCGTATAGCATAGCTTAGCTTCTAGGTGGATTCCCAGCTTAGGGATGCATTGAAGCTAACTTTTTAAAACGTAGCATAGCATAGCTTAGCTCAGCTCCCAGGTGGATCCCCGGCTTTTAGGTGCATTCCCCAGCTTAACGATCAATATTTTCCTCGCGATTCGATCATAACCGACACTATAGTATAAGTACAAGAAATATTCCATTCCAACCGCCACACGTCGTGGTGCCTTCGCAAAATTACTTCCCGAAACAGAAGCAACTGTTCATTATACCCGCCTATATCACGGATAAAACGATAGTTCCTTCCCGAATCTATCGCTAAGACCCACCAACATAAATGTCCATCGAGGAAGTTCTCTGGCGGTAAATGTGGACCGCGAACGCGAAGGGAATCGGGTTCATTCATCGGCGCGACAATTATCTCGTAAAACTGCTCGGGCCGTTTGTTTTGCCAACAATAAGGGATAATTAAATTGGTCGTCAGCCGAGAGTTCACGGGGGGGCGTTTTGTCGTAGGTAGCTTGCCCCGGAGCGGCGGGCCTGCACCCTGGATTTTTCCAGGGAATATGCCGGTCTCCGGCGTGCCGGGACCGGAGGCCTAGCTCGTTGCGCGGGTAGACGCTGCTTGGACCCTTCTGCCCCATTCTTCGCTCGGTTCTGCCCGCAACTCGAGGACCCACTATTGAGTCGCTGTCGCACGGCAATATAATAATAAGGCGAAGGGCAGATCGGGGACTCCTCGGGGTACCTAGCCGGAGTGTATGTATACAGAGTGGAAGCCACGATTCTCGATTCGAAGGAAACCCGCCGGTATACCTCGATCGGCTAGGTATGCATTCGAGGCATTGTCTCCAGCCAGGCGTCGAATGAACCGTTCCTGTAAGCTATCCAACAAAAACCCGGCCCGACCTGTTCTGCCACTTCCATCGCGTCGCCGATTACTGTAAACACGGCTGTAAAGAGCGCGTGCACCGACAAGGCGCGCCCGAGCAGGCGATTTAATTAGGTACACTGGCCAGATTAGTTGGACGCAACCTCTGGCTAATCCGCATCGACACCTATCTGGGCCGCGCAAGTGTCGGAATTCGAGATAACTGCAACGATAGACGATAACGAATAGTTTCCGCGACTCAGCGATCCGTGCGGGCGTCTAGCCGAGTCTCCGTTTAGCGCGATTCAGGGTGTTCCCAGATGTGCGCTAGAAGCTACTTCTGTTTCGATCGCGGCCATTTCTCCGCGGCAAATTGGTAGAGTGGATTTTTGTTAAATGTAAGACGCGAGGTACGTTTGGCATCTTCGGCGTCTTGGGAGTTCCGAGGGTGGGTTTTTAATGTTCGCGCAAGGTTGCTGTCACGTTTATTGCCCTGCTTTTACTGCTGCGTACGCTACATTTGGTTAATTTGTGGACGGTGGTTATTTTTGAACGCTGGAAGGAAATAGGACGAGGTTGCCGGCGTTCTAGATTCTAGATAGATAACTTAATTACCGAAGTTCTCTGACAAACGGAAGATTCGAATCGTCGTTTAACAGCTCGCTGACGTGTATTTAGGTCAGAACAGTTTTAATTAAAGATTCTACTGAATATAGGTACGAGTACTATACAGGGTGGTTCGCCTAACGTGGTGACCTCCATTTGTTTGTAAACTATTGGCTGTGTTAGGAAATATTTTAAACAAAAGTTGCATGGTATCGAGGGGCACGTATGATGCAATAACACCTGTTTTTTTACTGTTTTACATTTTTATCAAGATATAAGGGTCACCTTCAGTTTTTTAAACGGAATGCCAAATATTTATTCCTGAATTTCGATATAGTTTTCATGTAAGTGATTACATTTTTAATATGAAAATTCTTCTGAATATAATAACACTCATAATTGCTTAAATAGTAATGTCACCTATATGGGGGATGTAACAATCGAAGTCACTATCTTGCACTCCAAGCATTCTTGGCGCATACCGCTGGAAAACCGTAGAGGCTTTCACATAATGCTTAGTAAATAATAATTGATTATAATCTTATTGTTATTTCTTATTACAAAGAATTAATTCATAATTAATTCTTCATTGGGTGTCACATCAGGGTTCAAACGAAACTGTTAACTTTCATAAGTAAAAGTTATTTATCGAACTTTTAACTTTGAAATCATTTCTTTTCTGTTTTAAGTTAACTTTGTACATTAACACTTTAACTCTGTTGTAAGAGTTCAGTTTTAACAGTTATTAATAAAGGTTTTAGAGGATCATATACGTTTAAACAGATACTGGTGAAATATAAAAGTTAGGAATATTTGTTTAATTAGTATTATTTAAGAAAGAGAAAGCACATTGTGATTGTTATATAAAGATTATTTTCACCGATCGGTTTATAGTTTCAACTTCAGATCTATCTACCCCACAACATTTTCAGGAGATCTGCTTGTCTCAACTTTAATTTTTTCAGAGTAGTGTAATGTCCCTTTTTAACTAGAACTTTTTTCTACTTTTAAGAAAATAATAGAGTCTTATTTACGCAAAAATGTACGGAATAAAAATTTCAGTTAATACACTGCGTTTTATAAGACTTTTTTTGGGAACAGAAAAGATTAATTAATTGAAAACATTAACAGTTTCTTTCGCCCCTGTTCAGGAACACTACTTCTTGCAACATGAAGCTTAAACCAGCTTCGTCTTTGCTAAGCTTGGACAAAACTATCAGTTACTAATCACAAAAGTGTCTCGTCTAAAAAGGTCCCTTCCACCACAATCAATGAACGTGTTGAACATACCTCGTCGATCTTTAGGCGAAGTGCATAGAGAAATGGAGAAAACGGTGTGGCAGTGTGTGCAATTAATCAGCATGATCATTAATTTTCTATATTAACTTGTCAGTGACATCACCGCTGCAACACCACTTCTACGCGCATCCTTAGATTACTCCCCTGCCAGAGCAGGGAAGAAGTCACGCCAGTAGCGAGGTGGGTCCACGAGATTCCTACCCGCGAGAATGCGCCGAGGATACTTGATATACAATATACAAATGTTGCGCGGCACAATAGAGGCAATTGTGATGCCACTGACGAATGGCACCCGCGCGGGTTCAGAAGCATCGGTTAGAGGAGCCGAAATCGTCGGTGTGGGGTGGACTGGTTAAGGGGGCGGCAGAGGGGTGAGTCGAGGGCGTCGCACACCCGCAGAAAACCGGGGCACGCGCTTTTACCATTTCGCCGCGCGAAATGGAAGAGCAAACGCTATAATGGGGTGGCAACGAGCCCCATGAGCCCTGTTTCTTTGCTCCCTCGGTCGCTCCTCTTCTCGTCTCTCTTCGCCCACCTCGCACGCAAAACGTTCGCCCCCCTTTGCTCCCTCGAACATGTAGATACCCCGAGAGAAATAGCCGAATGGAACGAGGAAATCGTGTCGCGGAACGCGCACAGAACGACCCGTTTCGGTGGCCACGGAAGACAGCGGGCAGTACCAATTTGCGGTAACTACTCGCATCTAGAAGGGAACACGTAATCAATGCACCGACTCACGGTGAATCTGAGTCGATCGACACGTGACAAATAGCCAACTCAACTGTGTCAACGGGATCTTCAGATGTAGGTACGCACTCGATGCCTTGTAGAAGCTTCTTGCTTGTAATCCCAGTGCAAATACCTGAAACAGTCAGCGTGACATCCAAATTTTTCCACTTGGCGTGGTCTATATTCTATATAAACTCATTCTTCTTTTCTGCCATGTGGTAGAGAAGACTTAACGAAGAGAGACGTACTCATAGATGATGGCGGAGTGGGTCTGAAGATGTTGGTTGCTAGGAGACAAAGGGGGCCCACTGACAACTATAAGGCTACCATTTAATTATTATAAGAAATAAATAAAATTTTCAAAAAATGCAAACGTGGCAACGCAGTAAATTGAAATTTTTCCCAAATAAATCCTCGAGAAATGATTTTATTAAATTTCTTTTATTAAAATAGTAATACAACGTAAAGTTTGTTAACAGTTTTAAGATGACACCCTGGCGAGTCCGCCATTGCCTGTAGATTGCAAGTTTGATAATTGCTTGGTCCGTTTCTCGCAAGGATTGGCAGGCAATAACGAATGCGCACGCGAGCATGCTGCATGTCAAACATCTTCGCACAAAGTAGAACACAATGCGTGGGACAATACTATCTTGACTGACCTGGCGTAACAATTACTCTATTCAGAGTACTAGCAGATCGAGTGTTGACAAGGAACCGGCCGGATAATCGTAGGTGCGAGTTTCGATATCAGGGAGATGAAAAAGGCCGACGGTAATCCTTGCCGACTCACACAGCCGCGTCGTTGGTAAATCGAAAAACCGACCGTACGCGCCCCCTTCAAACAACGCTCTCCTCTGGGATTCCGATAGACTTTTTCGGATCCGAAAGTTCAAGTGGCGGAACTTGGACAGCTAAAACTCGAGGAGGCGGAGGGCACGGAGCTCCACGAATTCTTTGCTATGTCACTTGCGCGCTGTTCAACGTGAAATTTATCCTTTTTCTTTTTTTAATGGTTAGGAAAAAGACTTAATCGCTAGACGGTGCAAAATTTCTTCTTCACACTGTGGCACTTTTGGAATACTTCAAAATTCACTTAACTTCAGAGAAGACACTTACAGCATAAAGTTTTGGGTTTAATGTAAGAAAATCGAAATTTTGGAGCCAAAGCTTAATATTCTAGCGTTTATCTCGGTCGCCGGCGACCCCACCAGTGTCGCTCTAGAGTTCAGAATTAAAACCCTCCCTTAACCCAGACTCAGGCATTTCTGCATCGACCAATTCGCCGAATTTGTGACGGAAACGCGAGTGACGAAAATTATCGCCGGCTTAATGGTCTCTATGTGCGTAGGAAGATCATGTCGCAATTAAAGTAAATGCCGCGTAGGGTTTGGAATTTTTTTGATTCGATGACAATCTTGAGAGATAAAATGTCTGTCGATAAGATTTAATAATGTTTTATGTTTGCCTACGTGCATCAGGCTTGAACGATGATTATGCTTAACATTCGCAAATATTTGCGAGCTCAAAAGTGCCTTTCTTCCTTGACGATTCACGAGACTCCGCGTTGCCGCACGGAACGTGCCCAATGGTGTCTCATTATTCCCATTGTATCGTTAATTAAAACTCCTACCCGCAAACTCAATGGGAGCTGCAAGTTAACTGGGTCCTCAATCTAAGTTCAAAGAACACCCCAATTTTAGGCAACGTGGAAACGACAGTCCCATAGTCCTTTTAACTCACGCGGGAGAATCGTGGCAACTGCACCGAGCGTGTCCCCTTCTGCATACGTACACCGTGTATTCGCAACAACGGGCGCTTGATTCCCGGGGCATTATCGTGGCCGCGAGGCGCAAAAGGTGCTGGGGCGATAACGATCGTCCGCAATCTGGGCGAGCGAAAACTCGAAATTCGACGGGGCATAATATATTGTTCTAATATTTGAACAGACATGATACGTGTATTTTCAAATCCCGTGCGCGCACACACAGAAGCGCCGCGTACGAGCGGGCGAGCAGCGGTGTTTGTACGCGAAGCGGGCGCGTCGCGAGCTCACGGTTCAGGCCTCAATTTACGCGCACACTCTAAACACCGTTTCGTCATTTTATGGAACGGCGAGGATTCGTATTCACCGTTGTGGCGTTCGTTTTAAATTGGTTTCTCTTTTGTGCGACGGTGACGGTAATCTTGGAGATTTCGTTGCCAGCCATGCTGGATCCACCTATATACACCGTCGAAAAGTCTAAGGTCGAAGCTTATTCGTGATGTCTCGAAGGCCTCCAGCACTCTTATCGAGGAGTGGTGGATTAACGTGCACGCCTTTGATCTCGCCGGCCGGCCTTATCTAATCGTTTTCCTTTCTCCCGTTCCGTCCCGTCCCGTTTCCCCCTTCCACGTCCCGCCAGGCCGTTTCCCACCGCTCCGTGCGCTTCTCATTTTGTATTCGGTGCGCACGTAATCGTTCCGAATGCCACGTTGAATTCACACCATCCGCCGATACGCGGCCGGCGGCTCCTTTTGCCATCGAACTTCCCCCTGGCCGCGGCGGCAGCCTCCAGCTACGTGATCCCGGTGACTTTCTTCTCCGCATCTAGCTTTTAATCCGAAATGTTCGCGGTTTGGTGAGAACGACCCGCTCGCATCGTAGGTGCCCGCTTACTTCTAACCGTAGAGCCGACACGCTTTGTTTCAATTGAATGTTGCTTCCGCTCTTATGTCCAAGCAGTTTCCGCGGCACGATTGGTGGAAGATTTCGGTACGCTTATTTTTCGTCGCGTCGTGATTTATCGTGTCGCCTCGGCGCTCGCTCCGGCATGCCTGAATGTTTTTTAAATCTCGCTTTAGTTACTTTATTAATACCCATCGCGAGAGATGTGGCTGCGAGCGCGATCGTCAAAAGCGTTATCTCTTTGGCGCGTTATTGACAAGAGAATTAGAGAAGTAGATATTAAACGTGTAATAATGTCGAGCGTTATCTTTTTCTCACTTTTTTCTCAGGAAAGACTCGAACAAAAGACAAATACAGAGTGGTCTACACGGATCATCAGAGGTTGGAGCTCGAGAAAGAGTTTCATTACAACCGTTACATCACGATCCGCCGTAAGGCCGAGCTGGCCGCCAATCTTGCGCTCTCCGAACGGCAGGTGAGTGTTCCCCAATCTCTTCGAATTAGATATTCGGTACTGGCAATGGGACGGGGGTAACCGACGGACATGTGGTTTTGCAGGCTTTGCGTTGGATCTTTAAGTTACTTAAGTTTTGTATGCTCAATAATCGCTTCGATGCTGAAGAACAAAATATTCTCAGTAACACTGTATATAATTGAAGGGCAAGGGGAAAACGAGGGGTGTCCATTTTTCGCGATTTGTAGCATCTTTTGTTAATGGCAACTAGGACTACAGAACTGTCGAATCACAAATGGTTGTAAAGTTCAAATGCCCCCGTAAGATAACATTAAACCTTTGCTATACTGGTTAAAAACAGGTAATGTCCACTCTGCACTGGAACAAAACACTTAATTTTCTCGATAAAGCTGTTTTGTGACATTCTCTGCTTCCCCCTTACTCTACAATTATGGCATATCCACTTATTAGAGTTAGTGTCGTTTTAATACACGCAATTAATCACGCCCCTATTGCTCATTACACCTATAACTATCTTTGAAACTTTAGCTTTAAATGCAGAGTAGTCATGCATAATCTCATGCAAACATCGCCATTGCTATATTACAGTAATGTTAAAAAGAAAGTTCAAACTGCGAACGGTAAGAAAAATAAGATAAGGGATAGATCGGGGGATTGCTAAAATAGGACAATATTAGCACAATTCTTAAAGCGTAATATTAGTCACACCTTCTTACAATCACAAATTGGTCACACCAAGTTCACTGCTTCCCAGCGTCATTTTTGAGTTACCATTTTTGTATTTTTGAATCTTTTCACTTTTCAGTGATAATTGTACATTCGTAATACTTATACAATTATGCCAGTAGCCTTTTTCTAGAGATGTAAATTTTGATATGGTGAAATTTGTATTGTGGATAAAAGCGATTTTTTTTGTCAAAATTCACCAAATCTGTAAATTGTAACATCCAGATCTAAATTCATTTTGAATTCGCAGAGGCGCGACATTTGAACTCGAAAATTGCCTGGGGTGCGATACACCCTGTGTGATAACGGAGGGTTAAATTAGCTACGCAGGCATAAGAATGTGAATTTTAAACTTTCCTTTGACCACCACTGTGCACAAGAAGCACAGAAGATTCCCCTCGAAACGCATACCAGCCTCGCTGAAAGCTGCAGCAGTTGTCCCCCTATCAGTTGGACCGAAAACGAAATACAAACCCAAGCGCGGCTAAGGTGGTGAAAATAAAATGACTCGGAGGGGTTGAAGAAGCTGCAGCAAGTGTTAACGAGGCGAACGTTGCCGTTGCGCGTGTTACAGGTGAAGATCTGGTTCCAAAACCGAAGGGCGAAGGAGCGGAAGCAGGTGAAGAAGCGGGAGGAGTTGGAGCAGAAGGACATCAAACCCGACGGTTTCGGAGGCGGTGCAATGGCCACGTTGGCGCTCAGCGGGATGGGAGGAATGCTCGGTGGATTGATGCACAATGGTGGCTCGCCGCCGCTGGGCCTGGGGCACCCGCCTCACGCGCTCACTTTGGGCCACGGGCCCGCTTCGCTGCACGCGCACGGCCAGCACGCTCACCCCCACACGGTGCTCGGCTTGTGACCGGAGGAAGCTGCCGCAGAAGCGTGGTCCAGCCACGGCTGACCGCGCAACCACGCCTCCCCTAGTGGCCGCGATCGCGAGAAGATCGGAGACCACGCTCGATCATCCGCTTATCCCCTGAACGGATGCCGCGCGGCGCACCCACTCGCTACACCCCAGGAATCCGACGATCGCCGATCGATCCGCGACGCCACATGGAAAATATTCCCGTTCTCGGTTCACTGACACCACGCACCACCGCGGACGAGCGAACGTTCGAGGATCTCAGTGGCCAACGCACCGTGATAACACAGAGTGATCCGCGCTTCTCAGTCCGGTATGTTCGGCAATGCCCGACGCGCGGATAACCAATGTCCGTCCAATGGTGATTGCGCGTGGACACGGAGATATTGTCCTGCTTCTTTCCGAACATCCGTTCGAACTGTATCGCTGTCGACGTTGGTGGGGGCCTGTAGGAATCGGCCTGTAGGCACGGTGGCCGGCACGGCTCGCGGCAGTGATCGCGATCCAGGCGCCCCGTGGCGGCTGCGACACGGTGTTGTATACAGTATTATTTTCAGTCTCGCTAGAACGAAGTTCCGGCTACGAATCGCCCTCCTTTTCCTCGCAATGTACATATAGCCGCGGTTGTTCTTCGTTCGTGGGAGCGGTTTGTGTTGTGATTGCTTCCAGCGGTCCACGGGAGATCCCGCGACAGTTTCGTCGGACGCTTTCGGCGCTGCATCGCGACGGGCCTCGCCCGCGAGCTCGTCTCCTCGCGCGAGCTACGATCAACACCGCCTCGGAGATACTCGCGAGATCGCCGACCGGCTATCAGATCTCCGGCTTTCGCTATCACTTGAGAAGGGGAAAAGAATCGATGGAGAAACGTGCAATCTTTCTGCCTTAGAACCACCAGCCGCTGTACTCGTATCGAGTGGTTGCGTCGAATGCGTTATAGAGAATTAATTGAGGTTACGTTAAGTTGATAGGTTAGGTGCAAAAAAAGAAATATATATATGAACATATATATGTATATGTTCCCCTCGGTTAAGGTTTTTATCACGTGTGCGTTCCAAGGGGGCGCCATAGCAGACTGTTTTATATATATTTTTTAAACGTGTAATATGTACAAATTAGTGGAGTTAAGGTGTCCGATGTTGAGTTTGTCGGAGAGCGTGATTTTCGTTTCGGTAATTGTTGACGGGCACGCAGGAGTCGCGGAGATATTACGAACGTCGGTGGTTAAATAGTTTATTGTATATATAGCGTTTAGACGTGCAGGGGTTGCCCAACAGAGACTTTTTCGACAAATATGACGTGGATGGGATCAAATGACATTGTATACTTTATATATACATATACGCAACACCGAGTTTCCTACAATAGAACATTTCGAACACGAAAAGAAAGACGGAACAACAAATTCATCTCTCTCTCTCTCTTCTGGAATGCGTCGATAGACCTCACGATGCGAAGATCTCATTTCTGTTTCGTTTATTTATCGCTGTCGTAAGCTGTTGGTAATGTTGTTACGGTGTCGTTGCAGTATTCTTTTCAAGCAATTTCGCAGATTGTTTTATGCGAGTGATAATGGAACGCGGTACTTTCGTTATGAATTGTAAATAGAATAAAGTTTATGACGCTGGAACCCCTTGGTACTGCATTAGTATTTACGCTTCCCAGTAATTTAAAAAGAAACACACAGAGAACAATATGCGCCATGCAAACCTACGCGTGAGAGGGCGCAAGCTGTCACTTACATTTCTTCGGTTTCTTTATATCGTTCGAACGTAACGTAGCGTGTCTCCTGGATAACGGTAGCGTTCGACGCAACGATTCCTCGAGAATCTGATGCAGCGATAGCAGATCTTGCTCTCCGTTTCATTCGCCTGTATTTATACCGCTTCTGTCGCGCCCTAAAGCAGTTCGATCTTTCTCTAGCCGCTAGTTCTTCGGGGGGGCGTAGTGTTACGAGCCAAGCTTTATTTCGAGAATAGTGATATCGCGGGGTGGAGCGCTGACGACAGCGAAGGGGCAAGCGGATCCAGGTGGATCGCGTAACAGGTGCACGTGTGCTACGGTGACTCGAGAATCTTCGCGAAGTATATAGGCCCCCGTGGTGTCTGCGCCACGACAGAGCCGATTTTCCAAATAAACGTGAGGCAAAGCGCAGGAGACTTTCATGGGGATGAAATATTTCTCTACCCTTTTCTTTCGCGATTGTAGTCCGCCGTGTTGACAATCGAAAGAAAATCATCGACAGATGAGCCGAGTTCTGCATGAAACGCGACGGAATTGCGTCCTCCGCGGTTCGCGCGGGCATTTGGAAAATCGCCGTCGTCGCCGATGGCCCGATTGCTATTGTTGCGCGGGCGCAATGCAATAGAAACTGTTCACCAACGATCGAATCTACGTACACCCGAGTCCGTGGGCACGGCAAGAAACTGCGTCTCGAGCTTCTCGACTCGCGTTTCTTCCAACGGGCGTATATACTTCACGGAAATTCGCCATTCCGTTAACACTGCACCGCTGGGTAGCCAGGCTAGGTGCAATCGGTGAGGAATTAATTAAAGAGCGCACAGAATGAATTCATTTATCGCGTTATTTTCGAAAAGAACTTCGAACGTGGAATTGCCGTGGCGTGGTGTAACGTAACGACGCATACTGAATCTTGACTAGATTTTTACATCGTAAAATAACAATATTAGCTGTGTCTCAACGAATATTGTTCATAACATGTGCTGGAGCAATTTGCCACCGCGAGACCTCGCTGTACTTTGCCAGTTTTAAAGATCAGTGAGAACTGTAACGACGGACGCAATGCCTGGTGTCACAAGAGGCACGCAGGATTGTGCAAAGAGACAGCAATTGTGCAATTTCCCATCTCACAATTCTGTTTCACTGATCGATAAGTACTTTCACGTTCGAAGTTGTCTTTCTCGTTAATAACGCGGCGAAAAGAAATTTATTCTCTTTAACTGGTCTTCTTTGTGAACCACTCCTGTGTATCGTGTGTGATAGAACACCCTGTACAGAGTCGCGCAGCCCCGCGTTACTTGAGTTGTTTCGTCGAGCAACCACGTGTGTATAGTGTAGGTAGAGTTTTACAGTGGTAGAATATGCAATAAGCGCGCGCGCGCAGTATCTTTTCTAAACGGTCATTGAAATCGCCAGACGGGAGGAACGCGGACACGCGTTCAGACGCGTCGAATTGTTGCAAGAATTATGCCTTAATCGACGAGAAGGGAAGTTATAGGATGCTCCGTTAATTTTGTTCGTGTCTATTTCAACCTTCGACTTTTGTCATCGGCTTCTGGGACGTCGCTCTCAAAACGTACCTCCTTTTCCTCTGCTCTCAGCATGCGACCGCGTTCCGCGCGGATGCTCCCGCATGAATTTCGATCCCCGAGTATTTCCAAGTCTGACGACAATAAGAGACAAGTACGAGAAGCATGCTTTCGGATGGGAGAGGGAGGACGAGCCGGGATCTTAGGTGCCGTGTGCCTTGAGCGTCGCCTAGCCGTAACGAGCGACTACGATATTCTGTGGGCGTATGCGAGCGAGAGAGATCGCAGGTAACACTGATAATCTCGCGTGAGAACTGTACATATACGTTAGTGCCGCAATTCGTAAGTTATTAATTACAGTAATTATTAGTATTATTAACACACTATGAATGTTACACGATCGTTAAGCCTAGCATTATGTCGACATGTGATCGCATCTTAAATTCCAAAATACACGGTCTTATGTTTAGTAACGACATCGCCCATCTCATTTCAGCCCTCCAGACATCAATTCTCCGCAATTGTGCGCACAGGTACGATGATTTAACCTCATCCAGCTAGAGGCACTCGGCCATAGAAGGGAACCTATCGGGGCCGTTTCATTTTCACTCTCGCGAGATCACCGTGGCGAATCGTCGATAAACGATAAGCACTAGATAGCAATGAAATCGGGAGGGCGAGTCAGTCGAGACGAGCCCGGCGCGCAATAACGATTAAATCGTTAGAACGGCACCGGGGGTAACCGCTACGACTGGCTCTCGCCGCGATTTGTTTGCCATTCCTAGGAGAAGCTCCCCGTGACGGTGTCTCCGCTTCGAATGGGGCTCGTTAGATCGTCCATAAATACGAGCATAAAAACGTGTAATGCGGTTTATGTGAGCGACCAGGCATGGCAACCGATGCCAGCGTATCCACGGGGCACACTGACGCTTCGGCGCGCACAGACACCGAGCCCCGAATAAAGCAAGCGGAGACGAAGCTGCGAAGGTGGCAACGAGTCCCGCGGGAGCCCTGAACTTAACTACCAGATCGATGTCCGACCCCAGCCCCCCTTCATCCCCTTGAAAACAACCCCAGCCACTTGCACGCAGCCCAGCTCACCTCTCACCCATCTCTGTTCGCCTATGGTGAGCGTCGATCGGAGAGGAAGCTCGCGGGTTTAACGCGGCGGCACCGCGCGCCGGCGACGGTGACTTCAGCGGCGTCTGGAAAAGTCGCGCGGTAAACACCGCGGCGGAAGAAAGAAACCGCGATGGTTGTTTTGCGCGGGGCGAACGGCGCTTGGGTACGAGATTACGACCGGTGATCGCGACGCTGGAGTTGTATGAGGAGGTTGAGGTAACGGAGATGGTTATGCAACGGGGATCGAGGCGGTCGCGTATTTTTGAGAGAGCAAGGACAGCGCGCAGGTGGTATAAAGTTAGTTTCGATGGTTTGTTTTCATCATTTTCCTGGAAGATAATGGTGAAGTACCTGGGGGGTTTTGGGTGACGCGCTGCTCTGTTTTGCTGTTTGGAGATGGTGGAATGTAAATGATTACGGTTGTTTAAGAGGAGTGACTACATTGCTACATTGTGCGTAGCATTCCATGTGAAAGAATGGAGGTGATTTGCCTGGTGGAGTTTGATATATTTAAGTACATTCGTCTTTGAGTCGAGGAGACTACTTGTGATGTAGACACTAAATGTTTAATAAAGATCTCATGATTTCTTTTTATTCTTGATTAAGGTGGATTAAGGTAGAGCAAACACACAGGATGGCGCTACAACACTTGGATTTATCATTCACACTGGTAATTCTTGAAAAATAGAATCACTACAGAGTTACGTACCTTTAGCTCCTTTTATTTCCTCGACTGCCACGGGATTGAATCTATTGCTCAGAATTTGTCCCTCCTACTTCTATGACAATGTCGCCTCAGCAGCTATCAATTTCGAAAGTTCCAGCGACCCGACTTTTGCCCAGAACGCGACGTCCTCGCCAGGCTACCCATGATTTATGATGTTGAACGCACGGAATCGTCCAGGAAATAACACAAACTGGCGTCCTGGCGTGTCCACGGCTCCACGAACAGCGACAAAGAAATCAAAAAGTGCTTCCCTTTTCCTCGACGTGCGTGCAACCTAGGGGCCCGCCGGGCCCGTTCGAATGCCGCGCCGTGGACGCTGGAAATCGGGATTAGGTGGACGAGATAAAGGGGGTAGAAAGGGATGCAGCCCCGTGAATTCTGAAGGGACGTTGTCCGGTCGGCAGACCCGCACGTAATTGGACCCCGAGACGCAACAACGTTTCACGTATACCGAGAGATTCCGGGGGATACCCTTTTTGTTCGAGTTGCTCGGTCCAGTCGGTCCAGTCGAAAACACCGAATAGATAGTTTTATGAGGGGGTGCTATAAAGGACCTGAATCGAGTATCGATGGTTCCAAAGGGGCTAATCTGCGGATGAAAACTGTAATAAAACGTCCTTCCTGCGTATGTATCTGAAATCCTTTTGCAGCGCGCGCGCCCCTTACCTACCTTTGCGCGGAGGGCCTCAGGTAGAATTCCCGTGTTCCTGGCCGCTGACGCCTGGGGAATAAGAAACTATACCGCCTTCCTGTCTCTGCTTTCCCGTCAACAATGACACCGAAACTTTAAGCAATCAGGTGTAGGTATACACCGTGCGACGAAAATAAAACTGGGACGCGCAAACCGGCGACGGGTTAATAAGGTGAAATCAGACGGCGCGTGAATCGGCAAGCTTGCTCGGCTCGCCGAGGTTCGGCGATTCGGCTTCGCGAGCACGACTCGACGATCCACGACCGATCAGACGGCGCGTGAATCGGCGATTCGCGCGCAAAGATCGCCGATTCACGCGCCGTCTGATTTCACCTATACGCTTATAATAAGCTTGTGAAGCGACAACTGGTTTATCGTTTTTAGTAGATACGCGTGGTGACTGGGGGTTGAAGTTCAAACTGTGTAAGGGTTAAATAAGGAAAGTATGCAACACAGTGGGATTCTGGTCCCAGTTGGTTACAAGTTACAAGAGATGCGACATGTGCCATGTGCACGGTTACCGTACCTATTTCTTCACCAGCAAACCGGAACAGGTAAGAGAAATGGACAGAATGATTTTTTTCAAAAAGAGTACCTACTTTTATTGTAGTGGTTAAAAAATCACATACAGTGGAGAAGACAATAGTAATTACAGGTGCGGTATATTTTTCTGTACATAAGACATTCTTCAGAAAGGTTTCATTATTGTTTATTTCTTAGTAGAATTTTGGGAAAAATTAAGAAATAAGAACACCGGTATCTCTTGGTTTTATAGGCGGTATAATATATTTCTTTCTCTGGGAACATCGTTTTCAGTATTTAGGGGAATGATGATGTAATTAATGATTGTGAAAGTCGGGGCACCATTTTGATGAAAATCATTCTATGAGATGAATTGTTGTTTATATTGTACTATAATTTGGATTATAACTTATGCGCGAAGGATTTTTTAAATTGACTTTAGTGTCCATTGAATTGCGTGAGTTACGTGTACGTAACTGCAGGGATCTTTTAATTGAGTCACGTCGAGTCGTGGTAAATATAAATTTCCTATTTTTTACATTACGAATTGTATATAGGTAGGTGCATGTTTCATATAATGTGATGCTCACTTTTCCTTTAAATTAGTGGAAACTCCATTTTTTGTTGTCACTTTAATTACAAGATAAAGTTACGCAGTATATTTCAACGTGAGCACATTATTTTTTTATATAATATATAGCAACGTTTTTTTAAAAGTCGTAGGGAATTATGTCGCGCCATCTTCTGACGATGCTGGAAATGAAAATGCAAGAAAACGCGATTATAGAGGATATTTTATTTAATGTGCAATATGCCGAGTTCAGAGTTTCGCGTTATTAGCATTTAATTTGTTGTTTTAAATATAATATTTCAATTGCAATGTAGTGGAGTGAAACATGTATCTCGTTTGTGTAATGAACATAAACGACGCCCTCTACTATGAAAGAAACAGAAGCTGCGAAATTAGATATATAAGTAGAGGTTTCTTCATAAATAATAAATAAAGCTGAAAAGTTGCGATTCCACTGTTTCCTTTATTACCGATCCGGCAACACGCAATATTTACTTTCTTTTCTTACCGCTAATAGCGTTGTAATCTCATTCCGTTCTGAATCGATAACGTTGGGCCACAGAGGAGATATATATAGAATAGAGCTTTCACCACAGACCAGGTATAGAATAGACCTTTCACCCTATTGTCTTCCGTGGCCCTCGATTTTGGGGCTCTAGAGCCCCATTACCATTTCCGTGTCGCATGCAACGTTAACGGCTAAGCAAGAAATAAGAGTGCAGCGCTATAAGCGGCAGGAATGAAAGTTATAATAGCAGTGAGATTTTAGATACAGGGTCAATTCTCTTTGTCAGAGTGAACGAGCGCACTTCATGATGAAAGTTCGTGGACCGATCACGTGACTTTCAGCATCAAGCGGGAAAGCTACACTCTGTTTAGCTTTAGCTTTTCCGCTTGACGCTCGTTCACTCTGGCTTGCTAACTCGCTCATTCGTTGGTTGAGCATCGGCCACGTGATTGGTTTTGACGCTCAAAACGAGCGTCGAGCGGCAGCATGAAATCGCACCTTTAAAGCTACTTACCTTATCACCGAGAGAAGTATAAAAGATGTGTATATGTATACAGGGTGTCCCACTAACTCTCCACCTCAAATATCTGTTAATATGTAAGAATAATTTTATTTTATTTAATCAGTGAAATTCGAAGTCATTTTTTGTTTTAAGTTTGAATCGAAGCATACATTTTACAACAGTATAGTGTTATTGTATAAGAAATTGTTGAAGCTTTAATTTGTTAGGTCCAACTTTAAGCTTTTGACTTTTGGGCAGTCACATTTGAAATTTTGCTACGCCAATATTTGAATAAATACTAGAATTGTCAAATATTTTATTAGTATCAGAAGTACATTTTTCATACAAAAAGAAACACCCACGCGATTATTTTCGGGAATTCTTCATGTTCCACTCGCTATTTTTTGCTGGAACTTGTAATAAGTGGATGATAATTGAGTAGAACACCTTTGTGGCTAACTTTCTAGGACCCTAGGTGATTGCTGTTTCTGCAGAGCACCTTTAACGAATACAAATTATTTTCAGTCAATTTTGAATTTAGAATCACGTTTGCATATCAGAAATGTACATATTTAACATATTCAATTACGTCGATTTATCTTAGTTTCATAACTAAAATTCGAAGATGAGTGGAATGAGACTCAGGCATATTATGAACAATTGATTACACAGTTTTCCAAAGTCTCAGTACAAATTAAAAAGTAAATAACACGCCTTTTTGTGCAAAAGTACTCGTACGTGCACTACTGACTCACAGAAAAGCGTGTGATCAAAATGCGGTAAAGTTATCACGACAGTTTATTTGATCAATATTTCCTCGTGTTAAAATCGAAGAATCACAATGTACAAGTATAAATAAATTATTAAGGTTTCCATGATCTTAGATCGTAACATGAAGATTACAGAAAGCACATGCATAGAAGCCTTGTGATTGATAATTATTCTACGAAATTGATGCAGCAGCAAAAGCCTTATGCATTGATATATTTTTGTATAGCTATAATATCAGAGTCTACGTGATCGAAAAGAAAGAACGCAAAACTTGTACTATAAAATTATTTCACTGCACTTGAATGGTATTTATAACGAAAATTAAGGTTTCAAAATTAATTGCATTAATACACCAACAACGGGAGACTAGATCAGGCTTATAATATCGTTGCTCATACCTCGATCTATGGTAACTGAATCTTGTGATATGTGAAGAAGTAAAAACTTTGTTCAGTAAAGACTATAAAAATATTGATTTGTCATTTGTAAAATCAAATCGATATTTAATAATCACCCGTCGATAATGTATTCGCACGAACCTTAATTTTCGTTACAATAATTTTATACCGGCTTACCTAAAAAAATAGATTTAAAATATTCACAGTATATATATATAATATATATAAAATGATTACGAAATTATCAGCATGTTTAAACGCATATTTACATAATTTCATTCGCCTTTCTTGAATAAGCATAAAAATTTCATAGTATGCAGCGTCACAAATCATTTTTCTGTATATAGATTGCATTACTTTATATAGAACGAGATTTCGTTTATTTTTATATATAATTCCAAGTTTCGATATGAAAGTAAAAAATATCTTCTTATCATTCGATATACTTATTATAATAGGCAAATAACTTATATTTGAGTAGAATTTATACGCAAGTCTATATTGTCAAACTCACGCCTATTTAGGAAACATCGCATACAAGTGCTACAGTTAAATAGTGTAGCTCAAATTTATGTACAATTAATAGAGATTAGTTCTCGATAAAAATAGTATAAACATTTTTATAAAATTTCACTAATAGAATCAGCGTTGCACACACAAATCTTTTACGTACCTCACAAATAATTTATGTTCAGCGACAGTTACCTTCGAAACGCGATCGATACGAAAGATCCAGTTTCTTTTTTAACACCGTATTTGTTGAATGAGAAATATCTTTCACGCACTTCGATAATTCTCCCAAAGGCAGAATAATTTTATGAAATATGCCTCCATTTTTCTCGTTACTCTATCAGTCGAATACAGTTTTATGATAGGCTTTACCTAACTTGCTTTAAGAAGCAACATGAAAACATTTATCAGTGTTACTAGCACTACTAATTGTCTTACTGCACTATTGTGAGCATGTTACAGAAATGCTATCCTCGTGTAATTGTGCGATACAGTTTCTCACTTCTTTTTTTTATAAATCTATTATGCGTGAGCATTAGTGGTCATCTTTTTAAACAAGTGGTTATTCGTTCATCGAACACTCCCTAGCGAGAACCATTCAATCGTTTCGTTCGTTAAATCAAGTCGGCCCAGCGGCAAACGTATTCCGCCAAGAAATTCATTCTCTTGTAGAGTGTCGTGATTCCAGATTGTAGCTTCCAGCGTTCTTTCTTTGATAACGTCTAGAGACATTCTATACTCCAACTGTAATAAAACAAATATATATTCGGCATCTAACATGTCTTTATTTAAGGGGTCATACTCAAAAAAGGGTGGTCTTTGGAAATTTTTTACTCAAAAGTTATAACACATTTCTCAAAAAATCTTTTTTCCTTTCAAGGATTGCATCTAGTACCGTGCAACGTAATTTTTTTTATTTAAAAATATTTATCAATAACTAAGTTATTGTCCATCACTCGAAGGTTAATTAAAAGGAAAAAAGATTTTTTGAGAAATGTGTTATAGCTTCTGAGTAAAAAATTTCCAAAGACCACCCTTTTTTCAGCCTCCTGACTGAGAGTGACCCCTTAAGCACGAAGGTAGAAAATTCCTTACCATTTCCATGAACGAAGGATGACAATTTTTCCGAACAACTTTTGTTTTCCGCTTCGTCTTCTTTGTGGGGTCAGGTTTAAGATACACTTTCACGTATGTATTTGGTTCTTGGCCGTTAGCTACTTTAGGCAAGCCCCTCGCATGGCAAACCATTACGTAAAACGCTCCACGAGTATAATGAAGGGACATTTTAATTTGCCCACTTTGTACGTTCTCTCTGACTTTTTTCTCGGCCCACCAGTTTCCAACTAATTGAAGAAAGAAATTATAAGATCGTTACGACAATTTTACGCGTTGTAGGATCGTATTTTACAAGTTCCACTGTACCTTTCACTTTGCGTAAATGAATATCAGCGTTTTGTTGGTCTCGCAGTAAAGGATGAAAGAAAGTGTATATTAAGTCGCTTTGCGATATTTCTGGTGCCATCTTGAACAAGCTTACAAGGAATTTTTCGATATCTGCTCGACGTTTGTCGGCAACTTGCTTTATATTCGATCTTCCAACGCTTATACCACTCGGTAAACTGTAACATAAATTACAATAATGTATTTCTCGGTTCAGTTACGCTGTGCAGGAACTGTTTTGTAAATATTTCATATATCATTAATCGGTTGGTAAACATTGCAAATAGAAATAGCGATTTCTTTTCTTCTGCAATGCACAGGAAGTATTTTGTATATGTATATCAAACGTTTTTGTCTGATTAGATAGCAGGACAAAAGATAACGCAGCTGAGTTCTGACATTAAGATATAAAACACTTTGCAAATAAAGACGATGCTGCATACTTTCATTTTCTATTTCTAACTGTTGCAACGGTGACAGTGTTAATTGCGTGCTACTGTGTTGCATTTGTACATATTTATATGTTCAGATACGGATCTTTGATCTGAGAAGAAATTATTTCTACAGGTGTGTATAATAATTTCGCATGATGTACAATAAGTGTATAATATCATATTCTGTGTTCCATTCAAAGGAAAATATCAAAGAATTAAAAATGGGCTTCAAACGATTCCGTGCTCAAATGTCGATTGAACAGAAGTTAGCCAAGTTATCCACTGCGCCGGAATTTTACCGAAAAATACCACAAACCGATTCCTCGGCATCCAAATCACAAAAAAATATAAATGATAATGTAAGGGAGCCAATTAATGCTAATGTTAAACAATTAAATGAATTGTCCGATTAATGAGATGGGATACTGTCAACTATATGTAAATATATTAAATGGCTACTAATTAAATGGGACGCAAGCAGCGGCATTTAATGTATAATCGACGAAGGGGAAGAAAATAAAAAACCTCCAACAATAAAAAACGAGAATACGGAATCGGCAAGTATGATTTTTACGAATAAAAAGCAGAAGACAAAATATGAAATGACTGATGGAATAGAAGGTAATGGAACAAAGATATCATTTTACTTACCTAGCAACTTTTGCGAGAGGAAAGTGAATGCACAGCTTTTGATAAAATTCGCAAAATTCCTTATATGACCTGAATAAGTAAGTGGGGTCTACATGGCCTTTTCGCTGTATGCGCAAAATGTACATATAGTACTTTTCAGGGTCATATCGTTTCTGATATCCATGTACTTGAACGCTTGTTAATTGACCTTCTTGCTGCATTCTGTGCAACAATGACATAAATACACTCGAGTTTTCGAACTTATACGCAATTGTATGAAATATTTGAACATCCACTTACGTATATGTACGCGGAATAAAAGATAACAGTGCTCCATCGTTATGATCCCCCGAAAACCTTAGCTGTGCTAAATTATGCAAGAAAAAGTTGAACTGCGTGAACCAGCTTTTAAGCGAACTTTCTATCATTCGGGCGAACGTTGCCGCCGCTTCGGGGTTTGTTTGTTCAGGCAGAAGAGCTTTCTGCACATAACTAACTGCATCCACAGTCACTCCAGGAATTCCGGACGAAGTCATCTGTGAATTTGTGTAGTTATTCATTTTCGACTTGTTCACTAATTCCTTGATTTCAATATCGCCGAGCTTTCGTTGCGCAACGTTTAGTTTATGTAAATCGGACACATTATACTGGGGGGATAATAGATCATCCATTTTTGAATTTTGTTTAGTATCCGCCTAAATCGATGGTATTAAATTGTATATCACAGAAAAGCGCATCGAACGCGGCACTCGAACGCGTTCGACTCTTCTTCTAATTAATTCAGACTGCTGCATGGCACGATATTACGAGAGCTCGGACGATAAACACTAATTAAATACATCGCATATAGTTTAGCGCGATAGCGGACCACTCTCTGATAAAGCGAGTGGATAAGTCCTTCCGTTGCGGTTTTATTGTTTTCATAAAAGAATAACGGTCCGAATTATCATACTATTTAATTGAAAATAAACTCCTTTGTCCTTAATAATTGTTGTACGGTAGAGAACTATTTTTACTATTATAAGAATATTATAATAATTATCGCTTCGTGGAGTACTAATATATTTTTAGCGCGTATAGTATAATATAAACATACCAATCCGAAAAGATGAAGAATAAGATTCCCATGTTTTCGCACCACGTTAAACGCTTGACAACACAAATCCACAAAGTGGTGAAATTTAGCTGACGGTTTGTCTCCACCATTTATAACATATGCCATATCGGACGTTAATACAAACGGCGTTCTATCCCTAATAAGTATGGAATGTATAGTAAGATTTTCTCAGAACTACAAACTACGCGAAGTTCAATATCCTTTACCTTTTAAAATTCCCGAACATTTGCGCGTCGCCCAAGAATTTTCCAAAATCGATATGAAAGAGATGCCCCGATGTTTTCAACATGATATTGTCGTTGTGTCTATCGCAAATGCCTAAAATATAAGTAGCGACACTGTAGCCTGCACAAGACGCGGTGAAGTTTTCCACCGCTCTTTCGTATTCTAATTCCGAGGGATTATGCTTTGCCAACCACTCGGCAATTGGTCGATCTTTAAATGATCCGGTTAGGCCAAATTCAACCTGGATTTTCCTTAACGTCTCCGCATTCGTAACCATCTCTATCATCCCGCGTTTGTAACCAGTGGGCACGCAGGCGAACGTTACCATTTTAAGGTCAAGGCCCTCTTTCAGCCACAGTTTGTCCATAATACGAACCATTTGAAGAGTTAACATGTCTTGTTGCAAATCGTCTCCAACCTTCAAGATTATTTAGTATAAATTGCGATACCAGTTCTAATTACGCAGCAGGTATGTCTAACAACGTACCTTGAAAATCGCCGGGCAAATTACATCGTCGCAACTTAGGAAGTTGATTTTCAACGGCAGAGTGAACGATGGAAAATACGAACAAGTCTGTACATTTATCCCAAATACTTGTTTACTCGGAGATAACGGTAAACACGTGCCATCGTCTTCCATCAACTGACAGTGTATATTTTGTAAACCAACTTTAAGCCCATCCAGTCGCAATGATTCTTTCGTCTGTTTGATATTCTCCGCCACCTCGTGTAAGTTCTGTAAGAATGAAAATTGTACTACTATCGTTACGAGAATTCTAAAAAGATAGAACGCATGAAAAGAAATCGTACTTTGACGAGTAATTGCTGCGTAAGGAAACTGTTCCTTAATGCATCGCCGATAACAGCTAGCAATGCTCGTAACATCAACTGTAACCTTCTATGGTAACGCGCATAACTAATATTTTTCTCATCTTCTGGTGTAGTTTCAGCAGAATTCTGAAAATAAAATGTTTCGAAGGGATTAGTAAGCGTAAATAATCCGATTACATAAATAGAGAATGTGAATGAGAAAATATTTTGTAAATACATTCAATTAGATTAGTAGGTCTGGAAAGTTACTCTATACAGGGTGTTCCTCCACCTCCAGTAGATACTCTAGGAGTCTAGACTCTTGATTTTCGTCTTATTTTTGCCTGTATAATCACCCCGAAAATATTGACTATAGGTAGAGGAACACCCGGTAGATACAGAAATTTATCAAATCAGCTACACATTTCATGAAAACTCTTTCCGTTTCAGTTTTTTAAATTGACGAAAGTTGTAAACAACATAGTTTCGATAGTATAATCCAACTATAATCCAACCCGTACCTGGGGACTTTGTCCTGGCAATGCTTGCGTTAGAAGCCAATAAATGTGATGAGCTACTCGTGGCGAAAGTAATGCTCGTTCCAATAGAAATCTCGCAAGGGGAGACGTTTCGTACGATTCATGTTTCAGTGCTTGCAATAATTGCGGTAAATAGTCCACGAGTTCGTCGTTGCTTAATTCTCGAATCCATTCAACTGCCATTTCTCTGACTTTCATATCCGGGAAACTGCAAAGTATCTGTGATTATTAGAGTCACGGATAAATATACACAACATTCAGAATTCATTTAGAATTTACAATTACCAAGGTAGCAATAATTGCAAAGCTTGAACAGGTGGTAAGGGGCTCCAGACTCTAAGAGATGCGTGAAGATCGGGCAAACATGCCCAATCCCAACTGTGAGCAGCTAAAAGTACTTTAGGCAAAGCTTCGGGTTTGTCGTGTAGGTAATGTCGTTTCTCCCATAAAATTTCTCTTTCTTCGATGAGTGGCCTGTTAATACCAGAAATAAGTATTAATAATATGGTGGAAATGATTGCTAACCCAGGGACACTCACTTTGAGAACGTATTCTGTTGAGTGATGTCTATCAATAACTCTTGTGTATTCTGGTCCAGTGAACTGAAATCAAGAGATTCTACATCGTAATCTCTTAGCTCTGTAGGGAACAATACCTTTCCCCCATAATCGGGCAGTTCTAAGCCAATAATAGGCTGTGTATCTCCATGGGGATGAATTCCGGGTGCCGGAGCCGGACCTAATCTTTTGTCGGCAATCGCTGGCCAAAGAGATAAGAAGAAACTTCCTTGACTGATAACTCTGTGATGAAGGAAAGAGAATACATGAAGAAGCATTTGGTGTTTTTGATTCTGTTACATGAACAGTTATAATTACCCCTCGTAGTCAAAGAATTGTATAGCACCCCAACCTAGTTCTTCTTTCTGCATGGGGTTCTCAGAAGACGAATTACACTCGTGCTCGGTAGGTTGTAATGTACGGCCATACAGGACTAACACTAATCTAGCTTCCCTTGGTACTTGACACACGCTTGTTCCATGAAACTCCAACCTTTTGCATTAAGATAATAATTCGAATTTGGAAAATAAAATGCAATTTCTAGAAGGCACATTTGCTGAGTAATTACCATGAGTTGAATAAAATTCTGGGATAAAAATTAGAACTGACTGCCATGGGTTCGGATACAACTGGATTCCCGACAGGTCTGGTCCCATGGAATATTTGAGCTGCGACAATATAATCGTCGTGTTTCCACGATCCCGGCATTCTGTGTAATGCCCCGACGCGAACTAAGACAGTGTCTAACACCTCGGACGACACTAATGTATCTGTTGTAAAATAAAACATTACGTGAGATTAGATTTTCTATAGATGAATTGCTGAACGAGATGTTTATGAATATTTAATAGTTTTCTTACTCGCTGGGAATTCACTCCTGCTACTTAATTCGAAATCAACTCTAAAGGCATGACAAAAAGTTTCTACAAGATCTTGTATAGCATCACGGATTTTGCGGCAATGAGATGAAATCACGTCTGGGAATTTCGTTCGTAGCGTCACGACGGAGTAATCGCCATCCTCGTGCAGGATTTCTGGCTTCTTACATTCTATATTCGCCGTGTGAGCTTGGGGCAAAAATTGACAACACGCATTCACGAAATTGTCAACAGCTTCTGTAATTTCAAAGGTTTCTATGCTCCCCATTAACGCGCTTACTGCCTTTACCGCTTGAACGACACCGCGGGGTTGCAGTTGCGGCAAAAGAGTAGAGCTATGATTAGTAGTTGCCAATTGTATAGCAGCAGTCTCCACACGTTCCATTTCCTTTTCCACAGTCTCTGTCATAAAAAGTCTCAATTATTCTTTTACGATTTCAGACACGCTTGCACAATAGTGTTATAGTACAAATGCTTTAACCCTCTAGGGACTAGTGGGACTCCAGAGTAGGGCCGGGACTATTTGTCGAATTTTTCGGTATTCGAATATTCGAATACTTCGGTTGTATAAATCAAGTTCTTTAGGTTCATTTGTCAGGATGGAATCTTGTAAGCTATTTTGACCCACTTCACACCATACTATTCGAATACACCAGTGTTCGAATACATCAGTATTCCGATACACCAGCATTCCGATACACCAGTATTCCGATACACCAGTGTTCCGATATACCAGTCTTCCGATACATCAGTATTCCGATATACCAGCATTCCGGTACATCAATATTCGAATACATCAGTATTCGAATAATAACATTCGAATACTTAAATATTCGAAGTTTATTCGTAGCATTTAAATACTTGTAAAATATTCGAATATTAAATTATTCGAATAGTCCCAGCCCTACTCTAGAGTCCAGACTCACATACATTGCAACGAATTTTTATTAACATCATTATCGACAAAAGCGAGATTTGGTGCGTACTTAAAGCGGCCTTTAGTAGGCACTGCACGCAGGCAAATTCAATTTTTAACATTTATAAACAAGCGAATCTCGCTGGTGCCATTGATCATGATCCGAGCTTCTTCCGATTTGTCAACTAGTTTTACAAATTAATGTAAGTAAAAGTACTTTTTATAGTAAAATAAGCATATACATCGTAAAAATGAGTCCTAATCGACAAAATAAAGTGTGGGTACTGCACTCTGTTTACGTTATGTATAAGAGCTTTCGAGGTGAAGTTATGGGACGTGTATGTCCCAACGGGACTCGGGAGTAAATATTTCTGAAAATTGTTAACTACTTATACGTCATAGCTACTTCTTTAAATATTCGTAATATTCTATATTATTTGTTAAACAGTGTATAAATCGTGTATGAATAAATATTTTTATCAATCTTTATGTTATTTATCGTTACTATAGAAACAAGATGTCATTAGATCATTTTCCAATGTTTAGCGAATCTAAAATAAATCACTTTCATTTTAACGTATAATGCATTGTATATATCTGTTGTAACAAAATCAACAATTGTTTTTACGATTATCATAAAACAACAGAATAGCTATTTAAAATTATTACACCATTTTTCATTACTACCATTTACGTCATGGACAAAATTACCCGTAAGTCCCAGTGGGACTCCTACGTCCCATACCAGAAATCAATGACTTTCACATATTCTGCATTCCAAACGAGTAGTTTCCAAATCCAAAGTATAAAACAGACTATTTTAATCGTCAAAAAAATTGTAGACAAGTTTAAAACACCTCCGTAAGCACCTAGAGGGTTAACCAGCAAGCAAATGGAGCATACCTAGTAATATCAGCAGCGTATCGTACGAAATGGGTTGTACAGGTTCATTTGGGAGAATGTCCTCTAATTTAAGGCACTGATCACGATTATCATCTTGAAGCTATTACAAAACACAGATGTGTGAGGCAAATGCTTAAAGATTACAATGTGTTCGCTTACAAAGTAAATACTTACGGTTCGCGATATAGATCGTTTTATTTGTGCTTTGATCTGGATAGCTAACTCAATGTCTTTTTCTAATTTAATACACTGGTGTATATATTCGTACTGAGCTAAAGTCGTATTAGGCGCGAAATACTCTGCCAAACCCCACACTCTTAAACAATACTTTTCTATATTTACCGTACCTTCGTCTTCCAAGGAACAAGCGACATTGAGAATAACATGTTCGATGCTACAATTCACTGGAAGCACATACGTATAATGTGTTAAATTATCGAAAATTACTAGGACAATTAAATAAAAACTTACCGTCACAAGTAAAAGTGATGGACGGAGTATTTTCATCGGAATCCATTAACTGCGGATGTACAACCAATTTGATACTTGTGCCTTCAGGGTATAAGTTCTCCATCATCGGACTGATTACATGCCCCATATTTGTACCAGGGTCGTTAAATGGAAAATCACCTGCGCATTTGGTGTATTAATAAACATTCGAAGCGTCATGGAAATAGTGAATTAAATATTTTACGCTTTACTAACTTCGCACAGACTTCATCATTTCATGAAACGCTCTGAGATCACAATCGCTGAGCGATGGTCTAGTTTTTCTCACCGTTACATTCTCGTATAAGTGTGTCTGCCGTTTTTGCTGCAAAGAATTGATGCTGTTAATGATTCAAGTTATTAGGTTTTCGATTTTACATTGAAATTGTTAGAGTAGGGGAGACCGGGGCTAGTTGATACAGACGAAGGACCAAAGTACATGTTGGCATATTTGCCCCGCATTGGGGCAAATTCATATATTTTGCCTTCGTCCAAGTAACATTTTTTCATTCATTTTGTATGTATTTTCTCAAGTTTTCGCTTATTATATATTAAAGAGGAAGGACCAAAGTACATGTTAGCATATTTGTTATTAAGGAATTAAATCAATAAAAAGTGAAAAAAATTGCAAACTGAATAACGTATCAACTAGCCCCGGTCTCCCCTACTTACTCTTCTGTCCAAAGAAGTCCTTCTTCGTTCGATAGTGTTCCAAGCAGACGAATTTCTAGGTGGTAGCGGTGGTGGTGCAGCTGGTGATACAGCCGGAGATTTAGCAGACTTCTCCACAGCCACGTATACTGGATCTGAATTAACGCTCTCGTTTGTGCTGTACATGTAGTCGAATGGATCGAACGGGTCGTACATTGATCCGCTGACTTGTGATTGTGCCTCTGTTTAAACATATCGTATTACTGTGCGTAGCACTTTTACACGTTTAAGGGGGTATTCTACCCAAAAATTCGATTTTTTATTTGATCTTCTAATAGTTTAGGGTTTCGAAAATATGTCCCCAAAATATTAAGGTGAAATTCGAAAAGCTTCCAGAGTTATGGGGGCTTAAGGCCGCAGCGTGGCCGGCAGTTGTTCCTTCGACTTTTATATCTAAAGAAGCAATGACTGCCAGCAGAGAAGAAAGAGCTGCCCAACATGATTTTTTTTAAGTTGAGGAAGGCTTCCTCTAAGACCCTGGTATAGCAGATTAGGGGTAAGTTACAGAAATTAGTCGTTATCTACCGTAACTTCAGTCGCATACGTCGTAACTGCATGAAAAACTTTAAACGCGTTTTTCTCGAAATAAATTTTTTAAATCGGGCGCACATTTTTCTCAAAAACCACTGGACCGATTGAGCTAAAATTTGACACACATTCAAAGTGAATGTATACCTATAGCTCGAACCAGAATTATATCAATGGTTTTAATACAACCTCCCCCACACCTCGTTTTAGCTCAAGAAAAGTCGAAAAAATTAAATATAAATTTTTAAACAGCTGCGATTTCGGTAACAATGTCCGAACTTGGTTACATCTGGTTCGGGCGATAACTACACTCACATAGATTAGAAAAATCTTCGGTACTTTCGTTTCAGATGACTAGGACCGCCGCAATTCGTGCGCCCGATGGGGCCGGGTTTTGACGACACGACCTGCGCTTTGGCGTGTAACTTGTACAAATTTCAATATAATGCATTCCAAAAATTCGTGTTGATAGTTCAAACACTACTAAATATGTGTGCAAAAACCCTGCCCTGTAGGTGCTACAGGTTTTCCAGAATTAATTTCCAAATATCACCTTCAAAAGCGAGTGTCTAGACTAGAACGCCCCCTTAATTATGTAATTACTTCGCTCGAGTTCTATATAAATGTGAATTTATCTTGTAACATTACCATCTTTATGCCCTTGTGCAATATCATTGTTATCTTCAGTCTTAACAAGTAATGGATCAAATGCTTCCAGTACGCTAACTCGAACGTTCGTTCTATCTTCCACTTGATCGAAAGAACTCAAATCTATAAGATTATTATTTGGCTTCTTCTCTATCACTTTCAGTACATTTAATTGTTCGTCATCTATAGAGAATGTAGGTTTTTGACCACCACAAACAGCAGGAGTAATACTTGGTCTGTAATTCATAGGTAACGGAGGTATCTGTAAACAGAGGTCATTAAAACTAACTCACTTCTAAAGGAAAATATAAATTCTATATAAGCTTCGAAATTCTATTAACAAAAAAGCCACTAATAAGCTTGTAATTCATACTTCATATCATTAAACGTAACATTGTTAATACGTTCCGTGCCACCGCGGAAATTCACATTATTGGTCGACCTATAAAAAGTGGTGGAAAAATGCTTCGCGATACTTGATTGTAGAAAAACAGTAATTGCGTTAAATTCTGCATAATTTGAACTCCCCCGCAAATATCGCGAGTCGCCGGTGATCCCTGTGACACGGTACGTGTTAAACTGCCGTTCAGATTAAAAGATTCACGCGCAATATACCTGCATAAGAAAAAAACCTTTTATATCACAAAAATTCCATGCAGGCTGCAATGAGAATTATCGATAAAACTTATCGTTCTAACGAAACGAAAATACATATATTCAAACGATATCGAACATTGTTGAAAGCAAAAGAGTATGTATCGCTTACTTGTGGTGCTACATCAGGTACATTACTGTTAATACTACTGGATCTTGACATGATAGGACTAATTTTTGGAGTTCCCGGTGTGCAGGGTGCTGTGGAAGATCTAGGGTCAGGAGAGAGCGACTGATACCGGAAGTCCCGAGAGTGATAGCCCGCAGAGCTACTACTGCGCGATACTCTTGTCTGTTTTTTTAACAACGAGGGATGAGTCTCCCATTTCGGTTCTACTGATGTGTTTCTGTCGTAGGACACAAATAATGTATAACAGGTAATTCAGTAATATTCTTGCGTAAATAATCCAATATATATCTTACGGCGGCGCGGGCGGAGGTGGACAGTAATCAGTGGTCAAAGTGTCCGGTTTCACCGGACTCGTGAAATTGATTAAGTCGAAGGACTGTTCCTGGCTCGTGGTAGCTGACGTAGAGTTTCTTCTAGACGGAACTGGTGGTGGTGCTAATATCACAGTATTTTTACACTGATTGGTATTAAAAGCCCCGGGCCTCGGTCGACTCCTACTCTGAAATCTGGAATTCTCTTCGCTTACAGATTTGCTGAATAACGACGCATTCCTTCCTCACGATCTAACATAGAATCGGACTATAAATATATACTTTTCGACTTGCTGCGCGCTGTCAGTTTCCGAGGTACTACTATGTACAATGCTGCTTCCTTTGTGCACGCCATTCTTCGAAACGCATGATTGCTGTATGCTACTGAATTCCGAGCGCTGCTTCTGCAATTTGAATTTCTCCAAGGCGAGACTCTCCAGACTCAACGCCTGCGCACGTTCCAGATCCTCTTGGAATTGACGCTCATAATCGATCACCGCAGACCTTTGAGCACCTGTGTCTCTATTGTAGTGTGACATCTACAATTAAATTAGAAACTACTTAGTACATTGAAGAACGACGGAGGCATAAATATAGACGCGCGTTCAAGGCTTAACTATGATCTAAACTTATGAACGTATTGGTGCATCGACGGATGTGTATCTGAGACCCATACCACAGAAATGTAATGGGAGAGAAGCAGATAAGAAGGGGCTTGCCAATGTACACTGTCATTCTAACCTGCACTTCGACTGTGTATACGAGGGAACTTAATCCGCGCTGTTGACGAAATTCAACAAACAACGATCGCAAGAATCTTATAATTACTATTGTCGTAAGTAATGTCTTCTAGGTGCTCAACTTACATCCTCGGCAACGTTTACGAGCCGCAATTAACTGAATAAAAGAGCTACTCGTTCCGAGGAATTAAATGTACATCGGCTGTGGATCGTGGCATGTGCCCCGGCGAAGGGAAAAGGTATATACTGTTGACACGAAGCTGGTCGTTTAAAGGGCTCAGTTATCGGTTTAAAGAGACGGATGTATGACGATTGTACGTAAACAGATTACCGCTCACCGTAGCATTATTTTCGACGGAATATCTCGCTGTCAGGTGTCGCGGAGAATCGGCCAGTGGAAGGGCGATACGGTTGGCGAAGAAGCACTGTCACCTAATCAAGGAAATGACATTTTCGAAACCTCTAATCGGCCGTCGTGTAGAAACGACCCGCGGAACATACGTTGCTTATGCAGCTACATACAACTGGCTTTATGAAGTGCACTGGCTTGAAGCTGCTGCCACCAATAGACGATGCACGAGCAGAAGGCACGCATAACAGGCCTGGAGGTATATCGTCTACGTGCAGCGAAACACTACCCTACTGGCGCGCCTGTGTGCACGCACGATACCGTCTTGCATCGACGCCACGACACGATGTGCAACGAAAGACTGGCTCCGGTGCGGATGTAATTGAAAGCGGTGACAGCACACGCTCGGGAACATATTCGACTCTTTTCAGTGCGCCGCCTGATCAGCTGGTTAATCCGTTCGGCTTGAGCAGCGAGCCTTATTTGATTACAGTTGATTTAATGCACGGAATGCGTAGGATCGCTTACAGTTAGGAACACCATATTTGTATGGCAGCGCGAGCTGGTAGGTGTAGCAGAGAGCTTGTGGTAACGGTATTCGGGACTTTTAAGCTACCGTGATTTGACAACAGCGAGATTCAAGATGAATTTAAGTTTGAATATGTTTCGGCGGTGAACGTTTTATACGTTGCTTTTATGGATGAATTAAGATCGTTGGGGAATTATGTTGCTTCTAATTTGTTTTAAAATCGCAAAGAGTATCGCGAACAAATCTAATCGGAATGCACGTGGTTTGTGTTGGTCCTGGAAGAGGGGCGGCGGGATTAGAGTAGAGAACAATGAGTGTAGATAAATATAAGGTTATTATATAGTGGCTGATGGCTAGTCAGAACTCAGCTATGCGAGAGATTGTTGTGCAGTAGATGAATCAAAATATTATATTCTGCGTTTCAAAGGTCTTTATTATTGGAGGGGGAGTTTATAGACAAAGAGCTGTAGGAATGTGCATATAGAGAGATATAACTCAGAGGAGATAAGTTTTGTAAATCAGCAGGCCAAAGTCATTGATCTTATACACAGCCAATGATCTCTACATACGTACATCAGAGTTAAGATATTTTTGAATTACTTGAGATTGTGTTTCGAACATTTATCTTGCTGCGCATGTAATACCCTGTGTAGGGTAGTAGCTTTACTACTCGGCTTCGCCCGAAAGTTAGATTCTGATTTTATAAAAGAAACAAATTTTTTTTAGTTTTTTTGGGGGGGAAAATAGTCACATTTATCTGGATTAGCCAGGCATAATGGGCCGAGGTACATTTCGAGATCCCTGAGTTTACCGTTCGAAAGTTTTTAGGCGACAGACAAACACACAAAAATACGAAACACTTTCTGCTTTATGGTATAAGATTTATAGAAATGTGGGACATTTTTTGGAGATCGGTTCTACTCATCGAAATAATAAGAAATGTTGCTATATGCATATGTCCGATAATGCTTAGTTTTGCAGTTATAAGCATTTTTATATTCCGTGAAACACCGGCCCGAAATGTCTACTAAAGGGCAATCGGCAAATTGACGGGTTCGTCATTTGAATTAATCTTAATATATAAAGCAAAAAGTGTTTGCGTGTTTGTAAACTCTGGGGTCACGAAATGTGCCCCAGATTAGTATGCCTAGCTAATTTAAATGAATGTGACTATTTTCATAAAAAAATACAATTTTTTTCACAAAAATATATTTTTTTATTTTCACAAAACAATAAATAATTTTTTTTTATTTTCACAAAAATATTTTTTTTATTTTCACAAAAAAATGTATTCAGTCAGAATCTAAATTTCGGGCGAAACCGAGTAGTATAGCTGGTATACTATCTTTTTGTTCATATCCTTTCCTTCTGGGCTTTAAAAAATTAAGGGCGAAATGGTAATCAATATATTGATCCGCGGAAACACAGTTGGACTTCGTTAAATGCCACACCAATTTCGGACCCGTGTTTTACGAAATGTAAATATGCTTGTAACTGCAAAACTAAGCATTATTGGACATACGCGTACCTATACTATTTTTTTATTGTTTTACTGAGTAGAACCGATTCTGAAAAATGTCCCACATATTTATAAACACCCTATATATCTCTTATTGTTAGTGTATTTTATGGAGTATCTGCCAACAGTTTTGGAAATTTTTTGAAAGGGTCTGAATAATTTTGTATGCATTAGTACCTTCGATTTTTTAAACTATCTACACCTCCATATTCTTATGTTCAAGATGTATGATTTTTATACAAATTCTTAAAGACTCAATAATGGTATATTACATGTTTCTTATATTTATTAGACATTGTTTCTCAGTACATATAAACCAGATATAAAAGAAGTAAATCTGTAAAATGACAATTTTATATTTAAGATAATTGAAGATCATAGAATTACAATCTTATTAAAATAGATAATGAATACAGCATAATTTTTATTTGTATGTTTGTTTATTACATCTTATACAGCGTATAAAACGTTTATAAAAATATAAATGTTTTATTTGTATAACAATATTCTTAAATTATTTTCACAAAATATAGTGCAAGAACATTAAATTCGTAAAGTACATTCCCAAGTATATCTAGGATAAAGTACTTTCATTTAGAAGTACTTCGACTACTATACATCATATCAAAATGTATATTAGCGGAATAATATACCAATTTCGATGATGTTATAAATAATATAATGATCTGTTTGTGGTAACGTGAGAAGATGTAAAATAATACGAACTGGGCTCCGTGGAAATTGTACCATTTCTGTTAACATTTCTGAGTAGATAACGTGAGTGCTGAAATTCTTCAATGCAGTATAAAAATAAAAAAATGTCAAAATCAATTTATCGAAAGAGTTAAAACTTTCATCGTTTTCGAGATATATTAAGTACGCAAAAAAGTGTAGGTAACGTTGAGGTTTATATATTTAAAATTATTCTTAAAAAAAATGCGATTCGCAGATCTAAGATGGTTGCACGATCCTAAGCCAGAATCCTTTCTCGCTCGTAATTACAAGACTCCGTGTACTGAATTTTATCGGCGTGACCGTTCGATCACAGACTTCCACTTGATGGTTCCTTAAGAACGAAATTATTCCCATTTTGATTTGCAGAAGGGCGAATCGCATTCCTGAAAAAGAAAATACAATTTTTTAAATACTTGAGCAATAGATTGATACAACAACAGAGTTTTGTTTAATTGTAATCGTGTTGCTTAAATGTTTAGCTTGGAATGTCTCAATACCAATCGAATTACATTTACCTATTATCATCGAATTTCTCATTTTGAAAAATTATCGAATTCCGTTAAGGGGGAACAACAGGGTAACTGCTCGAAAATAAAAGGTGTCTTTGGAAATTTATTAAAACCAAACTACTTAATAAAAAGTACTGAAAATTTCAAAAAGATTCATTAAGTAGTTTGCTTTTATTAAATTCCCAAAGCTACCTTTACTTTTCGGGCCATTACCCTGTTGTCCCCCTTAAACAAATTGCACGATCTACTTCTTTTTATATGCCGTAGTAAATCGAAGTAACGATGGCAATTAAAATGAGAATACTTGTCGTTAGCGAATGAATCACCTATGCAATTTCGTGGTCCTTCCCCAAACGGAAGATACGTGTACGGATGCCTCGTTCGTTTGCTCTCGTCCGTGAATCTCTCAGGGTCGAAGGTAGCAGGGTTGGGATAATAATCTGGATCATGATGAAGACCATAAATTGGAATGATCACCCTCATGCCAGTTGGTAACTCGACTTTAGTACCCGGTATTTGGTATTGATACTCGCATCTTCGAGAGAGGAGCGAAGCTGGAGGGTATTTCCTTAGAGTTTCTGAAAGCGATTGTGAGAAATGAATCTCCCTTTGACTGCAATCTTACGATGCTGGTACTATTCTGACTCTTTTTCGATAGAAAATGAATAGAATAAGTCAGCGATCGTTTGAACCTAAAATATCATTCACCATGCAGAAAAATAATCAAAGAGAAAAACGTTGAAAGATGAAAGACAAATCACAATGCTAGTTTAGTATGACAGTAGCAGAAATGGCTACTAAAAATGCTCGGCCCAGCTACTATGCTGCCCGCTCTACCCATCGACTCGGCTAATACTCGCCCGTTTACTCGACTATTTTACTCGACCAACTGTTTACACTCGGCTTCAGAGCGAAAGTCTTTTTGGTTGCCTCGCCCCAAAAGTCTGTACGGGATATGCGTAGCGAATACGTTAACTGTAATCCAGGAAGTAGATTACGAAGTATGATCCGAATTTTTCTTTCAATTTAATCTAATCTGCAGTTACGGGGCCGTTGATAACACCTGATTGGGAATTCACTGCCTGCGTTGAAAAACGCGCCCACTTTTACCTGCAATAATCATATCGAGGTACTTCATGTCCTGCACAGCGTCGTACGTTAATTTGCCATCTCTGTTCTCGATGGCGTCGTGGATGTCGCGTCTCGTTTTCTCCTGAATCTCGGCATTCAGGGCCAGCTCGTGAAGGCAAAACGCGATGGTGTTCGAGGACGTTTCGTAACCAGCGGCGAAGAACACAAACGCTTGGGCCGCAATGCTGTTCTCGTCCAATTCTATAAATAACGATGCTTATGCGATAAAGCCTTTCAAAAGGAATACTGTTTTTATCGTTCACACGTCTAATGGCAGAGCTTAGGGATACGGACGTGATAAAATTTCGGTAACAGCGAAACGACCATAATTCGGCGGTTGTTCAGGGTGTAAAGTCCAAATGTTTGGCGGAATAGAGTTATGTACTTGAAAATCCCACAACTCGTATTTTGACGGAAGTACGCAATTTAAATGGAACGGTGTCATTCTCGATTTAATTGCAAGCGACTCGATGTGCCATTTCCCTTGCTTGGTGAAATGTGGGCTTTCGAATATTTATTTCCTGGTCCAACTACTGTTATTACGAGCTGATTATAGTTGTAACTGACTGAACAGAGATTAATCAATAGTGATAGATGAATATTACCTTGGAATTAACATTGTTACGAACCAGTGGCTGATTTAAGGAAAAAGGCCCAGGTGGCAAACGTTCCGAGGGGCCCATTTTTTCGGGGAAAATGAAAGGGTAGTTTACTAAAAACGGGCTAAGTGTAATAGTACAGAAAAATAAATATATTGTTTGGATAAAATCCGCCACTGTTACGAACACATAAATGCTAATTTCCATAATTCACAAAGTTACCCCAGTGTACTTTCTTGATTATTTATCAGAGTTTAATACACCACAAGTCCGCAAAAAGTGAAATCCTTGAATCACTCTAAACAATATATATATAGTTTCGCAGAATTGACGGACACATCATAGATACTTTGGTAAATAATCTCCGCGAGCAACAAGTACGGTAGGTATATGTTTTAATTACGAGTCGAGAATGCCAGCTTTGTGAGAAGTCCGTGAAACATTTCGTTAATACAGCACGATGACTTCATTGCAACTACGCGGTTCTTGGAGTGGTCGTGAATGAAGTACTTACTGCCAATTTTATCTTGATTAATTCGCAACAGAACTGTATCGCTTATGGGCATGCATCATAGCTACTCCGAGCGTGCAACGAGCAACCCGTATATTGACCCAAGGGAATTATCAATTACGTAACGTTCTTCGATTACAATAATCGAGTTGCTTGAAAGTCATAGGAGCTACTACACAAGCAGAAATTGCAAGAATTTTCATGTGCATTTCTCTTCTGTAGATACTACTTGCAAAGGGAGTGCAAGAGGTTGGTATGTGTTATCTTATACTAGCTTTACTACTCGGCTTCGCCCCGAATTTAGATTCTGATTTGAAAACAAAATTTGTTTAATTTTTTTTTGTGAAAATAGTCACATTCATCTGGATTAGTCAGGCATAATGAGCTGACAAGGGAACACCGCGAACCCAGACTGACCGATTGGAACGCACCTTTGTGGGTGTTTAAAGTGACTCAAAACAAGAACAACGGTGTGTTACACTTGGGCCATATCGCCCTTTAAAGGGGTGAAAACTAACCTCAAAGTCAAATTGGCACTTCCACTTTTTCGCGTATAACTCTCAAAGTACAACAGACAGAATAAAATGTTTCAAACAAAAGTTCAATGGTGTAATAAGCGCTACAAACTTTCGTCAACAAAATTTTGAAAAGAGTTAAAAAAAATATATAACTGACGAAAAAAAACTCTTCAAAATTTTGTTACCGGAAGTTTATAGCACTTATTACACCATTAAACTTTTGTTTGAAACATTTTTTTCTGTCTGTTGTATTTTGAGAGTTATACGCGAAAAAGTGGAAGTGCCAATTTGACTTTGAGGTTAGTTTTCGCCCGTTTAAAGGGCGATAGGGCCCAAATGAAAGACACCGTTGTTCTGGTTTTGAGTCACTCTAAAAACCCACAAAGTTGCGTTCCAATAAGTGAGTTCGGGCTCGCGGTGTTCCCTTGTGAGGCACATTTCGTGATCACAGAGTTTACCGTTCGAAAGTTTTTAGGCGACAGACAAACACATAAACTTTGCAGCGCTGGCTTAACTGTAATTCATATAGTAATTCGAAGCATATGTATCTGTATATTTTCAGCTGTATAAAAATTGTGCTGTACGCTATCCCGTTTTCCCCCAAAATACGGAAAAAGTCGTACCACGAGTGCATCCAGCGCACCAGCCCACATGATGAAGCTAATGATATTTCTCTTGTAAAGCGTGCGATTTATCTCCGTATAAAGTAATCTATATCTATAAACGATAGGTTAGTGCTATTTCCACGCTTTCACCGGCCATATCGCGCTCTCCCCGTTGGACCTAACACCCACAGGCCGTTTGTACCCGCGATAAAAGTGACATACCCATCTCTTCAGCCGTCTCTGCGTCCTCCTCGTGGTTGACCTGCCCGTTTCCCGCGTCGTTCTCCAGCGTGCCCCTATTCTTCAATTCGATCAGCAGGTCCATGAAATCGTGCCTCTTCACGCCGTGCTCCTCCCGTTGCTTCACCATCTGCGACACGACGTCCTTGAAGAATTTGGTCACCCCAGGATCGATCACCTGGACACCTAGGACCTTGTACAACCTGGGCATGGCCGTTCTAAGCATCCTCCACAGGGTGGCTGTGTAACTAGGCCTCGAGAGCTTCTTTGCTGCCCTGTGGAACTCGGAATCCTCGTCAGTAAGCGCGTTTATTTGTATGCCGAACGCGCAGGTGCCGATGACGTCTATCGTAAACTTAGCCGCCAACTCGCGGATCTCGATCGGTCGGTGAGATTCCGAGGACCTGTCGATTAACTTCTGAAATTCCTCGCTGCACTCCACCAGAAGGTAGAACATCCTCTTCAGCTTGCCGGACGAGAAGGCTGGGGTCAGCTTGGCCCTGAGGCTCTTCCACTTCTTTCCCTCCAGGTTGAAGAGATGAGCGGACAGTGGGTCCTGGCGAGGAAGGGAAGTTGTACAGAGGGACCCAGAAGTAATTGGATAAAGAGCAACGTTAATTGTAAGGCTAAGAGTGATCTATGCTTGATGGACATCCTGTGATTACTGAATTCCTCTGGAAAGATTTTGTAAGAAGGATCGAATGATTTTTATTCTGAAGATCAACTGGGGATATCTTCAAGAATGCACTTATGGTTTGTTATTTCGAGCTTGCTGACAAAATAAGTGGATGCACACTCGTATCTCATTGTGAGTGGAGGCACTCGAGGCACATTGAAGTGCTACTTCATCGATGTCCTTGAAGATGAAGCTGCTAAATTTGTTTTTTTTATCAGTATATCAAAAGGAAAAAACCGCCGAACACGAGTTTTTAAAAGGTGTGTAGCAATCTTGTATCTGGTCACAAATTGCTTTGTGGACTTAACATTGCTCTGTGGGAGATTATTCTACTTATCTTGGGGATGAAAAAAGTCGTATAATCATGCGTGAGGAAATACTTTTCGAGTTATCGAAGTCTAAAAAGTTCATGTAGTCTCGAGTTGATTTCGACACACAAATTGGTTGTGGCGTCATGAAACATTACAGTGGCTACTACGACTATGATATGTGTTATTATTGTTTAGTATTGGCACTAAAGCAAATCAGAAAATCTGATATTTTCACTTTATCCAGGCACTGCTGCAAAACTCGCAGATAAAATGTGTCTTAGTTTACGTTAATATCGCAACTTTTCCTTTAAAGTCCCACTAATTTTGTAAATTTTAGACTTTTCCCTTATTTCTTTAGTTCATCGGCAATGTAAGTTCATGAAAACTTCTGTTTGTTTATTTTGGGCAAAAATTAAAGGATCCATTTTCCCCGCAATTTCACAATTCAAAGAACTTTAAATTTTGAAATTAAATTTTGTTGTATTTTATAAATATATATTAAAATACCCCTAAAGTTTCGGAAATATCAACTTTATTTTTCTGCGTTCAAAAAACTTGCGAAAGTCACCTTTTCTCAGCGTCTTAAACCAGGGTCTGCCCTTAAGATAACAAATAATTTGGTTACTCCCTTAATAAGAACTATTTTCAGGGTTCATTGCAAAACTGCCCCATGGTTGAAATAATCCCTATGCAAGTTCAATATACAATCCCCATTTAGTTTACCAAAATTTTCAACAGTTAGTTTTGATATTTTTCCGGTATATATTACCGAATAAATAAAAAATATCATTAACTTTCACTTTCCCGCCTTCTTTCAGGGCACGCGCATTGAAGCCCTCGTCGCTGCTCGGTACACCTGCACTAAAAATTACCTGCGAATTTACTGGAATGCCACGATTCGAGAAGCAAGCGAAATTTTTGACGCAGATATTCTTGATGAGATCTGGGTCCCGCAGGATCAGCACGGGCGTTCTAACGCGGAACACTCCGAAAAACCTCTCGTCCTTGAACCACTCGTACATCTCCTGAATCCCTTCAGGCAGGGATTTCCGGAACAGAAGCATGGGTGCGTAATTCCCAAACACCACGGTGGGTTTTCGAAACGGCACGCCGCGCCTCTCCCAGAAGTTGAAGGTCGAGGTGAAGAAGCAGTACAAAATCCCTAGGAACAGTCCCAGTAACAGGAACTGCTCCAGGAGCTCCCTTAACACGCTCCACATTTTTCAAGAATGGCAACAAAGTCTCACGTTCAAACTTGACACGTGTATCGATTCGCGATTCTGTTATGTTTGATCCGAATGTTTATGTGCAATATAATGCGGCCCAGCGGTATGCACGCAGCGCGTCAACAGTGCCACCGGATATCCGTTCAATGGCACACGCCGCGCGCTTCTACTTTAATTGCAAAACAAAAGGACGCTTTCGCGGAGCGGAGCGGCTCGAATTACGCAGCGCGACGTTCCAGTCGAATCCTTGAGACTGTTTATAGAGGAGAGTGCACCTGCACGGTAGAGAGTGAATCACTTGTCCTCCGGTGTTTGCACTCGCCCGTTTCGCCGCGGGGGGGAATGTCAGTGGTGTACGGGCCGCGCGGTCATTTATGCGTGCCACTGCCGTCTTGTTCGCACGTGATTATCGGGCCACTGATTTCAGCACGCGTGCTCTAACTAAGCGTTAACGGTTGTGCTTAAGAGCGCCTCGTTTGAGAGCCGACGCCTTGTTTCCAAACATTTAACGTTCCACCAACGGTTTCACACTTTTTAGAGGTTACAGTTATGTTGGTTTAGGCGTGCACAGCGGCGGTTCAGCTCGACCGCGCGTTCGTTTACAAAATATCGAAGGGGACGTGGGAACGGTTGCACTGTTCAGCGGTCGCTGGAGAATCGTGCCGAGAAAGCTTCGGAACGAAATTACACCGGCACTTATATATCGTAATATGCGACTTTCTATCGCTCTGGAATCCGTACAGCTCCGCTTACAACTAGCAATAATGTAATAAAGTGTCTCTGAGAGATAAGTGTCCGTGCCACGTTGCTGGAACTCTTCAAACACTCGATAACTCATTGAACTTTCTAGCGTTCAATCCTCGCGGTATCGGCTTCACAGTGGGATCCACATTTCTGTCCATTTTACGTAACGTTGAATGAAGTTTATCGCGGGTGACTGGCAATCCCAATTACACCGACCGATTATCTTTGGGAAGTTTTATGCGAAGGCGGGTGCAAAGTACCAGCGGTGACTTTGGCGTACGTCGACGGCACTGCACACGTTTGGGGGCAACGAGAGAGAAGATAGAGGGAGATGGGAGGAGGAGGGAAAGAGAGGAAGCGGGCGAAAAAAAGGCGCCGTGGGTAAGTACGCAATGCGTATCGCTGTTGCCGAAAGGCTGACCTCCCACCGACTGGAGATATACGAACGCACGCACGCATTTATAGAGGCCTTGCGCTGTTGCTCTCCTACTCGAGTCCGCGCTGGAGCTCTTGTGCCTCGTTTCAGAGTCGCTCGTTTATCTACAACAGCTTCTCTTTCTCCTTCCCTCTCCGCCTTTCACGATAATTAGCCGGAGATGTGTCGGGCCACTAGACCCGGTCAACCGCTTGGCTCTCTCTTTTTTGATCGATAGTTTCGAGGCATCGCGTTGGCGTGCGCCTTTTTGCACGATGCCATCGTTATCAAGACGTCTCTGTAATGATTTACATAACAGGTGTATGTTACTGCGCGGTAGTAGGGCCATTTTCAGTTTTAATACGATACATTAGTGTTTTCACGTGTTTTATTAACTGTCGAGTACTTTAACACGCTCAATGCTGTAGCACATTCGTATTTTACTGCTTTAGTGTTTTTTAATTGATGTACAGGGTGTTTTCAAATATGTGGGACAATTTTTCAGGATTCGTCAACATAATAAGACAAGTTGGTATACGAAAATGTCCGATGAGGCTTAGTTTTACAGTTATAAGCATTTTTATATTTTGTGATGCATGGGTCTGAAACGGTTATTAAAAGGGCATTTAACGAAGCCCAGCTGTGTTTCTGCGGATCGATATATTGATTATCTTTTCTTAGTGTTTTTTTTTAAGGCGCGAAGGAAAGCATATGAATGAAAATATAGTATAGGTACTAGAAAAGATTCTGATTTTATAAAAAATTTTGTTTAGTTTTTCGTGAAAATGGTCACATTCATCTGGATTAGTCAGGCATAATGAGCTGAGGCACATTTCGTGATTCCAGAGTGTATGGTTCGAAAGTTTTTAGGCGACAGACAAACACACAAACAGATAGAAGCTTTCTGTTTTATATATTATTAAGATAAGATTAAGATGATGATGATGATAATGATGATGATGATTAGACTAACTGACGAACGCGCCGGGCCGCCGGTTGCCCATTAATAGATGTTTCGGGCCGGTATTTTACGGAATATAAAAATGCTTGTAACTGCAAAACTAAGCATTATCGGACATATGCGTATACTTTCTTATTATCTTGACGAGTCGAACTGACCCTGAAATATTGTCCCACATATTTATAAACACCCTATATTTTAGTGTAGCAATAATTCAGAATAATGTAGTACTATATGTGTTTTAATATATTATATAATGCATTACAATATTCTAATTTCGATCAGCTTGTTGCGATTTTCTCAGTGAAAGGATTGATCAATGCCGACATTGGTGTACGTTACAAACGGCGTGCAATCGTATAACGCGCGTAACTTTTAAGTAAAACTTGATCCCCTCTAAGGAATTCCGGTACGTGATAGTACTACGTCGAGCACATAGATAACATGGTTTACGTGTCGTTCTATACGTGTGTCTGTCGGCAATCTGCTCCAAATGAAAATAGATCTTACTTTTACTGTCAACCTGATCTCTCCTATGCTTTTAGATGGAAACCGATGGTAGAGCAGAGGGACTTGGTTCGACTTCTTCACGCGTGCCTTTCCCTACTCTTTATGATATATGAGACTAGGTGGCTAGGGAAAAAATACAAGAATAGCGAATCAAAACTCGCTGGGGCACGATGCTTCGTCTTTTTTTCTTCACAACCTGTTCCTGAAAATATTTGCATCGTATAAAACTAACGAGCTTCGAAAAAGTACAAAATTTCGAGCCGTAAATATGGTTTATAATTATATTTTTTGCATAAGTGTTTATATTTTCATAAACAGAATATATGTTAGTCTGTAAAGACTGAATAAGTATAGATTGTAATAATTCCCTATTTTTTTTCTTAAAGAACAACAATTTTTATCATTTCTAAGGACGCATTGTCATGATTAAATACGAGTCAAATAATCGATTATCATTTCGGCTGCACGTTATTTTGAGTCACAAACAGAAATTCGAATTAACGCTGTTATGACATACTGCGCATGGTATGCGAGATATGCGCAAACTTATCGCTCACGCAAGAGGATAAAATAGATAGCATGAAAATTTAGCGATTCGATAGCCTCAATCAGATACATTTAATCGATAAGCCTGATGATACTTTCAGAGATGGAGTCAATGCAGAAATGCAACCGCGGATACAATTAAACATAATTATATCAAGTTTCCGTATTAATAATCATCCACGAAGTATAGGATAGATCTATCGCCCAATGTAAGTTTTGTCACACGCTCGGGGGTAGGGTTGTCAGGCTTTTCCCTACAGCAGTGGCTGTACATGTGTATCATGACGTCATCGCACGCGCAGATACTGGGTAAAAGCCTGGCATCCCTGCTCGAGGGACTCGCGAGCCCCCTTACCATTTTCGTGTCACACCTAACGTTATCGATTCAGTCTAAAATGATTTTACCACAGACCAGGTATAGGATAGATCTATCACGCAATGTAATTTTGAGTCACACGCTCGGGAGGCACGCGAGCCCCCTTACCATTTTCGTATCACGTGCAACGTTACCGGTGAAGTCTCGACTCAGATTGTAACGCTACGCGTGGTAGGAATTAGAATTCAAGAATTAGAAATTTAGGTCATTCGAAACACGCGATTTATAAATGATTCTGTTAGAGTAACATTTTAAAGATCGTTTTATAAACGTATTCCGTGCAACGACAGAGAAAGAAGGATCACAAGTAAACAAGAACACATTCGCCTTTTAACCTTGCTGTCCTATTCAAACAAAAACATTATTTGTGGAAGATATGTTTTCACGACGTAACGTAGAATACCGCGCCAAGGAATTGTACGTTGGTATATTCAATAACGTCCTGGAGCAGAGAGGACTTTAAAAATCGTCAAAAACCCATCAGTTCCAGTATCTCGCCGAAATATTCCAACTTGCAGTTATTCTTTTATCTTAACACTGTACTCGTGTTCTGGGGTCTGGTACGAACAATCAAACAACATTCCAAGTTACATTGTACCATAGTATTGCAAGTTGAAGAAATTCTTATATGTAATTAGAATATTTAACAATCACAGCTATCAGCTCGGTTCTCACCGATTACCAGGTCTCACCACGAGGAGGTTGCTGCGTTTCGAGACCCGTAGAGAGATAGATGGAATCAAAGTTGCATCGATCTCCCTGTACATGAAACCCTACTAAACCAAAGAGATGGATGGAAACAAAGTTCCATCGGTCTCTTCGGTTTAGACGTAGAAGCTAGGGAACTGCCAAGCAATCACGCGAGTAAAAGAAATTCAGGAAAAAAGGAAAGACTACCGGTGAGCATGAAAGGAGTATTGGATGGCGCAGTTCCTACCACCCTGCTGTCCGAGTCGAAAGGGAAAAGCGCTCGGCGCCTCCCAGACGATTCCTGTTTCACCGATGCGACTCGCCAGGAGCAACACCAGGTGTGACCTGACTTGAGCCGTCCAACACGGAGACTGGGCACCGATGCGACTCGCCAGGAGCAACACCTGGGTGACCTGACTTGAGCCGTCCAACACGGAGATTGGGTAATCGAACCGGATGACTTACGCAGGCAGTGTACCAAAAGGTACACCCCCTACGCCCGAAACTTTTCCCTTTCGACAAGAACACCAGAGGATGAAACCGATCCACCCATACCGATTCCAGGCTCAGTCGCTTGCTTCCGCAAACGGAACCAGCGGCGACCTCCTTATCGGAGATGAGGAGCCAACAAAAGAGCAACAAAGTTAATGATTTAGTGACTACTTCGCAATTTTACACGGGGCCTTAAATACTTCATGTTATAATACACTTTTCACTATCACTTTTCACTATCACTTTTCACTATCACTTTTCACTATCACTTTTCACTATCACTTTTCACTGCCACTTTTCACTGTCACTTGTCACTATTTTGTTTTAAATATATTATTTTACTGTTTCCCTTCCCCGCGGAAGGGTGAACCTCAAACTCAAATTCTGAAATAATCAAATTGGGAGGAACCTAAGAATATACATAAAATCGAATAAATGATGCAAAAACATCGAAGCAATAGATAAAATGGAATAAATGGCGCATAATCATCGAAGAAATACATAAAATCGAATAAATGACGCATAACCATCGAAGCAATACATAAAATCGAATAAATGATGCAAAAACATCGAAGCAATACATAAAATAGAATAAATGGCGCATAATCATCGAAGAAATACATAAAATCGAATAAATGACGCATAATCATCAAAGAAATACATAAAAGCAAATAAATGTAACGCATAACCATCGAAGAAATACACAAAATCGAATAAATGACGCAAAACCATCGAAGAAATCAGTTGGAAAGGACCAAAACTGAATGTTGACCTTCACAGAACAACAAAACTCGCATTAGTTTTCAACGAATCCCAAAAGTCGGTACCAATTGAATCAGCTACCTCGGAGCAGGCGGCTGAGCGAGTGGGGGAACGGCCAGCCTTGAAAGCCTGTCCAGGTGTCCAGCAAGTCCAGTTGGAGTAGCCAGTGTTGTGTCCCCAGAAATCCAAGAGACGTAGGAGGCTCGGGGGGTCCTGGTGGTCCGGGGAGTCCGAGGGGTTCAGGGGGTCCAGGGGGTCCAGGGGGTCCAGGGGGTCCAGGGGGTCCAGGGGGTCCAGGGGGTCCAGGGGGTCCAGGGGGTCCCGCGTGCTCGGAGGTCCTGCCGTCCCGGGCGGCCGACGACGACTGATAGTCTTGGGGTGCGTGTTAGACTCCCCACTTTGGGGAACAACAGTCGCGATCACAACAAGGTCGACGGTTGACTTCAATTGCGAAAACCAGTTAATTATTCGACAGAAATTGATATTTCTGCTAAAATATTCATTCCAGTGGCTATTACTATGAAAAATCATGTTAACAACATTTACCCTAACCGCCCACTATAAATAATTATTAACTATGATCGATACAACTCGAGAAATCACGCAATTAATAATATTTGGCCTTGGATTTGGAATGATTTTCTGCACCGAATGAATTCTCTTTTATTTTGAATGTTTAATCGATCGATAAATGAATGTTAATGCTTATACGTATTGCACAGTATTAATTATTAATGTTACATTTTACAAGTAGTTGAACTTGTTGTAAAGTAAATGAATAGTTCCAGGAATATTTGCAGAAATATTTCGAAGAATAATTCTGAGTGACATACATACTTCTTTCTTTAGTTACGTGGTGAGACCTGGTAATCGGTGAGAACCGAGCCGATGGCTGTGATTGTTAAATATTCTAATTACATATAAGAATTTCTTTAACTTGCAATACTATGGTACAATGTAACTTGGAATGTTGTTTGATTGTTCGTACCGGACCCCAGAACACGAGTACAGTGTTAAGATAGAAGGATAAGTGCAAATTGGAATATTTAAGCGAGATACTCGAATTGATGGGTTTTTGACGATTTTTAAAGTCCTCTCTGCTTCAGCACGTTATTGAACATACCAAGGTACAATTCCTGGGTGTGGTATTCCACGTTACATCGTGAAAGCATGTCTTCCACAAATAATGTTGTTGTTTATATAAATTTTTATGTTAAATAAATTTATTTTGCGTTTAATAAACCCGAATAGGACAGCAAGGTTAAAAGGCGAATGTGTTCTTGATTTGTTGTGATCCTTCTTTCTCGGTCGTTGCACGGAATACGTTTATAAAACGATCTTTAAATTGTTACTCTAACAGAATCATTTGTAAATCGCGGGTTTCGAATGACCTAAATTTCCAGTTCTTGAATTCTAATTCCTACCACGCGTAGCGTTACAATCTGTGTCGAGACTTCACCGGTAACGTTGCACGTGACACGAAAATGGTAAGGGGGCTCGCGAGCCCTCCGAGCGTGTGACACAAAATTACATTGCGTGATAGGTCTATCCTTTACCTGGTCTGTGCTATAGGCGAGCTAAATGCACAGAGGATAAACCGAGCCTATATCGGCAGAGTACTGGAAATTTCTCTATTGAATTTTATTCCTAACCGCTGGTAGAGTTGCAGTGGTATTCTATTCTGAATCGATAACGTTGCACGCGACACGAGAGTGGTAAGAGGGTTCCAAAGCTCCGAGCTATGTGGCAAAAATTAAATTGGAAGTTAGGTCATTTCTATATCTCACCTGTATTTCAAAATTAGTTACCTCGAATTATCATAAAATTCATTTCCAATCTTTTCCGCAGATTTACCAGTAATCTCAGTTCGATAAACTAAAATAAATTAACTAATCTCATTGCAAATTAAACCAATTAAACTCACGACGTAAAATACCGCAATTTCACGAAATTAAACGCAATAGAAGAATTTTTCATATCGCGATGACTAAAACAATAACCGATACTCCGAAGCATAAATACCCTTCCAAATATCAGCTCCCGAAAAACAATCTTCCCAATGAATTCATGATTCACTCTGTGCTGGTACAGCCTGGACGTACACTGAGAAGCATTATTTATGGGGCGACTCGATACCAGCACGCCATGCGTCACGATCAAAGAGTTCGATTCGAACGCTCAGACGGTCCCGAACATCTGGATAACTTCCAAAGGCTGCATACCAGACACTCGGTATCGCGCCATATAGCCTAGCGCGTGGCTTGGGCCAGAAACTCGAAGAGAACCGCGGCAACCTTCGCCGAGGCAGCGCGCCGTGGGCGAGTAGGAGTCGGGACATTATTTTCGAGCTGTCTCTGGGAGACGGTTTCGAGAGGATGGTGAAGCTTTTTGGCGCGGATTGCGCAACGAAGCGCGGGGGACTGCATGGCGCGATCGACGCTCCGCGCCGCGCCGCGATTCCATCGGTCGGCGCGTGCGTGACGGTGCCACGGTCCGTGGTCGGCCGTCTCTGAAATGTTGATGCTAAATAAAACTCCTAGCTGGTTGGGACGATGCCATGCGTTCTAATTTTCACGAAGGCACGGCCGCTCGTGGACGTGGTGGCCCGGGTTCTGCCGCGTTGTCGGAGGCGGATACGATAGTCGCGCGAGGCCCTCCGGGTTACCTGTTCTTCGTGCCTAGGAGAGGGAGGTCTAGGGAAGCCGAGGGAAGAACGGTAGCAGCAGCAGCGGCTGCTGAGGACAAAGGGGAACCCGCCTACACGCCTGGTCCTCTCGCGGGTGATCGGTTGCTGTTGTTGCTGGCGCTGCTGCTGATCGTGGCCAGCCGACTGAGAGCCGAGGGACCAGTGTTCCGTCCGCGGTTCTTCCATGTGAACGCCGCGGTGACATGGCTGCCGCCCTTCTGGGCAAGTGCATCGGTCTGCTAGCGCTCATCCTACTACTCTACTCCTGCTGCTATGCCTTCCGTATACGCGAGCACGGCGTGCAGACGTCCTCCACGTCGGCGGAGCAGCCGCAACGCGGCACCTGCGCTTCCATCTTTGGCAGATGCCAGGAGAAGACGGGCGCGACTACGTCGACGGGCCGAAAGTGGCACGAGACGACAGCATCGCGGCTTGCCAGCGGTCGGAAACCACCTGCCGAGGTGACGTCGCCCGATGATGATGACGACAGTGGGGCAGAGGAGGTGCGAGCGAGGCAAGAAAGAATCGGGCGCTCGAGGGAGCACGAGGACCAGGACGTGGACGACGCTGCGAGCGTCGAGGTGGAGGACGATGATGATGACGAAGATCTGGCGATCGTGGAGGTGGAGGAGGACGAGGAGGATGTCGATAGAGAAGCGAGTGATGAAGAGATAGAGGAGGATTCTGATGTGGATAAGGATGAGGAAGAAAAAGAGGAGGAGAAGAGTGACGAAGACGATGAGGAAAGGGAGAGCGATCGTAGAGTTCCGAGGATGTCTGTGGAAGACGAGGACGAAAAGGACGAAAGAACGAATGAAAAGGATTCGCGGAAGAAACTGGGTGATGCTAGATTAATGGCGAAGAAAGATGCCCAGCGTGGTAAAGTAATAATGATTGGTAAGGGTGGAAGAAGGTCTGCGGATGAAGCAGAGGGACAAGGGAAAGCAGATGTGAAGAAGCTGGCGAGTTTAGAGAAAGCTCCGAAAGAAAGCGTTAGGGTTATTACGAAACGAGAAAAGGCCGAGGAAGGCGATGCTAAAGTAGAGGATGTTGACGAAGATACAGAAGATGATGAAGACCAGGAGAATGAAGAGAATGAGGACGATGATGAAGACGAAGATGACGAAGATGATGAAGATTCTGAAGAAGAAGAAGTAGAGTCTACTCCTCCTCCGAAGAAGTTGGAAAAGGTTCGATTCGCGGATAAGGACAAGGTTAAATCTGCAGAAGTTAAACCGACTCCAGCTGTTTACGAAAAGCCAACAGTTGAAGTGAAGAAACCACCTGAGACCACGAAGAAACAAGAAGAACCCGCGAAGAAAGTGGTGGAAGCAGTGAAGAAACCAGTCGAGAGCGCAAAGAAGTCTGCCGAGAGCCCAGAGAGGTCAGCTGAGAGCGCAAAGAAAGCCGAATTCGCTAAACCAACGAAACCTGAACCCGAATCGATTAAACCCGTGCGAAAATCGGAGGAAAAGGCTAGTGCGTCCGTGAAACCGGAACTGTCTAAAGTAGCGGCGAAAGCGAAGCCAGAACCACCGAAGCAGCCAGAACATACGAAAGTGAAAACAGTGCAAGCTACTCCGGCTAAAGAGGTTAAACGATTCGATAGTGAGTATCGTGTTTGAAAAGGGTGATTTGCTCTTCGAGATTCATGGGATACGTTTGTACCACTCGTATCTGGAGAACGGAAGGCGTTGCTTACGTTTGTTTGAAGTATCGGTGATTATTATCCTTCGGTTCTCTAGCGAAATTAAAATGATGCCCGCGATTGTTTGTAGAAGAAGAAGAGTCGAAAGCGAAAACGAAAGCACACGTGGAAGCTCCTCTCACTCTGGCTCAACTGAACGATGCGTTACTACGCGTGCCGACCTTCGTGCCAAATTTCACGGCCGTCGAGGATTTCGAGTGTCAGCAGCACGGCAAGATCTTCCTTCGGCAGTTGAGGGGTTTTAAATTGTGGGCTCTCCAAAGTAAGTCGAGCCTGCTCGATTTCTAATTGACACTCCTGATTCGTTGGGCTTAATGGATATACGCTTGCTGACTTTGTTTCTTTCAGAGGAGCATGTAGTTTGGTAGAACTCGAGAGGAAATAACGCCAGGAAACACTTTTCTACGAATGCAAAATTACGTTGATCATTTTACTGAAATTATTGAGAGAATATCTTCGAAATTACTTGTGATATCGAAACATGTTTCAAACTAAAGTTAAATCCTTAAAGGAGTGGTATAATCTAAAGCCAATAATTTTCTTCCAAGATGATTTGTAGAGGAGCTATGAAGGCCAATATTGTTTTTTTAAATAGAACCATTTAACGCATTGATCGAGTAATATAGCAAAAGATATATATATATATATATATATGGTTCTATGTAAAAAAAGAATATATAGTTATATATATGATATATATATATATATATATATCTTTTACTATATTACTCGATCAATGCATTAAATGGTTTCATGTAAAAAAACAATATTGGCCTTCATAGCTCCTCTACAAGTCATCTTAGAAGACAACTATTGGCTTTAGATTATACCCCTCTTTTAAGAATTAAAAAAACGACATTGACTTTCGTATCTCTTTTATACTTTCACCAAAAGAAAAAATTTTAACACCAAGTCACTCATCCCTTGAAAACATTCACTTCTTGTCTGAAACATTTTTCGGTATCACTAACAGCTTTAAATATACCTATGCACCTGAATCTATTTAAATGAGACACTTTATTAATCGTGCAATCAATAAGATTAAACTAAAGGCTTTTTAAAAGAATCTTTTTATACGCGGGAAATTGGAATAACAAGTAGTATAGCGAATCTTATGACAGACCAATACCCTTATTTGAATTTTACAATAAATTTCCTTATAACTCATTTATATGAAACTGATGTAGGTATTTACTTTTCACTAAAATCTAATTAATTAAAAATGCCACCAATCACCAGCCTAGTACAAATTCCCTCGTGACTCATTTGTATGAAACTGAAGTACTTACAGAACTTATAAGTACTGAAGTTTATTAATATAAAATTAATTAAAAATGACACCCACACCTCTCCATGCAAAATCGAGTCATAGACCACCAACCAAAGAACTACCCCAAACAACCACCACATTAAAATATAACACTAATCATCAAACAGACGTAACTGACTCATCACTCAAACTCTGTCATTTTAGGCCATCCATGAATCGATTACCTTATCCAATGAGCCAATTGCATACAAATTGTATGCCTGCTTGATCCTATTATATCGTTCTTCGTGTGGAATTTCCAGTGTTGGACTCGAGTGCGAAAATCCCGTCGAGTCTATTGCGCGGAAACGTCAACCAGCTCGGAGATTTTGACGAGTGTTTGGGCGTGGTGGCGTACGTGAAATTGAATGACAATACGATAAAGGTGCAGGGCAAATATTGCTTGGCCAATATAGATTTACACGCGTCTCACACGAACATGAGGCTTCCGGTTAACATGATGCAGGCTCGTGCGTTCATAAGAGGAAACATGCATGACGTAAGTCAGCGATTTTATCTGTATTTCTATTTTGCAAAACGACGTCGAACCCCTCGCTGTGCCTGTGTAAATGCATACGTTTGTGAATGCTCGTGACCGAAGCCCGCAACAATGAAGCGCGGTGCCAACGATTCTAAATCAGGGGCACGTGGGGAATTTTGAAAATGCATGAATACAGGATGATCTTAGAAATTGGGGTAGGCTAGTTTTCAGTAATCTAATGAGAATAGAGGAAATATATATATTTTCATTTCCTTTATTATATATATTTTTAATTATAATAATATATTTTTTTTTAAATATACGCTGATGCCTTTGCAGCTGGTAATTGCATTGGTTTTTTCTTTCAAATAGAACCATACATTTTCTAAAATCACTCTGCACATTCCAGGGAATGAGTTTCAATTAATATGTACCAATGAAAATAATTGCGAGGTTCGTGTAGAGTCTAAAATATGCAGTGAGTTAAGTATTAGTATATAAATAATTGGAAACTGTACTAAATGAAACTTGTTTTGATACTGTGGAGCATGCAGAATTCTTAATAATTATGAACTTACGATATTTGGACCAGAAAAAGTCACTTCTACCTTCCTTGCAATATATTTCTTGCAGAATCATTCTTATTTCGCTTGGTGGACTGGTATAAAAATCATAACATCATCGTGATATCAACAATTATTTATAAGCAACAGTCAATCATATTCATTCATGCATAATTATGAGTATTAGTATGCATTTCACAATATCATATTCGGTTGCTGTAAAATGTGGCATCGAAATAGTTAATTATGAATGATCCAGATCCATTATCTACTGACATGCATTGCTAAAACACTGTGTTATATATAAATCCACTATAACGCTTTACATCAAACGTAGAGTGAAAGTATTATAGGAGCTAAGTGCCAAATATGAGTTGTTTAATTACACAACGGAAGAATTTAATTTAAGTTGCTGTCACAAACGGAACGAAAAAGGTATAGGAAACGCTTTTCAATTGCAAGGGAGTTGCTGGCATATTGTTCCTTTACAAAATTATTGTTAATGGCACGTGGTACTTAATTACGAAAATGTCCAACTCTACCTAATTTTGGCACTCAGCCTTTGGTAACTCCTACCTTGCAATTATACTTGAACTTTGTACTACTTGCAACATTTTAATTAATTAGGCTTGGTGAACTACACGATTGTTAATTGTTCGTAAATATGCAGAATTAATCGAAAGATGAAAATTTCATAGCAGAATACTTAGTAAGCGACCGGGGCATTTTAATAGCGTAGATGTAACTGTTACTCGCATATTTCAGCCTGGTCACTTTATTCCGAAATTTACGACGGCGAACTGGGCATTATGCGTTCCAGCAGCGTGCTCCGCCGAAGACGCTCAGAATATATTGGAACAAGCGTTGAGCTACTTCAATTCCACCACAGGAATCAAATTTACGGTGGAAGTTGATCCTAACATGTGCTACGTCAAACAGACATCAAAGACCTACTCGAAAGAGACGATTGGTGTTTTGTACGTACTTTTCCTTTTCGTATCTTGCGTTTCAACAAAATTATGTTACAGTAGAATATTTCGTAATACATCGTGCTTTCACGATAATAAAGTAGGACATTCAGGAAGCTTCAATATTTCTTCAAATTAGAATATGGTAATTCTCCAAAAATTTACTAAAAAGCAGAAGAACTTGTGCAATTTTTACTAATTATACGACGTGGAAATTTGACAAATTATTCATCGTTATTAATAAGCTTTCTCTAATGTCACTATTGTTGCGTAATAGATAACATATCTTTCCAGTAGATGACACAAAAGGTTTTTCATTTCATAAATTTTAAGACACATAGAAAACATTTAGGAGTCCTATTTTCTTGCCCCAGAATTTGAAGGTATTCTTTCATTTTGAATTCTGTCACAGATACTTCTACGCTATGATCGTCTGCCTTGCCATCGTAGCGACCGTGAGGGACTATTTGGTGGTATCAGAGAGAAAAGGTACATTCTCATAAAATTCTGTACTCTGTGCACCTAACAAGAGAACATCCCGAATCCGGAAACTCAAAAAATTCTGAAACTTTGTGAATATATAGGGAATTTCCTCCTGATTACAACGCCATTTTTGTTTACTACCCTAAATCACTCTAAGGGGGTGTAATTGACCCCTGAAAATCCGATTATTTTCCAATTTTGTGTTATCATTTGTGAACAGTAAAATAATTTCTTTTGCCAAATGATAGATCTAATTAAAAGAAGTAACTTTTATCTTGAAACGTTTTTTCTACCTCTCGCAGTTCGCGAGTTATAACACAAAATCGGAAAATAGTCGAATTTTCAGGGGTTGTTGTAACCCCCTTCGAGTGAATTTGGGCAGCAAACAAAAATTGCGTAGTAATAAGGAGGAAATCCCCTACGTATTCACAAATTTTCAGAATTTTTTGAATTTTCCGGTTCGACATCTTCCCTTGTAAGTTAATACACGTGGAACAATTGTTTCTGTATACAAATAACATTTCGTTAGCGAATGGTTTTCAAAGAGCCCGGCTGAATTTATTCTGCTCTCTTCTAGGGAACTATTCGGAAAGAATAATAATGTCCTTTTCTTTACGGAGGACCATGAAAGCCTTATTGAGAAGTGGGACGAGCGAAAATGATATTAGGTGCATTCATGGAATAAGGACACTCGTCACGATTGCCCTTTATCTTGCTCATCAGCTCATAGCAATATCGAGGCTGCCCTTTTCTAATCGAATTGACCTTACGGAGGTTCGTATGGAATTTCAATAAGTTTAATACTTTTATTATCTTGTCTACGTTTGGGTTTGACGTCTGTTGTCGATGTAGGTTGCGAATAACCCGATCAGCTCGGTTCTAAGAGCATCGATGGTATACACGGACGCGTTTCTGCTACTCAGCGGCGTCCTAACTGCTTACAATATGGCGACCGAGTACACGATTCGCGGTGAGATCCGTTGGTTTTGTCGTTTTATCGCCAGATATATCAGGCAAGTTTCACTTAAATTGTAAGATTGTTGTATTAACCCTTTCGCCACATATTTACATTTTTGGACGATTCTTGAAAAGTGTCAATTTTACATCAATAAAAAAAGTTTTTAATTTTTAACTTTCTTTAGAATACAAAAGAAATTTTTTTCAAGAGAATACATTTTTTTAATGCGTCGGCTGTAGTCGAACACCGCAGCGAAAGAGTTAAAGATGTGTATATATTTTTCATCAAATTTCTACTTATATGTATGATAAAAGATATTACTATCACTTACTGTTAGAATTGTTTATCGTGAAGCTACACCTCCTTATTTTATAGTTTATAAATGACTGCTACGAAAAGTTTGCTTTTATTGCAAACAAACTGTATACTTATCTTAGAACAATTGCGAGGGACTATTTTTCATATTGGGTAAAATAAGAGAACGTAGGTCAAATGTGTATGGTGAAGAAATTGTGGCATTAAATTATGAATGAATATTGCAAAATAAATCACGTGATAAAGTTGAATTTTAAAGCCAAATGGACGTGTTAATATTATCTTAATTTGTTTAAACAACAACGTTCGTGTAAATATAAATAAATAGTTAATAATCACTAAGGAAAATTCAATTTTTATTGCAGAAAGAAAGTCAAAGTGTAATAAATATCTAAGTTATGATCAATATTGAAATAAATCATTTTATATGTGTACACTGGGATATAATATACTTATCTACTAATAGTATATTTATTATCCAAGTTGAAATGCAACGTTAGGCGCGATCTCGGTAAAAACCAATGTCTGACCATGTGCGGAGCGTTTCTACTTGTCCGCGCTATCGGGTAAGGAAACCTATGCTCTAAGAAGGAAACGATTTACGCAGAGTCTATAAAGAAGTTCAGGTGTTTAAACGCATGTGTAACTGTTTAAATAGATTAAGATGATTTTGATATAATCTATATACACGCATTTAGAAAAAATTAACTGTATATTATATTTTTTCCGTCCAACCCTGAGCAACTAAAATGTCGTATTTCGATTATTTTTCAAAATATTAGCCTTCAACATACTTAATATTAAGAATAACGTATTTCTATATATTATACTATATATAGGGGTAATCAAGGGAAATTTAAAAACTACTGTTTTCAAATACGTGTATGAATGACTTTGAAAGCAATACCTTACTGTCATCTCAGTGTGACATACAATTAAGTTTCATACAATTAATCGAAAGTACGTAATGTAATAACCTAATAAAAATGAATCAACAGTGAAAGTATGAGCTCTTCAAAAGATTCATTTCAAAACGATCTTTTTACTGGAATGCAAATGAATCGTTGTTTATAATAAAATATAACTGATTAGTTTACCCCTTGGCAGAAACAAATGGGACTCTACATATTACATATTCCAACTCTGCATACGCGATCTGATGACTTAAACTGCATTGAAAATGGAGACTATATTAATCCTTCTATTTTCTAGACTTACGCCAGCATTACTTGCAGTAGTGTTTTGGTACGCATTTGTAATGGAACACACAGGATCTGGGCCACAGTGGAACAGCGTCATACTGCCGAACGCTGAACTCTGCAAGAACAACGCCTGGACGAATTTGCTGTACATACAAAACTTCTTCCCTTTCGAAGAAATGGTATTAGAATCATTGCAAAACGCATTAGTTCAAACTATTGGAGATTTTAGAAAAAAAAACTGTGTCCATTTGACCAATACTAGAGCTAGTTTTATAAAAAATTTGAGGACCTAAGAGTATCTCCCACAGCTTCAACTATCTTCTAAAGATCTTATGTTTTAATACTGGCAATAATTCAATTTCTTCCATTTATAGTGTGCAACTCACACCCATCAGTTGGCGTTGGACATGCAGCTGTCACTATTGACACCGATGTTGGTATTCTTCTTAAAATGCAAGCCAGTCATCGGGATTATCATGGTGTTCTTCTTCATTTTATTATCAGCCACGCTTCGTTACGTTGCAACGATGAGCAACTATCTGTCACTGGTCATTTTTCATGGAATGTCGTAAGTGTACATTTCGTACACAAAGCTATATGTTTTTTCCAAGCCATAATCTTTGAAAAAATATTTGGACTTATCGTCAGACATGTAACAGTTTTCATTTATTTAAATGGATCTAGCAGGGTAAGCATGGGAAAAACGTCCCAGCACCAATTTTAGTATTTATGGTTACCAAATAATGCTCTTTGTCTAAAAAACACTGAGTGTAATTTCAGATCTCTATCCCCTATCGTAAGGGTGATATGGGGATAACTACCCTAAACTTACACTTTTTTCTCAACAACTACTAAAGATATTTGAACGCATCGAAATGCACATAGCAGGTACATTTTAGCTTTACTAATTTTTGGGGTTGGTTTTTGTAAACAACCCTTTGAGTGACACCTACGAAAAAAATTAGAAGTAACGCGTTACTACTTCGCTATTATCTATATAAGCTGCAGAGGGTTCGGATAGAGGGAACATAATAAAACGGATATAAACCATCTTTCTTACTATTTGCATTTTGATGCATTCAAATATCTTAAGTAGTTGTTGAGAAAAAAAATTGTAAACTTTAAGGGTGTTATCCCCATATCACTCTTTCGAGAGGAGATCGAGATCTGAAATTGCTTTCAGTGTTTTTTGGCAGAGCAGTATTGAGTAAACATAAACACTAAAATTAGTGCTGGGGCCGTTCCCCCCATGCTTACCCTGGAAGACCCTTAAAAAAAAAACACTGTGTTATCTTCATGTATGTCATTTGAATCCTAATTAGTCTTAAGAAGACTAGTTATATTAGGTATAGTTTCAAACGCAGAGAATAAATAATTAAATATTACACTATTATTCTCTAATCACGTTCAAATAAGATAAAGTCCAGCCTAATTTTTAAGATTACCTTAAATCAGTTGTACTTCTTTGGTTTCCTTCAATGCTACTTTCTAATTTCAGGTTGAAGCACCTTTACAAGACTGCTAATTTAACTTACGCACTGCCCTTACACAGAGCCACGCCATATGTGTTCGGCGTAGGTCTTGGCACGCTGCTGCATTCCACTGGAAAGAACGTCAGGATCCACAAGGTATTCCTCAACATTTTGTCCAGAATCGTTGTCTATCGAGGAAACGTTGATGTGCTAATTTCAGGTGTTAGTGATCTTGGGATGGTTGATCGCGATGGCCTTGGGATCCTGGTCGTTATTTTCACCATGGCACCTAGCCAGAAGGGACTACGTGTACGATGCTGAAGAGGCGACCAATTATGCTGTGATCAGTCCAGTCCTGTGGGCCTTGTCTATGTGCTGGTGCATATTTGCATGCTACACGAACAATGGAGGTGTGTCACTTCATATTCAATAAAACCTGTTGCATATAGTGTTCGTGTTCATCGAGAATGCCACTGGACTTGATAACACATACCTACGTCAAATTATGAATGAATGAATGAATGGATAAAAATATGCTCGACTAATTCCTTAAATTCGTTTATTTACTCGTTATTGTAAAGAAAAGGGAATAATGGGAATTCTTAAATCAATTGCAATTTTTGTCTCTGTAGGTATAATAAATAGATTCCTGTCGAATAACTGGTTAGTGATCTTCAGCAGGATATCCTACACGGTATACTTGACGCAGTTCGCAGTATTTTTCTATAACGTTGGGACCACGAGATACTCTACTGAGTTTCAGCTTCATAGAGCCGTAAGTAAACGAAATGCCCCGCACAAGGTATTAAAAGAATTTGATTCTCATGTACAATAAGGGTCTATTCGCATGAGACACTTTTGCACCTGGCTCACAGAGCTAATATTAGTATAAAACAGAAAGAAACCTCAACGCCAGAATTCACTCACTATGTATTCGCAGATCGATCCTCTGGAAGCAGCTGCGGTCATAGCTGCGTCGGTCGTTCTCACCTTGCTCTTCGATCTTCCGATGCAAGAGATTAAGAACGTAATAATGGAAAGCACGGACATGTTGGTCGTGGAGGTTGCTAGCAAAGAAAGTCCAGAGACGCCGGTCACTGACGATGCGCAGAAGCCCGCGAGAGGAGACCAAGTGAATGAGAAAGCCTTCGAGGACGACGACGAGGTAGCCTTAACCGGTTGGGATTGGCAGAAGGACATAGGGAGCACGAAACTGAGCAACGAGAACGTGGAAGACGAAGAGCAGGTGAACATGCCCATTCTGAAGAAGTCGGGCGGTCGGAGAAGATCGTTCATCGGTCACGACTCCTCCGGCGAGCCGCTCTCAACGTGGGACTGGATCAAGGAACCGAGCAAACGTCAGTCGATGGCCGACGACGACTACAGAGAGAGAGGCAGGAGGAGCAGAAATGATCACAGGGATTATCGTGACGAGGAGGACGAGTCGTTGGACCTTTCCAGGGCGCAACAGGAGCGGGAGGAAGCTGCCAAGCGAGGTAGACGTTCGCTCTCCAGGAGCTTGGATAGCAAGAGGCTGCCAACACGGGACAGCGACGAGGAGGACGAGTATTTACGGAGGAGGGAGGAGGAGGAGGACCAGAGACGGTACAGGAGATCGGAGTCCAGGGGGAGGTCGGTGATTAGGGAATCGGACGATTATCGGTCGTGGGAGTTCGTCGGTAAGGAACGCTCGTCCTCCAGGGGTCCGGACGCCAAAAGGCTCTCCACCAAATCGGACGAGGCTGCGCAAAGACAAACAAGACTTACCCCCTCGAGATCCAGCGACACAAGGAGGCCCCTCTCCTCGGAGAGCGAGGACGAGCCGTCGCGAAAGAAGGTCGAAAGAAGGCAGCCGTCCGAGCCCAGGATCAGCGACGAGGAGGACTGGGAGGGCGAGCTGAGGATACGGAGGAAACAATTTATGGAGAAGCTAGCTACGCAACAGGGAGACCCCCTGGCCGAGGAGGACGATTACAGTTCCCCGAGGAGGAGGTCCTCGGCGGAGGGGAAGATCGCCTTGCTCAAGGACCCTTCAGCTGGCGATAACATGGATTCCTGGACGATCAGCGTGGGGTCTCGCGTCGCTCAGCTGGGCTCCTCTCAGGAGCGCAGCGAGCCCGAGGAGGACAACGCGTATCTCCGGCGGAGGGAGTACCGCGAGCAAGCGCCTCCTCTTAGGGAGGACACGCAGAGCGAGGAGGAAGTTATCTGGGACGCGTCGACGAGGAGATCCTACACCAGCAGCAGCCAAGTGACCTCCGTCGAAGAGGACGAGGACGCCTCCAGTTTCAACTTCGTCCTGACGAAGGGCAGCAAGAGGGTCTCGCTGCAGGACCTGTCTAAGCTGTCCCAGGAGGACTCTGACCTGGCGGACTCTGGATGGAACGTTGTGAGAAGCGAGAGCAGCGACCCGTTGCCCAGATCCACGTCGCTGGGGCTGTTTAAGAGGGAGTCGATCGTGAAGAGCCAGGCTAGCGAAGAGGACCCAGAGTACCTGCTGCCAGAGAGGCCGAAGCTGGTGCAGCAGGAACGCGAGCATCCTTTCAAGAAGGCTTGGCAGATGCAGAAGTCCAGGTCCGAGGAGGATGGCTCCGCGGCGTACGCCATTAGGGAGTCGAAGGAGCAGTCGAAAGCCGAGGAGATGCCGAGGGATGATGATGTTCAGGATGAGAAGAGGGAGGATGGTGGTGACCAGTACGATGACGTGGGCTCGTTCGCTGATGATGAATCCGAATCGATCACGTATTCTCGCAGCACAGACACTGAGGAATACAGAACAGCCTCGAAATCCGAGGAAATGGAGACAGCGTCGACGGAGCGGAGTGAAAGCGCCAGTGTTGAGGATAACAAAGCCAATTCGAAGTCAGATGCCGAGGAGGACTCTTTAACATTTAATTGGCCGACCGAGGACCAACAGTTCGAAGTTTACAAAACAAGCCTGAGAAGTAAGTCGGAGGAGACGGATTGGAACTGGGAGGAGGAGGAGACTTGACGGGACGGTGGATCGAAATATAGAAAAATACCAGATAATCGCGTAAATAACAGAGTAAATTATTAAGGGAGGAGTCACTCGGATGGGCGAGTGGTAAGGATGAACGAATTTATTTTTGCGGCAGCCACCACTCGGTAGGGACGAAGTAGGTGCTCGAACAGCCGATTGTTGTTTCTATCATGGTTATGTCTGTAAGTGAATAAATCACGAATGGATCGTTTTAAAACATGTTTTTACCACCCTGCTATTTCTGTGTGTTTTATCTTCTTTGCAGCTTCGTGCATTTTCTTGTGGAGAAAATTCGTAATTAAGGGTATGTTTGTCGAGGTTGAAGGCGCAGTAATTCGTGAGAGTAGGATTTTCAAATATATAAGCTGGACCCTACTTTCTTATAGCAAATAGTGAATAATAAATTTATTAATTGTTCATCAGACATAGGGCGAAAAGGACAAAAAATTTCTACAGTAGGTACTTATTCTTCAGATCTGTCGATAAAGAAGGAAATTTGATAAGACCACTTAGAAAATTAATGGAATAGGTATATAAATTCTTAGACAATTTTACTGCATTGCCAGCTTATTGTTAGTAATTAATTCAAAATGGAAAGTAACATTTCAAGGAACACGGATATAACACAAAGATCTATTAACAATAATTAAAATGTTTTACAGCAAATGATGAAAGGAGTATTCTTTCAAAGTGATGAATACTGTGTTACGGCAAACACAGTGGCTGAAATACAAATTAAAGTACCTAAAAGGAAATATTATTTATTTTTCTTTTCGTATCATTAAAAATGAAAGCACGTAATAATAGTAATCAGAACATTGCATCGATCTTGTCAGTCGCATCAATGCTAAAAATGCGCGGATAGTAGAATCTTACTACCCTGTAATGCCACGAATAAAACTGAATTTTCGATCCACGTCAATAAGTGTGTCATTTTGGGGGAATGCGATAGGAGATATTGCTTATTAAATTCGTATTACTGTACGACGCATACCGTGAGTTCATCTTCCGTCTGACGTGAACAACTCCGTCGATCTCATTACGGTCGACAGGAGAAGACGACCGAGGAACGGAGCGGACTGACTTAAAGTACGTCATTAAAATTCAGTCGAAACCTCCCTGTCATTATCTTTGAATCCTATGGTCAAACGCCCTCGTTATCGTTAATTACCAGATCTTGCTCAAAAATTTGAAATCCCTCTGCGTACTAACATTTTTATCTTCGTTTAACGCACAAACGGTTCGTCGATTTAAATCTCCACTGACCGACTATACTTTCGTCCATAAAGGCTTGATGCCAATTATAATTCTCATTGCTGCTATGTTCCAATAATGAAAAACAAGAATGCCGGCGGTCAAAATAAAAATCGTACAAAAAGGAAATTCATTTATCATTAATCTTTGAGTTTACAATGCTTATATTGGTTGTGCCTACTAATTTGTTCATATTTTTGATATCGCAGAAGCGACTTTCGTCGACAAAAAATCCATTCAGTAAGGATAATCCTTCTGGATTAAAATAAAAGGGAAAAGAAGTCCATACGGTTGATAATTTATGTGATAAAAATTCTTCTACAGACTTTCTGTTTTTACGAAATACACCAAAAGTTGCGAAATTCGATGGCTCGTATTTTTCAAACAAACTCGAAACCAGCAAAATGATGACTTAACCCTCTAGTGCATAGATTTTTAATTCAGTTGGAAAAATTAGACTATGTACTCTAATTTGGGGATGAAAAGATTGAATCCGATGTTTGTTTTCAATTTGGAGGACGTCTGGGCTCTCCAGGTCAGCCTTCTGGGTCACCGCCTTAAGGCGGGATCATGTAGTATTTTTTTTATAAAATAAATACTTTATTTTTCATGAATAACTATGGAAAATGTTAAAAAATATATAAATTTATCATATAATAGGAAATTATTCATTATTGTGCATTGTGAAAATAACAAAGGACAGAAGAAGCGCGAGAAGCGCTTGATCCGGTCGCCGCCTGGCGGTCGCGTCGCGTACTATCCATCTCGAGTCCGCCGAGTCATGACTTCTTTATGTACATACCATTTTTTATACAGATTAATTATATTTTACGTCGTAAAACATAGCTTATATTCCTTTTTGTTGTTTAAGGATACTGTAGTTAAAATTTCGCAATGATGTGTTCAGTACTTCTTGAGATTTTTGTGAGCATACAAAGAAATGCTGTAGCTTTATTATAATAGTAAGATATGGCATATGTATGTACATAGGTACCAAATTTCATGATCAAAGAGCTAAAAAGGTGCACAAGTAAAATTTTCAAGCATCAATTATTTATTAGGGTGATAAACTAACACCCTAACTACCTTAGGATTATCTACTGGCATGATATCGCCTTAAGGCGGCTACCGGCCACTCCTCACTTAGGTACAGGTGTAAAATATTTTTTGTCTTCAAATCTTTATTCCATTCGATAGATCACTACACAAAGTATTTACCAATAATTTTCTTTTAGCTGTACGGTGTCGGGAAGTATTTTATTTGATTTTTTTATTTCCTCAATTAATTTTCGCAGCGTGCTTAGCTCACAAATGCACTTCAAACTAGATTTCTGTCAAATCGATACGTCAGATTAACATGTTTCTTAGGCCAATATGTGCGGTGTGGCAATACTTTTAAGGCTGGCAAATGAGAATTCTGAAAAAAATTATAAGGGCCCAACTCCTGGATTAAACAGGTGCCCGTCTTAAGGCAGGCGTATGCGCTAGAGGGTTAAATCCCATCTAATTGCAGGTCATAATATTCCCATGATAAAAAGCCCGAAAAATCGCGAACTTCCAAGATCCCAGTTTCTCAAACAAATTCGAAATCGGCAAGTAGATGACTGAAACCCATAATTTCGCCTTGACTACATAATATTTCAATTTCATCACACCCACACTCGCCGCTAACAAAAGAATCCATCCTACTCTGTAGGACAGGTTGGCACGCGTCGAAACGAGCACCTTCCCCTCGCCGCGAGTGATTTACACCGCGACGCGTGCCCGACGGGGTACAATTTCCTGCCGGGGCTTCGAGGCGAGTATTAGCGAGTTTAAAAAGAAGGAATTGCCTTCCTCCGCGTGCTTTACGACGCGAAATCTCGTAAAGAGCTCATACGGCCGCATAATGCTCTGCCGTTTGCTCCCGCGCGGCGGCGAGGTGATTCTCGGCTGGACGTTATCCATGTCGGTGATGTACGCCTGCGTTTATAGTGCCAGGGGGATTACTTCCGTTCAGCATAGGTACGATCCGCAGGAGACGGCCGCTTACGGTGGTTTTCATTGCATCGCTAGCTAGACCGCGCGCCGTGGCTTGGCTCGTTTCTGCCTGTCACACGGGACACGCCGCCAGGCGACGTCTTCATACCGTGGACATCCCGCGAATAAGCAGAATATCCGTGTATACGGGCCACAGAAACTGATTACAACACCACGAACGCCTCGTGCTGCATCCCCAACTTTCCTTTCTTCAGCAATTCTCCATTCCATTGAACTGTGAAAATTCAATCCTCAGCTGTGTTTCTTTGGTTTCTGTGAAGGGGGTGGATTCTTTGTGGAGGATTTTTTAATTCAGCATTCGAATACCACGTTACATTTAATTTTCATGTTGTGTATTATACTCTACTCCCCTAGGGCATGGGGCTTGTTCCATGAGCGATTATTCCCTGGAAGCATGTCCTTCTCTAGTTTTGGGCATGCAGAAAATAAATCTTCTTGGTTTTTTGTTCTAGGTCAAACGGTATAGCCGTGAGATTGAACATCGTGGAAAACGTCGCTCCTCAAGATCTTGCGTATCACGGCTCTACCGTCGCCATTTTGTAGGAAAAAAATACGATTTTTTCCGGCGGGAGTTGTATAATAACAGGCTTTACATTAAATTTTCTGTTTATTTAATTATCTTTATAAAAAAAATGACGCAAATGACTGCAATTTTGCTCCATCCAAGGTGGCCTAGCCCCTTAAGGGAGGATATCTATTCAAAAATCATAGTAAAATTTGGGATTTTTTTTCAGAAATCAGCGATTCGATCCCTCTGAAATTTGACCCATGTTTTGATGCAGCTTTGAAGAAGCTGCAGTTTTTTTTTTATTAATTTTTAACCATAAATATAGTAGTTATGCACGATCGACCATCACGCTGCGCAAAATTCGTCGTCCGTTGGTGTGCGTGATATTTATCTACCAGGTAATCTGAAACAGAAAATTGATACAGCGTTTTATTTTATACATATGTAGCTTGAAATTGATGAACCAGAATACCGCTGAGTTCTATACTTCTTTTGTTACATAAGAAAATGGGCGCAAAATTGGATAGCAAAAATTTCTAGATTCTTAAAAAAGATTCTAAATTTTGCTATGTGTTTAGCCTATAAAATGGGATTCCCCCTTAAGGCGGGGACTGGCCATTCTGGGGTACTGGAGGTGGCTTATCGTCGAGTGGACGTCAAATATTTAGAATCAATGCTGCATCGTCGTTTTTGGTTGTGTTTGTAACATGCTTTTGGGATGCGAAGGTTCTTCAAGTTCTCGTATTAGAACAGGTTAATCTTCTTGGTACCACGAGCTGACTTTGTGGGTTATTAGCATGTAGTCACGATGCTGATTGTGTGTTGTAACAGCAGGTGTAATAATGCTGGCATTGTGCGTATTGATTTATAAATATTTTCTATGATCTGCTAAAGTGTTTCGAATAATCGTCCCGAGAGTAATGACACGTTGTCATATTTCATACTTAAGTCCTTCGTGGTATCCTGTGTACGTTGCAGTTACGTCAGGACTAATTACCGTCATCAATTTCCGTTAATTGTCTGGTCTGTCCTGATACACGCATTGTTGACGTACAACGTTCCTCCTGACATCACGGCCAATCACTTCACCTCGTTCAATCAACGCGCTTCGAAAATCTTGTCCCACCTTTGTATTCTTGTTAACAACGTGTTTAGACTGCGTTTGAATCGCCTGAATATCCGACGCATCCGATTAAGATGGATGAACGTAGCCTGATGAATTTACCCTTTATATGATTACGCTGGAGGCAAAGTTCGTAAAAGTGCACTCTAGACACTGTGACGTAAATAAATTTCTTATTATTACAATACGCTAAATATAAAAGGCATCGTATTAACGCTGAAAATACTTAGTTGCTTCAATTTTGGTACTTGACGCCAACAGCTTGGAGTCCTCTTTTCTTCTTAAGGATGTGACTTCAGTAACATTAAAAATAAGCGAAAATCTTTAAAAATTGGAGGAATGAATCTTTATGCAATAGTAAAACCTGTTGCAAAATTTTAGAAAAATTGATTGGGCAGTTTTTAAATTATTTAACTTGCAATTTAACATGTATTCTTCTAAGAAAACGCAATATTGAGAAATATAACTACAAAGTTACGAGTGAAATAATAGGCCACTGTCTTTGAAATCTTGTGTGCCTACAGAAATATCAAACTTTGAACAAAATTGCCACAAAAATTCCGAACAAGTGATTCGATGTTTTCTTTTTAATGAAAGAAAATGACACGAAAACCTGGTTTTTCTTAAATTGTTAAAAATGCGTATCTACATTCTAATATACTCTAGATCCATGTTTAGGATCATGCGTCTGCCTGTATAGTAGAAAAGTATTTCTAAGTTACAACAGATATTTTACGGCGACCAGTTTCACTCACAATCTGGTTACCTACTTTGCTCTCGAATCCTTACCTCAACCTTTAATTCCAAGGGAATCTAACAAAGCACGAATTAATGTTCTTGACTAGGGAGTCACTTGCGAATCGCGTAACGTGTGGCCGTGTAAAGCAAGTGAAATCTATTTGGACCCATTCCAGCCCCCAATTGTCGCAGCAGGACACGGAGGGAATGCTGCCGGAATTCGTACGTATTAAACGCATCCCTGCATCGAGGGACGAGATATCAAATTATCTAACAGAATTCTGGCGCGAAATATACGAATACCCGAGGACTTCGATAAGTGGTTCCGGTCTCTAGACGTTCCCAGGTATGAAACCACAAAATGGCATAGCCATCGTGAACCCGGACGTTCGAGGAATTCGAAACGGTCGAAACGCGAGTGGTACGACCTTCCACAGATCACTTCCTAGCAGTTTGGACTACCATGCTTCACGAGACCGTGGCTGTGCGCGAAAGCTTGGAACGGGACCCTTGAGATTCTAGAATCCAGGGTCTCGAACTGCGTGACCCTTCATAAGCCAGGAATGCAGCCGTGGTTCCGATTCAGGTGTTCTAGATCTTCCGCTGATGACGAGCAAGAATCTAGTCTTTCCTGACCTTACACCGCGGCCAACGTAAGAAATTCGCTCCAAGTCGAATCGACCATATTTCCCACTTGGTGGCAGGGATTTTCATGAAACTCACGTATGACGTAGTTCGCGTGGAAACAGGCTGAGTTTAAGTCATCGTTTCCCCGCACAAAATAACACTTTGTACAAGGTGGCCACTTTAAAATAGGCTTACAAAGTTAAAGTTGTCAACGTCCAGAATTCGAGACTGTGATTTTCAATTGATTCCAGAACGTAAAGGGGGATTTTCTTGCCCCGTCGTAACGTTACGGTCCCTAAAGCCGGTTACGCTTTTTGGAGTAACTGTGCGGGACGGGTGGATTGGCGTTGGAGGATCGAGGAGGAAAACAAGAGGTGCGATTTCGTCTTGGGACCGTCAGCCAGACTCATCAGTAGCGCTACAGCTGACGGCCCCTGCCCCAGACACACACGGGGACACAGAGGACATAATTTTTAACTTGTATATATATATATATGAATTCAGATTGGGAATTAGGACTAGCGAGAAAATTAGACCTCTGGTGGCGCTCGTCGACACTAAGTCGCGATACCGTGGTGGGGCCAGTACGTCACAAAGCACAAAATTAATATCAAATTAGGATAGATCGATCATAGTCCCCTTACGGTTTTAAAGCACAGACGTCCAAAAAGTAAACACGTCCCTAGGTTGTCAGCGTCTGATGCCCAACAGAGCTGCCTTCGACACCTGTTACTTTACGACGTTCCTGTATCTGTTCCCCCAAATGATGCAGTCGCTTTTAGCTGGAACGGCCAGGACGAGGCGCAGCGCAGGTAAAAAGGGAGACAACGGAAACAGCTGTTGCCGTGGTTGCAAGGTATTTGCGATTACGGCCGGCCTCCTTGCGCGTGGCTGAACGTATTATTTGGCGACCCTTTGGCCGTGAGAGGCCGCGAACGCGTTCACAGCTGAAATTATGCGCTCGTTTACTCCGCGGCCGGGTTATCATGCGAACAGTTATGACGCCGCGAGCCACGACCGTGTGGTAAAATTACATTTCCAATTCATGAAATGTCAGTTATACGGGACGGAGGATGACTGAGCATGGTCCTCTGCGACGCCGAGGAGAGCACGCGGAGCCGCTCCACCCTCGCCATTCCTGCTTCTTCTTTTTGCCCCGTGTGTTTCGAAACAATGAGCTCGTTTAATCGGATGCCAGTCCAATTTCGGGGGACCAGCGCCGCCCTTGAAACCCCAGAATTAGCTTCTTTATCAGGGGGACTGGGATATTCGAGGTTGCGATAGCGTTCCCAGGGCGGGATGACTCAATTTTTTCCACGATTGGCACTGTTGCGCGTGCACCAGCCAACCATCGAGGAGTTAATGGCGGCGAGGGGTGTTGCGAATGAGTGGGACATCGGAATGAACGAGTTTTAATATTACATTTTTTCAGGGAAAGCCTGCAGGTTTAGTAAGCAAATGTTATAGGGTGCAAAGCTTCTTTGCAGGTGTTAATATTGTAAAAATAAATATATGCTCTCTATGAACAGGATAGATGTCGTAAGATTGTTTAACTGTCAGGGTAATTGTGGGACAGTTGCCGCAACTTACGCAAAATTGTCACCGGATCTAAATTTTGCAATGAAAATTTTTTTCCAAGGATTTCGAAAAACGTTTAATTTTCCATTTAAACTCGTTAATTTTAACTTTTTAATTAAAAAAAAATAGTAAAAGCAAAGTAAAATGCAACATCTTTTTAATTTATACAGTTATAAAATACAATAAAATTGGAATAATAAATAGGTACAGATATTATTTCTGCTTTTCTATATTTAATTGTCGTTTCTTCTTCCTTCCACATTCATCACATATAAAATAAAAATAAAATGTGAAAATATAGTAAAAAGCCCACATATATGTTTGGATTATCAGATTTGTCATTAAAACATAAATAATTTGCTTTGAGATATCACGGTATCTATTTTGAGACACTTTGTTTGTATTTTTAACATTAAATGCTCGGAAGAGACGCCGCACTTTCGTATTTCCAAGTGCTATGTCGAATATGACCTATTCTGGCCGAGAAATATCCCACAGAGTTCCTTTAACGTATTACAAAAGTTATTTCACGGAAAACTATGAATTTTTAACTACTACGATAGCAAAAATAAACTCGACGTATAACTATTCAGGCAAAGTGCGGTAGGCTTACCTCGAAAAATAGCAAAATCTTTAAAAGTAATAATAGAAAACCGTTCTCGCTTATTAATCTAACCTAAACGAACAGCTTAAAGCAAATAAAATCGACAGTGTTGCATTTTATTACCGATAACCCTGAAATACCGAAGGTGCGTCGTCTCTCCCACAATTATCCTACTTCATAAATATTATTTTCTAAAATTATTTAGCCATGGAAGAGTAATGCTCGTTTGGGTTTAATCCAGCGTCGGGAAGAGTACGTTTGCTTTTCAAGGGAGATGGATTCAGCAGTTGATCTCTATTCGAAGGAGGCAGCAATCGAATCTCACTTTCAGTGGCGCGGGGGATAGCGAAACGTTGATAAAGTAAAACAAATTTCCCCTTCTTTATCTTTTACGCATGAGGAAAGATAATAGCCCCGAGTTATAGAGGATCGGCGCCCCTCGAAGTGAAGTTTTATACCCGTAGCCAACGATAGGTATCTACGGCAATATCGATAACTTTTACGGCAAGCAAATTACAGGATAGCCGGTTTTCAAAAATTCGATCAAGCATCGGTATTCGTAATATTTCTTCTTTTTTTTCGTATGGCCACCTTTCCAAAGGTTCTCCGTAGCACCGATAAGGTTCCAAATCAAAAAGGGACGGGAGAGATAAGGTCGCCTGGAGGTATGGATCTAACGGAAGTCCATTTCGTAAGACTTTCACCTTTCGTATGAAATCGAAGAATCGTAAAAGATGTTTATGTTCCTTCTCCAACGAGTTCAAAGGAAAATTGTTATTTTCATGCTAAGGAAGAATATATTACATTTGCATACGTCTGAGCGTGCATGAAGAATTTGAATGCTTACTGAACTTTACTCACCATGCTGATATCAATGATTTATATTTACAGAATATCTAAATCAGTGATTCCCAACCTGTAGCTTTTGGTTCTTTTTAAATATTGTTAAGTTAGAATTAGATTCTGAAATACCTATTTTTAATGTGTTTTCT